>JARYHS010009186.1:27531293-27636908 GCA_031002005.1 Vandiemenella viatica
CTTTCACCGTCGTGACAGACCACCATTCTTTATGTTGGCTAACCAGCTTGAAGGATCCATCAGGTCGACTAGCAAGATGGGCACTTAGACTTCAAGAGTACGACGTCACGGTGGTATTCAAAAACGGACGCAAACACAAGGATGCCGACAGCCTTTCAAGGAATCCTTTAATAGAACACAACAGCATGAATGGAATTTCAGCCCTCGCTGAATTAGGTGACGTTGCAGCTGAACAGAGGGAAGATTCAGAGTTATTAAGAACCATAGACGCCTTGGAGAAAGGAGAACCGGCCAAAGGAGGTTTCAATTGATAGATGGGACATTGTATAAGAACAACTACGATCCACTAGGCCCCAAGTGGCTTCTGGTCGTTCCAGCTCATCTCCAGCCAGCTATTCTCAAGTATTTCCACGACGCTCCAATATCCGGTCATCTGGGATTTGTGAAGACCCTGGACCGAATCAGACGCAGGTATTACTGGAAGGGTCTCTACCGATCTGTCAAGCATTATGTGAGTCACTGTAAAGAGTGCCAGCGACGGAAACATGTGCCGCAATTACCTCCAGGTCATCTAGTACCAATTCCACCTGCAGCAGTTCCATTCCACCGAATTGGGATCGACCTTTTGGGGAGGTTCCCGAAGTCGACAACCGGTAACCGATGGATAATAGTCTGCACCGACTACCTCACGCGCTACGCTGTCACCAAACCTGTGCCGACTGCAGAAGCTCCAGAGGTTGCAAAATTTCTAGTAGAAGACATTATTTTGAAGCATGGAGCACCACGTGTGATGATATCCGATCGTGGAAAGGTATTCCAGTCAAGACTAGTATCAGAGGTCATGTCAAGATGCGACGTTGTCCACAGGATGACAACTGCATACCACCCTCAGACAAACGGTCTCACAGAACGCTTCAACAAGACATTAGCCGATATGCTGTCGATGTATGTGGATGTTGAGCAGAAGGATTGGGATACAATACTGCCAGTGGTCACATTTGCTTATAATACAGCAAGGCAAGATACGACAGGCTTCACTCCGTTTTTTCTGCTCCATGGCCGTGAAGCTGAGACCACAATGGATACGCTGTTCCCATTCCAGCCGGACGACACTCAGGATGACTATATAAAACAGCTCATTACCAGGGTCGAAGAAGCAAGACAGCTGGCTCGCATACGAACACTGGCCACCCAGGAGAGGACCGTCAGCGGTATGACGGCAAGCACCGACCTGTGCGTACAACCCAGGAGATCTCGTATGGATTTTTACCCCTGTCCGGAAGGTTGGGCTATCAGAAAAGTTACTGAAGCGGTACTTTGGTCCATATCGTGTCATACGCCGCCGGTCAGACGTCACATACGAAGTCGAGGATTATGAGCCGTCTTCGAAACGACGAAAACGAAGGGACATTGTTCACGTCCTCCGCATGAAGCCCTTACTACAATCCTGACGAGCAGCTAGGCACAACCAGCTTCTTGTTCAAGGACTCTGAGGACGGTTTGGATACTGAGGAAGTCGGACAGGAAGATAATAGTACAACCGGGAGGGGCCCTCCAGAACTGCCATACAGAGGACCCACGACAAGATCAAGATCCAGGACACTTCAGCGTGCCCAAAAGAAATCTAACAGCGGGACGCTGTTTTCCTCAGGAGAGGGAGCAATGCCGCATGAACGCCAGTGTACCGTCTGCCAGCATGGCGCAGCGGGTAGCGTCACGAATTGCGGTACCGAAGGTCGCCGGTTCAATCCCGCCCACTGACAAAAATTATTTAATTCTGTTTATTATTTCCAGAAGATTCTACATGTTCCTAAGGTCACTTGTAACTTCTACACATTTCATTTGTTAAACTACTCTTGTAATCTCTAGTACGTTCTATCTGTGTATAAATAGAAGAGCATTCTGCCCAAGAGGCAGTCAGTGCTGCGTGTATGTTTGAGTTCTCAATAAACCTGTTCTCAGTTTAAGTGCTGTGTTCATTGACAAGTAACCTTCGAATTCACACCTGCCCCGGTTTGCAACGCGACAATATACTCTGCAATTCACAAAATTGTGGGTGGCAGATAAGGATTGCAATCCCGCACTGTTTTTCAATCCCGCGGGATCCGCGCGGGATTTGCGCCAATCCCGCGGGATCCCGCGGGATCCGTGCGGGATTGGTACAAACAGTTTTTTAACGCATATATTTAATACATAGTTACTTAAAACGTTAATAAATTAAATAATAATTAAATTAATAAATATTTTTTAATGTTAAATGATAAGAATCAACAGTTAACAATATTTTGATTGGCAAAATGACATTAAAACTTTTTAGCGTGTCTTAAGTGTATTTAGAGGTTTTAGATTTCTGTTTTTTAATCTAAACCAATTTTTAAATAAATAATAAAAATGGAAAATATTGAGTCTTAGGTCATATTATGTCCCTTACAATAGATCACACAACTTTAAAAATATGGTTGGCTTAATGGCCAAGTTACCAGAGTTTTTTGTTTTTAATTCTAAATATACGTTCCATAACACCGAGAAAAGCATTCCATTTCACAAAGTGAAGTGAATATACTCTGTAAAGTGTAGATTTGGCTCAGAACAAGATCTCATAACTTTTTGTCACTGCACAAGCACGAGACTTGGACTTTTTTGCGTGATTCATTATTACGTCTCCTGATTCCTTGATTGATATTACAGTTGATTCAATGTTATTAAAAGAAACTATTCACCAACACGTAAACTGTCAAGTATTTCAGATTTATTTTGTGACGTAACGACGTTTTTAAAGTGGTAATTATTAATTTTTTTAGTAAGAAAGACTTTTTCGGCAAATGATTGCAGTGAAGTCCTCATAGGTTGTATCTCCGGATTTCATTGCAAACACACGAAATTACACACGTGAGTAAGACGGCGGAGGCAGCCGTCTAAGTATGGTGCTCCTACAACACAATTCGTCGATACACCCGTGAAAATTTCATTATAACTTTTTTTACGTTTAGTCGAAATAATAACAAGAAGAAGAGGGATTAATCGAAAGCCTGAGCGGCACATGTAAGCAGGTGGCTTTCGTCAAAGAAACGCATTGGGGCAGCGGCCAAAACAACAATAAGTCAAAGGATATACAATTTCCTTTTGATAGCTTTTAAATAAATAGGTACACGATCGTTAAAATTACGATAACATTAGTTTCATATCAACGAATAATCAAATTTTCAGCCGCAAATTAGGAAATTGTCACAATTACTTTATCTGCAAATACAGAAAATGGGAATAATGAAACCGTGAATAAAAAGCTGTAACCGTGTAGTTCAGATAACGTGTGCGACACTTAAAAAATAATTATATAGTTAGAAAATCGTACTAAATACGCACCATAACTCAAATTACAGAAATGTGTACTCGAAATAAATGTAAGTTTTGATGAATACGTAAAAGTGTATTTGTTTACTTACGAATGACGAAGGTTGACAAAAACAAACGCTTGTTCACACGAGTTAATTGCCAACTGGAAGGGTACAGCAAACAGTGCAAATCATCCGACAGAGACCGAGTGGGGCAGCGAGTCACGTAGAATGACCCGCGTTTCCGCCGGATTTTGCGGATTGCGGATCCGCTTAATTTTGTGCGGGATCCGCCAGGACCGTCTAATGATGCGGGATCCCGCGGGATTGCGGGATCCCGCTTTGCTGGATTGCAATCCCTAGTGGCAGAGGGTACTCAGCACCAAAGCTAATCTCTTTGCTGTGCATTCCAATCCCTAATGGTACGAGGGAAAAAAAGAATTCATATAAGAATCATTACGGCACCTTATTTCTTATCTTTCCTGTTATTCTGACTCAAATAGGTTGGTGGACGAAGTATTTCACTACACTCGTGAGTGAAAGTGGGAGTACACATGTTTACCAATAAGTTTAAAGGAAACGTGCGTCGTCTATCTACCAGAGACTCCCAGCCTAGTCTACTAATCAGTTCTGTGACGCTTTCATAAGGACTGTAGCAAGCGGTCACGAATCGAGCGGCTCTTCTCTGTACTTTCTCTATACTTTCGATCAACCCCTTACGAAACGGATCCCAAATGGCACAACAATAGTCCAAATGTGGACGCACAAGAGATTTGTACGCTATCTCCTTTGTTTGTTCATTACAATTTTTCAATATTCGACCTATGAATCGCAGCCTAGAATTAGCTCTACCTACTAACGAATTAATGTGTAAGTCCCATTTCATGTTGCTTTGTACTGTTACTCCCAAATATTTCATAGAATCGACCATATCAATAACTGAATTGTTTAACTCGTATTTCTGAACAATTGGATTCTTTGTTAGTTATGCTCATTGTCTTGCACTTTTCAAAATTTAGCGTAAGTCGCCACTCAGCGCACCATGCCAAAATAATATCCAGATCACGCTGAATTTCTAAACAATCGTCTATATGTTCCATTTTAACTTCCTTCACCTTACAATGTCCACAATGTACACCCACTGTAATGTGGTTATTGCGAGGTCTCTCCTTTCTTCTGTTCGCAATCCAACCGCTTTATTACCACTCCGTTTTCTTTCTCGTCGCTACCACCTCGTTCTAGACTCTTCTTATTTTATCATTCAAGTATTCGACTTCACCTCACACTGTACGACCTTGTTTTCTTTAAAATACTACTCAGCAATTTCATTTCTATTGTCCGGAGCCATTTAGTATTTAGGTACGTTATATGTCTTCTAAAAATGTTTAAATTTTCATCGGTAATTCTTACATCTACACCCACACTCTACAGTTCACAAATACTATGGTTTGCAGAGGGCACTTTACACCAAAACTAACTGGGCATCCCAATCGCGAATAGCCCCACGAAAGAAATAATGGATATAAGAATCAGAACGGAATCTTGTTTCTTCAATCTTATCTATCCTGTCATTGCGACATAAACATGTTGGTGGACGAAGTATTTCATTGGACTCGTTAATGAAAGAACAATTTCGCATATTCACCAACAAATTCAGACTAAAGCGACGTCGTCTGCCTGCCAGACCACCCCAGCCCAACCTATGTATCATTTATGTGACGCTTTCGTAAGGGCCGTGGCAAGCAGTCGCAAATCGAGCGGCGCTCCTCTGTACTTTGTCTAACGCGTCAATCAATCCCTTGCGATGCGGATCCCAAACTCAACAACAGTAATCCAAATGCGGATGCGAGAGAGCTATATAAGCTATTTCCTTTGTATGAGCGTTGCAGTTCTTTAAAATACGACCTGTGAATCTGAAACTAGAATTAGCCTTACACTCAACGGAAATTACGTGCAGGTCCCATTTCATGTTGCTTTGTACCATTACACCGAAATATTCACAGAATCAGCCGTGCCAACAACTGAGCAGTTTACTGTGTACTCGTGAGCAAATGAGCTCTTTTTGTTAGTTTTGCACATTGCTTTGCACTTTTGCAGCTTACTGTAAGTTGCCATTTATTGTACCATGCCGAAATAACATCCAGGTCGCGCTGAATTTCTAAACAATCGTCTGAACATCTTACTTCCCTACAGATAACTGCATCATCAGCAATCCCAAAGTGCTATTAACGTTATCACAGAGATCGTTTACAAAAATTAAATCACATTACGTCAGAACGCTCATACGAGTTTTGTGTTTTTTCTGATGTTCATACTGTACTTCATCACCAACCTGGTTAGGGTAGGTAAGAGGATGAGGCTATTGTTCCACTTCGCAGATACGTGAATTTGTCTCCAGTTTCCTAGCTCGTCCTCGTCTCTCTCCCTTCTTTCCCATATCAATGTCTTCCTTTCCTGTGCACTATCATTATTCCAGTTACTCCACATCATCAGTACCCGCCTTCATATAAAAAAAGGAAAGAAAGAAAAAATTCCAATAACAAATGATTTTTAAATAGGGTTAATGATTCGTTATGCAAAATTTTCTTTCAGGCGATACATAAAAATCAAAGTTTTTTTTACATTTATTACCCGAACGGTGAAATACTCTATGGAATGATGACACGATTTTTTGCACAAAAAACTACTGCTGAAGTATCAAATTTGTAAAGTTATTTATTCAGCTGTTTTTCGAAAAACACAATTTGAAAAAAGGTTTCTTATAATTTCAATAGTGCTTTATGTAACTGTGAATTTTGAAAGAATTTTTTGGACCAGTAGTTTCAGAAATAAACGGGTAAAAGGCGTGGTGGCGGGGGGGGGGAGGGGGGGATGTAGGGGAGAGAATTAAGATTTTTTTTATTGGTTTTCACCAAACAGTCGAACAGAGGAATAACAATTAAAGAAACCTCCAACCACCCATAAAGAACCTAGGAAGTACCCACGATTTGTTCAAATTTTGTGTTACAATCTTATCTAGGGTAGTAAGAATTAAAATCTTGTGCAATTTACAAATTTCTTATTTAAACGGTTTGATAGTTATGGTGCAGAAGCACAAGCGCAAATGAGTGATTCTGTAAGAACTGAACAGAAACGGCAGACACAGCAATAGCTACAAAGCGATCTACCCCATCCCGACGGTCGGTCGTGGTGCCGAAATCTGCACCACCGCTTCTCTTTTTTTTCTTTTTTTTTTTAATCTGCTTAACGTCTCTCTAACAGCGAGGTTTTTAGAGACGGGAAAGGATGGGGGGGCAAGGAATTGGAAGGAATTCTGCCATGGCCTTTTGAAGGAAGCATCCCGGCATTCGCCTGGAGTGATTTGGGGAACCATGGAAAACCCAAATCTGGATGCCCGGACGGGAATTCGAACCGCCGTCCTCCCGAATGCGAGGCCAGAACGCTAACCGTTACACCACCACGCTTGGTCACCGCTTCTCTCTGACCGTCGAAATGTATAGAGCAATAGTGACGAGCATGGGCGGCGAAGTTATACGAACAACTGAGACACTGAACCACGCCGTTCCGCGATTGGGATTTCAGACTAAACTCTATGTTTGGATACGACACGAGGTCGCGGGACCAGACGTAATATGGATCTTTGCGAAAGATGGTGAAATAAATTTTAAGCGTCTGTGACTTGGCCAGTGGGGTTTAAGCGGTGATGTGTGCGTGATTCATATTCACGAGACTGTTTTCACTCGGTAGTGTGCACGGAGCAAGGTCACGTGACACTCCTGATGCCGGATAGGGACGTTAAACTTGGCAGCCGTCCAGCGGGTCTCAATGCGCGCAACGCGTTACCACATCGTCCTCCTTTCACACAACACAATATACGGCATTCAACTACAGTGAAACATTCAGCAACACACTTACAAGGGGACCTCACGGTCTCGGAAATTCAGTTCGGGATGAGACTTTGCAGGTTAGTAGTATACCTCAAGGGTGTCCATCCAGTAAAGCGCAATAGTCAGAAGATTCAGAGAAAAAGTTTTACGCACGGCTCATCATATATATTATTTCTATAAGGTATTTTTTTGTCACAAGCCTATATCTTCCTTCATAGTTAACCGAAATCAATGAATGAGGTGTCATTTTAAAGCTTATTGTCTCCACTTTGGTTAAATCGTATTTTAAGCAAGAAAGTTTTGAAATTCGACCCTTAAAGGGCAAAAATGTATTTTTTTTAAAATGCTGTTTTCTGTGTTACGAGTCATTTATCTCCCTGGATACCAATCTGAAACCGTTTTATGAAGTATCATTTTAAAGATTAAGATCTCCGCTTTAGTGGCGTCATATATTAAGCCAGAAAGTTTTCGGAATTCGACCCTTAAAGGCCAAAAGTATCAATATTTTTGCAATGCGTTTTTGTGTCACGAGTGATTTATCTCTCTTAATATCTAACCGATATAGATAAATGAGGTATCATATTAAAGAATAAGGTCTCCTCCATGGTAACATTATATTTTAAGAAAGGAATTTTTCGTAATTCGACCCTTATATGGCAAAAATGTCACTTTTTCTAAAATGCGTTTTTTGTATCTCGAGCCATTTATCTCCCTGGATATCTAACCAAAATCGATAAATGAGGTAGGATTATGAGGAGTAATGTATCAGCTTTGTGACATCGTATTTTAAGAAAGAATGTGTTTGGAATTCAACCCTTAATGGGAAAAAGTATAAATTTTTCTATAACGCATTTTTGTGTCACGAGCGATTTTGTCCCTTAATATCTAACCGATATAGATAAATGAGGTATCATATTAAAGAATAAGGTCTCTGTCATGGTAACATTATATTTTAAGAAAGGAATTTTTCGTAATTCGACCCTTATAGGGCAAAAATATCACTTTTTCTAAAATGTGTTTTTTGTATCTCGAGCCATTTATCTCCCTGGATATCTAACCAAAATCGATAAATGAAGTAGGAATATAAGGAGTAATGTATCAGCTTTGTGAAATCATATTTTAAGATAGAATGTTTTTGGAATTCAACCCTTAAAGGAAAAAAGTATAAATTTTTCTATAACGCATTTTTGTGTCACGAGCGATTTATGTCCCTTAATATCTAACCGATATAGATAAATGAGGTATCATATTAAAGAATAAGGTCTCTGCCATGGTAACATTATATTTTAAGAAAGGAATTTTTCGTAATTCGACCCTTATAGGGCAAAAATGTCACTTTTTCTAAAATGTGTTTTTTGTATCTCGAGCCATTTATCTCCCTGGATATCTAACCAAAATCGATAAATGAAGTAGGAATATAAGGAGTATTGTATCAGCTTTGTGAAACCATATTTTAAGGAAGAATGTTTTTGGAATTCAACCCTTAAAGGAAAAAAGTATAAATTTTTCTATAACCGATTTTTGTGTCACGAGCGATTTATCTCCCTTGATATCTAACCGATATAGATAAATGAGCTATCATATAAAAGAATAAGGTCTCCGCCGTGGTAACATTATATTTTAAGAAAGGAATTTTTCGTAATTCGACCCATAAAAGGCAAAAAAGTCAATTTTTCTAAAATGCGTTTTTTGTGTCTCGAGCCACTTATCTCCCTTGATATCTATCCAAAATCGAAAAATCAAGTACGATTGTGAGGAATAATGTCTCAGCTTTGCTGACATCATATTTTAAGAAAGAAGTGTTTGGAATTCAACTATTAAAGGGAAAAAGTACAAATTGTTCTACAACATATTTTTGTGTCACGAGCCTTATATTTCCCTTGATATCTAATCGATATAGATAAATGACATATCGTATTAAAGACTAAGGTTTCCGCCGTGGTAACATTATATTCTAAGAAAGGAATTTTTAGTAATCCGACCCATAAAGCGCAAAAATGTCAATATATCTAAAATACGTTTTTTGTGTTTCGAGCCATTAATCTCCCTGGATTTCTAACCAAAATCGATAAATGAAGTAGGAGTATGAAGAGTAATGACTAAACTTGGTGACATTATATTCAACCTCACTATTCATCGCATTTTATTCGCGAAATTTTCGCACGGGTCGTCTAGTATACCGATATATTTGTACGCCTTACCAGCACAGCGAAACTGGCTGAGTCAGTAGTGAACTCGCTTACCACGCGGATGATCCGGGTTCGATGCTATCATTTTTAAAATTATTTTATAAATAACAACTTTTTTAAAAAGTTAATTACATAAAATATTATCAATTAAATCAAAAGATTACGATAATTATCATTCTGGTGCTTGTATGTAAAATAAAAAATTGACAAATGAAGATGATATTGTAAATTTTTTTACATAAATATATATTTTTCACATAAATAAAACCCTACCAGAAATTTTACTATAGTAGTAATTAAATTTTTAATTTACTTCCCTTAAAAATGCATTTGAAATTATTCAAAGTTTAAAAAAAATTATATTTAATTCACATTTTAATAAGTTGGAACAGTAATTTCTAAATAAAAATATTTATGATTTAATTGATAATATTTTAGGTCATTAAAATATTATAACAACTTTTGAAAAAGTTAAACAATTTTTTTTTTAAATTTACCCAAGATAGCATCGAACCTGGATTGCCCGCGTGAAAAGTTCGCTACGGACTTAGCCACTTTCGCTGTGGCGCTATGGCATACAAATCGAACACTATACGATCTTCGCGTAAAACTTTAGAGCCCTTTCTCTCTGATTCTTCTGGCTAGTGCGCTTTACTACTTTACTGGGTGGACACCCTTGAGGTATACTACTAACCTCTCATTCAGAACTGAATATCCGATACCGTAAGGTCCCCTTGTTAGATCTTGTAGCGATCATTCGTACGCCAGCCTATAAATGTACTGTACGTAAATATAGAAATGTGGTTGAGTATGTATGTTATAATTTTGTGAATATCATATATTATTGGCGTTTAGGGGAGCAGCTTTGGCAGAAAAGAATAATCTTGCAACAGACCACACCCAAGGAGAAGAAGATGTACACGATTATTAATGGAGAGGAAGGGGAATGGGAATAAATAAGACGGCTTGATTATACGCAAGCACCTAGGAGGAAGCTGACAGAGTTGTGGAATTAGTGGAAACGTATTTGGATAAAAATTTAGAGTACGTAAACTAGTGTCGAGTAATTTGTAACATCTGAATATTTGCAGAATAAAAGTGTTTTAAACTTAAAAAATTTAGTTTCGGTAATGTGGTACTCTTGAAGTAAAAGTAACATGGCGTAATGCAAAGAAGAATATGCATAACTTAGAAGCCACTTATGTCTAAATGATGGCAAAGAATGAAGCTACTAAGAAGGGCAGAAAGGTTATAGTAGCATAATTTTGAATTGCCTAAGACGTGGTAAATGGTAGCAAACAGTTAGGCTTACAACCACTCCTTTCGAGAGAATCACTATGACAAGTATAGCGATCAACTTCATTTGATTTTTTATCAGCAAGAAACGAATCATGGGGAATAAAGACGTGACCAGAATTCAGCAGGCTGAAATCAGATTTGTGAGAAACTTAAATGGCAATAAAGCAGGGGATAACATGCGCACTTGACGAGAGCTTCAACGTTGAGACGTTGCAGCATAAAATAAACATTCACACACCCAAAACTTGCATATTTCGAACAGGTAGATTCTGGAACGACACCTGAAAGATTGTAAGGACTACATTTCTACAACCGTATCGCCAGAGAACGAATACATATAATACAGAAATATCTAGAAATAACGAACACAAAACCTCGGACAGAACTGAAAACATGTGCCGCAAGAGTTGGCAAAGCGACGTCATTCTCACAGACATCGAATACATGCAAAAGCGGTCACAGAGTTTCTGACCGAGGCATACGTGTAAATATTTTAAGACCAATACGAAAGGTGTCATCTGGCGAGTTTCCCACGTGCAAGAAATTCTATCAGAAGCGAAACATGGAATAAAAGAAGCAACAGTTTCAGCATGGATGGATCTATATGGCAGCATAAAATGCCGATTTCTCCCACCTTCTCCACAGTAAATCGGATAGATTTTGTTTGTTTGTAAAAGCCTTTAGACAGCATCGGCGTGTAAACTAACCAATTATCTGTTTCATACACTGCAATATTTGTCATGTTCTGCAGTTCATGCCGTCCAATGTTCCACACACAAATCAACCAATCGTTTACTTATGTAATCCACGATCCTCTTCATTTCCAGAATATGTTCATCTTTTACCATATCTCAAGAATCCACTTAATTTCGATATCATTATCTCGGGAAAATTTTAGGATGCTTCACTTTTCGTTAATTTTGGTATTCCCAGAGTCCAAGATTCTCTCACACAAAGTGCTGTACAGCATAAATAGTTATCTCCGAGAACTAGATAAATCCTCTTTTCGAAAAAGGCTCTTTTCGCTAATGTCTTTTTTTTCACTTATGGCTATACGCCTCGTCGTCGTCAACGTCATTAGAGGCGGCATGAGACTGGCAACAAGGAACGGGATGGAATTCAGCCATGGCCCTTTTGAAGGAAGCATCCCGGCATTCCCCTGGAGTGATTTGGAGAAACCATGGAAAACCTTAATCTGGATGCCCGGACGGGGATTCGAACCGGAGTCATCCCGAATGCGAGGCCAGAGTGTTAACCGCTCACCCACCACGCTCGGTCCGAAAATGTCAATTTCATTTTGAGATTATTAGTGCTCATACCATCAGATGTACTTTGACTTTGCAAATAACATATTTGTTCTTCTTTTTCTACCACATGTCAATCTTTTTTTCGTATTGAATCTATTGTTAACGTTATCATTTCTGTCACAAGTCACCAATTGGACACTGGAAATATAAGAAAATAACCAAAGTAGTCAAAGACAGATGTTCCGAGCAGCACGCCGTATCAGCTTTGCAGCTTGTTCTGCTAATGTTCCTCATTTACACCGTTGCCGTTAGGCATTTCGTAAACAAACCGAGATTATCATCAGAGGCAGCAGGCAGACAATTAGACCAATAACACCGACCCTCCCTGCTGCCGCCTCCCTCTGTGAGGGCTGGCCTATTAACCGCAGTTCCCTCTTCCCCTCTCCTTATTTGCATTCCCCTCTACTCGGAAAATCACATCGGAACACTGTTTTCCAGACACCAACCTCGAATTCGCCGGCCTCGGTAGCGTAGGGGCTAGAGTGCTAGCTCCGCGTACCGAAGGTCGCCGGTTCGAATCCGGCCGAGGGCATGGATGTTTAGTGTTGTGTCTGTGAATGTCGTGTCCTTGTCTCAATACTTGATAGCAACAAATCACATTGAGCTGGCTGTATGGCCCAGTAGCCGAATGCCATTTAAAAAAAAAAAACTCGAATTCATACAACAGTCATGAGGAGAGTATTGTGTTTCCTTAGTAGGCCCCTGCAGAGGACAGACACTTGTGATGCTAGGGGAGTGCTACACAGTTACTATGAGATGAACAACTACTGAGGAGAATTTTGCAACACCTTTGTCCAGTTTCACTAAATACGTACCTTCACCTGAAACAATTTATTCCACTTGAGAACGACACGGTTTTGATACTGAGACGTTACAATATGCGATATATGTAATGTGTTGGTGTTAATATTTAAAATTCTAAATATACTTATCCACAGCATTTGCCTGTTCACAGGTGACAGTGTGATAATCCTCCAGGGCCGGAACAAATTTTTTAAAAAGGACGAATGATAACTGTTAAATTTACAATCATTTGTTTCGGGGTTAAACTACTCATTTCCGACTAAATTTTTCACAAAATCAACAGAAAAACTAAAATATTGTCTCATACGTATCCTTCAAAATATCAAAGAATGTTTTTTAACCGAATTGTCAATTTGTAACTGCCACCTATCATCTTGCAAGCAGTATGAGTAAAAGTGAGTCCAAAGGATTCGTATGACAACTGCTGCGGCGGCAGAAGACAGAGGGTGCAGCAGATTTAATTTCTTGAAGAACAGTAGCGTAAAAAAATAAAGTCTGCAAACGAGGTCGATCCAGATACTATAAAGAGGGGGGGGGGAGGTAAACAGGAGAGCTAAAAAAAATAAAAAGTATAAATTTCACGTAATTAACGGACGGCCCCATGATGAACGATAGCTGCTGGGAGGACATTCTCGTCGTGCCTAAAGGACAGACCACCTTGAAGGGAGGCGTAAACTATCAACGTTGGAGAAAATATATAGCTGTACAATGCGACTACGTTGAAAACTGGTAAGCTCTAGCAAGCAACATTCTTTCGCAGCTTCCTTGTTTGAATTTATCGGACTACCAATTCATGATTCAAATGCCAGTAGGTGGATGGAGTACCAGCAGTCTGCTAGCTTGGTAGTTAATGCGCTTGCTTTCCAAGGTTCGGGGCACGGACCCGGGTTCAGATCCCGGTGGGGCCAGAAACTTTTAAGAGCTGTATTCGGTCATATAAGTTGCGCCAGGAAGTTCGGTGGCTCGGATTCCACGTTACGCTGTAGGTCCCAGAGGAAAGGAATCGGCCATTCTATATCTCTCGCACGGTACGCCTCCTTCGCGAGGATCCAACCAACCTTCGAGTTGAAGGCTCAGTTTTTTATTTTATTTTTTCATTCGGGAGGACGTGGATTCGAATCCCCGTCCAGGCATCCAGATTAAGGTTATCCATGGTTTCCCCAAATCACTCCAGGCGAACTACGGGATGCTTCCTTCAAAAAGGTTATGGCCGAATTCCTTCCCGTTCCTTGTCCCCAGTCCCATCCCGCCTCTAAAGACCTTAGCCATCAACGAGGCGTAAAACCGTAAGTAAATATATATATATATATATATATATATATATATATATATATATTTATATATCAAATAACAAGACATTGGAATACAATTGACTTGTCCCTGAGACAGTGGAAGAATCTAGCTACAAGCTGATAGAAATCGCAACTATAGACAACAGACATTTAATCCCAACCATATAGTCGTATTGCTAACATAGGGAAATGTAGCTACATGAGCACATAATGAGGTAAATATTGACAAAGATTTCAAGGTTTATTAATAACAGTGATTCTATGAATTTATTTCACTGTACTTCATGGCTATGAACATTAGAAAGCAACATTCCCATCGCGAGACGTAGCTCAAAGATTATCGTTATTTAGCACAGTTCTAGAACTATAGTATTGACATAGCGATATAAGTATTTCAGTTTTAATTAATTAAAAAAGTAAGGGTCAAATATTATAACTGAAGGCCGAAACAGTAATGATGTTAAAAGTAGAGAATCACTAGCGAAAGGAACTTTATTGGGGGGGGAGAGGAACTTTTAGCTTATAGTTTCAGTTATTAAGGTACGACTCAAAGAAAATTTTAAAACTGTATATATGAAACACGACACATTACGGTGATGAAGCATGTCCTTGAGGAACACGAGAAAGAATGAAAATGGAAGTTTATTTGAAATGTGATGTTTTGTGTTATAGAAGGATGCTGAAAATCAAGTGGACAGGTAAAGTACGAAACGAACGTATTTCAGAAATGATAGGTAAAGAAAAATGTCTATTATTATTATTTAGTTGAGGAACAGTTGAAAAGAAGACAAAGATTATAATATATGAGCAAATTATTTATGACAAACGTTGCAAGAGGTATGTTGAGATATAGAGGTTAGCGAAAGATAGGAAGAGAAGGAGGATTGCATCAAACCAGTCGAGAAACTGACGACAGCAAAGTACAGAAATAGCATCAAAAATCGGCCCAACTATAGCATTTATGTATAAGCTTTCTTCCATTCTCACACATGTTTCTAATCTTACATTTCCACTGATTCACCCTCATAAAGCAGCAGTTGTTGCACAGTAAAGCGGATGTGTCATAAACAATGTACATCCGTTTCATAACCTTCTCCTGTTACGTAGGAACTTTCATTACTTACAAGAGACCCAGGGTATTAACAAAAGGGCAAAACGTCACCTGATAATTGCCTCGTCTTATTGTGTTCCCGCCGACACGGAGAAATGAATGCGCATAAAAGACCTCGGAGCCGTATACGCGCATGAAAGGCGCCGACCAAGTTATCGGCGTTGAAACTAAGATGAGTGCCGCTAGGAGCTGGCTGGCTTCAGAGCCCGGCGATAAAGGCTCGTTCGCACTGGGCGAGTAATTTAGTCGAGTGGCGAGTGATTTAGTAACTAACCGTGTGTGAACAATGAAATTTAGTCGAATGGTTTAGTCGAGTCGATCCGTTGTTCTATTAAACCGGGCGAGTAGCACCCCCCACCACGCACCACTGCCCACTGGCTCATCGGCTAAACAAGTCTCAACCTATAGTTTAAGTCGAGTTCATTAGCTGCCGCAAAAATGTCGTTTCGCTGGAGCGAAGAAACAATTTTAAAATTTGTTTCTAAATATGTAGATCATGAATGCTTGTAGAATATTAAGTCCCCGCACTATAAAAACAAAGGAAGCAATCTGCTCGCATGAATTTGGAAAATACAATAAACATACTTCAATTTGGTGAGAAGTAAATTGAAAATTAAAAACATCTGCTTAGTGCACAATTTTATTAATTATTTAATTACAATAGCATCTAGATTATACATTAAGATATTATTCCTATTGTTATTAGAAGTACTACCTAAAGCGATAATAATCTTTTTACAATTATCTACTCGCAGAAGTTAAAAAAAAGTAGTCCAAAAATTTAGGCGCAGGTACTGAGACAGTTTACACTCCTTCAGTAAAATGATTCAGTTTACTGGATGCATCTCTATGAAACATTACTTCAGTTCCTTTAATGTTTCATAGATTCCTTCACACTGGGATGAATTAGGAAATACCCGATTTTTCGTGTATAAACACGAGGTGTGCGTGTCCATAAACTACATCCGGTGGCAATAAAGTAGAGAACAGCCTGTAATTACGTAGTTGCCGACGTTGCACTCCTTAAATAGGTATCTTCACGCTGGATTTGCGACTGCATTTTCATTAACACAACTTTTGGACATTCTCAAACTATTCGTAGGGATCTTCTAATGCTAATTCCTTCAGAAGACAATTTGTATCTTCTAGTTCATCCCTTCTATTAACCCATTTTCGTACCCAGGGCCGGCGTTACGAGGGGGGAGGGGGGGGGGGGGTAAGCGGGTCAAAAGTACCCGGGCCCCGCGGGCTGATTGGGGGCCCGATCACCGACTATAGGGGCCCTCAGGCCATGAAGCCAAGAAACGCCCATTGTCGCTTGGCCATTTTGTAGATCTAAAAAAAAAAGACGCCCATTTTACCCCGGGCCCGAAATTCCTAGCGCCGGCCCTGTTCGTACCCATTGCTTTTTTTTTCTTTATCGCATAAACTTCATCATCCATCTCATCTAAAATAGCGCTCAACATAAGCTGGATAAGCTCATTCATTTGATTGCGATGCAGCCTGCTGGCAAAATACCACACTACTTGTGTACTATACACGACCGCAGTGCGAACGATTTTTGGTCAGCGGCGAGTAATTTAGCTACTAAACTACTCGCCACTCGACTAAATTACTCGCCCAGTGCCAACTAGCCTTAACAGACAGTGAGTGCAGCACAGTCCACTACTGCGACGAGGTACCCACACACTTGCTTAGCCTTCATTCTGAAGTGCGCCTCCGATCATTGCTATTCAGGATTTTGTGATTAGGTTCCGGATTTTTCAAGATGACAGAACACTCTTCTTTTATTTCCCACACATTTTTTATTTTTGCTTCGGACTTTACGGCTCGTCGACGTAGAGTTATTAGAGCCGGGATATGACGTGGGACAGAGTGAGTGATTTCGGTAAAGCATGAAAACAGAATTCTGGATTGCTGGACGGGGATTCAAACGCGCGTCCTTCCGAATGCGAGGCCGGAGCATTACCGCTCACTCACCACGCCCGGTATATCCCGTTCAAGGGGTAGGATGATCACCTTTCGTGACCTAGGGTCTAATCCTACATCTTCTTTCGTTTTCCTAGGCTTCTTTTTTGTTACGGTTTTGCGTCTCGTCGATGTCAAGGTCATTAGTGGTTGGAAAGGATGGGGGGACAAGGAACAGGAAGGAATTCCGTCATTGTCTCTTTGTAGGAAGCATCTGGAGTGATTTGGGGGAAACCATGGAAAACCCAAAAACGGACGCCCGGACGGGGATTCGAACTCGCATCCTCCCGAATGCGAGGCCAGAACGTTAACCATTCACCCACCACGCTCGGTCCGAAAGATAGGAGCCGAGAGACGACATACCTTTATTTCAGTGTTCTGGCAATTCATTGAACTGTTACTAAACAACGCGCGTCGCCTCTACTATGTAGGCTGGGAGCGTGACGTCAGCACTACGGTCCCGATGAGACAGCGACCAAGCTTAGCCTTTTATTAGTATTGATGATTACATCTAAAATAATTTATAAGTTGCCTTTCGGGAGGACGCAGGTTCGAATCCCCGTCCGGGCATCCAGATTTTTATTTTCTATGGTTTCCCCAAATCAGTCAGGACGAATGCCGTGATGCTTCCTTCTAAAAGGCCATGGCCGAATTACTTCCCGTTCCTTGACCCCAGTCCCATCCTGCCTCTAATGACCTTAGCCGTTGACGAGGCGTAAAGCAATAAGTTAAAAAAAACTATCTTTCGGTCAATATTTGGTTACTGCTCTTTGGAATTGGGTACAGTATCTGTATAGATGATATCGTATTTTGTTGGTATGTTCCTCTGGTTTTGTTATTTATAGTATTTACTTTAAACTCTTTTTCCCTCATTTCTGTAAGATTTAATTTTGTAGAACGCCTTTACATCCATACACAAGCACACTAAATTTTCACCATATATAATTAATTTTTCTCCATTTGTCTCGCTATATTTTAGCTATCATCTCACACTTGATCCGATACTTTTTCACATTATAATCAGTATCTCTATATACTTTGTATGTGAGGTATTTTTAGTGTTCTCTAGGGCGGTCCGTGGCTCCCAGGACCCGTTCACCACAACAGAGGCGCTAGGGAGGCAAGCCCGAGCTACCCTGCAGTGTTTCGTGCCCAACAGTGCCACTCGCGTCCACTTAGGGGGCAGCCATTAATTACGTGAGGTGTTTTTCAGGAATTCTGGAATCCCCCCCCCCCCTTGTGACGAGACTTGGATAGATCTGGCCGGACCCCTAAAACCTCCTTATATCAGTTCATCCTGGCAGGTTGAGCCATGAGCCATATACAGGGTGTTTCAAAAAGGACTTTACAACTTTGAAAATTCATATACATTTTATGAAACAAGGTACAGAGCTGTTTTTGGTGTTGTTTTAAAGGAAATCACTTCAAGTTTTTTTACCTTAAACTAAAGATGTTCTATGTGGCTTCCGTTGGTTATTCTGCAGACATCCCATCGGCAGTCGATTTCTTCCCAGACTCGCACTAGCATTTCAGGTGTAACTTGCTCAGCAGCAGCGTAAATTCTTGCTCTAAGTTCAGGTAGAGTGGCCGGCAAAGGAGGTACGTACACCATACTTTTTATGAAACCCCAGAAGAAAAAATCTAGCGGTGTCAGCTCTGGGGAATTTGGGGGGGGGGGCATGCAATTGGCGCATCACGGCCAATCCACTGACCTGGAAAGCGGTCATTGAGAAAATCCCGGACGTCAGTCAGATAGTGTGGTGGTGCGCCATCTTGCATAAAGAAAACATTTCGTTCTCGGTCATCCTCATCGATCTGTGGTATCAAAAATTGTTGCAACATATCAAGGTACACTATCCCATTGATGGTTCTCTCTTGGGAAAAAAAGGGGCCGTACATTTTCCTCTTGCTCAACGCACAAAAAACGTTCACTTTAGGGCTATCACGAACATGTTGCAATGTTTCATGTGGATTTTCACTGCCCCAAATCCTACAGTTATGTATGTTAACCTTGCCACTTAAGTGAAAAGTTGACTTGTCAGAAAAGATTATGTTGTCCAAGAAATGTTCATCATTATCCACTCGATTTAACATATCCACACAGAAGTTCCTACGTGCAATCTTATCAGTGTCTTTAATTGCTTGTAAAAGCGAATATCGGTATGGTTTCAAATTCAAACGTTTCCTCAACACACGCCAAACCGTCGTATGTGGGACTTGCAGCTCACGAGATGCACGCCGGGTCGATTCGTAGGGCTGTTTACAAAACTTTTTCTCACTTGCTCAACGACCTCGTCAGATGTGCTTGGACGACCTGAGGATTTTTTATGTTTTACTGAGCACCCTGTTTCTACAAAACATCTATGCCACTCATAAACTGTAGGCCTACTAGGAGGATCTTTAGCGTACTTGGTACGAAAATTACGCTGAACTGTTGTCGCAGACTTCGATTCTTCAAACCAAAACACACAGCTAGCACGCTCGGGTTCAGTGAAGGCAGCCATCTTTACGTAACTGCCGCTAGCGCTTGTGCGGCGCGATTAGGCACTAGCGGACTACGCGAGTCAAAACTTGAAGTCTTTTCCTTTAAAACAACACCAAAACGAGCTCTGTACTTTGTTTCATAAAATTTATATGAATTTTCAAAGTTGTAGAGTCCTTTTTGAAACACCCTGTATAACCTCGAATTAAATATTTAATTAACTGCTTCAGCAGAGAGTCACCTGATATAAACTTCACGATTACTGACGACTTCCTACTGCGAGTCTTTGGACGACATTTTGTCACCTTATACACCATCTCTCGATCACGCACATAGTATGCAGATTACGATATAATAAACCGTCATTTCTAACATGAGGCCAGGTGAATACTTCTAATTAATGACTAATACACTGATGAAATTTCACTACGATTGGCTTTTCATATCAAGCAGTACCATTAAACATACACTAATCATGAAGAACTAATCAAGAATAAACAATGCCGCAGCATTCATCATAAACAGTGCGCGCTTTATATATCATCAGCGATATACGTCCTCACTCTTACAGAGGGCGATTTAAACTCTCTCTTTGGCCGCGCTATCGGACTAAAGATTTTAACATTACTTTTTAACAGAACTGATTTAAAACTATCCCATGACAATAAAGATTACCAATCTGTGGAATTCGTGAGCAATAAAATTATATATATCATTACATTTTATTAATATAATACTTTGCCCACAGCTTTAATAAGAAATAATAATTATAAAACTATTTACCGTACAACTGTGTTGGTTGCACCGCTATGATGACGGGAGATTTTGACGAAACCCCCCCCCCCTTCCCCTCTACTGATCGACCTCTTAGTTTCTTAGAGACTTTTTTTTAGGTTCCCTGGTTCCGGAGACGGTTATACACCCCCCACCCCCCTCGTTTCTAGACCCTATAACGCCTCTAAAGTCGACATCCTTGTTGTTTGTGGAATTTTTTTCTTTTTAGCACAGCCGAGCGTGGTGGTGTAACGGCTAGCGTTCTGGCCTCGCACTCGGGAGGACGGCGGTTTGAATCCCCGTCCGGGCATCCAGATTTGGGTTTTCCATGGTTTCCCAAATCACTCCAGGCAAATGACGGGATGCTTCCTTCAAAAGGCCATGGCCGAATTCCTTCCCATTCCTTGCCCCCCATCCTTTCCCGTCTCTAAAGACCTCGCTGTTAGTGAGACGTTAAGCAGATAAAAAAAAAACTTTTTCCATGTATTTAAAAAAACTCATGTGAGATTTCCATTGACCCCCCTCCCCCTTGGTGAGATTTCGCCGGAACCCCCCCCCCAAATTAACCTCACGTAATCAATGGAGGCCCCCTTGCGCTTAGTTTCGCTCTAACAGATACTGTTCCGCAGAGCCATTATATTTGTATTGTTGGTGGATATCTCCAGGTTTAGTGGTCTGAACTTATTTCTAATTTGTGAGG
Source organism: Vandiemenella viatica (assembly GCA_031002005.1). NCBI lineage: Eukaryota > Metazoa > Arthropoda > Insecta > Orthoptera > Morabidae > Vandiemenella > Vandiemenella viatica. The sequence goes on from JARYHS010009186.1 coordinate 27,552,439, forward strand.
GACTATTTGTGATCCATTTTCAGTGTCTTGCATCGTCACACACTTATTGTCCTATATTAATAAGACACAGCCAGCTTCCCGACCTAAGTAGCTATAGTCCAAGGCACCGAATTAGTCCTGCCAAGGTCACGCAGTCTTGCCTCCACCCCTGTCCGCACTGCCCCCTTTGCGCTCAGTTGAAGAGTGGGCAAATCGTGTTAGACTTTTGGAAAGATTAGAAGAAACTGATTATGCAAAACAGTGCGCGAGAGACACAGTCCAAAGAATCCCAAGATGAATAAGGGGGCATTCATAAATTAGGTGAGGTGAAATAGGGGGAGGGGGGTCCGGCGAAATCTCACCAGATCTCACCAAGGGGGAGGGGGGGTCAACGGAAATCTCACGTGAGATTTTTTTAAAACTGGGCAGGACTGTAGAGTTAAAAAAAAAATTAGAAAGGTCTACAATTGACGCGAAAGTCGATTTTAGGGGGGTATTTGTCTGAAAAGTGTGGGTGAGACCAAAAAAAAAAAGGTTCCAAAAAGTTGCTAAGACGATCTGTAGGGGGGGTCTCACGGGACCAGATCTCACCACATGGGTGGGGGGTCGGGCCAGATCTCACCAAAATCTCATCAGAGGGGATGGGGGGGTCCGAAAATCCGGAAAACACCTCACGTAATTTATGGCTGTCCCCTAAGTGACGGAGAGGATAGTGGTACACAGCTCTGAAAATAAGCCAGTTTGTAAGTTTTCCAATTATTTCTTTAGTACAGTAATTGTATTGAAAGCGGACATTGCGTTACTTTTATTTTTATTAGGAGGGCAAGATTTACAGGAAACAATTTTTTGTGTATTTTGTCACGTAATTCTCTGTTACGATAATAATTCTTAGATGGGCTTCAATTTGAATATTTTGAGTAGGTACGGGAACTGCGAGTATATCGCTCGTCGTAAGAGACAGAGAAGCCTTCGGCCAGTGTTGGACGCGAGCGTAAGCTCAACATTCGCGCAGATAAATTATTAAACAAACCAGAAGGATTCGTTTAAAGATGCTGTTGTGTTTTCTAAAATTAATTTCAATATTTTCTCACAAACTTTCTCAATAGAAGTTATTACTTGAACAAATAGAGCGGAAGTTATTCAGCGATAACTTTTTGCATTAGACAATACGGACAAACAAGCGATTCGTATAACTTCTTAATTTTTTTTTTATAACTATCTTCGCTATATAATGAGTTTAATATATTCTGTACTAATATGTTAACTTTCGAACATCACCTTGTTCCCCAAATTTAGTATTATTTTCAGAATTTTTCCGCACATATTACTGAAACTTGATTTTTCTGAGGATTTGCTACATTGTATGAAGACGCACTGACTATCGCAGGTCTATTATCGTGGCAGCGTAGTACAGTATGTAGCGCTCGATCGTGTTACCTGGCTCCAACTTGAGATGAAACAAATTTTCATCACGTGGCACTTACCCAGCAATCCAACCGTCGTAATGCACAGGTAGCGGAGTGTGACGTTTAAACAGCAATTTGCAGGGGTATTGGCGCGTGGCACAGCGTCACTGAACCCCTGAGCAGCGACAACGGAGCGAAGCCATTCCACGCGTTTAATGTGGCTGTAAAACAAGGCAGCACTTCAGAAGGACTGAGTAGGCCTCAAACGGGACGCACCTTCCTTCTTTCATACCCACACTCCAAAATAGCACTTAGTTACATTCGTCTACGTTTAGAGCGGACTGGTGGCTCAGTGGTTAAGGCGTCTGACGGGAGATCGAAACGTCCTCGCTTCAATACCCGGTGTCTGTTGGAATTTTCAAAGGCTCTCAATCCGGCTGGCTGTATAATAATAAATACGCCAGAACGCTTCTGTCGTTCGCATTCCACGTTAAACTGTAGGTGCTCTTTATCGGCAGAATTACCTACTTAGATTAAAGCGGCAACGATAGGGCCGGAATGAAACGACATTAGTTATTATGTAAGAGACACATTCACCTCTGCATATAGCTTCAGAGTCAATATTTATAACGGCGGTGGAGTGTGGTCGGTGAGCGGTAACGCTCGAGACAGGAATTCGGGAGGACTTTGGTTCAAATCCCGACTCGTCCCGAAATCAGTCGACGCGAATGCCGCGATGATTCTTTCAAAAGGCCACGGCCGAATTACTTCCTGTTCCTCCACCCAAAGCCGCCTCTAATGACGTTGATGAGGTATAAAGCGGTAAAAAAAAGTATGACGTTGCCTGAATCGAGATATCTACTTTATTTGATTAGTCATTTGGAGACATTGTCTTTCACGAAGAACGATATAACCAGAATCCAGGTGGTTGCAATCAGATTTGTGCGAAATGTAGTTGGAAAGGAGTTAGCGACTCAAGTAGACGGCCTTGATGAAAGTTCACAGATTCCAGGATAATATAAGCATACATAGACTCCCATGATTCCATCGCTTACTAAACTGGAACAATACCTAGAACTATGTATGAACTGCATTCCGACAACGGGTGAGATATACAGTAGAGAGATGGTTAGGAGAGATCAGAACAGCGAGCACGGAAAGGGGACAGAACCGACGGGTAGAGCAGTCTTCACGGCTGTCATAACACAGTGTGTCGCCTGGCCTCCGTAGTCTCGTAACAACAGGCTCGTTACAACCATCGGAGGCCACGCGAACCCCGATGAAGTCGTTTTCTCACGATACCACAAGGATTACACTGCAGCATTATGCTGAGAAAGTCTCCCTCAAACTTCCAGTAGGACAATAGTTCATTCAGCTGCTTCATTTGCACAATCATCGGATAGATGCAACATCGTGACAAACAGTAGTGATTAAAACATCTAATATTGCTTGCTATAAGTACACACAAAAGAAGTGGACACAAATACCACTTCGAACGTATACTATTTTGATAACCCATGCGTTTTATTTGAAAGTGTTGAAATTACGACATCGAGATAAAATCTGGAAAGACGTGTTTTGATGTGTGTATACATAAACATATTTTCATATTTATGTGCAAAATTATACTTCAAGTTCCGAAATTTTTTACGATTTTTCAACCAATGAATTACTAGGAATTATTTATTAATTATTTTTTATTAATTTAATTTCGACGGAGCGCACACTCCGATGGCACTACCGCTTTTCCCCTTTCTTGAGCCCTCCTGCCGAAATTCCTTCGGCGTTTTTTTGTAAATTATTGATCACTTCCCTTGGCAATTTAATCTAACCCCCGACACTCTTGCCTCCATTATACCTGAAATCGAGTCAGCACTGTGTCAGCAACTCTAGACGCGCTGCACTGCCCGTCTCTCCGGGGACCGATCTCGTACATCGAGCTGTCCTCATCTGATCCATCTATTACATTGGTCATCTTCCACGCGAGAGCTGTACTCCTACTTTTCCACGTACGATGATATTTTTCTACTTTATCACCCTGTCGACGAACATCATATCCAAAGAACCAGGGTACTCGCTGATAGTATAAGAAATTCTGCCTCTTTTATTACTTTCAGCTCTTCTAGAATGAAGGCATTGCTTCTTTGTTTTGGGGGCGTCCATTAATTACGTAAGGTGAAACAGGTGGGGAGGGGGGGGGGGGGGAAGAGGATCCGGTGAAATCTCACCAAAGGGACGGAAATCTCACGCGAGCTTTTGAAATTCTTGAAAGACAACAGAGCTAAAAAAATGCCCAAAAACGACGCGGATGTCGACTTTAGGGGGGGGAGGGGTATGAGGTCTAGAAACGACGTGGATATCGCCTTTTTGAGGGTATGACCACGCACGGAAGCAGAAGAGGTAAAAAAAAAAAAAAAAAAATAAAGAAAAGTCTCAAAAAATAAGAGGTCTATCAGCAAGGGAGGGGGAGGGGGTCCCGTCATTTTAGGGGAGAGGAGGTGCGACCAGATCTCACCAAATCAGACCAGAGGGGTGGGGGGGCGGGGGGGGGGGGTCGGGATTCCGGAAGAACACCTCATTTAATCAATAGATGCCCCCTTTCCATCCATGATATTCGGTTTAACCTTAATTTGCTCAAAACTCTAAAGCAGATTTTTCTTATGGTTTTATGCGAAGTCGATGTGAAGGTCATTACAACAGGAACAGAACGGAGGAGCGGAGCAAGTAACAGGAAGAAATTAGCAATGTCCTTTTGAAGAAAACATCCCGGCATTTGACCGGAGTGATTTAGAGAAATCGTGGAAAACGAAAATCTGGATGGCCGGACAGGTTTTTTTTTTTTTTTTTCTTTTTCGTAACTGCTTTACGTCTCTTTTTAACATCGAGGTCTTTAGAGACGGGAAAGGATGGGGACCAAGGATGGGGGCAAGGAATGGGAAGGAATTCGGCCATGGCCTTTTGAAGGAAGCATCCCGGCATTTGCCTGGAGTGATTTGGGGAAACCATGGAAAACCCAAATCTGGATGCCCGGACGGGGATTCGAACCGCCTTCCTCCCGAATGCGAGGCGAAAACGCTAACCGTTACACCACCCCGCTCGGTGCCGGACAGGGATTCGAACCTGCGTTCTCCCAAATGCGAGGCCAGAGCTCACCCAACGCGCTAGGGCACACTGCATAATGGAAGCGTAAGCCGTAACTAAATGTCTCGCGTCGCCTCTTTACAAGTAATTAAAAGACTTTTTGGCCTGCTGCAATTTCGTAATTTTTTTCCTCAATAGTTTTAGCTACAAAATTTAATATCGAGCGGTCCACTGGCTCAGTGGTTAATGCGTCTCACTTCAGATCTAAAAGTCCGCGTTTATAATCGCGGTCTCGACTTAGATTCACCGCTGCTGAAGCTTGTTATGTACAATGTGAAGTCCGGGAGAACGCTTCGATGGTTCAGATTGAGTGTCCTCTATAGTCGATAGAACTACTGGATAGGCTAGGCGGCTAGACACTGCGTAACCGGGTCATGCAGAGTACGTTTCAGTGTATTGTGTGTAGGACCAATTAGAGCCTCGTGCGCTGGCTGGGCCGCCTGCCTTGATCCCAGCCGCAGAGGACGTCCGCATTCCACTAACACTCGTTCCGCTTGACGCCCTGTCGCTAATGATGTTCCGATACCATCAAAGTATCGATACCTACTTGAATGAGTAGTACTCAAATTGTCTTACGATACTTACTCATATGAGTACTGCAAAAGTATCGATACTTACTCATATCGATAGTTAAAAAAAAAATTAATGTCGAAATATAAAAATATATGTGACATGTTGCTAAATTGTTTATTTTATTTGCCTAGTACAATAAAATCAAATAATACTCAGTAAACTTTTTATTTATTAATTAAAATTATAATAAAGCTCACATTGTAAGCAAAGTTTGGAGGTTTTGTCTTATCTTTAAATATTTATTTTTTTATAGTTTTAACGCTTTTAAACATTAAAAGTCCGCTTTTGGGAGGTTTCCCAAAAAGCAATTGTTCCAAATGTTTTGGGGACAGCTTGTTTCTTTTGTTTGTCATTGTTTCACTCGCATTAGAAAACAAACATTCACTCAATACTGACGTTGCTACAATAATAAGATACTGTTGTGCATATGTATACAAACAAGGAAATATAGGTTTCATTTCTTCTCATTCTGTAAATGGATTGCTTTTTAGAGATATTACAGTGTCTGACAAGAGGAGAGAGACTTTGTCTCTATGGTGCGTATTCTTTTTCTTTGTGATGTTTCCAGAAGTGATATTCCTCTGAAACGCTAGCTTCAGCATCTTCTTGCAATTCACATGGACTACTTAGTTGCTTATGAACCACATCTTTCAGCTTTTGTGTGGGGCTGCGCGGGAGCGACCATTGGCCAGGTATAGCGAAATGTGCGCCAAGTACAACTTTATTACAATGTAATAGGGACCTAAAACAAACTCTTTGAATTTAGATTGCCTATTCTAAGACTCATTTTGTTTCATTTTCAATGCTACCACCTTGACGTCAGAGGAAATTAATTTCGCAGGCGCGACTGAGTGGCGCAGCAGGGATGATGCGTTTAGAATTTAACACCGGGTGCGTTTCGATACTTTCGATTCGATACAAGTACTTTTATTCCGATACTGAGTAAGTATCGAATCAATTAATTCGAATACGAGAAGTACTCGGTATCGAAACATAGTATCGAGTACTTACTCGTATTTACTTGTATCGGAACATCACTACCTGTCGCATCACTCGCTTCACATCTCTCCAACACACACTATTAGACTACGGGAATCAATACGACGCATCATCCAAAGTCTAACCTAAGTAGGTTTTTTCTCATTCCATGACAGTTTTTGCGCTCAGTTTGAAAAACATGTCAGTTTCAAAGTCCAAACATTTCCAAATCAAAATACCGAGCATGGTGGGTGAGCGGCTAACGTTCTGGCCTCGCATTCCCGAGGACGGCGGTTCGAATCCGCGCCCGGGCATCCAGATTTGGTTTTTCCACGTTTTCCCCAAATCACTCCAGGCGAATGCCGGGATGCTTCCTTCAAAAGGCCATGGCCGAATTCCTTCCCGTTCCTTGTCCCCAGCCCCATCCCGCCTCTAATGAGCTCCACGTCGACGAGGCGTAAAGCTATTAGTAAAAAAAAAAGTCCTGTCCCAACATTAAACTTTAAATGCTTCAACTTTTGTCACGTGTGATCTCCTCGATGTTACAGCTTAACTCCAGTACTGTGTTTTGCTTCATATACTCGTATATGCTGCTTCTATCCTCTAGTTATTAATCCCTAGTTATTAGTTCCTTTATTTGTTGGGTGTCTTCTTTTTATCTATCTAGTGCCGTTGTTCGTAGTCACGCCTTACATCGTTGTCCACTGGTGTCGTGTTTCAACAGTCGCAGCTGCTTCTAATTAGACGTTCTGTTCGTTGGTGCATCCCGCAGTTGTTTTGTGAGGTATACACCTGTTGTCAATCGATAAATACATTTAAAGCAAGCAATCGAAACGTTGAGGTATTTATTTTACAAAAAAAAAAAAAAAGGCCACAGCTAAATGATACCTTGAAGATTATGGACCAAGAAATTCCCTGGGTTAAAGAACATCGGCACTTTGGGATAATACTGGACAAGAAATTACTATTCCGACAACATATAATGCAGTAATTTCAAACCTAGCAGCAGTGTTACGAAGCAGCAACCCACTATTAAATACAAAGATAAGAATATACAAATTCGTTATTCTACCAAACCAACTTACAACAAATCCAACTACTTCTGAACAGGTGTCTAAGAATAATCCTTAAAGCACCAATAGAAATCTTACATAACGAAACAAATATTCCATTAATTAATACAGAAATATTTAACTGAACCGACAAATTCCATAAGAAGTTAAATGAGGCCAGAGACGAGATAACTGAATCTGTTGGAACTACAATTCCAATGCAATGGCAAAGGTACAAAGTTCCCCTCAGTATTCTATACCAGCCAACATACAGCAACACAGTACGCGAAATACACAGGGATTTTTTCACCATTAAGACCATCTTAGATGGTCACAACCCTGGTTTTTTTCCTGAAAGTGAAATAAAAAGTGTCCCAAAACATCGCCCTTAACCTGAAACCTAGAAGTAATATTACCAAAGGTAGTGATGGACTGAGGCAGCGATTTAAAAAAAAAAAAAAAAAAAAAAGCCTGCTTCTTGACGCGCCTCTGTTAGGCTCGATAACATTAGTTTTAATTTCAGTAATCTCCAATCTTACCTTGTTATTAACTTTTACGAACTAAGGATCACAGAAAATACTTCATGTATTCTCCTTTCCTCCCAATATTTGTTCATTCCCTTACATTGTTTCCTTACCTATTGTTTCTCAAATTGTGCGGTCTTGTTTATACATACGGATACGTCCCTGATAAAAATTTCTTAGGAGTCAATTCTGCCAGTTTTGTTTTTGCTTCATCTCACCAAGGAATTTTGTTTTTGCGATATTTATTGAAAAGATTTGTTTTGCTTGTGACTTTACACCTAATCCATGTCGTGGTGATTTTAGGCTGAAGTGGACTGGGCAAGGAACGGAAAGGGATACAGCGATGGCCGTTTCAGGGGATTATCGCACCATTTGCATGGAGGTATTTCAGAAAACCAAGGAAAACAGAAATCAGGATGGCCTAGAAAATACGTCACTGAGACCTCGTGGAGTCATCAGGAACTCACGGAACTTTACTGATATGATTAAAGAAGTTTGAAATTAATTTTTATGCGCTTTCCTACTTGCATAAACCTTTATCACTTAAATCAGTCATTGTGGTGCACTACTTGGTATCGAAATTATCACTAAACAGAATTGGTTCTGGACATGAAAAAATAGTTTGCAATACTACATCTAGGCAGCTCTCTAATTAGCACAGTGATCATCACCGCCACAGCACAGATGATAACTAACATCCAAAGACACTAGTTCGGCAACAAATTCTTAGATTCCTGGATGTTGGCAAAAACAAATATCTGTATATTGTTCGGAAATTAGTTATTGTAGTTTTGGGGGCTTTAGGGTGCGTCAAGGAAATTACCTAGCAAGAATTAAAATCAAGTGCAATGTCAGTTTGTATCTTTATACAACATTTTTTTTTCTTCTGCTTAACGTCTCTCTTACAGCGAGGTCTTTAGAGACGGTTTATACAACAACTGCGTTTGAGAGAAATAATGTGAAACGTGTAGCTCGTGTATACTTCGAACTTGCATGAACTAATCCAAAAGTAAAAACTGTAAATCACCCGTTGCACGAAACACAAATTAAATAATACAGTACCTAGGGCACTGAGGATGTCCTAAAAAACATGAAACATGTATTCCATTAAATAATTTTGTGTAGTTGAGAGGCGAAAGACTCGTAACAGAAACAGATGTATAATATTTTGTCATTTTTTTCCGAATGTAACTGTATGACCTTGAAGCAGAATAAAATACGATGGTTTGTAACAGCAGATTGCACAAATTTCACTACAGAAATATACTGAACTGTCAGAACTGCTAAAGAGATATATTGAAGCTCAATGCAGTGACGTGGCTAACTGATAGTGAAATTTGCCTTTCGGGCATGGCGGTACATAGTGGTCTGGAGCCTACCGATTTTTCTGTATTTCTACCGTTATGGAGTCTGTCCTACCGAAATGCCGATGAGTAACCATTTTCCATGATTTCTGAGAATAAGAGTACAACGAAAATTTTCCCGATTTTACATTTTCAGGTTGGCAACCCATCTCGTTTATTGTGTGAAGGCAACGGAGGTGTTGCCGAAACGTTGTATGAAGAGTTAAATAAAGCTATAATCCGACAGAAAACCCGAGAATTATTCCATCTCGTTTATGTTTTACGGGAAATTATTCGATCGATTATATGATAGGTATTTAGTTACCTTTGGCAGAATGTTCCCTATATCTTTTAGGGGCTACCACTGTGCTTTTGTGCCCTACAATGTCGACGTTTTTAAGGGATTCCCGAGCTAGTTCGCTTGTCAATATTATACTGGTAACCATTACCATAAACACATATTGTTAATAAAATGGACATACATGTTATTAAAGACAGTGTGACGGGCAGTGCAGTAAGAGGCATTGCGCCGTATATGGTGAATTATTTGCATTGAACGTGTGTCGAGATACTCGTATCCCCACAGTCAACAGCCTCGGTCAGGTCAGCCACCCGCAGCTAACGGAATAAGCCTTCTAAGAATTACTATAAATTCATGTCTATCATCTAAATATATATATTAACAGTACAAGTCAGTGCTGAATATTTTTTCCTAACAATTCAACACTGAACCTATTAGTATAAATAAATTTGCATTTTATCCGGTCTGTAAAAGGAGTGAAAGTCAAGTTATACAATGAAAATGACATACTCCTTGTACTTATCACGATAGAATTAACACCTTTTGGTTAAATAAACGAATTGCAAATTACTAAGTCTAAGTTTGTTATTTTGATTATGTTTTACTAGTATTGACTAGGACTTATTCATGATATGAAATTTTTGTTAAAAAAAATGGTTTTAGTTTTAAATTTATAATATATTCTGTAATTTCAATATTATTTGAAAAAGATAAAGAAATTTAAAATAATGTAATATAGTAATGTAATGAAATTTCAAATAAATTAAATAAATTAATGTGCCAACAAAATTCGCCTGTCTCCCATACATACAGAGTATCACAGACCGGATTGGGAAACTGTTAAAGCGGGTGGAGGTGCGAATAGTATATAAGGCTAACTGCAAACTTGCTCAGTCACTGACAAAGGTAAAAGACAGATTACACCCACACCAGCTTATGGGTGTTTATGAAATCCCCTGCAGCTGTGGCAGTGTTTATATCGGCGAGACAGGTCGCACTGTGGCGGAGAGACTTAAAGAACATACCCGCCACTACAAATATAACAACAGCGACAAATCCGCCGTAGTCCGCCATGCTATTAATACCGGGCATGAAATAAAATTTCAAGAAACGAGGCTACTGTGGAGAGAAGACCAGTGGTGGCCCCGACGGGTGAAAGAGGCAGCAGAAATTTAAAAAAATACCAACAACATCAACGAAGATAGCGGACTTTTACTCTGCGATGCTTGGCGCTCGTTGCTATGTCAACATAAACAGTATCTCTGACGAAGGCTGGAGGATACCAGCCGAAAGCTCAGGTAATGAAATAAACAACGCGGCATAACCCGAAATTCAATTAATCATGTTTTTCATACTTTAACTTATCCTCACTGCCATCTTCTGACTTCAATTTATACTATACGAAACTAAAAAGGTAAAATGAAAATCAAGCCCATCTTTGAATGCAAGTTGGAACCAATTTTTTTTCCAAATTTTGATAACTAATTTGTCGTCCAGTTGCGGCAGAAGATATCCATCAATTTGCTAAACAGTTTGATGTCGAATTGGTAGAAAGTCTGGTAGTAAAATTGGTGTCAAATTGATAGAAATTCTTCGATAGCACATCTTACCCAGCAAAATGTGGTTATTAGGGTTGTATTTTGTTGATATAGCGATATTAGCGGACAGATCAACCGACTTGGCATTTCGAGTGTCATTACCTGTTCGGCTGGGCCCCTGATACCTGGGCGCTGGCGACAGCTGCCACGCTGGCTGGCTCGCACCAGTCCTCCCAGCAGACCGAGGACAATCTGGTTTGGCCAACCAACACGCAATTCCCTATAGAAAACGTTTTCGTGTCTTCGTATTTCAAAACTGCAAAAAGATTTCTGCGAAGTGACTGTGAGCGCTTGTGCACACCACACGTAAATAGCACGACACCTCTGTACAGCAAGCGCGAAACTAAAGTTCCATACCATGAACAAGGAGCAGAAACTAAAATATCGAGAAGACTGAGCAATGAGAACGTGAGGCTCGTCACCAAAAATGACAGATCTGAGGGTAAAGTAACCATTCACAGACTAACATCATACGGGTGTATAAGAAAACCGAGAGTGGTGATGCTTCGGTCTCGCTTTCGGTTCAAGAAATCACTCCAGATCATTGCCGGAATGATTCCTTAAATAGGCCATGACCGAATTCCTTCCCGTTCCTTGCGCTCAGTCCTCAACGATGATGAGGCGTAAAGCCGCAAGGGGAAAAAAAGCGTCTAAGAAATATGGAAAAAATATGTACAACAACAGACGCGTAGTATTGAGACGAAATACATGTTATCGATTAGGACACACATCGAGCAGAAAGGACAAGAGTGTGCAGCAGGGCATAGGAAAAAACTTGCAAGAGAGGTTTCAATTAGCAATTCGCAGAATCGAGGGATACACGAGGAAAAGATACCACTAAATGTGGGAGTCGAAACTCTACGGATACCTACACCACACAATGCACAAACAATTTGACACTTACCATACAGAGCAAGGCTTACGCTGTTGGCAAGTAGAAGGGTACAGTTACGTTACCTAATTTAAGACCACATCTGAGAAACACGCCAGCAATGAGCAGATTGCACGGAACTTCGCATCAATTGCACAGCATGAGAGAGAGAAAAAAATATCAAATTTGCATCCAAACGTAAATATTTAAAGACCTTCTTGAAAGCTTTCTCACTTTATCCTCATGCTTCAGTGTATTTATCCTTTCGAAACTAGGGCGAGAAACTTAAAACCAGCGGTCAGTAACGCGTCACCAGCATAACACGTGTGGCCGCGCTCCAAGACAATACTGAGCACCGATAACACGGGAGAGCGCTGCGCCCCATAACTGATTTTTACAACGTCGCTGACCTCGTGCTCGATTTCTTATCTGAGCCGCCTTGTAACAGTGCACATCCTCTGTGCATAGCAGGGTACTGTATCAACAGCTTGATTATCTGACCGGGCGCTAGAGGACGGCTGTCCACATACAATCGATAACTGCTCAACTCACGGTAACGCCTCTGCTAGTAGCAGTAATTACCTATGTGTCTTAACGGTCTGCTTCCCGCCAGCCACATAAACAGCCAATTAGACGAGCCTCCACCACTAGTGCAAAGGGCGTTCAAATACAAACTGCAATTTGAATTTTTTTTCTGTCATCAGTCTTTCGACTGGTTTGATGCAATCCTCCATCCCTTCCTATCTTGTGCTAATTTGAATTGACAGACCGGAGAAAAAACGGAGCCGAATTCTGTGCCACTGACTAAAGTGCAGTCTGTTTCGTTTGTCACAGGTATGAATCAAGTAGAACTACGTCAGTCTCGAACAGTGGCGTAGCTACGTCAACAAGGGCCCCGGTGCAAAAAATTTATTTTGGGCCCTCAGGACAGACGGGCGACCTTTTTTTTTTTGCTTTGTGTGCTGGTAGGGGCCCCCTGAACTGAGGATGGGGGGCCCTTGAATTGTTCCTTAAGGGCCCCTGAGCAGTGGTTGGGGCCCCCCTGAGCAGTGGTTGGGGCCCCTGAGCAGTGGTTGGGGCCCCTGAGCAGTGGTTGGGGCCCCCTGAGCAGCGAGGGCCCTTAGTGAGGGGCTCCTGTGTTCTCAGGGGCCCCTCTTAGACGACGGTAGAGATAAAAAAAAAAAAAAAAAAAAAAAAAGGTCGCCAGTTTGCCGTGAAGGCTCGTGGGCCCCCTATAAACTGCGCTTGAGGGCCCCTTGAGGTATGCTTGGGGGCCCCCTGAGCGTGAGGGGGCCCGGGTGCACTGCACCGCCTAGCCCCATAGTAGCTACGCCCCTGGTCTCGAACATTAAAATAACACTGAAACCATCAGAAATTCTTGTAACACTTGCAACACGTTTTGATGAAGGTATTTTAGAGTTTAGAATCTGCGAGGACAATGAAGAGGTCACACTTGAACAGCAGGGTGTGTCTCGTGACTCAGTGGTTAAGGCGTCCAACTAGAGATCGAAAGGTCGCCTGTTCGAATCCCAATCTAGGCGGGGATTTTCGAATGCCCTTAACCCGATCTTCAACTCTGGTGCAGCTTCTTCTGCAATATGAAGTAGACCAGAACGCTTGCATGGTTCGGATTCCACATTAATCTGACGGTTCCCCATACCAGGTAGAATCACCGGATCAGTTTAAGGTAGCCACCACAGAGGAACAAACTCTCTCTAACGGGGGGCGGAACTACCCTTTAAAATCTTCCGCCCAATACCATACACTGGAACAGCGGCAAATGACTAGGTTCCGGATCATTATGACAAACGATATTTTTTTTCCTGCCTTCTTTTTGAACTGTAATGCTGAATTAAACACTGACTGCCCGTTTCTGATTGTATTTAAATGTATTTTACGTAGCATACAAATGCATATTCAGGCCATTATCACAGTTTTGGTCATACTAAGATATTATTTATAGTCATATTTTGACGAAAATGTGGTAATTCTTTAATAGTAAGCTACCGGGAATTCACTAGAAGTAATTTAAAAAATTAAGATAATTATACACAGAACTGTACTCCTATTATACATTCAAGGAAAAAACAAAACTAATTGTCACTGAATTTGTCAGCATTCACCACTCAAGAATTGAAGTTATTCATTGTTGTCATTCTCTAAACGTTAATGTTCCGCCCGCCTTTTAATCTTGACAATACAGCTGCGACAATCAATGTCTCATTTTTAAAATAATCCTCAGTCAATGTTAAAACTGCAGTGGAATCAGTGAAACAAAATTTTCTGACAGTACGAAGTTACAGAGTTACGTAAAGGAATTTGGAGATGATTATTTGATTTCTTTTCAGCAAATTATGTGAATTTAAGGCGACTTCAACAAAGCGATTTAAAATTTAATTTCCTAATGGTGTAGTGAGTGCACGGAAGCAAATTATGCATGTTTCGATGATAGTAAACGTAAATGTTTGTTCATATTTTGCTATTTTTAGGTCATATTTTCATGCACATTTCTGGTTTTTTTTTTTTTTTTTTTTTTTTTGTCATAAAAAATCCGAATAGATCTAGTAAGGAGGTCGAAAGGTTGTTACAACCGTCGGACTTTTTCTCGATAGTTAAAACGAAGGCAACACAACAGTGGGAGGAAGACTGGAAAAGCAAATCAATTTCAGCGAGTCAGTGATATACAGTAGTTCAGATGCTATTCCCGCCAACCATGGTTTAGAGAAGGAAGTACATCGATAGTACCGAGCGTGGTGGTGTAACGGATAGCGTTCTGGCCTCGCATTCGGGAGGACGGCGGTTCGAATCCCCGTCCGGGCATCCAGATTTGGGTTTTCCATGGTTTCCCAAATCACTTCAGGCAAATGCCGGTATGCTTCCATAAAAAGACAAAGGCCAAATTCCTTCCCATTCCTTGCCCCCATCCTTTCCCGTCTCTAAAGACCTCGCTGTTGAAAAGACGTAAAGCAATTAAAAAATAAAAACACACATCGATAGTACAATGTGAGCGGGGCACGGTGGAGATTCTGGTGTGGTTAACACTCCATTGTGTCAGGAATCAACTGGAGCAGACCTAAACCACTTATTTCCGAGTAGCGAAATCCAGACAGTTCAACAGGGTTTTCTGTCTGATTTAGTCAAAGCAAACCACCAGTTACCAACGTCTGTTAGTTCTGTGTTGTTAAGTACCAACAAAGCACTTTGCAGCGTTCTGGCAGCTTTTTTTAAAGATAGTGACATGAGGATTTAAAAACTAAAATTATGAAAGACAGTAAAAAAATCATTGTAATTTTATGGATCTGCGTTTA
Organism: Vandiemenella viatica; assembly: GCA_031002005.1. Classification (NCBI taxonomy): domain Eukaryota; kingdom Metazoa; phylum Arthropoda; class Insecta; order Orthoptera; family Morabidae; genus Vandiemenella; species Vandiemenella viatica. Next base: position 27,567,513 of record JARYHS010009186.1, read on the forward strand.
ACTTCATGTTTTACTCTAATTTATGTGTATCAGAAGGTATATTTACGAGATGGCTATATGGCATATAACCAAACGCCAGTAAATAAATAATCCCCTAACCCATTATTTGGCAATACACTGGGAGGACAATGTGACACACGATTCATAAACACCTGCTTGCGCACCAGAGTACTGGTTTAAATCCCAAACATTTCCGCGGTGCGTATACACTGAGGGCATACCACACTGTTGACGCCGACCAGTTTGCCAGATCCAATCTTCGGGTTGCAGACCGAGGGAGAAGAACAAAATTAAAACTTTTAAACACTGTCTCCAACTTAAAAAAAAAACCCTGTCATTAAGAATTATTGACGACAGCACGTGGAGAGCTAGGAGAGGATGTGGTAAAGGAACGTATAGGCCTTCATGGAGAAATAGTCCCGGCAATTCACTAAAGTAATTTTTGGAAATCTAGAGAAATGAAATTTCTTACAAGTGTAATGCAAAAAACGAGAAGAGATAAAATAATAAATACAGATATAAGGAAGAAACTGTGCGCGGAAAATGTGAGAGAAAATCGGAAAGTGTGCGATTTGGTGAAAAAGAGATTGTAGGCCCTACGAATTTTTTTTTTTTTTTTTTTGCTTGTGGCACTACGGCTCGTCGACGTCGAGGTCATTAGAGGCGGGATGGAATTGGGGACAAGGAACTGGAAGGAATTGTGTCATGGTCTTTTTCAAGGAAGCATCCTAGCATTCACCTGGAGTGATTTGGGGAAACTATGGAAAACCCAAATCTAGATGCCCGGATGGGGATTCGAACCAGCGTCCTCCGGAATAGAATTGTACAAATTAGACTTGCAAAGCAGATGAAAGATCTGCAGAGTGTATGAAAACGACCTACAGGTAGACCGTAGGCAAGATGAAGAGATGGTGTTGGGAAAAATATTGAAAAGTGAACCATAGATGGACAAGCAAAGATGAAGAGGTTTGGGTAAATACTCAGAACAGTGAAGTGGGATGAAACCCGAAATTTGTGTGTGTATAATGGAAACCAGTAAGATCCACTGATGCACTTGAGATAAAATGGCTCTGTTCAGTTTTTCAAAAACTGAGCTTCAGAAACTTCCTACAACGTTCACTAGTCCTACATGCATCGAGCAGACGAGAAAGCGTAAAACACCTCCTGTGCGTTCTCATATAAGATACTACATCCCGAAGGAGTGGTTACTACAGTCCGAGAACTCATGCGACAGCTTGTCAGAGCCTTTACGAAAGTGTCAAAAGTAGTAATGTCACAGGTTAGCAGATGTACGACGAAGTCAGCGCTCTAATTTATTCGCCACTCAGATGGGATCGTGTGTTTCGTACTCTACCACCAGGCCCCTCCATCAGATGCGAGTAACGAGAGCGCTCGCCGACTTAATGGGACGCTCTCTCCGCTGGCTGACCCGGCGAAAACGCTCGCGCATGCGCACAACCAGGCAGCGCGGCCCGCGCTTCATTTGTTTCCGTGGGGAGAGCCAACTTCTGAAAGACCACAGCGGCGCGGCGGCGGCAAACCCATTCATTCATTCATTCACTCTCTCTCTCTCTCTCTCTCTCTCGGGGAGAGAGAGAGAGATAGAGAGAGAGTGTTTTTAATTCCATCCATTCAGGGATGATGCATTTAGGTTTACATGGAACAGCTAACTGATCAGTTCCACAAGCATATCAAGTATCGGTTTCCAGCATGCTGTGATCTGACGCCTGCAGACCATAAGAATTAGCCAGAACTCGTTAATTCGTGTTGGCTCTCACAATCAAATCACAGTTTCAATAGCTCTATGTACTACAAAATTTAATGAAATTTAATGCCTCGACATAAAATATACGAACAGAAAGTTCAGTCATAATTATTATCCAGCTCTCTATTATGGAAGCATCCACAAAACCACGTAGCTCCCAATTTTTGCCCCTCCCCCCCCCCCCCCACGTAGCACGTAGTTTTTTTTGTCTATTGATTCTTGAAGACATTTTGTACTGTTTTCTCATATCAGACTATCGTAAATTATATACAGAGATAATTAAATGACGAAAATAAATATCCACATGCTGTTGTGTGTTCTGTTCCTCATTTTAACTGTGAAAAATGTTATGAATGGAAAGCTACGTGGCCTGGTATTGAACTCCCCCCACGTAGCCCAGCTTAACTTTCCAGCCAACCCCTTCCCCCCTAGACCGAAATCACGTAGTTTGTGGACGCTCCCTAAGCACATTTTAATAACATTAGCGGACATAAAAAATATAGTTATTCCATATAGTAGGTACAAGGATACTCGTAGACACCTTATAATACCCAGAAACTTATTACAGGCCATGTTATTACTGTGATATAAATTTACATAGCTTCAAAAAATATCTGGATTAAATAACTATCAGAAGGAAAATGTATACCTACTTCAAAATCATTTAAGAGGGGAGAGGAGTGGACAGGTGCACAGAGAGCTGGGCTACATACAGCTAGGTAAGCAAGGAATGAAAATAAATGCCAAGAGGAGCCAGCTTATTAAGTACTCAGATTAAAACATAAACGAAGGAATTTCTTGTTTAAGAACTGAAGTGTAAATATCAGGGCATAATTTTTGATAGAAAACTCAAATTGGTAGGACACATTGGGCAGGTGTAGGATAAGGTTTCAAAACCCTTCATTTACTGGAGAGGATGAGGGGTATGGATCAGAGAAGTGAAAGAATTGAATTACAAAACTTTGCTCACATCATTACTTGAATATGGTGTGGGACCGACAATTTTGATATTAAATACAGGGGTTGGAGAGGATGGGGTGGCAAAGGAGAGCAGCTAGGTCTGTTTGTGGAAGTTACTGCAGGAAGGAACCAGTTAGTAATATAAAAAGGCGTTGGATTGGGAATCATTGGAGGACAGGAAAAGGGTGAAGAGAGTGCTGGGAGTGGGCAAGGCGCAGAAGGATATTGGTAGAAGGGAGTGAGAAAATTAAGGGAGTCAGCGATTGGCATAAATTACTAAGGAAACTGCTCAACAATTTACATAAAACATTGAAAGAATTTAAAATTAACCTTCATGAAGGGCAAAACTTCAGTCAAACAATTTAAAATAAACAAGAAATTCGAAATTCAATAAGTAAAGGAAATTTTCATAGGAGTATATTAGAATTAAAATAAATTTAATTAAATCATAGACGTTAACTAAAAAAGTGATTATCTGACACATCAACCATTAGGCTCTTGTTTGTACTCTGCTAAAATGGAAGTCAAGCTACAGATGTCATCAGATCTATTAGAAATATTAGGTCGAGTGGTCTCTATCTTCCAGTGTTGGTCTCGATTATCGGTTCACTTCACCTAACTCGAAACTTCTCACAGTGACTCGACTGAATCGAGTCATCTACAACTACTACATGCCTTCACATTATTTTTAACACTTTTGCGCGGACATTTGTGCATAAACGTTAAAATTAAATTCCCCAAATTCGTTACGCTTATTGTAAGAAGTCAATAACAAAGTTAGGTACATACATTACAATTTTAACAGGATGTCGTTTATCTGCATTGCGGCGTGATCTTTCATAAAAGAATGTTCAGCTGAAATGCATTGTGCCTACCTGTCCTCGGTACGAAGGAATTATCATTTCATGCTCAGTCCCTAGGCCATGCAGAGTCAGAAGATATACCGCAGATTTTAATATAGACCATACACTTTAAAACTATTAAAACCCAATCTAAATTGGTGTAGTAGTTTTTATGTGGTGCTTCCTCAAACTTTCAGACAGCAGGGCAGGAGATGTAAGGATTAACGATTCCTAAATCACCCAACTGCCTTTCAAACGATGGGGTAGGTTGCAAACCTCTGGATTATCAAGTGAGGGGTTGCGTCATTTCTTGCGAGGTATTTCGGTGTCTTTCGGAATAGCAGGCCTCAAACGGAGGCACCGGATGTCATCTCCCTCATTGACACACACACACACACACACACACACACATAAATAATACTAACCGCAATGGCGTAGCCAACGGAAAACCAGCATATAGAAACTTTCCTCGGAGAAGTGTTATGTAGGAGTAATAACCTCAAAAAGTAATCGCCAACGCGTGGTAGACTGGCCATCGAATAAAATACTGACTTTTCATTATTATTATCATCATTAGTTCGAAAAGTAACTCGGAAGAAGTGTTTCACATCTGGGTGATTTTGCACGGTGTCTTCCCGAGCACTCCTTGAGGAAAAACGATCTTTGTGCTGTCAGTTTTTACTGTACGTCAGAATACGGTTCATTCCCCAAACATTCTTCGCCCTTTTTTAAAAGCTGTACAGCTTACTCCACTTCTTGAGACTCCGTTATAATGATTATACTTCACGACGGACTGAAAAGGCTGTCTGTGGATGTATTTATATTATGAAAAGAGAAAGAGTAAAAATGACTAATGATGAATAGTACCAATTGACAAAGAGCAATGGTGGCCGAAGTCGACCTAGCAGCAAGGAATTTAAAAAATAAAAAAAAAATACTGGATTGCTGAGAACAGTTAAGGAGTAGAGATGTAAGACACGAGGCAAAATATTATGCTTACTGTATGAAGGAACTGTAATAGGCAGAATCCGATATTAGTCTAATCGTGATGTAAAAGATGTAATAAAAGTTATAGAATTTGTTGAACGTAAAATTTGTAAATAAGGAAGTGTTTAAAAATGACATACGAAGTGATAAGTAGCAATCGATAAAAGGAAGGCAAGAGAACGTAAGAAATAAGAATATGTAGCCTATATTTCTTTGCAGGCGGATGAAAGTCGTCAATTAATATAGACCTAAAGTTCGACGTTCTTAACGAATGAAAAGGACACAAAGAACTCTCTGGCAAGATGGGGTTAATACACCGTATCAAAGTGGTAAAGAATATTTACTCTTCTTCTTACAGATAACTGGAAGTGGATAGACGCGAGTACGTGAAGTAGCTGTACTCGGCTAATTATACACAGGTTAATTACTCCACTAACCGTTACCCGCGTCTTCACATGCGAGTACTTATATTTTATTACTGGAATTGGATACAGAGAGCTGTAAGTTTCGTAAAAGGTGACTGGGAGAGAAACAAAGCTTGAGCGACCGATATAACGTTACAGATTTACACGCTATCCGTCTGTCTGTCCGTCAGTCACTGTTAGATTGATAGATAGATAGATAGATATGTTCACTTTGATCCCATGTGAGAATAATCTCGGGGATGTGGAACAGTACATACACTTATTAGTAATGTCAATATTACTATATAATTGATAATATTATATATTGACAAGAAGTTAGTTATGACCAATTAGTATAACCAATATTTCCTGTAATCTACAAATACAATCCAGAGTTAGTTAATACCTATTATGTGGAACAGTGTATAAACTTGTTACCAGCATCTAACAACCAGTTATTTTCTTACCAACCAGTTACCACAACTCATAAGCAGTCAATTACTTAAAAACCTGTTAGTATCATAATTTTTCACAGCAGTTTTTGAGTGCATGCTATCCCATGTTAGTTACTATATATGAGTGAAATTTTGTAAACAGTGTAATTATTTCATTTGTCAAAAGTTTCAACAGAAAGAAAAACCATATATCATTTTAGTAATTGTGGACAACTTTGTCACCTTTCCCTTCCAGTCATTCTTAGTTACCAAATTCCGAGAAGAAAATTCTTTTACAGAGTAAAATGGATTCTGAAGCAGAAACTCTTTCAGTTTGGACTTAAAGTAGTTGGGTTTTTGTAGATAACATTTAATTTCTGTTGGTAAGACATTGAATAAGGAAGCTCTAGTAAATGTTAACCCTTTCTGTACAATTGACAGTGATTTGTAATCCTTGTGAATATTATATTTATTCCTAGTATTATGGCTATGTATGTCAGCATTAAGATTGAAGTGTTCAGGATTTTCCACTACAAATGATAGTACAGAGTATACATATTGTACTGGCATTGTTAGTACACCCAGGTTTTTAAATAGATTTCTGCACGACGTCTGTGGGCTTGCTCCATAAATAGTTCTTATAGCACGTTTCTGCAATTTAAATACCCTCTGTGCTTGTGACGAGTTTCCCCAGAATGAGATGCCATAAGTGAGCAGGGAATGAAAATAACAATTAGTATTCAAAATTTCATCATAAAATATGTTATTTATCCCGAAATAAGTACCATATGTCCCTCCTAATCATACACAGTATTTGCTTGTCGAATTTTATCACGATTGGTTTAGCCGTTTACTCATGAAATGAAAAAAAATACAGAGTTACTTTCGCATTTATAATATTGCGTAGATGTTCGGCAATGATTGAAGGTTTTCTGACTGTTTTAATGTTTGTATTTGTTTCCCCGGCGACTCTGTATGCCGCTGGCCGGCTGGCGAGGTGTTGTTCCTCCCCTAACACCGAGGCAGAGTCACGGCTCGCAGCGGCGCCGTCTCTAGCCTCGGGGAGGCGCGATCGATGGCGCAGATTACACTGTGGCCCGGTTAAATCGCATTCCACGCGGCGGCCGGTTGCTAGGCAACGCGCAGCTGACGCAACGCGCCTATCTGCGTCGCGCGCGCGCATGCGCACGACCACTCGCCGGCCGCCTACGTCTGAATGAAGGCCTGCTCGCGTCCCCCGACAGGCAATTAGTTCCCGCGTAACCCACACGCGCCGCAGGAAAATTTTCTGCAGAAATACCGCGCGCGGCGGGTGAGTGGTAACGCTACGGCCTCGCTCTCGGGAGGACACACATTCGAATCCACGTCCGGACATTCAGATTTCGGTTTTCTATTACTATACTATTCATGGGCGTATCCAGCGAGGGGCAGAGGGGGGCTGCTGCCCCCCCCCCCTAGAAGAAAAATCAAGTTGCCTTCAGTACGTTTCGACGAGTGAAGAACTAGTTCAGGAGCACTTTGGGAGATAAACATTGACTGGATTATGTCTGATGAGTGTGCATCGAAATTTCGTGAAAGAACACCATGAGATATTAACAAAAAAAATTATTGAAATTGAAAATCAAAGACAATTAATGTTTACACAAGAAACTAACTGAATTACGATCTTAATTAACTACATAGTAGGTCCTTAGATTAAGTAGTTGGGTTACTATAATAATCAATGATAAAAATAGTTTCCTGAATAGGTTTGAGTTTGATTTTGTAATGTCATTTTTCAGTCCCCCACCCCACTTCCTTGAAACCAAAATGAGTTGCCCCCCCAGTTCAAATCCTGCCCCCCTCTAGTTCTGTTCCTGGATACGCCCTTGATACTATTACTATTACTCCCCGATTCACTAAAAGTGTTTAGCGGAGGGTGCATTGCACCTATCAGGAAAGGTAATGGTTTGGAAGGGATATACGGGATATGGCAGGAGGCGCCCATGGGCTATTGTGAGGAACCATCCCAGCATTCGCCTGGAGCGATCTAGGGAAACCATGGAAAACCCAGATCAGGATGGCCGGAGTGCTTTATCGGAAGCTACTCCTGTCCGATTTTGTGTTTACTCGCCCGGTAAATCCTTTCTATTCCACTACCTAATAGCTCGTGGAAAAAATGAGTACAGAAATGAATCGGTTCTGGCCCTGATTTCAATCATTTCTCGAAATCAATCTAGGCGAATTTCGGGTTGGTTGCTTGAAAAGGCCATGGCCGAATTCCTCTAAGTTTCTCTTGTTCCCCGTCCTTTCCCCGTCTCTAATGACCTCGACGTTGTCACGTCACGAGGTAAAAAAAACTATCAAAATAAAAAATGCTTCGGGATCCTACGATAACCGTGACGCCGCAGTTTGTTGATGGATTCTTAAGTAACTCGATGAGACAAATCAAAAGTGAAGCATAAAAGTTATTGTTATCTCGCTTAGTTCTAGAGATATGTATCTCGAAAGTGAGATGATTTGTTTGAAATTCGGCCTGGACCATAAGAAAAATTTCGCCAAAGCCAAATTTGATGATGAATTCTTATGTAATTCGACGAGACAAATCGAAAGTAAGGAATAAAATTTTTTGATATCTCGTTTAGTTCTCGAGATATATTGTCTCAAATTGAGGTGGTTAGGTTGAGAAACGGCCTGTAAAATAAATACATATACTATATATATAATATATTTCTCCGAAGCCACAAGGAACTACAGACTGGATACGCACAATGGGTGTGGGTTTTTTTCTTTTCTTTTTTTTTTCCTCTTGCTACCAGCCGTTGTAAGTTTGAACTGCGGCCTGGCCTATAACTAATTTTTAATAGTCTATATCTCGAAAAATAAGTGAAATCTCAAAAAAAAAATTTATTCACATTCTGTTACAAAAGAATCCACCATCAAATTGCGGCGCTACGGTTATGATAGTGCTGCAAAATTCTTGTACTGTGGCGGTGTATTCCGGAGGTTGGTCGTCCTTGGAAACCGCCGTGGTACCATTTAGTGCTGCAGTGATCTTAAATGACAATTACTTAACGTATAGGGCAAAATACTGAAGAACAAAAAGGGTATTATATGAAGAGGAAATACTTGTTTCATTATTTTTTAGTTTGGGTTTAATAGCTCGTAAACGTCGAGGTAATTTTAGGCGGGAGAAAGTTGAGACAAGGAACGGGAAGGAATTAGGCTGTAGCCATTATGATGTATTCGTCTTGGCATCTCTACGAAGTGGATTCACAATAGCACAAAAACCAGAATTCTGGTTGGCCAGGTGACAACGGAAGGATCAGTCGAGGCTGGTTTAATTACATCTTATAGCCTACAGTGTTAATTCACTGCTTCCGTAACGTGCATCTTAGGATATTGCTGTGCATTTTTGACGACCTTGAGACTAACGAAAATAAAAAAAAAGGAGGCAATCGAGCAACAGCCGTTCTTATTTTCGCGAATACGGTTCACTGATACTCGTTCATTTTCAAGATTTTTATTTCATTACTAACATTTGTTATATATTGATGTAAGTTCAAAAATTGTACCTGTATTTTATTTATTTATTTTGACATTCTTAAATGTTTACAAGGTTTACAATTTTTTATTTTCTTCACCACTTCAGTTAAGAGTTACACTCAGTCGGCAATGGTTCAATTTTGCTCTTCTGTCGCAGATAAAGTTTCTCCTGGATATTTTTGTTCGGTCAATTTCGGTCTTGACCTATAAAGCCAAACCCGCTTTGTACTTTGGGACTAATTTACTCATAATTTTGCGACTTTTCTAAGTTCTCAAAATTTTCGTAAACAAGTAAGCCACATTATAACCGCCTCAGACCCAGACCTTTAATGAAATTGTATTTTATGTATTATTTGTATCAAACTGGGAGTTGAGTAAATACGGTTTTGTATATTTTTGTTACAATTAATAGTGAACTTGTGTAAATGAATATCGTTTTATGGAAAGAAACAATGTAAATACTATTTAATATGTTCAAGGACAGTAAGAAATGTTCCACCCTGGAATCTTTAGGTCCCTTCATCTATGACAGGGTTTGCGCACGATTTGTCGATACCTTACGATTTTTCCACTAATGTAAGTCCGTGACCATTTGTTTGCATATCGTCAAGGGTCTAGAATAGTTCCAGTGTTTAGGATGAAAGATTATGACAGGTTGACCCAATATGACCAAATATAAACTAGACCTGTGTTTCAGGGTGAATAAAATCTCTGAGCTTCAAGAACTCAGAAGAATTAATAGAGGTAGGTATTAAACACGAACAGGGACGATAGCGTAATCGTATAATTGCTTAAACACAAACTTGTATTTTGCCCTTAAAATTCACTCTGCATAATTTTAAAAATTCCTGTTTGCTTCGAAAGCATCTCTTTTTTTTTATTGAGACTGGGCAAACACTCGTAATCATTGGTCATAGTATCTGTAACAGCCAGAGAACTTAGTACAGATCCTATATTATTAAACAGTTGAGCAACTCCGAAGAATGAATTGCCAGAATAGTTCATTCGCTAACGTATTTCGCCTGATGTCCAGTTAAAATAACCTAATAACTCGCGTACTGGGAACATGAAGAAAGACCATTAACGAATGTTAACAGTAAAATACCTAAACATCAAATAAAAAGTAATGCATAAACTTTGGTCAAGCAACAACATTAGTGAAAGTTTTAATTAAATTGAAATTTATCCTAAGCCGGAATGACAATTGGCATTCGTGGTAACAGCAGAGACCATGAGTAATTTTTTTAGTTTTTTAAGTTGCTTTTATTAGCAACATGTTACTGAAAAGCAAATCCACCTTTTTTTCAGACGTAAAGTTTATCTATATTATTTTAACTATGAAACGCTCCAAAAAGCAAACTTAATTAATGTATTATGGCAATTAATTTGGTAGCAGTTGCTTAGCTATTAAATTGTGGACATAACCATGAATTTCTTCTAATAGTATCTCTGGTCGCTGTTTTGCGAGTGAAGGCTGACACGTGACACCGTGCTCCAGCCAATAGCTATCGAGGTGAGTGAGTGAGCTTAGGAAATTATATTTTAGATTTTCTAACCCTCTTACCACACTATTTAGAAAATATTCATTCTAATGTAATTTTCTGCGTCCTGAATATCTCTACTCCATTACATGTAACAATTGCTGATAAGTCATAAGTGCAAATATATATAATTAAGAAAAATTTAACTTCTACATCTGCTACCATAGCCGAAACTAAACAGGCTCCTCAAGCTGACACATTTTGTACTTGTAGTCAACACCATTTCAATAGCCCTAAAACACCATCAAGGTCAGAAGAGGATAGTAGTTGACCATGAAAGATAAAGAGGAAAGTTGAAAGAACGGGTGTGACACAAGACGAAGCAATTCCAGACCCAGATAGGACCTTAAGGGAGCCAAACTAGGTCCCACTAGTCGTGAGACCCTGGGAGACACAGTAGACTCTATGAAGCAACACTGCACCAAGTCCATTCACAAAAATCCAAACAAAAAAAAGCCTCAGATAGTGGAACAGCATCCCTCTGCAGCACATAAAGCACGTAACCAGCTATGGCTTTGTCTACTTGGCTGTGAAATAATATACGTAACTAAATATGGCATCATATGTGGCGAAGACTTTGGGTTCCAAGCGCCGTGCTGTAGGGTGTAAACTGGCACGCAAGGTTAGTTCAATTAAGCTGAATTTTTAATGAAGACCACAAAATCGACAGCCCTTACCGTTAAATGAAGATGCCGAGTGTTAGCTACTCATATTCCTCACAGAGGCTATCCGTAACAGAAATATTCTTCTCGTTTAAACTACGAAATCAAACGATTGCTTATTTCATCGCGATAATATCTGCAAAATCGAGTTCAATAAAAAGTAAATCAAACTTATGTTAAATGAAAATTAAAGTACTTCCCGATGTTACGATGTAGTCAACAACGCTACCGAGAACGGTAAACACACATTCCAAAAAAAAATTCTTCACTATCGACAGCCAAGTAAACCTTAACAGGTTTTATTATTATTATTATTATTTTATTTTAATTTTTTTTTTTTTTTTTTTTTTGCTTATGGCTTTACGCCTCGTCGACGTCGAGGTCACTAGAGGTGAGAAAGGATGGGGATAAGGAACTCGAAGGAATTCGGCCATGTCCTTTTGAAGGAAGCAAGGTGGCATTCGCCTGGAGTGATTTGGGGAACCATGGAAAACCCAAATCTGTATGCCTGGACGGGGATTCGAACCCACGTCCTCCCGAATGCGAGGCCAGAGCGCCTAACAGCGTTGCCTGTTTTATGCACGATTTTCTGCACTATAGTATTTCTTTAAATTCGAACTTGATACAATTACATTTCAACTATAGGTGCTCTGTCGACAGTAGGAAGTCTTTTTATTTCGCTATGAAAGATGCGCGCTTCCACGTTGAAGTGCATTCAGGAAATTTAATGTCAGAGAGTCAGTCGTAAAACCAGGCAAAGTTACTGATGAATTCCGAAAGTCAGCCACCATTCCGGATTCCCTGAAATGCTGAGATCAGACCCCCTCGTCTTCATGCCGCCTGGCGGGCTGGCTTCTGAGGGAGCCCCCACCTGTCCCTTTATCTTCCCGCCACGAGGCGCTGCATTGCTACCCTACCCGGGGATCACTGGTTCCTACACACCGTTACTAATACCTTCCCAGAACTTCTTTCAATATTTCCAAAGACGCGTACACACTAGGCTAACGAAGGCCAGCGAACTACAGCCAATGTCTTGGGGCCAATATTGGTCGCCAAGGCATTGGCGTTCGGCCTCTCATCCTCATCAAACCAAGAGGGTTGGCGCCAAGGGAGAGGGCTATGTGAAGTCGCCGTTGGCACCGAGCGTGGTGGTGTAACGGATAGCGTTCTGGCCTCGCATTCAGGAGGACGGCGCGGCGGTTCGAATGCCCGTCCGGGCATCCAGATTTGGGTTTTCCATGGTTTCCCCAAATCACTCCAGGTGAATGCCGGGATGCTTCCTTCAAAAGGCCATGGCCGAATTTCTTCCCTTTCCTTGCCCCCCATCCTTTCCCGTCTCTAAAGACCTAGTTGTTATAGGAGACGTTAAGCAGTTAAAAAAAAAAAATCGCCGTTGGCTCTGAAACCTTGTCCAAGTTGCTAGCGTTTTATATTATTAAGCAATAAGTGACGTTTTAATTACAATTTAACCGGTTGATATTATATGGGAAGATGAGGATTCCATTGTCGCATGTGCAGCTTTTATTTTACTGCAAGCAGCTGATCAGAAAAAGAAGAAAACCCGACGCTGGTGGATGAAGTCTCTTTTCAAAAGTAGGAAGGAGTGCGGTGTTCACTTTTTTTTACTGCGAATTTATCCTGCATGAAGCCCATACTGCTAAATGCAAACCATGTTGATTTTTTAACTTCGTCAGCACAACTGCCAGTTTTGCATTTGATTTGTTCTCTTTGTGTTTCAAGGCAAAAAGATGTCAACAAAGATTCCATTTTCATCTTCGCATCTTAACTTCTAAAAGTTCACTTCTATCCCTCCAAGCGTCTAAACTCTTTAATTTGTTTTTGTATTCACAGTTCGTACGATCCCATAAACATTCCCGTTCAGGATAAAAATTTATCAATTTTAATGCGATCTCATTATTCCACTCCATAATCAACACATATTCTAAACACACACACGTTAGACAAGGCGAACAACGAAATAGTGAACCAACGTTGTTTCGGCGACCACACCAGGAGGGTGTCCCAAGGCCAACCCAGCGTCAACGCTTTCATGTTTCCTCCTGTAGCCCGAACCGCAACCAAGGCCAACGGATTCGTTGGCTCCGATTTGCCTCCCGCATACTAAGCAAATCTCTCCCAAGAAAGCGGTTGTTCGCCGTGAATTGTTTTACCTAGTGTGTACGCGCCTTAAAACGCACGTGGTGTGTGAGCCGTATCACCCCGGCCTCGCTTTCCGAAGGGCACGGGTTCGAATCCCCACCCGGCTATTTAATTTTCGGTTTCCCATAGTTTCCCAAAATTACTCCATCGCAATGATTCCTTCAAAAGGCCATGGCCGGATTCTTTCCCATTACTTGCCAATACTCATTTTCTGTCTGGAATGACAGACATCAATGAAGCCATAACAAAAAATAATAATAATAATACAAGATATTCCTAACTTGCGAAAACTTCTGTGATCAATCCACGCAAGCTCGGAAAATCCTGAGCCACAGGCATTGTAAGCTTTCATCTGGTTCCTCGCCAGCTTTGCTTTACCGCGAGTTGTATATTCAAGAATTAAAATTAATGTATGGAAGGGAAAAGATGAACATGACCACATGTTGGCACTCTATTTCAGGCACAAGGGTGGAGGAAGATTCTCTTTTTTGGGTAAGGGTGTCAGGGTTTGAAATAAGTTACCGAGAGAAATGATGAATAATGTATCAAATACGTTGGAAGAATTTAAAGCTAAAATTTGTAGAAGGGATATGTGGATGCAGGAAAGGGGGAAGATGAGTGTGCAGGGAAATTGCACCGGAGCATGCGCTCCATTGCAATTTAATTAAATATTATCTACTAGCTCGTACCCGCGAATTCGTACGCATGAATTAAGATTTTTTTGCCAGAATTGAATATAGAAAGTTGTTGGTAACAAAGGATTGGCCCCAAACAACACCAAGTCGGCATAATATGACAGGAAAGCTATCAGTATATACTGTAATTGTACCGTCGAACCTGTCTCTTGAAGAGAATCAATTTCCAACATATTTCTGTCACCATTCGAAAAGGTCTCAAAATTTCGTGACTACAACTGTTAATCATATTGGAAAAAATATCCTGTGCCCTTCATACAGATTTTCATGTCAAATTCCATCAGTATCGATATAGCCATTTAGTCGTCAAAACGTAACAAAGACAGAGACTTACTTCCGTATTATAGTATTATTACTGCAGTTCACACACACACCCACACACACACTGACTGCGAACAACCCCTGAGGAATCATTATAACGTAAAAAAGTGTATACCTACAGCATTGAAAGACTACCTATGATTTGCCTCGCATAACACCCCTAACTTCGTAATATCTACAGTTTAACATTCAATCCGAATAACCTACGGCCCAGGCGTGACTCTTACGATCAAAAACAATTTTTAAAAATCTTAGCCTCCACGGAGATTTGAACCGGAGACCACGATGCAAACATTAGTAAGCCAGCGCTTTAACCACTGAGCTATCCGACCGCTACACGGAAAAACAGTAGAGAGACCTCCATATCCAACGCGTCTGTTTATCGCGGTTCAGTAGTATTTCGAAATTATGAGACAACATGTACTATTTATACAGATAATTTTTCAACCAAATGTAGACAGTATTTTTCTCCTTGTTTCAAAGGATAAGTGTGCAAAGTTTCATCGAGATAGGTTGAAAACTGTGGCTTTGTATGAAGAACAAACTAACAAACATACATACATTCATCTTTATATATATAGATTTCTGATAGACGCGTCACCATTTTTGTATTTAGCCTTGTTACTGTAAGTACTGCTTTTTTTCTTGGGGATTTATGCGTCGTTGACCTCTAGGACATTAGAGGCAGGAAACGAATGAGGACAAGGAACGGGAAGGAATTCGGTGATGGCATCATTTTTCGGCTGGAGTGTTTTCTGGAAGCTAGAGAAAAACGAAATCTGGACTGCCGGACGGGAATTCGAAATGATATCCTCCTGAATGCAATGCACGGGCGCTATATTCATCGTTGAACAATGGTTTGTTCATTATTTTCAGTAGTTGTCGCATCTCCACTATAGTCGCAGTTATACTGTTCATTTATAGCACCATTTTTGAAGTGAAAACTTCTTTAGTCGCGTAGGGCGTAAAATGTTACGAGTTAACGTCACCGACATGATAATGTTAACAGTATGTCTGTAGCTGTACTGACTCTATGATATTAATAGATTTAAAACTTTCACTTCTGTTGGCAGTCTCCAATGACAGAAAATTTATTTATTTATTTTATTGGCGCTTTTTCGGGCAATGGGCAGGAACACAACTTTGAGAAACGAAAATCGGGAATAGTTACTGAGGAATATCGCGAAAATGGCTTGGAAAACCAAGAAAAAGCAAAATCTGAGTATGCATCCAGGAAACCGAAAACGGTGAATTCGAGGAGCGAGCAATAACCGATCAACGGCCAGCCTCGGTGTGCTAACTGTAGCGATTTCGTTGAATACGAGAACTCGACAGCAGTGATTTAGGTGCCTTTATAGCTACAACGTTAAACTAAACACGGCTTCGAACAAATACGAAAAAAAAAACTTGCATTGCGATAATTATTAGGGGAAATCGTCAAAACTGGTATTTCAGAAGTGTCCCACATGACACTACATGAATCGTTACGGAACAAACGATTCCAGGTAAAAGTATTAGATCATTATTGTGCCATAATATTCGCTATCTACTGAGCTTGGTAAGTGAAAAGTTAGCACTAGCGCCGGGGGAACATGGGTTTGATCCCAGTACGGGCGGGCAGATTTTCGCATAGAATCGCAGAATGGTTCCTGCAAATGGCCTACCGTTCTTTGTCCAGCATTTTCTCACTGCCGTCGACGCAATGTCACAACAGACAAATCGCTTGGGGCGCCCATTAATTACGTGAGGTGTTTTTTTCCCGGAAATCCGGTACCTCTCCCCCCCCCCCACCCCCATCCCTATGGCGAGGTGAGATCTTGAGGGTATCCCTTCCCCCTGCGGACGACATAGTAGGATTTTCGAGAGCTTTTCTTGTTTTCTTAACTCTACAGTTTTCACGAACGGTTAAACCACCTCCCCCCCTCCTCTCCCCCTAACATTGTTGGGATTGGCGTTTTCTGTAGAACTTTTTTTTTCTTTGAGGAATTAAAAAGATGACGTGAGATTTCTGTTGACCTCCCCGGGTGATATTTGCGCTCCCCTATTTCACCTCACGGTACTGTATTAGATGTGATCCCAGGCGGGCGACCCGGTGACCTTGAGAGTCGGTCCCTCGTGCTCTGCCGACAGACAATATTTATGGCTTGTCCCTCCCCCTCCCCCGCCAGCGACAAAGGAGAGGGCCCACTCGGTAAACAAAAAGCGGACGGTGCCTTCCTGGAAACAGGCGTGGAATGCCTGAAACCCATACGTCTCACGTCACACGAGCGTGGAAGGAGGCTGACTGCCCGCTGTATAGCTACTAGGCGAGACAGAGCACTGCCTCAGCTCCACAAGCTGCCAGCTCAAAACGTGAGGTAACCAGTTGCAAGGTACTGTTCCCACCACCACCTTTTATTTATTCTCGGCTAATTGAATAATCCCCAGGGAAGCGTGATGGGGCCTCTGATGTTTCTCATATACATTAATGATTTGTGTGACATAATAAGGGTGATGAAACGATTATTTGCCGATGATGCTATTATTTATTTTGAAATCAAAACCCAGGAAGACTGTGCTTTATTACAAGACGATGTTATGAAAATAATTGCGTGGTCTAAAGAATGGCAGTTGGAGTTAAATGCTAAAAAGTGCTAAGTCATGCATGTAAGTAAAAAGGTGACACCATTTAGCTCTGAATATACAATTAATGGTTCTGTCCGCAGAACGGAAGATTCCGCTAAATACCTAGGGGTAGTAAATAATTCGCAAAAATTTGTCGTGGAATGAGCCTATCGAGAATGTAGTTGGGAAAGCAAGGATGCTTCGATTTCTAGGTCGTAATTTAAAACAATGCACTCCGGAAGTTAAATCGATTGTATACAAGTCACTAGTGCGTCCTCACTTGGAATATTGTTGCTCTGTATGGGGTCCCGATCAAAAGGGGTTAATGGAGACATTAGAAAAGGACCAAAGAAGAGCCGCCCGATTCGTGACAGGTATATATAGTTGGAGGGAAAGCGTAAGTGCGATGCTGAAGGCATAGTTAGGGAAGTCCTGTAACACCGAAGGCATTGCTCTCGACGGAAGCTAATTGAAAAATTCATGACTGACGTATTTCGGAATGACAGCAAACAAATATTGCTACCAGTAACATTCATATCTCGGAATGATCGCGAAAATATGATAAGAGAAATCAGGGCCAGAACCGATTCATTCGTGTATTCATTTTTTCCAAGAGGGATTAGGGAATAGAATAGAAATTATTTACCGGGCGGGTAAACTTAAAATCCGACAGGAGTAACTTTCGATAAAACTCTCCCGCTATACTGAACTGGGTTTTCCATCGTTTTCCCAGATCACTCCACGCGAATGCTGGGATGGTTCCTCACAATAGCCTATGGGCTCCTCCTGCCATACCCCGTATATCCATCCCTTCCAAACCATTACCCTTTCGGATAGGTGCATTGAACCCTCCACCACACACTTTTAGTGAATCGCGGAGTAATCATAATAATAATAATTTATTATCGGACTTCGTTGCCGGAGATTGACTTTCATTCAAGACTATTAGCTAATCACGAAGTGAAAGGGGAAAACAGTTACAAAGAAATAAAGCTTAGATAGATGCACCACACTAACTTGAATTTATATTCTGATAACATGCACACTTTGATACACTATCGGTTCTCTGTTCAGACACATATATTCAATCCGCAAATCACCATCTTGATAACGCAATTATAACTTTCTTCTTTATATATAGTACTTAGCTAACTTCACTTTGCAAACTGTGAGCAAGGGTGAGGTATTGCAGAAACACACACACACAAACACACACAGACAGAGAGGGGGGGAGGGAGGGGAGAGAGAGGGGGAATATCTTGTAACGTTCCCACCCCCAACTTCTATGTTTATTCTGAATCAAAGTGTTCATGTTATCAGAATATAAATTCAGATTAGTGTGGTACATGTACCTGTTTGCCCTCTTTCACCTGGAGATTAGCTAATAGTCTTAGATGAAAAGAATGCACTCAATCTTCGGCAAAGAAGTCCGATAATAAATCATTAATCAATTAACCGAGAATAATTGAAAGCTGGGGGTGGAAACGTTACAGTAGGAAGTATGGTTCTAAATATAAAGTGTTTATTTACCAGTATTATCAGCAATTGAGGAAAATGATCCACAACCTCTAAATATAAATGTATTTTATAATGTATGATACTCCTCATAAATGTAAATACTAACAGTACTGAGAGCGGATGTAAGAAAGATTCTAACGGCTGCAGCCTTCAAAACTTTTATAACTGTCTATAAATAAACCTTGAGTGCGGTCAAATGGCTGTAAAATAAATCTGTTTTCAAGTGAACTTCGGTGTGATTAATACTGAGGAAAAAGATGATGGATCGGATGGAGTATACGAGACGAAAGATCGAGTATATTCATTTTTAAAAGCTACATAGAACTATAATTAATAAACTATAATGGCAGTAGCTACATCAGACGTTTTCTAAAATAATATAATGGATGCAAAATATACTCTACCTGCTAGAAGAAAACAGAGAAAAACACGAAGGTAAAGGCATATTGCAGTATTTGTAGTGACGCTCGATTTGGAGTACCAACTTACGTGAGTTAGGTGAAGCAACTAAATATCTCCTGGTAGTAGATTGCCGTTAAACTGTGAATAAGGAACCTGTGATGGATGGGGCGGGAAGAACGAGAGTGCAGTAATATGACAAGAAGAGAATGAGTAAACAAAAAGAGTCAAAAAAAAATGATTTAAAAAAGGGAAGGAAAGAGTCTTTGTGGGAGAACCATAAATAAACGAGTCAAGGCACTGCGAGAAACTGTGCAAGATAACAGCGCCGGACCTTGGGTGAAGGGGAATGGGGGAGGGGGGGGGGAGAGAGAGAGAGAGAGAACACGGGCAGGAATTTCAAGAGGCTGCAAACTCAGGCGGCGCTATTTCTTTAATCGCTTAACTAATGCGCATAGCATCCAGTGCGCGGCGGGAAGTCGTTAGTACTTTTGTACCTCCCCGTGGATTTTTCTTTTTTTCTTTTTTTGCTTAGTTGAGATAATTAATCTCAAATGCTGGAATGGAGGGGCGGCAGACTGAGTGTTCTTGCCCCGGCTAGGAAAAAATCGTAGGTTGTTCCCTGCACGGTAGAAGAATGTGATGGAACAGGAGAAGAATACGCTGGTGAAGCTTCAGCCAGTGGTTGGAAACTGACTGGGAGAAGAGAATGGTAGGAAACAAGGAATGATTAGTTTTCGGTTGTGCAGGAAAGATACAGCATTATATCTATCACGACTACTATGACTTCTCATGCTTATTACAATCCGTTTACCAGAAGACAAAAACTACGACCAAAATATTCAAACCAGCGTTATGAAGAAGCAAAATATTCATACCAGCATAGTGAAGATGCAGTTTTTATTACTTATGGCTTTACGTCTCGTCGAGGTCATTAGAGGCGTGATCAGAGTGGGGACAAGGAACGGGAAGCAATTCGACCATGGCCTTTTGAAGGAAGCATCCCGGCATTCACCTGTAGTGATCTGGGGAAACCATGGAAAACCCAAATCTGGATGCCCGGACGGGGATTCGAACCGGCGTCCTCCCGAGTGCTAGGCCAGAGCGTTAACCATTCTCCCACCACGCTCGGTCAATTGGTCGAACAATTATATTACAATGACAAGTCGGACGCGTCTATTATAAACTTACGTTCTATATCTAACTGATCTTATTTCAGTAGCTTTCTATTAATTTGGTTTTTATGTTATCATATGCGGAGCTACGAGATGAAGTCAGGTCTTCTATCGCAGCTACTCCCGCGAACAAGTTAACCTCTTAATTTGCAGTCAACACTAAGTTCAGGAATATTGCAAACACAGTGGCCTCATTGCTCTCAGAAAGAGAGAGTAAAACGCCCGATGATGGAAATCGGTTTCAATTCGAAATAATATCAGTTCCGAATAATGTGATTCTGTTGCTGCGTATCGCAGCAGACATTTCTGAAAAGTATTTTTTTATGGCCTTTTGACTCGTCGATGTTGAGGTTACTAGAAGCGCGAAAAGATTGGGAGCAAGGAACGGCAGACCTGGAGTAATTTGGGGAGACCGTAGAAAACCCACGCCACGTGTAGATAAGCAGGACAGCGATTCCTGCCTGTGTCGTCCCACACTTATTAAATCTACTTTATTTTACTCCTAGAACCAGGAGCTATACCCCACTGAATCCTACAGCATTTTTTGCGCGAATCGCATTCAATGAAACAAACAGATACCGCAAGCAGATACAATATACTTCACTTTAGTCGCGTAACAATGGGTTGCACATTGCTAGAGACCCTATGAAAATCTGTCAGCTTTTTTGTTAGAATCGTATCTAATGCGCTTATCTAACACCCAGGATCGCTTAAGCTCCTCTCTGTAAGGGTAAATAATACATTGCGGATAAAGTAACCCACACTTGTTTTTTGTAGGCGGCGAGAGGGGGGGGGGGGGAAAGTCTTCTTCAGAAGATTTCACCCATACGGCAATTGCGCCGCGAAACCGTTAGGATAAATATGTTCAGTAATTCGTTTTATATATATATATATATATATATATATATATATATATATATAGGGTATTACAAAAAGGTACGGCCAAACTTTCAGGAAACATTCCTCACACACAAACAAAGAAAATATGTTATGTGGACATGTGTCCGGAAACACTTACTTTCCATGTTAGAGCTCATTTTAGTTTCGTTATTATGTACTGTACTTCCTCGATTCACCGCCAGTTGGCCCAATTGCAGGAAGGTAATGTTGACGTCGGTGCTTGTGTTGTTGACCCCGGTACCAAATGTAGAGACTCTTCGTGCTCGTATTGTGGACGGCTGTGATACAATACGTCATTCTCCAGGGCTGCATCAGCGCATCAGGGATTCCATGCGACGGAGGGTGGATGCATGTATCCTCGCTAACGGAGGACATTTTGAACATTTCCTGTAACAAAGTGTTTGAAGTCACGCTGGTATGTTCTGTTGCTGTGTGTTTCCACTCCATGTTTAATGTGATTTGAAGAGAAGTAATAAAATGAGCTCTAACATGGAAAGTAAGCGTTTCCGGACATGTCCACATAACATATTTTCTTTGTTTGCGTGTGAGGAATGTTTCCTGAAAGTTTGGCCGTACCTTTTTGTAACACCCTGTATATATATATATGAGGGAGGATCATCAATGTGAGATCTGACCCTGTAATATGCCATCCTGATTTCGGTTTTCCTTGGTTTCCCGAAATCACTCCAGGCAAATGCCAAGATTGTTCCTTTTAAAGGCTATGGCCGAACCCCTTACCATTCATTATCCCAATCCCTTCCCTTCTGGTTAAAAAGGGTTCTTTTAACCCTACAACAGCCCGCCTCCTAGGCTCCATTGGTCCACCGAGTTAAGAGGTGAGCAAATTTGCCCTCCTACCTAACATTTGCGAGGCCGAAGATCATATCCCTTCCGGCCATCCTGACTGTGACGAATGCCGGGATGGTTCGTTCCAAGGGCCACTGCCCAATTCGCTCCCCTTAAGTTAAGTCGGCAGAAAAGGGTCCCGGAGACTTCACAGAAGCCCGCCTCCCAGTGATAACCTAGAAGGAATGAAACCTGTAAAAAAAAAAACTCAGCTACCGACGTATTAGCTCTTTTTATTCTATTTATGATTCTATTTTAATACTCATCCGTAAATATGTCTGTTGAGTTGATTCTTTATTCTTCTCCAGGTGTTCCGTCTCTCTAGTGGTTACCATTCCCCAACTTATCGGAGCCAACTCTCCTGTGACATTTGCCTCACCTAGCCAACACCTTTCTATAAGCTCAATTACTGTTAGATTCACATTTATTCCTGATATAGTTTTCTCCTTCTTCCTCCGAATTAAATTTAGCTCAACTTCGCTTTTTGTTCATCAGTTTCCTCGGTTTTAGATCCAAACAGTAATATGCCATGAGTTTCATATGATGTACTTTTCTCAGCTGATTCCGACGCAGACAATCAACCTTCAGTTAGTGTGTTATTTAACCGTTTCCCTATTCCTTATCTATTACTCGACCCAGAATCTTCTTTCCATCTACCGTTACGACCATCTGCTCCTCTATGTATTTTGTCATGTGCTCAATGTTATGTTATAAGTCGGTCGTATGCAAACGTATTATGTGGATATGGTCTTTACTTAAACCCAGTTGTCTACGTTTTACGATTGTATTAATTTTCATTCAGCCATATTTTGAAAAGTATTGAGAATCAGCACAATGTATGTTTCAATTCCTTGATGGGTTGGAAAGCTATGTCCATTAAAAAATCAAAAAAAAAATACGTACCTTCATTGACATAAAGTGAATAATGACAAATTACTGCAGACAAAAGAACGAAAACCGGCTAGTAGGTACCGCCACTGACTGTTTCGAATAATACTTTCTAAAACGTTCAGTCACTATTTTATTATCTGTCGAAGATAGTGTTATACTGTATAACGTGTTTTGTTGGATTCATATACTAGTTACAATTAGAAAACTAAACTGCGTCAACCAAATCCGTGATGACATGCAGGATGTGGTTAAGAGGTAGAGAAATTACGCGAGCAATTTCCAAGTTAATGTTCCTGTCCTCGTAGGCGAGTTCTTAATGAAGTCAGTGTTAAATGAACGTGTTAATGGAAAACCAGCTAACAGCGATTTCTTACGTCTCGGCTTGTTTCTGATTACCGAAACAAACTAAGCAAACTTTTGCTGTAACAAGTTCAATTCAATTACGACACAGTTTGGACCATCGACTCATTGCCTGTACAAACAGGAGACGAGAGAAATTAGCAGGAGTGGAAACAAACAGAACAGTCTGTAAACACTGCGTGAACAATTTAAAATCAACCCGTTTCGAAAATTAATCTTGAAGAAAATAAACATCTTTAAAATTAGTGATTTTATTTTTTCCTTTAACTCTTTTTTTTTTTTTACTATTTTGATAGTTAAAAGTTTATTTTAAGGAAGAAACAGTATTTTGCAACTGAAGAAACTGCTTAATAATTTTAAAACAGTGAAATTCCAATTACGTATTACAATATTCGGCACAATATTTAGGTGCTAAATGCGGACAAATTTTGGTTTTATTGTAAAGACATTAACGAGAGGAGTTTATTGATACGACAGTCACTATAAACAAGCATTGCGCCTTTGGTGGGGGCGGGGGAGGAATGGAGGGGTATGGATGGGACTCACCGCTGTACTATCGTCTAGAAATATGCTTCAACTTCTAAAAACTTATTTTTACTTTATCTTATTTAGTTACAGAGCTTAACTTCTCGCCAGCTTTGATGCCTGCTAAACCCTTCCGAGTATACTAAACAACTACCAACCTCTCTTCCCCCCCCCCCCCCCAAAAATAAAATAAAAAACAAAGCCTGTGCATCGCAGAAGCCAAATGATTTTGTTTTCAAACCACCATCAGTGCCACATGTGAATGAATTTTAAAACGAGTCAACAAACGAAACTTTTGAATCGTCCTTCGTAAATCGTTGGGAGCGATGCCATCGTTCATTGGTTCAGAACGACGCGACGCAATAAGTGACAGTACCTCCTGAACATCGGTCGAAAAAGTAAGAATGGGACAAAATCAAATCTTCTTTTAAAACTGCCACAGAAACATTAAAAAAAAGTATGGTAGTGAAGTTATGAGACCTAACAATGTTTTTAAGTGAAATGCAAGATTTCATGATGATAAAGAAAGCAGTGACAATGATCCATGGCCAGGATAATCACTGACATTTCAAACTGAAGAAGGTATTCAAAACGTAGATGAAACTCTTCGAAATTATCGTTGGGAGTTTACGAAGCTCATCACTAAATTCACTTTTCTCCTCACTGCAGCGTTTGTACAGTTGTGTGATGAACCATAGTGCTTTCACGAAAGTCACTTTCAGATCGACAGGGCTCCGAAACCGGAATAAAAGCACATGTAGAAGAGCAAAGAACAATGCTCAGGTCACAATTTTCTTGAATTCCTAAAGTATTAGCTTTCTTTGCTACGGCTATATACATCGAGGTCATTAGTCCCGGTAGAGGAAATAGGGCAACAAATCGAAAGGAATTCAGCAGGGGCCTTTTGAACGGACTATACTAGCCCAGACTTTTTTCCGGGAAACGATGCAAAATGGAAATCTGGAAGGCTGGACCAGGCACCGAACCCAAGTCTGATAAATTTTAACCGCTCACCCACGAGGCTCGGAGAATTATTTATGAGGACTTAAGCCAGAAAAAAATATGAAAGGGAATGTTGTTACGGAGTTCCAAATCGTTCATAAGAAGACTAGCCCGTATCCGCGACTTCGTACGCGTGGATTAAGAATTTTTTTGCCAGAATTAAATATAGAAAGTAGTTCGTAACGAAGGATTGGTCCCAAACAATATCGAGTCGGAATAATATGTCAGGAAAGCTATCACTATATAATTGCACCGTCGAACCTGTCTCTTGAAGAGAATCAATTTCCAACATATTTCTGTCACCATTCGATAAGGTCTCAAATTTTCGTGACTACAACTGTTAAACTGGGGAAAAATATTCTGCGCCCTTCATACAGATTTTCTTCTCAAATTCCATCAATATCGATATAGCCATTTAGTCGTCAAAACGTAACAAAAAGACAGAGACTTACTTCCGTATTTATAATAATATTACTGTGATTCACACTCACACACTGACTGAGAACAACACCTGAGGGATCATTATAACGTAAAAAAGTGTACACCTACAACATTGCAAGACTACCTACGATTTGCCTCGCATTGCACCCCTAACTTTATAATATCTACAGTTTAACATTCAATCCGAATAACCTGCGGCCCAGGCCTGACTCTTACGATTAAAAACAATTTTTCAAAATATTAGCCTCCATGGTGATTTGAACCGGAGACCACGACGTTCGTAAGCAAGCGCTTTAACCACTGAGCTGCCAGTCCGCTACACGGAAACACGGTACGGAGACGTCCATATCCAACGTGTCTGTCTATCGCCGTATTTCGAAGTTATGAGACAACATGTGTTATTTATGCACATAATTTTTCAACCAAATGTAGACAGTATTTTTCTCCTTGTTTCAAAGGAAAAGTGTGCAAAGTTTCATCGAGATCGGATGAAAACTGTGGATTTGTATGAAGAACAAACAAACTAACAAACAAACAAACAAACAAACATACATTCATCTTTATATATAAAGATAGGGCAATACTGACAATTTTCAAAATCAAACAGAAATTCAAAACTGCGAAATAGAAATGGCTGCAAGTATAGAAAATGATTATAGGTAGATTTGGCATACGGGAAGATCAAACAAATTTGGAGAAATGAAGAAAAGATATATAAATATTAAAGCTGCTAATGGGAAACCTTTTATAAGCTCAGATTATAGAGCTAACTAATGGAAGGAATGCATAGAGAAACTGTTTGATCGGATAGATTTGAATAACTTTGTACTGGAAAAAGAAGGCGATGTCAACATTGATGATGTAGGATATCCTGCTTTGAGGACAGAATTTGATCGAGCTTCTAACGATTTGAGATAAAATAAAGCAATGGGAATTAATGAGATTCTAGTGGAACTTCTGAAATCCCTTGGGAAAGAAGGAATGCAAAGATTATTCAAACTTATATCAAAATGTTATGAAACATGAGACATTCCAAATGATTTTAAGTATCATCTTCAAACTTCCAAAGAAAGAACAAGCCGACAAGTGTGTGAAATATTACACTATAAGTCTAACATCACATGCTTCAAAATTACTGGCCAGTATAAGTTATACAAAACTGGAAGAGATAGTAGGTGAAGAGTAGTTTGGGTTAGGAAAAACCGCAGTTCAAGAGAAGCGATTCTGATTGATACTTGAAAGACGGATTAAGAAACACAAAGATACTTTTATGGCGTTTATTAGTTTTTTTTTTTAAAAAAAAAAAAAGGTTCTAATAATGTTAGTTGTGACAAGATGTTCAAAATTTTAAAGTTTTTCGGTCTAAAATACAGGGATAGAAGACTACTGTATAATCTATATAAGAATCAAGTGGTTATAATGAATGTAGAGAATCACGAGAGACATGCATCAGTTAAGAAGGATGTGAGAAAAGGTCTATCCCCATTATTATTCAACTTGTATGTATAGGATAAATAGCGCAGGTGATTCCCGTTTTCAAGAAAGGTGATCAGAGAGATCCTAGGAATTATCGACCCATATCTCTAACATCTGTCTGCAGTAGAATTCTGGAGCATGTAATATGCTCTAACGTTATGAAGTTTCTGGATGAAAACGAGTTACTTACAGCAAACCAACATGGATTTCGTAAGAACCGTTAGTGTGAAACGCAACTGGCTCTATTTTCGCTTGACGTAATGAAGGTTATCGATGCAGGATCACAAGTTGATACTATTTTCTTGGATTTCCAGAAGGCTTTTGACTCTGTACCACATAACCGCCTTTTGGCGAAGATTCGAGCGTACGGTATATCTGATCAGATCTGCGAATGGATACGCGATTTTCTAACTGGTCGGTCGCAGTATGTCGTTGTTGACGGGGAAGCCTCTTCAAAGCTAGATGTTACTTCGGGCGTTCCTCAAGGAAGTGTAATAGGACCACTTCTTTTCTTAATTTTTATATACGATCTCGGTGACAACGTTAATTGCAGGATGCGATTTTTTGCTGATGATGCACTTATATATAGGGAAGTGGGGTGCTCTGACGATTGCTTAGAAATACAGCGCGATCTGAATGTTATTTCGGAATGGTGCCGTAAATGGCAGCTTACACTTAACTGTAAAAAGTGCAAGGCAATGCAAATAAGTAATAAAAAGACCCCGTTTGCTCACGAGTACAAAGTTAACAATTCAATTGTTGACACGGTCGATTCCCTGAAGTATCTAGGCGTAACAGTACAAAGCAACATGAAATGGGACTTGCACATAACTTCCGTCGTAGGCAAAGCTAATTCTAAACTACGTTTTATAGGTATTTTGAGAAGCTGCAATGCTCATACAAAGGAAATAGCGTACAAAACACTAGTGCGTCCGCATTTGGAATACTGTTGTGCAATTTGGGATCCGTATCGCAAGGGATTGATTGACACGTTAGAGAAAGTACAGAGGAGAGCCGCTCGATTCGTGACCGCTAGTTACAGTCCTTATGTAAGTGTCACAGAGCTGATACGTGGGTTAGGCTGGGATTGTTTGGCGGACAGACGACGACGTTTTCGTTTAAATTTGTTGGAGAATATGCGAAAATCTCTAATTTACAAGTGCAACGAAATACTTCTTCCGCCAACCTATTTAGGACGCAATGACAGAAGGGATAAGATTCGAGAGATAAGATGCCGTACTGATACATTTATGTATTCTTTTTTTCATCGTTCTGTTCGGGATTGGAATACTCTAAAATAGGTTGGTGCTTAGCACCCTCTGCCACCCACAGTAATTGTGAATTGCAGAGTATAGATGTAGATGTAGAGGAAGCAATAAAAGAAAAATTTACATGTAGCATAAGTGATCGAGGGAAAAAAAAATCAGTATCCTACGATTTGCTGATGACGTCCAGCTAGCAGAACAGGCTATTAATGTTGAGAAGTTAATGAACGTCATGAACAAAATACTGAAGGAAGATTTTGTACTAAATATAAACCGTGAAAGATCTGAAGCAATAGAAGTAGTATATGAATTGTACTTAGGAAGTAAAATTACAACTGAAGTGGCCAAAGAAGGAATGATCTTGAAAGCGGAATAGCACTAGCAAAGAGCCTTCATGAAAAAGATAAAACTTGTATTTTCAAATATTGATCTAGGTCTCGGAAAGAAATTTTTAAAACCCTGTGAGGGCACAGCACTTAATGGTAGCGAACCATGGACTTTGGGAGCACCAGAAAGAAGGAAAATTGTGGAAGGATTCTGAATATTAAGTGGACAGACAAACTACGAAATGAACGAGTTTTGGAAATGATGGGTGAGGAAAGAAGTTTGTGGAGGAATCTGATAGAAAGAAAAGACGGGACAGTTGGTGAGTAGTGCCTGTTCATAAAGTGGGTATGACAAATAGGGTTGAAAGTTGCAGGCAGATTAGTTTGACATAAAAATGATGGTGAAAATTGATATACAACCATATCAGAAATGTCTGAGAGGGAAAAAACTGGTTTGCAAATCGACAACATTGCTTTCGGCAAGGATATTCATGTGAATCTCAGCTGGTCGGCTACATGTAAGATATTTCGGATGAATTGGAAAAAAAGGCCAAGCTGAAAGTGTGCTTCTAGATCTTTCTAAGGCATTTGAGAGAGTGAGACATAAAATGATTTAAATAAACTGAAAATTATTTTATTGGTGAAAAAGTTACTTGCTGGATAGAGAAATTCTTAAAAGCCAGAAAGTGTTAGTGTAGGAAATACATTATCGAAAGAGGTGGAAGTAAATATGAGAGTGCCACAGGGTACTGTATTGGGACCGTTGCTGTTAATTATTCTAATGAATGATTCTGTTGAAGGTTTACTATCCGTAGTTAGGCTATTTGCAAATGACGTAATGGTATATAATACGATCAAAATACGAGAAGACTGAACAGCTGCGGGGTAACCTGGTTAGAATATCTAAATGGGTTAGTCAGCACGGAATGAAGACAAAATCCAAGAAGAGTCGACTTGTTACGTACACAGAATAAATCTAAAGATTGTTTGATTATAGGGTTTAGTCAGAACTGTTTCTATAAGGCTTGAAGTGTAAATATCTTGGGATAACGTTTAATAGTAGTCTAAACTCAACTGGGCAGAGCAAATTGGGCAGGTGGCAGGAAAAGGTTAAAAAATCCTTCATTTACTGGAAAGGGTGATGAGAGGATGTACCAGAGAAGTAAGGGCATTGGGTTACAAAACATTCGTCAGAACATTGGTTCAATATGGTGGTGTAGTTTGGGACCCACGGTTTGCGCATCAAATACAGGAGGTGGAGGGCGTGCAAAGACGAGCTGCTAGATTTGTTTGTGGAAATTATCGCAGGACTGAGCCAGTAGTAGACATAATATAGGAGGTGGATTGGGAGTCAGTGAACAGAGGGCTGAAAATGTACAGTGCATATGTTGGTGAAGGGGCTTGGAGAGATAGTGCGTGGAAGGGGAAAAATGACCATGACCACAAGCTGGCACTCGATTTCATGCATAAGCGAGTGGGAAAATTTTCTTTTTTGGTTAAGGGTATCAGGGATTGGAAGAAATTACCAAGTGATGAATAATTTACCAATTGTAAATCGTAAAAGTAGATGGGGGAGGAATTGAACAGTCAAATTACATATGATTATTAAAAAAAAAAAAAAAAAAAAAAATGAAAAAAGGGTAAATAGGTGATTAAAGGAATTGCCACTGGTGTATGTCCTTCGTAGCAATTAAATTAAATTATATCAAATATCGGGATCTCCTCTACGTTTTGTTGTGAATGCTTTTTTAAAGATATTATTCAAAATTTATGCTTTCTCTATGCTAGATTCCGATTTTCCTTAATCAATGACGGTGTAACCTTACGAGATGCTCTCTTTGCTTTGATATACGACCAGAACATATTTGGATTATTAATTAGATCTTCCGATATATTCCTAACTTGGAATTCTATAAAAGCTTCACGCATTGCCTTACGCACTTCAGCTCTCAACTGGACTAATTTAACGTGACGAGTCCTCCTAGTTCTTTAACGCTTACTGAGGAAACTTTTCACTTCCCGACTGAACTACGGAAAGTTGGCCGGGTCTAACCAACCCGTTTTGAATTCGGAAGGGACACGGGTGCTTCCACCCCTCTCATGATCCACACTGACCACCTGTGCAGAGCAGGAGGCCAGTGGCACATGTTCCCTAAATGGACAGGTCGAGAAAAGTGTCTATTTCTAAAACTAAAAATAATCCTGTTTTATGTCATATCCCGTCAGTTGCATTCTCATTCTCCGGAGGATTGGAGAGTGTGCAGAGAAATTGAATGGTATACAGACAGGTAGGTAGGTAGGTACATTACCTGAAGATGAAGCCCCACACGAAGAACCAATGCGCGACGACACCAGAAAACAGCAACGCTGAAACATACAAAACAAGTCGTAACAAATGCATATATTTTTTTCTTATGATTTTAATGATCGTCAATGTCATTATAACCAAAAAATGCATGGAGCCAAGGAACAGGAGGGAATTCGGCCACGGCCTTTCGATGGACCCACCCCGACACTTGCCTGGAGTGATTTGGGAAAACCGAAATAATCTGGATGGGTGGACGGGTATTTCCTCCCCGAATGTGAGGCCAGAGCGTTAGGGGGCATCCATAAACTACGTGAGGTGAAACGTGGGGGTGTAATCGGATTTTAAAGGGTGAGACCTAAAAAAAAAAAGTCTCAAAAAGTTTCGAGGGCGATTTCTGGGGGGGGGGGGGTTTCACGGAGCAGATCTCACCAGAGGAGTTGGAGGTCCGGCCAGATCTCACGAAATCTCACCAGAACGTAATTTATGGATGCCCCCTTACCCATCAGGCTCTGCGAGTCCTGTCGCTGACGCTTGACTGTTCGTATGCTCGTCACAGTCCTCGAGCATTTAAACGGAGTAACTTAGAGCCTTCAAATTATCACATGAACTGTCATTCATTGACCCGAAATCTAATAACGTATTTGAAGTTTTTTAAAATTATATTCTGTGGAGTTTTCATAGAAGTATAGGGATTTGAAAGAAAAATCCAAACGAAAATGTGAGGTATATATGTTTAATGCTTGTTAAATAGAGAATTAAGATATAGTTTTCGAATTTTTTTCATTTAAAAATGACGCCAGCGTTCGTCAATTTTGGACCATTGTTATTACCGTCTTTGATTAAAAAAACGGCATTCCTTAGGAATTCAGCAGGTCCTCATATCCTGTAATCCACGAATGCCGCTAATCACGAGCCATCAAGGAGAATGCCAATCTCTGCCTCAGGCTACACATTCCACAAAGGAAAGTATACAGAACATACTGACATGTGTTGCAGTCAGTATCCCACATTAGTACGTTGGGCGACCTGGCAGTAGATATGAAATGCTTAGCGTCAGCAACGGTATGCGGCTGTAAAACCAAAGATTCAAATTTGACCATGCCAACGATCAATAAAGCTCATCGAAGGCAACCGAAAAGATGAAGACCGTTTTTACCGTGTATTTAAACGAAAAATACTTCCATCTATTATACTTCAAAGTTTCGAGGAAAACAAGCAAAAGTTTTTACGTTGAGTCTATTTCGCTATGTATTAATACTATTATTGAGAGACTTATATTAAACTTTATTGTAAGCGCACGATTGCAGTAGCTGTTGGGTCGGCAACGTTGCGCGGCCCTGAAAGCCGTGCAGCGACGTCCTCTTGCTAATGTTTCTGGAAATTATCGCAGAATGCAATCAGTGACGGATATGATAAAGGAGCTGGAATGGGATTCATTGCAAGACAGGAGGAGGATGAGAAGGGTAATGGGAGTGTACAGGGCATATACTGGCGATGAGGCATGGAAAGATATTGCAATAGGTATGAAAAGTAGTGCATGGAAGGGAAAAGATGACCATGACCACAAGCTGGCACTTGATTTCAGGCACAAGGGTGTAGGAAGATTTTCTTTTTTAGGTAAGGGTGTCAGGGTTTGGAATGAGTTACCAAGAGAAATGATGAATAATTTACCGAATACTTTGAAAGAATTTAAAGAAAAAATTTGTAGAGGGCAAATGTAGGTAGGTGCAGGATAGGGGGAAGATGGATGTGTAGGTAAATTTCCACCGGAGCCTGTGCTCCATTGCAATTAAATTAAATTAAATTAAATGTGTCAAGTGTTGATTTTCATACATTCAGAACAATCAAATAAAACATGTGTGTTAACGACATCACAGTATGGAACACTTCTTTACATTACAAATTCTATAACATTTGCACACTTTCTTAGAATGAAGACTGCAATTTTATAAACAAATATTCCTTACACCTGCAGATACCTACGTAATTTCCACTTTGTACTTGCAAACGCCCGTAGCTGCATTTAAGCCGCATCTACCTTTCAACCTGTCTGAATCTCGGTGGTTCACAGTCTGCACTGTGCAGCGTCATCGCGTCACGGCTGTGAGAAGACACCCGAGACTGACCCTTAAGGGAGCGTCCACAAACTACGTGGCTCAGTCCAGAGGGGGGGGGGGAGGGCTTGGCTGGAAAGCTACGCTGGGCTACGTGGGGGGAGTTCAGAGCCAGGCCACGTAGCTTTACATACATCTTATTTGTCACAGTTAAAATGAGGTACAGAACACACAACAGCGTCTGAATAAGTTTTTCCGTCATTTAATAATCTCATATGTAATTTACGATGGTCTGACAAGAGAAAACAGTACAAAAATGTCTTCCGGAATCAATAGGGGAAAAAAGCTACATGCCTCTCAGGGGAAAGGGGGGGGAGGGGAGAGTAGAGGGTCGGGGGGGGGGGATTTCACAGCAGGTCATAATGGAGCCACGTAATTTATGGACGCTCCATAACTGACAATTCCTTAATGCAGTAGCACTATACGATGAGAGTGTAACAAAAACACGAATATAAGTAAAAATAAATAAATAATAAAAGAGTTAAAAATCCGCAGATATTTTAAAAATCTTAAAATTCTAATTAAAAAAAAAAATCCGTAGATCTGCGTATAAATCCCTAGGGTTGGCACCACTGGGCCGGAAGGGAATTTCCCCTACACGCGACTTTGTGACACCTATGATAGCTAATGGCTATACAGTAATAAACAGTTGCCAGTTGTACAATATCGCTGCGAAAGAAAAGGTAAGAAAACTAAAAACAATTGGAATCACATTCTTTCGACTTCTGGCCCTTATGCCGTATGAGTTTTGATAATCTGTTGTTTATCTTCACGTTACCAAAGGTGGTATTGACTTTAACTAGAGTCTGAACTTAGATACAGGCTTCTTAATTGCAACATTACCGAACGCAAGGGAAAAGTTGCTGACATGTTTCAGAGCTTAAGGGACTAGTGTGCGCCGTTACACGACCGGAATAACGTGAGGAATAAATTTATCAACGACTGAGGCATTGGATTAACTACTGAGACAAAAGTGAAATACTTAAAGCGAAGTTTGGTGGGTAGGGGTTACCCTTCCATAAAAACCACTTTTCTAAATTTGACAGGAGAAGCCTGCCCTCCCCTGGCAGTGACGGAACTATGTTTTCTATGACGTGTGTTAAGTGTATTTTGTCTGTGTGAGAAAAGGAAAATAGCTAGAGCGTGATACTCCGTGGCGCCGTATTCAGGCCGCAAGGCTTAACGTCCCCTGCAAACAGACCCATCGACACTGTCGTATGTCCACGCACAATGCAGAGAGATTAGCGACTCGGCCCAGGACACTGGTGCACCACTGCTCGCCAAACACCTGTCTTCACCGAGGGAAATGATGAACAGTTTAAAATTCGTAAGGAGAAAAATTGAAGGTGCCTGTTGAAATTGCCGTCAAAGAATGTAGGATTAAGAAACATGAAACGGTAAGTAGGTCTGTACAGAATATGCTCCGTCGCAATTAAATTAGAATGTATTTCATCTCCAGGTCAAAGACGGACATCGCCGTGCTGCCTTAAATACCTCGTCTAAGGAGAAGGCTTGTTAAGACAAAGGTTTACATTCGTCCAGCGGTATCGACAACAGATTTTCATAACAAGGAGTACATAAAAGTGTATACCCTGTTTACTCCGAACTGGCGGCTGAAGGTCATGTTCCCCTGGCCACGCTCCACGCCCCCCAGTACCCTCAGATCCTACCTCTCCGAGCTGAACGCTGTGTCCAGGTAAGGACGCTCACCTTGAGATGCCTCTGCCAACCGACCCAAAGCTTGGCTGGATTGTCGTGGAGGAGGCATACTAAGCCAGTTAGAAAGTCAAGAACCTCTACCCCTGGTCATACAGTCCAAAGTGGTATCTCATCCTTTCAGCCACTTTACATAAACAATGAAGGTTTTGTCAGTATTAAAAGAAGTATTGAGCGGCCGGAAACGCGTATACTCATTGCCGCGCGTACTGGGCGAGCGAAAACGCTCTGGCCTCACATTCGGGAGGACGTGAGATCGAATCCAAACCCGACCATCCAAATTTTTTTTTAAATGGCTTTTGGCAGCTGAGGCCATACAGCCAGCTCAATGTGTTATATTAAAGCTTCCAGTGAATCAGTTAAATCCAGTGTTTATATAGTCTTCAAAGTGCGGACGCCACAGGACGAACAGGACACACACACAGACACACAACACTTAACATCCATGCCCGCGGCCGGATTCGAACCGGCGACCTTCGGCACGTGGAGCTAGCACTCTAGCCCCTACGCTACCGAGGCCGGCGACCATCCACATTTCAGTTTCATCACTCTACGTGAATGCCGGGATGAATTGTAAGACAACTCTTAGCCTTGTTAGTTCTTTTGAGCAAAAAAAAAAGTAGTTCCTGTTATACTTCTTTATTTCCATAAAATTCCCTAATTATTAATCAAGCACTTATTTACTCATTCAAGTTCTCCCGTAGAATGACGAAGACAGCTCTTTAGTGGTTCTAATCATTTCTTTAATTTAGTAAACAACGGAAGTTAAATCGATTGCATACAAAGCACTGTTGCGTCCTCAGTTAGAATATTATTGTTCTGTATGGGGTCCCTATCAAAACGGGGTTAATGGATACATTGGAGAAGGTCCATAGAAGAGCCACCCGATTACCTACAGGTATATACGTATAGCTGGAGGGAAAGCGTAAGTACGATGTTGCATGAACTGGGTTAAGAAGACCAGGAACACCGAAGGCGTTGCTCTCAGCAGAAACTGATTGAAAAATTCACGGCTGACCTATTTCAGGATGACAGCGAACACACCACGCTCGGCAGCAATCAGGAGACGTCTTTGGTCACTAAGGATAAACTCTGCTAAGCGAGGAAAATGTTTTGTCACAAATGTTGTTAGTAAAACTTACTAAAAGCCACAGTCGGGTGAGTCAGGATGTGCAGTGTGGCAACTTCGTTGAGTGGAAAAAGTGATTTCACGCTAAATAGTTCTGCGAGGGGTAAGTTCGCGAGTTTTTGCGTCCTGCGATAGTTTCGATCTTCATTTTAACATGGAGTCCGAACCACTCGCGTAGCTCATCTGATCAAGGCGAACCCCTGAAAATTACTGGCCCTACCGGGATTTATACCAGGAACACAGAAATCTGACAGCAAGCGCAGTATCCACTTTTTTTTTTTTAACGAACTACAGTTAATAAGACATCGCATTTAGATATTACAGTCAAAAGTAGGCCTACACAAATACATCTTTAAACAATTTCATAACACAAGTGTAAACTGAATTCTCTTTACAGACAATGTGGCATTACTGCCAGTAGAAATCGAGCAAAATTGTTCTTATGCTTTTTATGTCTTTCTAATGTGAAATGTTCTATTATTAGATAGTGGGAGTAGCCTTCCAGGTTCAACCTTCCGCTATTAGTCATGATACAGTATGTATGGGTGGGTATGATCCAAACATGGGCACTCCTTTTGCCTTATTAGGTACCGGTACTGTCTTTGATCCGGAAACATATTTTCCAGTGTAGACATGTCCGACTCTTCAAGTACTGGTCTCGTAAGTACTGCGAAGGCAGCCCGCTGGGATACCCTGGTTGCACTGCAGACATCCCAAGTCTGTGTGTTCCGTTGATTGACTGTAGTCATTGTAATGCAGTCACGCGTGGCTGGTATGTCAGTGCGTTTACAAATCGCTTATGGTGAAGGGAGCGTTAACAGAAACGTTTAACCACCTGCGAGGTTCAAGAAGCGAATCGCTTATTTTTCAAAAGTCCACGTAGCCAACCTCACCACAACACTAGCGAGATCTGTCGTCCGACCGACCGTGGTGGATGAGCGGTTAACGCTCTGGCCTCGCATTCGGGAGGACGCCGGTTCGAATCCCCGTGCGGGCATCCAAATGATTTCCCAAAATCACTCCAGGCGAATGCCGGGATGCTTCCTTCAAAAGGACATGGCCGAATTGCTTCCCGTTCCTTGTCCCCAGTCCTTTCCCGCCTCTAATGATCTCGACGTCGACGAGGCGTAAAGCCATAATTTAAAAAAGTGCCCTCCGAGGAATCTGTTCTAGGACTTGGCCTCACACTAACCGCTTGGAACCCATCAACATTCTACAGTCACTGTTTTTCTTATCTTTCCAGAACTTAATCATATCAGATGAACCGAGTTGTGTCATCAATGTCTTGGACTCTAAAGGCTCCAATCAGCCTTGTAAAGTCTTATTTGCGGTTAACTATGTCTTTCATGTTCTCGAGTCTTTTCAAAAGCCCATCTCGTTCCTTTTAGCCATCCAATCGTATATTTAAACTTAGAATAGCTTCCCTCGTATATAAACCATTAATTTTGGCCGCGAGATCCTGAAGAACTGTTCGGCTGCCAAATGACAGGTTTTTCGTTTCGCCTTGCAATGCGCCCCCTTGTCGTGTCTAGCCTAACCCAGTAATCCTACCGGGTATAAGGAACCTGCAGCTTAATTTCAAATACGAATCACGGAAGTGTTCTGACGTACTTCACATTACACAGCAAGTTGTGCCAGAGGTGAAGATCACATTAAAAGCCTTTGAAAACGTCAGCCGAGAGTAGGATTCAAACCCGAGACTTTATGATCTCCAACCAGAAGCCTGAGCCACTGAGCCACATACTGCTCTCACCACTTACATAACATTATCACTCCACCGCCGCGGGCGATAGTGTGCCGAGTAATGCGTTTGCCTTTTATTTTTCCTCTAGTAGCAAAGTATAAAGATTTGTAATGTAGTATCTTTGTAAACTTTACCAAATTAAATCGCAAGGTTTCATTAAGTTTATTGGTGTGGTATTCTTTCTTATAGTGGTTTGACCAA
Organism: Vandiemenella viatica; assembly: GCA_031002005.1. Taxonomy (NCBI): domain Eukaryota; kingdom Metazoa; phylum Arthropoda; class Insecta; order Orthoptera; family Morabidae; genus Vandiemenella; species Vandiemenella viatica. Next base: position 27,604,749 of record JARYHS010009186.1, read on the forward strand.
GGTTTTGCGTGTATTCTAAGGTCACATATTTCAGAAAATTAAAGAATCTTTTAACCAAAGTTGGGTAATTTAAAAATACTAAAACAATCCAAAAGATGGAGTTGTTATCTCCGTTGTAGCGTTATCTTTGATTGGAATCTCGTAAAGGAGTGTTCATCTGCGATACAGTATGTTCTGTGGCGTCTGTCTTTTCTCACTTAGGACGAATTATTTTTTGCTCCGTTCCCCGGTCATCTATACATAGTAGAAACAGCAGATTTTAAGATAGAACAAAAGCTTTCAAATTGTGAAAATCGCATCCTACTTGGTTCCGTGGTGTTTTGCTTGATGGCTGGACAAAAGGACAGTAAAACACGCATTTATAATAGTACAGATTGTACGATGTCGTAGTAACAACAGACCTGCATACGACAGAAATGACTCCTAGGACTATGGCCTTCAGGAGACAGAACCAGGACCTACGTCAGGCGTTACTCACTTGTTGCATATTGTAAACGATACAGTGTACTACTATTTATGGATGCATGGATCTTATCTTGAAGGCTATGTGAAAATAGAGAATAGCAGTTACATTCGTGATCTTGTATAGTGAATGCATGTGAGATGGCCACCACAACTTAAAGGACCCAGGGTAATCAGGGACTACGGACAGACCGCCGAAATTCTTCACAGCAAAGCATGGAGGCTCATTAAAAGTTTCTCTGTATAAATGGATACTATGTTGAGAAGTAAACTTTTACAGCGAACCAATTGTTTTTCGAGCCTTATGTGTTTTATCCGATTACGTTTTCCTGTTGTCAGTAATTCGACAGTGTGCACTAGTTTTTCAACCTGATCTTCCACTTATATTAGTGAACTGACTAACACACGCGATACTGTCAATGTGCAAATGAGTCGTCATCTCTTCGATCAATGGAGCAGCACGCGCCACGCTACGACTGACCGAGTGTGTGCATCAATATTTAACGAGCCGATTTTTCCGCACGTCACATCCGCTTCCGACACGGAAGTGGTTTTGCGAGTGCAGCGGTCGACGTCCTTCACGAAGGCCGTTCGCCGGCAACATTGCTTTCGATTTCAGTACAACGAAGAACGAACGAAAACTGACTTGTCCAGTTCCCTGGCTGCAAAGCCATCAGCAATCTTAAAAGTTACCTACGTTTGCGCAGCTTACAGCATGTGAACAGACGGAAATATTACCCACAGTCCCCCTGACAGTCTTATCCTTAATGAATTTTGTTACAATTTAGCAGCTTCTAATACCGTCAATAACGACGTGTTCAGCGCAGTATTATGGCAGTTCATGTTTTTGCAGTTGCTTAACTAAAAATAATTGTTTATAAATAACGCTCATAGCCTTAAAAATTATATAATGTTGTAGACATTTCTTAGTTCACGATACTTCAACACTGATATCTTTGGACAGAGAGTATAATAAAACATCTACACCAAATTAATATAAACAAAAAGTAAATAAGAACTAAGAAGTCGATTATGAACTGAGTGCACACAGTTTTCAGTATTCTGGAAATCCATTTTATCGAAGTTTCTCAAAACTGAAACATTCATAACCTCGATTTTGTAATAATATCTCTGGCCATTATTATTCCGGAAACGAAGACCCGGCATATGATCTCCGTGACAGTCATTGTGACTAGGGATTGCAATCCAGCAAAGCGAGATCCCGCCATCCCGCGTGATCCCGCATCATTAGACAGTCTGACGGATCCCGCAAAAAATTAAGCGGATCCGCAATCCGCAAAATCCGGCGGAAACGTGTCAGTCTGCGTCACTCGCTGCCCCACTCGGTCTCTATCGGATGTATTGCACTGTTTGACTGTGCCCTCGCAGTTGGAAATTAACTCGTGTTAATAAATGGTTCTTTTTGTCAACCTTCATCATTCGTAAGTAAATAAATCCAATTTTACGTATTCATTAAAACTTACGTTTCTTTTGAGTGCGCATTTCTATAATTTGAGTTACTACAATTTTCCAACTATATAATAAGTATTTTTTATGTGTCGCGCACGTTACCTGAACTACACATTTAAAGCTTTTTATTCACGATTTCATTATTTCCAATTTTCTGTATTTGCAAATAAAGTAATTGTGACCTTTCTGTATTTGCGACTGGAATTTTATTATTCATTGATACGAAACTAATGTTACCGTAATTTTAACGATCGCATACCTATTTATTTATCAGCTAGCAAAAAGCAATTGTATATCCTTTGACTTCTTATGAAAGCCTCCTGCTTACATTTGTCGATCTGGCTTTCGATTATCCCTTTTGGGAAAATTTGGTCAATCGTCACAATACATTATTTTTGAATGAATATCATGTGTCCTTTCAACTCATTATTTAGACTAAAGGAAAAAAAAGTTATTATGAAGTCTTCACGGCTATATCGCCGAGTTGTGTTGTAAAAACACCACACTTCGACGGCTGCCTCCATCGTCTTCCTCACGTGTTTTCGTGTTTTTCCAAGGAAATCCGGCGATACATCCGAGACGATTTCCCTGCAATCGTACGCCGAGAAAGTCTCCTTCCCTCGTAATAGTTGTTACGTCACTTAAAGCAAAACCGAAATACTTGACAATTTACGTCTTGGTGAGTAGTTTCTTTTAATAACAATGAATCAACTATTAGATCAATCAAGGAATCAGGAGACATAATAATGAACCCCACAAGAACAATTCATGTAGAACTAGGCCAAGTCTCGTGCTTGCGCAGTGACAAAAAGTTATGATATCTAGTTCTGAGCCAAGTTTACACTTTACAGAGTATACTCACTTCACTTTGTGAAATAGAATGCTTTCTCTCAGTGTTATGTAACATTCTTATATTTAGAATAAAAAAAAAAAAAAAATAAAATAAAAAAAAAAACTCTGGTAACTTGGCCATTAACCATACCATATTTTTAAACTGATGTGATGTATTGTAAGGCATGACATAAGACTGAATGGTTGCCATTTTTTATTATTTATTTAAAAATTGGTTTAGATTTTAAAATAATGTAAAACCTACTTAGGACATGCAAAAAAAATTAATGTTATTTTGCCAATTAAAATTTTGTTAGCTATTAATTTTTATCATTTAACATTAAAACTGATTTATTAATTTAATTAACAGACGTTTATTATTTACTTTATCAACGCTTTAAATAAATATGTTTTAAATATATGCGTAAAGGTTGTTGGTGCGAATCCCGTTGGATCTCGCGGGGTTGGTGCACATCCTGCAGGGTTGAAAACACCGCGGGATTGCAATCCTTAATTGCGACCACTGCTGGCCTTTTGTTCATACTGATCATGATAAAGCCAATCCCGTGATCGCGTGTGACGTAGCTATACACCACGGTTGTTAGCCGGCAATGGGAATCAAACGTCCCTGGTTCGAATCCGGTCTCAGATGGGATTTTTTTGGACCTTAAAACTGACAGGTTAGAACAGGTGCCTGCCACAGAGGCGAAATACGCAGCCAGTAGCAAACTGCCAGCAGGTCTTTGAGGCCACACGAAATCGTTACTAATACAGTACTTGCATTTACTTCGTAAACAAGAATTTTAATTGTACAATACATTTAAAATTATTTACCAATGCATCAGGTACTATTAAGACTTGAAGCTCCTACTTTAATAACAGATTGATAATTATCCTGCATCTAGTTGCCTCATGTAGAGACTTTAAGAAGAGGTGGGGGTAAATCAAAACATTCAGAATTTCATTGGAACCTATAACGGACATACGTCACGTCAGACTGGACATATGATTCTAAATATAAATGTATTGTTTTACATATGACAAATGTTGTGAATATGAATACTAAAATATTGTGTTGGAAGATATTTGACTGGCAAGGAATATAGGGATAGCAAGCAGATGCTATGAAACAATAGAGGTAGGAAATTGTTGCAGCGAGAAATTAATCTGCTTTTATTTTTTGCTTTTGACCATGGAAAACCTAAATCTGGATGGCCGGACCGGGATTCAAACCCGCGTCCTGCCGAATGAGAGGCCAGAGTATTACCGCTCACCCACCAATCTAGGTGAGTCGTAGAGAATTAGCGTTGAACTGTCGGATTTTAAGTTTTCCGTAAGACGGGTATAATAAATATTATAAAGATAGTGGCCGAGAACAGTTACACAATCTTAATTTCCTAAACTCACTCACCTCTATAGCTATTGGCTGGAGAACGGTGTCACGTGTCAGCCTTCGCTCGCAAAACAGCCACCAGAGATATCTTTTGAAGAAATTCGAAGTTATGTCCACAATTTTATAGCTAAGTTACTACTACTACAAAATTAATTACCATAATACATTCATTTTTCGTACAGTTCATAGTTAAATAAATATCTATAAACTTGACGACTGAAAAAACATGTAACTTACTTTCAATAATATGTTAATAAAAGCAACAAAAAAACTTAAATTACTCATTATCTCTGCTGTAACCACGAATGCCAATAGTCATTCCAGCCTAGGCTAAATTTCAATGTAATTAAAATCTTAGGTAATGTTGTTGCTTGACCAAAGTTTATACATTACGATCTATTTGCTTTTTACATTTTTATTGACCATTTTCGTTAATGGTCTTTGTTCATGTTCGCTGTACGTCAGTTATTAGGCTGTTTAAAATGGACGTCAGACCAAATATGTTACCAATCGACAATTCTGGCAATTCATTTCTTCGGAGTTGTTCAATTGTTTAATAATATGGATTCTTTATTAAGTTCTATGGACGTTACAGACACTATGACGAAAGATTGTATTATGAATGTCTATCCTCAATTGAAAAAAAAAAACGAGATTCATTTGAAGCATATAAGAATTCTTCAAATTTTGTAGAATGAACTTTAAGGGTCAAATACAAGTCAAGTTTGTATTTCAGCTAATTCGAGTCTACAATCTTTGAAACAATGATTCGATAGGGCGATCGAGTCTGTCCGTGTTTAATAACCTACGTCCTGTTAATACTTCTGTGTTCTTGAAGCTTAAGAGATTGTGTTCACCCTAAGAGGGATGCACAGGTCATGTTCGCATTTGGCCAGATCAGGGCAACCTGTCAAAATCTTTGGCGCTAAAAACTGGAACTATTCTAGACCAGTGACGCCACGTGGTTACGCTAGTTCTATATAAAGATATACCGAGTGCAGTTTAATGTCTGAACGGATGTAAAATAAACATTCTACGTATTCAAGTGAATGTCGGTGTGGTTATTATTGATTAGAAAGATAAAGAGCCTCTTCATCTACATCTACATATATACTCTGCAATTCACAAAATTGTGGGTGGCAGAGGGTGCTCAGCACCAAAGCTAATCTCTTTGTTGTGCATTCCAATCCCTAATGGTACGAGGGAAAAAAGAATTCATATAAGAATCATTGCGGCACCTTATTTCTCTAACCTTATCTATCCTGTCATTCCGGCTCAAATAGGTTGGTGGACGAAGTATTTTACTACACTCGTGAGTGAAAGTGGGAGTACGCATGTTTACCAATAAGTTTAAACGAATCGTGCGTCGTCTATATACCAGAGACTCCCAGCCTAGTCTACTAATCAGTTCTGTGACGCTTTCATAAGGACTGTAGCAAGCGGTCATGAATCGAGCGGCTCTTCTCTGTACTTTCTCTATACTTTCGATCAACCCCTTACGAAACGGATCCCAAATGGCACAACAATAGTCCAAATGTGGACGCACAAGAGATTTGTACGCTATCTCCTTTGTTTGTTCATTACAATTTTTCAATATTCGACCTATGAATCGCAGCCTAGAATTTGCTCTACCTACCAACGAATTAATGTGTAAGTCCCATTTCATGTTCCTTTGTACTGTTACTCCCAAATATTTCATAGAATCGACCATATCAATAACTGAATTGTTTAACTCGTATTTCTGAACAATTGGATTCTTTTTGTTAGTTATGCTCATTGTCTTGCACTTTTTACAATTTAGCGTAAGCTGCCACTCAGCGCACCATGCCAAAATAATATCCAGATCATGCTGAATTTCTAAGCAATCGGCCAAATTCCTTACTTCCCTATAAATAACCGCTTCATCAGCAAATAATCTAAAAAGGCTTTTCACTTTGTCTCCGAGATCGTTTATAAAAATTAAAAAAAGAAGTGGTCCTATTACACTTCCTTGAGGTACCCCCGATGTAACATCTAGACTAGAAGAACTTTCTCCTTCAACGACGACATACTGCGACCGACCAGTTAGAAAATCCTTTATCCCTTCACAAAGCTGATCCGATATACCATACGCTCGTAGCTTCGCTAAAAGGCGGTTGTGTGGCACAGAGTCAAAGACTTTCTGAAAATCTAAAAAAAATGGCATCTACTTGTGAACCTGCATCAATAACTTTCATTACGTCGTGTGTAAATAGGGCCAGCTGTGTTTCACATGATCTTTTTTTCCGAAATCCGTGTTGATTTGTTGTAAGCAAATTATTATCGTAATTATTATAATAATGTTCGAGCATATAATATGCTCCATAACTCTACTACAAACAGATGTTATAGATATTGGACGATAGTTTCCAGGATCACTTCGATCACCTTTCTTGAAAATCGGAGTTACTTGCGCGATTTTCCAGTCTGAAGGTACTTTCCGCTCTTCTAATGATTTACTGAATATATCAGACAGAAATGGGCCGATTTCCGCCGCATATTCTGAAAATATTCTTACTGGAATTCCATCTGGCCCGGTGCTTTCCCCCACTTCAGGAGCTCTAATTGCTTTATGATACCTGCAGTATCTACCCGTAATGATTCCATCACCAACTCGACACGGCGTGGGAAAACGGGAACACTATCCTTATTTTCTCTTGAAGTAATCGACAGAAAAGGTTGCATATAGTTTTCCCACGCTTAAAACGACGTATAACCGATAAAATGTTTATAACGGAAGAACCTGCATCAGACGTCATCTAAGATATAATACAGGATGCAGAATGTACTTCTGCTGAAAGGAATAAAAGAGACAGATAATCGTAAAAACAGAATAAATACTAATTGTAAAGAGACTTTGGTTGAAATAGGAAACTGTGTGTGACTAAATAAAACAAGTATAAATTGATTAAACTATCTTTTAGGAGAGCAAAACGTTGTAAACACATGACTGGTAACGTCACCGTTCGTCACCATCAGAGAAAAACATATTCTGAGGGAAAATCATTAGTTGGCATGTGTACAAACAATATTACATTACTTTATATGCCAAATGTACAAATTTGATATGATTTCACACAAAACATATTATAGATTGGTGTGCGGAGTGTTTGATGAGAGGAGCCTTGGAAGAAAAGATCACAAGGAAGGAGAAACAACTCCAAACTAAGCAAAATTATACGAAAAATGTTTGGAGAGTGGAATATAAAATTGGCAGACAGATGAGAGAGAGGAGAATCGCAGATTTAGACCAGGAAGCACAGACAGTCGTGTTGTTTTGCTCAAGTAGCTAGAACGGGGCCTCTTGAATGGGGATAAGTCCTGCTGTGTTTATGAATATTAAAAAGGCACATAATACAGCAGAAGAAAGGAGGAGGATACGGCATTTAGAGAAAAAGAATATTGACTATCTGCTCAGTCTTAGAGAAAGAAAGTAGAAAGGAAACGTTGGTAAATGAAAGTATGGAAGAATTGAATGGGTTCATTTAAAAAAATGTTTTTAAGCAAGTAGCACCTCAGTTGTTATTTACAGCGGTAGTTGGTGAAATATTGGAAAGAATGGCTCGGAAAGAACTAGGAAAGCAGATCTGCTGTCTGGGCAGAAGAGGAGAGACGTCTGAGAGGGCAGAGTCATTGTATGGTAATAACACCAGCAGGAGTCCAGCTAGGAGGAGGTTCAATGCTTCAAGAGCTCCGGAAGCATGAGTCAAGAATATGGAAGGAAATTAAACACCAGCAGGTAGATTCTTGTGATCTTGTTTCCTGGTGATGGAGTTTCCATTTAACACGCATTCCGCCTCTGTTGTGGCTAGACATACCAATAGGTGAATATGGATTTTTAAAGACTGCTGTAGGGATTATGTGAAGCAAGGTCAAGCCGAAACTGATGTACATTTCGCAAATGCGACGAATGAAGGTCAGAGACATAATTCGAGAGTGCTGAGGAATAAGATACAAGCAGCAACACACAACAGAGTGTCAGCGAACACAAACGAGACACCGTGACAACATGGAACACAAATATTAGGTTAATGTTTCGTTTTTTTAATTATTATTACTGGGAACATACTGCTTATCCAACAAGATAAGGACTGTGGTAACGGAACGGAAAGATATTAGCCAGACACGCGAAATCTGGCTGCCTGAAGTGGGGTTCTAACCCGCGTCCTTCCGTATAGCGTAACCGTTCACCTGAAGTAAAAATAGTCTTGCTATCTGGAAAAATTGGGCACTGGCCAATGTTTTGAAACCACCCAAGATAATGATTACAGAAACAAAGTAATTAACGGCCTCGCATTCTGAACACGAAACTAGACTTCTAATTACTTCAGATCTGGAGAATTTCTGGTTTGGATCTTGCTCTCGGCAAAAAAAAAAAAAAAAAATTTTGGGGTCGTAGGAAACCTTGCCCTCCGATAAAGCTTACTTTCTTTCTTCGTGTGAAATAAGCCAGGACCCACAGTGTGTCGGATCACACGGTAATATTGCCAGGTTATGTAATGGCAGCAACAACACTAGATACAATATAAAAATAGAAACAGATGTAATAGAACTAACTGAATTCTGTTACTTAGAAAATAAAATTACAACTGCTGTCCCAGGAACAAACGACGTTAAAAGTTTAGTTTCTTTAAAACTACGGACGTAGTGCAGCATTTTATGTTAGTGAGGCATGTACTTTACGAATATTAAAAAGAAGAAAAACTGAAGCCTTTGGAAAGTGGTGCTATAGGAAAGTGCTAAATTAATTGCACGAAAAGTACGAAATGAACGTGTGTTTGGGCGAGGAAAGAGAAAAGAAGAAAAATTGAAGCATTTGGAAAGTGGTGCTACAGAAAAGTGCTAAATTAATTGCACGAAAAAGTACGAAATGAACGTGTGTTGGGGCGAGGATATAAAGAATAGACAGGAAGGTAGGTCACATTTCAAGACATGCGGGATTGGTTAATTTGTTAGTCGAGAGAACAACTGAAGGAAAGAACTGTGGAGGTAGATAATGGTTACAATGAACGGAGCAGGTAACTTAAAACGGAGGTTGTAAGGGGTATGTTGAGATAGAAAGGTTAACACAAGATAGGAAGAGATGGAGGATTGCATCAAACCAGTTGAAAGACTGATGACAGAAAAAAAGAAATAAAGAACTTGACGTGGCATCAGAACAAGTGTGCAGTGTGTATTAATTACCAGCCGCCGCTGGTACTATTGCTGCAGACCATTGTTTCAAAGCGAGGACCAGTAGATTGTAAAACAATTCCACTGAACGCTAAAACTAATAAAACTATCATTAACTTAATCCTTTAACGAACACCACTATCCTTGATGGCAGCTAGAAACGTATTTTATCATAGCATTAATGTAATCATATCCTCAGAACTTGAAAATGCCAGTTTTGTGCTTGGACTTTGAAATATTGATGGCTTTTATAAAATTTTAATTATAGACTCATGGCTTATGCTCTCTTATAGCCTTACTAGTTGTTACCCGCAATTTCGTACGAGTGATCTTATAATTTTAATGCTAGAATTGTATATATAAAGCTTTAAGTAAAAGGTATCCCAAAAAGCACGAAGTCGGGTTAATATGACGTGAAAGGCGTCACCATATCATTCTACCATTGAACCTGTATAATGAAGAGAACCAAAACTGACTGCGAGAGAAATAAAACCTGAGCGACCGATATACCATCACAGAGACTCTCACTCGCTATCCGTCTGTGTCATTGTTTAATTAGTTTTCAAAATTTCATGGCATACTATATTATTTAACACGAAAAAGTATCTTTAGACCTTCCAAACTATACATTGTATCTGTTCGCCAAATTTCATAAAGCTCGCTTCAGGCGTTTAGTCATGGAAACATACACAGAGACGAAGTCACTTTCGAATTTGTAATAGTGCTGATACAGTAGGAGAACTGTATTCATTTTAAATGGATAATTTTTACTAACATATTTTTGTTATTTTTCAATTAGAATTAAATGTTTAGGATTCTGCCGTGGACCACAGGTTGCGAAACACTGCAGTAGACAATCAAAATTCGATTTATGAATCTTAGTCTAGCACAATGTTGTGAGGTGCTTCAGAAAACGCTAACTGAAGATTAAGCATGGTCGCTGATAGTGCCCGTATCTCTGGCGTGGTGAAACGTTTTAATTGTTTAGAGATGCCGCGTGGCCTTGACATTATCTCAGCATGATACGATAAACATTAACATAAATTAAGCTGCTGGAAGTGCGAGGCAATGCGCGTGAAGAACAAACAATCTGCCACTCGCCCATCAGTAAGAAGTTGGCTGTTCAGTCCTCGAAAAGGTTAATCCGTGAAATACTCAATCGTAGTTGTGCAAAGCAGGATGAAGATATCCATGGATTCGATATTCAAGTATGTATGTGCAAAGGAAACGAGATATTTTTTTCAGATATCTATAGAACGGACAATAACAGGTTAACAAAAAAGATATATTCAATTAGTTTTGTGGAAAAAAAATCAACAAACAGCTGGATTCAACGGATTAAGCGAGATTTGTAAAGAAATAAGAGAAGAGGAAATTTTGGAAGGAGAGATCTTTAGAAAGTATGGAAGGCAGAAGACGAAAGAAAGCCAGAACAAAGTGGTCTGAGGAGAGAAGAAACAGACATAGTGAAATAATGAAGGAATATTGGATGGAACGGGAGAAAAAAAAAAAAACAACAACAAAAAATGAAGAATTGAAATTGGCACTTGGTCGTAGAAGGCCTTATCGCATAGGTGTCAAACTCAATTTTTGCAGAGGGCCGTATATTAAATTTAGAATGTGTAGGCGGGCCAGATTGAAATAAAAAAATGTACTGAATTATTATAACATTTTATTTAATTAATTGTATAGTATATAATATACGGTTCTTTCTGTGTCACATTGGGCTAGCGCCTATAAAGCTGCTGCGGGTGAGGCATCTGCCGATCCTACGAGCGACTTGTGTCACATTGGGATCGCGGGCCGTATTGATAGGGCCCGGGGGCCGGATGCGGCCCGCGGGCCGTATCTTTGACATCACTGCGTTATCGGAAAGAAGAAGAAATAAGAAGTGGAGCTGGCATTATCTGGCAGACACACCATGTGGTTTCCCAACGAATGAACGGTCTGGGTTCGGTGATTAAGGCGTCTGACTGGAGATCAGAAAGTCCCCGGTTCGAATCCCGGTCTCACTTAAAAAAAGCTCTTAACCCAACCTTCACCAATGGCATAGCTTGCTGTGCAATATGAAGTACGCCATAACGATTCCGCAGTTCGGATTTCACTTTAAACCATAGGTCACCTATACCCGGGAGGAATACCGGGTTAGGTTTAGGTGGCTACCACAGGGGCGAACTGTCACTCGGTCACCACCACACACAAGTCTTTACAATTCATTTACGAATGCAGTGAGAAAGGTGAGATTAGAAAAATGAGGCACAATCCTTATGCATAAACGAATTCCTTTCCCCTCCAACCGTTGCGGACTGGAATAATTTCACATGCAGAACACCCATTTTGTTAACTGTGAAAAGACAAAAAGAATAAGACTTACTGCTGACGATACAAACCATTCTAAACGATTCTATGATTTTAAACGCAAGACAGTTTAACGCAGTGTACGCTCAGTTGATCTCGAATAAGTTTTCGTAGTTTTGTGCTATACTTCACTCAGAATTTAATCTGGTTCATAATGCAAGGCTAAGTTGTGAAATAGCTCTGCTTGTGACGTCAGTTCTTGCTACACAATAGTACAGATCACTATTTTTTTGTATAACTTTTTGCTTCGTTGACGTCGAAGTCATTACAGGCTGGGATGGAATCGGGAAAAAAGAACGGGAAGGAATTCGGCCATAGCCGTTTGAAGAAAACACCCCGGAGATCGCTTAGAGTATTTTGGGGGAACTCATTGAAAATGTAGATGGCCGGGCGGGGATTCGAAGCGGCATCCTCCCAAATGCGAGGCCAGAACGGCAGTTTGTCAATGAAAATGGGGAGTCGGTAATTGTTGCGAAACTTATTTGTCAGGAACACGAACGTATGCTACTAGCTTTGCAGTATGAATGTTGGCAAGAGCTTCTTTTATCTCAGTGATTCTGTTAGATGAAGATTTACGTAAAGCTGAAGATATCGGTGCAATAATTTTGTTGAACAAGTGAAACAGAAAGATGTCGTCAACGTAACTACTTATTTTTGAAGAGTAAACATCACCTAGTTATCATATCAGTAAGGTATAATACTATCCTTATACTGTCAAAAATACAGAGACAAATGTTTTTATCGAAGCGTTTCACCTTTGGTGATATGGTGCATCATCAATAGCAAAAGAAGAAAATTAATCCAGCAGTGTGCAATCACGCAACTGCATATTCGATAAACGAAAAATTAAAAAATAGTAAAGTGAAATGTGCACCAAATAAAAGAATTAAATACGGGCACAGACAAGTGTAAAAACTGCTCGTCCGGCCTGACATGTGATATCTACCACTATGTTCCCACACCACAAGGGCGAAACGAGTTTGATGAAAAAGTTAATAAAACACTTGTTAACAGAGGAGTTTCACTTAAAACATTAATGTACCTGTGTTATTCTGTTAGTGAAACATGCTTCCGAGCATCAGAAAATTCGCTTGGCTTATTACGGCGTATATATATATTTTACGGCACGCCAACGTTGAGTTCATTAGAGATGAAAAAGGACTGGGGTTAAGGAACGTCAAGGAATTCTGCCATGGCTTTTTGAAGAAACCATGTTTACATTCGCCTAGAGTGATTTGTGGCAATAGTGGAAAACTGAAACCTAGATGACCTGACGAGTATTCGATCTGGCGTCCATCCGAATGCGAGGCCAGAGCGTCAGCCCTTACCCAGCATGATCGGAGAAGCTTTCAAAGAGATTATCATTCATATTAATTGTAATTAGGCTTTGTTTCCTTCCTCACTTTGAAATCTTAACTTATTTTGCGTTGTTCAGTATTTCCTTCGACAACTAGTCCCAGTCGCTGAATCCCGTACCTACGCCTCCTTTTGCCTAATAATTCCATAGATATTTTTATTTAAAGCATCCGTGACGTAAGCAATTTTTCTTATTTTTAATAGGTTCCATTACGACAAATTAATTTTAAAATCATACTGACATTATTCTCACGGAAATCAATCCATTATTTTCGAAGCCATTTGCTTATTATTTTTCAGTGAAATACAGTGCTATGAAGTACAGTCTACACAACAGTCAGACCGCTTTCTCTGTCCCTTCAAACTAAACAAATCATTCAAATATTACGAACCGCATCTTTACGTAAAATACAAGGCTATTTCGTATTTGAGCCAGATAAGATTAAACAATAAAGAAATTTTCACCCGTGTTTAAAATTGCTTATAAATACTTCTGTCTCCCTACGTATGCATCAGAATTTCTAAGAACTTTGCAGTGCGTACCCTCGGGCCACAACGGTCCAGTAGGTATTTCATGGGGATCCGCTCACACAGTCTTAGCCCTTAACACTTTTACTGTATATTACGTAGTCTGTTGGCGCAATAACATTGGTCTTTATTATTTTCGAGTCTCTCGAAATTCAGCAGAAACTGAAGGGCGAGCTCTTAGGGTCAAATTCAGACCAAGTTCGTATTTCAGCAAAATCAGGTAATGCTGTTATGTCCTTTGATCCTAAAAACATACTACTGTATTCTGGACGCGTGGCCATGCCCACGTAGTTAAGCTTAAACCTAGATCGAAAATTTGTTATCCATGTACTTACAGTAGAGCCTCAGACTGCGTTTCCACTAAGCGGCTAATCGCGGGCGGCTAGTTTTGTAGCGACTGTATTCCACAAACCAGCTCATTTTCAGTAAGGACGTCGAACAAATAAATGACATTAACAAAACAAAAACGAAAACATAGATTTGCATACATCCTTTTTTATTTGCATTGACGTCGGAGCTAACGGAAAATGCAGTGTCGCATCTATATTTAGAGATAATACATTCCATAAAAAGAACTGACCAAAAACGAACTAAATATTCCAGAAAGTGCGCCAGTTACATTGAAAAAGAACACAGCGATGCGTTGTGTTTTCGTCGGTGATAATGCTTTCTAACTAAATTATAAAGGTTTTTTTTTTTTTTTTTTTTTTTTTTTTTTTTTTTTTGCTGTCATCAGTTTTTGTACTGGTTTGAAGTGATAGGTATTTGATGATTAAATAGAATCTTCCTGGCAACAATTACGGAAACAATACAATCACATAAAAACAAAAATTACTGGATATCGTCAGTAAACGTTTTAAGTGAAAATAGAAAATATAAACAAGCATTCAGCAGCATATTTACGCTTTCAAACATTCAAAATTTCATTCATAACCAATATTTCTTGCACTGCACTGCTTTTAATGCAACCGTCATTCAGTTCATTTAAACCACTTTCATCCATTAAAACACTACAGTGATGGAATACTCATATAGATTTACAATCAATCATTTTGTTTTTCTCTTAAACAAAAATTCAATTAATTACGCAGATTGAAAATATTGGTGAATAACGTATATTATTTGTTATCGTTTCTAATAAAATTACAAAATTACTCAACATTATGCATAATATTACGAAACAAACCACCCTCAATTTATAACGATTATTTGCGGCGTAGTTCAATTAATCTAGTTTAGCTTTGAGACATTTGTTTCAGACGCCCGGGCCACATCAAATTACTTTTTTGTGTCCCATTTTGAAATAATTATTTTTCTCTTCAGACGAAATTATTTTTAAGTTTATAAGTATATTTTAATATAAAGTTAAATAGTTAATGGGTTACAAGATTAAAATTAAAGGGTTGAGGGATACGTTTAGAAGAGAGTTAAGAAAATATTTGAAGAAAAATCAGGAAAAGACGGAAAAGTCTCAAAACAGTGGCCCTATTTCAACCAAATGGAAAACTCCTTTCTTTAGGCAAAAATATTACTCATCCATTCCTCTCTACTGGTGACAGAATCGCGTGAATCTGCTTTCAGTGGACGGGGTGTCTTCGCGCCAACACAGTTCGCGCGAACATTTTTCGCGAGAATACGCGCCCACTGGACCGCCAGCCTTAACGAATTAAGTGAATAAATAAAAATCGTTCGCAGCCGGCCGCCCGCGACTAGCCGCTTAGTGTAAATAGAGCCTCATTGCTTGGGGCATTTTGTTCGCCACCTTGTTCTGATTCCTCCCTCCCTTACTTTCCCCTCCTTTGCACCGGATATCGAGTGCTAATTTATGTTCACGTCCCTCTTCTCTCTTCCACGCACTTACCCTCATTCTTCGGCCAGTTGCCTATCTTGCAAAGACTCCTAACCCCGTTCCCATTCTGTTTTTCCCGTTATCCTTTGCCACTTTATCTAATTGAAAGTGACAAATGAAGCGTCTGTTTAAACGTGCCTCAACCGAGCACACACAAACGGCAAACGTCTGCACACTCTCTTGTCTCTTTACAAACGGTTCCTTATACCGAAACGGAGCGTATTGCGTGAGCGGTAACGCTCTGGCCTCGCATTCGGAGGAACGCGAGTTCCAATCCCTGTCCTGGCAACCAGATTTCCGTTTTCTGTGGTTTCCAGGCGAATGCAAGGATGGTTTTGAAAGACCATGGCCCAATTCCTTCCCGTTCCTAGTCCCCATTAGTTTTCCACCTCTTATATCATTGACGTCGCCGAGGTGCTAAGCCATAAGAAAAAAGAAAACTTTTGTCGAAAACGCTACTTAACGTCTGTTTTGCTACTCCTAAGTTCCTTCATCAATACATCTCCTGTGTTTCTTCTACTGGTTTCTCTTTCCCATTTGCTACTGCCTAGTTTTTCTCAGAATTAAGATCCACTACTTTTTTAACTGCTTAACGTGTCTTAACAGCGAGGTCTTTAGAGACAGGAAAGGATTGGGGCCAAGGAATGGGAAGGAATTCGGCCATGGCCTTTTGAAGGAAGCATCCCGGCATTTGCCTGGAGTGATTTGGGAAACCATGGAAAACCCAAATCTGGATGCCCGGACGGGGATTCGAACCGCCGTCCTCCCGAATGCGAGGCCAGAACGCTAACCGTTACACCACCACTCTCGGTATCCACTACGTCTTTATCTCTGAAGTCACATCCGTATCTAGAAGCTTACTTTAGTTTATATTTCTATCGGATTTCTCTCGTAGCATCAATAAACGACAGCCTCTTTGCCGAGCGGATTTCTTAGCCTTTTTGCTGGTTTCCGCCTTCTTCCTTCTATTGTGGTGCGGATTAGTTTTTCTGTTTCGTAATTGTGTGTGACCACAGAAGCAGACTGGGCTCATTTGTAGAAATGACTGTAGCAACTTCTCCTCTGTTCACGCTAACGTTTTTTCTGTCTAGTGATCACGGCTGTTGAAGCGAGGAAGCCAGATCTTGGGCCACGAGATCTTTCAGCACGTAGTTGTATTTGTCGGTCCCGAGGAGAACTAATGAAACGTAACAGACTGCAAGGCAGCAGATCTTACGCCTGTTGACCTCTTCCTGCTATTCCCGTCTCTTTCTTTGTCTACCTATTATTCTTCTGCCTTTCGGCCGATGTTGGTTTACTGCTTTTGGTAATCGTGCATTACCCATTGTATACAGATGTTGTCTCCGGTTATTTTTATGTTCCTCTCTCTTGTCTTTTATACTACATATTTTCAACCTTGTCTCGTTTATTATCTAGTCTTCTGCATCCCTTTACAAATCTCAGTAATTTTATATTCATTCCTTGCATGCGGATTTAATCTCTTCTATTCATTATCCATGACTCACTTCCATACAGAAGCATAGGAAGTGCCATACTTTATAAAAATTTGCATTTGTGTCTCTGCGCGTCCTATTTCCTAAAGTTTTAACTGTCATTTCTCACATCATCCGATACTCGTTCATTTCATTATTAATATGTTTGCTTATACTGTATACGATGACACAACCTTGATAGTTATAGCTCGAAAGTTGTTCAACCATTTAGCTGTTTACAGCTATTTTTGATGTAACAGGTGTCCATCTCATAAAGACATTATTTTTGTTTTATTCTTGGATATCTTGGGGCTGTATCACTCTGAACCGATTTACAATTTGTGGAGGGAGCAGTCGTTTGTTTGCGAACACCAGTGTCTTCTTATGCTTTTGATTCTGTGCCACACAACCGACTTTTAGCGAAGATTCGAGCTTACGGTATTTCGGCTCAGATTTGCGAGTGGATACGTGATTTTCTAACTGGTCGATCACAGTATGTCGTTGTTGACGGGGAAGCCTCTTCTAAGATAAATGTTACTTCAGGCGTTCCTCAAGGAAGTGTAATAGGTCCACTTCTTTTCTTAATATTTATAAACGATCTAGGTGACATCGTCAAATACTGGTTGCGATTGTTTGCCGACGATGCGGTTATCTATAGGTAAATAAGGTGCTCCGACGATTGCTTAGAAATTCAGCGTGATTTGGATGCTATTTTCGATTGGTGCCGTACGTAAATGGCAGCTTACACTTAATTGCAAAAAGTACAAGGCAATGCGGATAAGTAACAAGAAGAATCATTTTGTTCACGAGTACAAAATAAACAATTTAGCTGTTGACACTGTCGATTCCGTGAAGTATCTGGGGGTGATAGTACAAAGCAACATGAAATGGGACATGCACATAACTTCCGTCGTAGGCAAGGCTAATTCTAAATTACGATTCATAGGTCGTATTTTGAGGAATTGTAATGCTCAAACAAAGGAGATAGCGTATAAAACACTAGTGCGTCCGCATCTGGATTCTGTTGTGGGGTTTGGGATCCGTATCGCAAGGTTCTGATTGACTCAGTTGAGAGGGTACAGAGGAGAGCCGCTAGATTTGTGACTTGTTGTTACAGCCCTTATGAAAGCGTCACAGAATTGATACATAGATTGGGCTGGGATAGTTTGGAAGACAGACGACGTAGCTTGCGTTCGAATTTATTGGAGAATATGCGAAAAAATTTAAATTTCGAGTGCAATGAAATACTTCTTCCGCAAACCTATTTAGGTCGCAATGACCGTAGGGATAAGATTAGAGAAATAAGATGCCGTACTGATACTTATATGTATTCCTTCTTTCCTCGCACTATTCGGGATTGGAATGGGCGGGTTTAGGATTGGTGCTTAGCACCCTCTGCCACCCACAATGTTTGTGATTTGCAGAGTATGAATGTTGATGTAGATGCTGCCATCGCTATATTCTCAACATATCCACTACAACCTATTTCCTGAAACACATACTCAAATTTCTGTCTTATGTAAGAAATTAAAAAATCCTGTATCTCAAAACTCTGATACAATATCTCTTTGTTTTTCCCGAGTTTCTTTCGGAAACTTATTTCCTCACGTATAACTTCCAAAACAAGATCATTTTATAATTTGTTTTACCACTTAATTTTCAACATCATTCTGCAATACCACATTTCAGATGGTTCTGATTTTCCTTCTCTCTGGTATTCCTAAAGTCCATGTTTCACATCAATATAACGTGGTGTCCCATACATATATTTCAGAAAGTTTTTCCATGGATACTTAAGCAATGTTTGAGGCTAAAAGGTTTCTCTCTCTAGCAATGCTCCTCACTACAGTAGTGCTATCCCGTTTTTTAGATCACCGATGATTCCATTATTCCATTTTTGCTTATTATAAAACAAAATTCTCTTACCTTTTCTACATTTGATACCATTTTTATCTTTAGTTCACTTTTTTTATCATTTGTGCTACACGTCATGACTTTCTCGCTTTCAATTATATTTAGTAGACTACAAATTCTTTTCAAATAATTTCTTGTTGCCATTCTGTAATTTCTCAATGTCGTCATTCTTATCTACTAACAGGACAATGTCATCGCCAGACACTGATTATTTCTCCTTTCTCTCTCAGTTCGTAGTTGACAGACTACGGCCTTGGGGGGCATCCATAAATTACGAGAGGTGAAATAGGGGGGGGGGGGGGGTCCGGAGAAATCTCACTAGATCTCACCAAGGGGGAGGGGGGGAGGTCTACGGAAATCTCTCACGAAAAATTTGGGGACAGTAGAGCAAAAAAAAAAAAAAAATAAATAAATAAATAAAAATAAAAAAAAGATCTACAATTTGCGCCAAAGTCGATTTTAGGAGGGTATTTCGTCAAAAAAGTTAGGGTGTGACCTAAAAAAAAAAAGTCTACAAAAGTCTCCAGGGCGATTTCTAGGGGTGTTCTCACGGACCAGATCTCACCAGAGGGGGGGGGGGGGTCCGGCCAGACCTCATCAGGGGGGGGGGTCCAGAAATCCGGAAAAACACCTCACGTAATTTGTGGATGCCCCCTTGTCTCGCAACCGCTCCCGATTCACCACTTAGACGCACCACGTTCCTATGCGGGTTCTAAATCAATCAGCTATTTCAGAATATTTAAAACCTGGCTTCTGTAAATTTTGGATATCTTGTCCGATACCAAGAAGGTTTGGTGTTTTTTTTTTTTTGCTTCGGCATTTATGACTTATCAACGTCGAGGTAATTAAGGCCGGGAAAGGATTGGTAGGAGGGCTAGGAGAGGGAAGGAACGGGAAGCAGTTCGGCCATGGATTTTGAAAGAACTGTCACGGCATTCGCCTGGAGTGTTTTCAGAAAACCACGGAAAATCGAGATGTACAGAACCCGAGGGGACCTGAACCCACGTCCAGACCTAGCGTTACCGCTAACCCTCTAGGTTCGGTATGTAGAGTTATCAGGACCTAGCTGTCCTCTCCTTGTTTGGTCCTGAGGCTTGCTTCTGTTGACCTGCCGTGTTCCCCCTCATGCGAGTGCACCAGCCGACTGTATAATAAGGGGAGCAGGTGCAGCACCCCCCCCCCTGACCCTCCCTTCCCCTCGGACCGCTCCCCCTCACCCAACCGTACTGCACGTCACGCACTGTTGCCCTGGTACATAATGTCAATTCCGATATTTCAACGATTTTTTCAGTTCTCAGTCACCACGGGCGCTTTCGACTATAACAGGTTGACCAGGTAACAACGCTACCGTCTTTGATAACATCGATTTTTCTACATTTTTCTTTCTTCCATTAAGCATGAGGGCGAAGACAGTGAGGTAGGCGCTTCATTGTCGACACGTACCACTTTGGAAGCATCTAAGCATACTATTTAATAATTATGCATTCCAAAGTCATTTTCTGCATCACTGGCGGAAATCGAAAGTGTTACACACAAACAGGAATGGTGGAATTTTAGGAAACTTCGTAAATATATTCAGGCTCATATCCACAAGAAATGATAATGAATGGAAATGGATCAGGCCAATTTTATTCCCTTCAGATACACGTGTCAATGAACCGTGCCCTGTCCTTGCAGACATTGAATCACTAAGTGTTCGCTTGTCTTCGTAGAGTATGTTTCTCTGCACTTGCGTCTTGTGCAGTATGTTGTTGTACAGTTTGTGCTGGGTGACCAAGTGATCTAATGTGTCTGCCCATTGCATCCCAGACATACTCTATTGGTCATAAATGCGGGTCCATGCGTTCTAAATTTTGATTGAAATCCCTCGAAGGCTTGTGTAACGATGGCCGCAGTATGAGGACAGGCATTATCCTGTTGGAAGATACGTTACGAATGGAAGACACGGATATCATTATAGACCAGTGTTTCCCAACGTGGGGCCCACGCCCCACAGGGGGGCAATTTGGTTTTTTTAGGGGGGCAATTTAGAAATTGACTTGAAACTACTTTACCGGTTTCTCTTCGGGTTATTTAAATGCAATGTTAGATATAGGTACAAAATATACCAAAAAAGCAAATTCTTAAAAGGATCACACTAAATTGCCATAATAAATCTTTATTAAAAATCTTTTGAATTTGAATTTTAGTATTTCATTATATGTTTTTTTAATTTTACTTACTGTGTTTTATGACAATATTAAAGTGTTTTCTTTCAAAAACCATCCTATATGAGTTTCTTTATTAACAAATAATTTTTATTAACAATTATGTATGGGGGGCAAAAAAAAAAGTTAAAAGTGGGACATGACCCAAAAAAGGTTGGGAAACAGTGTTATAGACTGTATCACCCTGTCAACATACTGGTGGGCTGTCACTGTGCCTTCAACAACAACCAAGTCAGTCTTACTCTGTCGTAACACTACCCCCCCCCCCCTTCAAAACTTCGACACCTGGGGTTGGACCTGTGTAACGTTCTGAAAGGGGGCATCCACAAGTTACGTGAGGTGTTTTTCCGAATTTCTGGACCCCCCCCCCCTCAACCCTGGTGAGATTTCGTGAGATCTGGCTGGCCCCCCCCCCTTCTGGTGAGATCTGGTCCGTGAGAACCCCCCCCCCCCCTAGAAATCGCCCTCGAAACTTTTGTAGAACTTTTTTTTTATTTAGGTCACACCCTAACTTTTTTGACGAAATACCCTCCTAAAATCGACTTTGGCGCAAATTGTAGATCCTTTTTTTTTGGCTCTACTGTCCCCAAATTTTTCGCAAAATCTCACGTGAGATTTCCGTAGACCCCCCCCCCTCCCCCCTGTTGAGATCTGGTGAGATTTCGCCGGATTCCCCCCCTATTTCACCTCACGTAATTTATGGATGCCCCCAAACCTCAGTAGCACTGCGCCCGTTGTCGCTAGTCACTTTGCCACAGTCAGAATCGGGACTCGAGAGTAAACAGAACTGCACGCTATTTAGTGTCCAGTTGCGCTTTACGAGGTTAGACGTTGCTGGCAGTGAAATCAGATTAATGGAACACACTGCATATGGGTCAGAGAGTAACCCAGCTTCAAGCAATGGATTTACAATCGTCCGGGGGGTGACTCTCTCTGTAACCACTGCTCGCATCTGGCCTGCAGTCACCTGTCTGTCAGCAACAGCCACCTGCACAGTTTGGTGATCTTCACGTGCTTTTGTTCTTCTGTATGGACCTGTGCCAGCTTTACGAGTACTAGAACCTTCTTGCGTTCACTGTTCTTACTGACATTGCACAACGACCAGTCCTTGTTGAGATTTCACGATATGATGCACCCGTTACAAACATTCCAAATAATAGAGCACTCTGAAAGTCAGAAATTTTGGTACAGAGGGTCCCCACTCTTGGGCTTGGCATACTTGGTTAACAAGAACTTGTGGACAAAGAAATGCCACATTGCACCACACTGTCAGCCAGTTATACGCTAAACAACATAGCAATTTTGCGTAATAAATATCCCAGTAATTCTCATAGCATTACATGTAAAACATTCAATTTTTAATCACATGTCGATACTTGGGGCCAAATTTCATACATTTATCACATTTCCGTCTGGTGTAACAATTTCCATTTCTGGCAGTATATATAACAGTTGCTAGTAAATTGTAAGTGCAAACATAGATAATTTAAAAAAATTGAATCTCTGTGTTTGCTATTATGGTTGACATCCTGAACAGGCTCCTAAAGCCGACGCATTTTGTTCCTGTAGTCCATACCCTTTCCATAACGATAAGTACCGTCAGGTTAAGAAAGGAACGAGAGAGACCAACAGAGATGGAGATGAGAGTTGACAGTAGGGGGCTGGCCCAAGCGGAAGCAATTGCAGAGCCAGATGTGAGCCCTCGGAAGCAACTCTACGCAAACTTCCATCACTGCGAAAATACAAATAGTGTAGCAAATACCCCTCGGCTTTACATGAAGTTCTTTGAAATTGGTGGATTTCACTATCTACCAACGAAATTACATACTTAACTACAGTTTTCTAAATATGACATCGTATATTCAGAAAACTGACACCACTCCTCATGATAAACCAATTTTAATCTCAGTAAATCATTAGCCGGCAGAAGGAATACTTAGAAAAACTCTGTGAGGGCGATAGTGTGACCAAAAGTTTATGGAAAAATAGAAAGAAGTTCTTGATGAAGCGACAGACTGTTGTAGGGACAAAATCTGACACAACTTTGAAAGATCTAAAAACAAAAAGAAGTTGATATTACCTTAAAATAGCTAAAATCACTAGAAGCGATTAAACAATAACGCTAGAACGACAGGAAAATGGAGAGAGTCTCGCTCCCGGAGAAGGCAAACAGTAAGTATGAAGTCAGGTGCTTCAAAATCATTAACTAAGATGTAAACCAAGGCTCAAGAAATTTTGGAGGTTAGCAGTTTAGCTATACGAAAATTCTGGGTGCAAGAGAACCAATCTTGATGCTAAGGTTATTCTCAAAATCCAGAAAAAAAACAAGGCAAGTGTTAGTTAGATATTTGTAAGTCTTGAAATCAGATTTTAAAAATTTTATTTGTGACAACGGATTGAAAATTTTAATGAAAGAGAGTTTCAAATATCGAGACGATGGAATACTACAGAATATATTAAATAACCACATAGCAATAACAAAAAAAGTAGAGAATCACGAGAGTATAACATTAGTTAAAACAAACTTAAAGCAATGACATATTCCGGATCATCTAATTGTCAGCATTTATGTACAGAAAGTAATCGAGGAAGTGGAAGAAAAGTTCAAATATGATATAAAAGTGTTCTAGGAAGTGTTCGCTGATAATATTGTCTGGTTAGAAGGTGAAATTAGGGCATTTCCGTCTGGAATAAGCAAAACATTTCGAGAAAATGGAATAACAAGTATACAATAGATCACAAGTGTAGCAGAAATAACAGGAACAGACTAGGTTTAAAAATTGACGGTGTTGTGGATGAAATAAGAAAAATTTGAAAGCAAAATCACAACAAATGCACGAATCAAGAACGCTGTTAAAAGGGTTATAACATTTCAACAAAAAGAGAAACCGTATCGTATGGAGTATTAATGCAGGTGTCAGAAATACCTTTCTATAACCATGTAGCGCAGCGTAGAATAGAAAAAAAGGGAAAAACTGAAGAATTTGAAATGTGATGCAGCAGGAAGCGGTCAGATAAAACACGAAATGAAAGTGTTCTCTAAACAGTGGGTGTTTGTTTTAGGGTTACATGGCGTGTCGACACGTAGGATGACGAAACGAGTTTGCGGGAGAGTATTGCAGAAAGAAGAGACATGACACTGGTAAGTGGAGGAAACAGTAGAAGGAAACAAACTACAGACGAAGGCAATGAATGAAATATATCAAGCAAGTAGTTGAGGATGTGGACTGTAATTGGTTCGTTGAGACGAAGAGGAACTGAATGTGGAAAGAGAGGGAGGATTGCATCAAATGTTTCCAGACTGATGATAAAAAATCAAAAAGACCAGTGGCTGGAAGAAAGTGTTTGCTAATCTGATTGTATAATCTTAACAGATTATTCCCAGGGCGGCAAATGATCATTAATCTTCACTCCTGCAGAGTTCTGCACAAACTGACAGATAAACCTCGTGACACCAATCTCCCGAAGGACAAAACACAGGTCATTTCCATCGAATGATATGCCGCGGGAAGATTTCGCCCTTTGTATGCAAGCTTCGGTGCCACTTTGTCATAGCCAATTGGGTGTCACTAATTTAGAATAATATACAGAAGAATGCAAAGGGTAGTAGAAGAGATAGTAGGTGAAGGTCAGTTTGGGTTAAAGAAAAACCGCCGGTACAAGGGAAGCAATTCTGGTTTTAAGTTAATACTTGAAGGGCGGATTAAGAAAAATACTTTTATGGCGTTTGTTGATGCAGAGAAATCTCTTGATTATGTTAGGAGGGACAAGATGTTCAAAATTTTAAAGAAGTCAGGACTAAAATATCGAGATAGAAGACTACTCTATAAACTATATAAGAATCAAGTGGCTATAATTTAAGGAGATAACCATGAGAGACATACATCAGTTAAAAAGGGTGTGAGACGAGGTTGTAGTCTATCCCCATTAATATTCAACTTGTATGCAGAGGAAGAAATAAAGGAAGTAAAAGAAAAATTTGTATTTGGCATAAGTGTTCAAGGAGAAAAAAATCAATATGCTACGATTTGCTGATGACATTGTCCTGTTAGCAGAAGATGCCGAGGATATTGACAAGTTCCCGAATGGCATGAATGAAATACTGAAGGATGGACTGAATATAAATCAAAGCAAGACAAAAGTGATGAAAGGTAGCAGAAATGACACCCATCACAGTAGATTAAATATAAAAATAGGATCGGATGCAATACGAGAAGTAAGTGAATTCTGCTACTTGAGAAGCAAAATTACAACCTATGGCCGAAGCATGAATAATGTTAAAAGCAGAATAGCACTAGCAAAAAGGCCTTCATGAAAAAGAGAAATCTTTTAGTTTCAAATATTGATCTAGGACTTGGAAAGAACTTATTAAAAGTATGTGTGGAGGACACCACTTTATGGTAGCGAAGCATGAACTTTAGGAATACTAGAAGGAAAGAAAATGAACCATTGAAAATATGGTGCTACAGAAAAAAAAAAAATCAGGAGTAGACGTTATGGTTTGCTTTGCGTTGAGTCTTAACTCATATAGCCACGTCTTCATTATTTTCGTTTTTCGTCTTCTCTTCTGCGTTGATCGCAATTTAATCTATCCTCACTATCCTTAATGTTTGGACTTCAAATCTCGTATCTTCTCTCTTGAAGCTCTAGCTATTAACTACTGACACCTGTCGTCTATTTACTTTACGGCAATGCTGACTGGAATAAAGTAAGTTAATTACTATCTAAAAACAGACCATTTGACCATAGGAGACCGACTGGATGGAATGCTAAATTACTGAATTAGAAAACGCTGCTCGGGAGAAACCTTATTTACTGGCTGACTAGCAGGATCCACATTTACACATAAAACCGTGTTAACCAGAGGATGAGTCCCGAGGTAGCTCTGATACTAAGACCACACGATAATCAGACGAACGGAAACAGTAATAAGTATTGGTGTGCACAGGCAACTTGGTGACAAATTCCGGCTAACAAGACTGACGAGAACGGCTACGATGTTCACTATCCCATAGCTGACGATATACTGAGACTGAAAATATTCGTGTCTCAGGTCTCCTTCTATCAACGTAATCGATCAGCGGTTTCAGAGGTGACTTTTGAGTTAGTGATCAGCACTTTGCAATAAATACGCACCGCTTAATCGGCGACTTGTGCCAGTCGATCGTCCCTTTGTATAACTCGGTCGACTCAAGCAATAGACATATGACGTCATTATAGAAGGTGAACTATTCTTCATGAGGAAATCGAAGCACATGTTCAATCATGATTTGTTCAAGATCGATAGAATAACGCTGTGACCCTGCATGTCCTCCACGTTAAGATCAACATATCAGTGGATCTTTCTTTGTTTACTGTACCGGTTCTAGAGCTATACGGGAGGTAAAGGGATGGATACCATCAACGGGAAGATGTTCGGGCGTGAAGGAATAAGCCCAACATTATCCTAAACTGAATCCGGGAAACCATTACTTTCTTCTGAATACGTAATTATGAATAGGTTTGTATGGTATACTGTTTTCGTTAGATTAGTCCCTCAAATCAACCAGAAAGAACGTTATATTGCCGTGAAAGCCCAACCGCAGCTTGTTTTCACCCGAATACAATCAAAGCTGTCTCCCGTAATCACCTTCCTGCAAACTTTCAACAAATATATAGGGACTTGTTGCTCGTCCATTTTTTGAAATTTTGTTCGCTTGCAGTACCGAAGGTGTCTGAACGGAGAGAGAGAATTAATGGCTGCTTTGGGGTTTCTTTTGCAGCTGGAGCCCATTCATTCCGCGTAGGTAATGACGTAATAATTTTAAAGGACTTGTTGCCGAAGTGGGTAAGGAGATATCATCACACGAATAGCTGCTGTATTCCTTGGAACAGAGGCTAAGGGGGCATCCATAAATTACGTGAGGTGAAATAGGGGGGGGGGGTCCGGCGAAATCTCACCAGGGGGGAGGGGGGGTCTACGGAAATCTCACGTGAGATTTTGCGAAAAATTTGGGGACAGCAGAGCCAAAAAAAAGGTCTACAAAAGTTTCGAGGGCGATTTCTAGGGGGGTTCTCACGGACCAGATCTCACCAGAGGGGGGGGGGGGTCCGGCCAGATCTCACGAAATCTCACCAGGTGGGAGGGGGGGGGTCCAGAAATCCGGAAAAACGTAATTTGTGGATGCCCCCTAAGTGTTAGATCGAGATGTGTTGAAGGTGCTGTAGGATTTATGATTTTTAATCAGCAATGTTAGCGGAGGCTGGGTTGGGTTGAAATGCAGCCTGAACCAGAATAACAACATCCAACGGTACAGCACACCGCACGGGAATTTCAATATAAAATAATAAAAGTTAAGTTGCTTTCTTTACGGCTAAGTTCCTGAAGTCAAATTTTATTTGGCTGAAATTATCCATGTGGCTAACGTTCGGCGGAACATCGTAAGTAGTGATTCTCGATTTTCAACGTATCCATAAGCGCCATATTATTGACGTCATTACTAAAGCGGCATGAAGTAGTCCCAACCATATTGAGACCTGTTTTATCCCTGAGGCAGTAAAATTCATACAGTATTTGGCAAATATAAAAATAACGTCATGTTTCTATGGTCACTTCATTTCCGATTTTAACTCCTATGTGATATTAGACTGTCATTTTTGTAGTAGAAAACTGGCTAGTCAGAAAGTAATTACAGCGGTACCACGTGTCCTGGTATTACATTTAACTTTGGTTTACCTTCTAACACATCTCACTATGAATTTGTACCGCAATTACCGAGCGTGGTGAGTCCTCGCATTCGGGAGGACGTGGGTTCGAATCCCCGTCTGAGCATCCAGATTTGGGTTTTCCATGGTTTCCCCAAATCACTCCAGGCGAATGCCCGGATGCTTCCATTAAAAGGCCACGGCCGAATTCCTTCCAGTTCCTTGTCGACAGTCGTTTCCCGTCTCTAATGACCTCGACAAGGTCGACAAAAAAAAGAATTCCTCGAATGAAGTGATTTAGACCGCTGAAATCTTCCGCATATATCATAATCTCCCAGGTCTTTGATTTACAACCATTCTTAGAAATCGTTTCTTGCTACAATTTATCTTTCTGCACACAACACAGTAGGCATTAGTTGTGTCTTCTACAAAATTCGAAGGAATCTTGAAAGACAGAAATATGTACACAGAGATGCAAATATTCATTTTAAACAATAACGAATCAGACATTAAGACTCTAACTAATTAAAAAATCCATAATGCAATTGCTGAAATAAAACTGTAACAAAAATAGATAAAGTGAGATACCAGACAAAAAATTCTAAATATAGAACACTTTCATCAATACATACAACACTACTAAGAGGACCACGCATAAAAGCAAAACAAATAACATGGACTTAAAGATGTTCAAAAAAGTCTGCCAGACAGCAGGGAAACAGAAGACTATCACCAAAATAAAGCAGCAACACAGTCATGAAAAAGTTAAATATAAAAAGCAATATACCCGAGTGTTACAATACAGAACAATGTAAGTAGAACATAATGCAACCCAGAAAAATTGCCAACAGTATCAAAGCATTGCTTCGATCACTAACGCCGAGAGAAGAGGATATACATAAAGAGAGGCACAAAACTAAAAACTGCAAGTAGAATGTAATTTTTTCAGTTAATATGAAGTGCACTAAAATAACGCTGGCACATTCAATCGAAAAACCGCTGATGAGGCTTCAGTTAAGTATAGTAAACGCGTTCCGAAAACAGAAACTAATTAAAAATCAACTGCATTGGCATTATTAATCAATGTGATGAAAATGCAACTGCAGAACATTCGTTTTTTTATGACTCAAGTTCGTGTAAAGTCATCGTTATTGAGCCATTTGTGAAAAAACGGGATTGCCTCCCGTGAAATAAATTACTGTAATTTTTAATATGGCATCTTATTAAGTGTTTAGGTTGGCAAGACACGTGGAAAAAGGAAGAGAGATGGAGAATCTTTGGAACAATGGAAGAAAGATAGAACGGAGAGAGTTGAGTATGGCAGTTCGTCAAAAATAGCAAAAGTAATTATTGAATCAAATTTAATGTTAATGGAAACTTTAAATGTTATTAAAATAACATTTATTGTGGCGTACATCAGCTTGTAAAATAATTTCTAGTAAAAAGAAGATAAAACTCAGTGACATTTTCGTATTTTGTAAAACCTTATCGGAAACACGTATTTCCTACACATTCTGTACGGTTGAGAAATCGAATCGTTCGCTGATAAAGCTTTGTTGATCAAGTACCTTTCCATTAACGTCCTTATCCTCAGAAATTAGTTCTGGTTCCACATTGTAAACTGTGCCGCGTATATTAACAATAAATTCATTATTCGCTGTGTTTCTAGCAACTCGTTTCTTGATGCCACGTACTGATTATCGCTTCAGTTTCTTCAGCAATCAGATTTTGGACTTTGCAGTCTTAGTCAATCATCTTCAGCAAGCGTTTAGTAAACACTGCTCGGTCTTCAAAGAATTTTTTTAGACTTTTCCCTGGGCCACTCCCTTAAATGTTCTATCGTTTCTAGCAACTCACCAAATTTTTCTGCTTCCATTAGACGGCTTATCTATAATCGAACAAAAGAAATAGTTGTAAGGAACCGGAAAGATATAAGATGAGAAGAGCTGTTTCGCCATGCTTGTGCATTAGGAGTGCGAAGATTCCACGAGTCTAAAATCGGACTCTTCAGCCACTTAACGTCACAGAATTGAAAGACATATTCATACTCGCAAACGATCGAATGCCTTCTTTTTTGTTTTGGTTTCTTCTTTTCCATCAAGCAAAATACTATAGTGGCGCAAACAGCTTCCGTGTCGCGTATCTTCTCGCGAGAATTTGAAAAAAGGAACTGAGGTTTGCACAAGACATTGCAACGTGTCTGTTCAACGTTGGCACGAACATAATGTTGCACAAACACAGCTATTACGTAATTTTTTTTCTTTAATGGGTCTTTATACATGCCAGCACTATCTTTATTCGCCTCTTGCCTTTCAATGATTCCAATGAATCCATTATACCAATTACAGGACTCCTATGGTAATTTCCGAAAACAAATCTAGATCCCCTCCTTGCAGCCTTTCCAACACCTGTATTTATACCCATAATGCGGATCCCATGATATCCCATCCACTCGATCAAGCGGCTGAGCAAGGTTTTGTTACCAGCTCCCTCGCTTCCCTCGTGCATCCCTCGTCACCCTCCATAATAGATGTGCTGCTTTATAACTTTTCCCCACCCACTCCTCACTGTGTCCTGTTCGTCAGGCCTTATTATCAATTAATATGCCCACACGTTTACGCTTTATGCCTTCCACCAACAATTCCTCCCCTCTCCACCCGAGGTATAATCAAACATAACCCTTTATTTTTCCCTGTGAGCGTATCAAATAACCTGACTTTTTTCTTGGGTTTATTTTCATTTGACGCTGACCTACCCAAATATGAATCAGTGCGAACTCTCAGAATGTCCGACGAAACAATTTCAACAAAATTTCAGAGATTACAAAGATCTACTAAACTGGGTATCCTGCCCATATCCTTCTGTAGTTGTTCACAATGCTTTTCTGCTTTAATCCCGTTATAAAACGTTATTTGTGATGCAAAAAACCTGAATTTTGTGTCACCAATACACTATTTTGGGCACCCACAGTTTTCACCACGGCAGATTCTAAATCTGCTACTTCAGCGAGTCTATACTATCTATCTCTATCAAGTAAGTAGCATCTTTTTCCACTCCAATGTTTTTAACTATCCATTTTCCGTTTCCTCCTTTTGTATCACGATAAACTTATTGCCACAGATTACAACAAAACTAATATTTCACAATGCAACTCAAACATTCGGCAGAGTAGTAAACGTGTGTTGATAGACACAAATAGAAATGGGGAAAAAAAGTTTTACTGCTATAAGCAACGGCGGTGTAAGAGCTTGGTAGAGACTATATTAGTCTTTTCCAACCAAATGTCAACCTCTCCATCACACAGTGCACTCCGTTTGCACGGAAGAGCGGAGAGTGGTCCAGGACACCCTCTTGCCCTTGGGGTTGGAAACGGACCCTAAAAGCGAATGAATCAGAAATGATCAACGGCGTGGGGATGCAGAAGGCAACGCCAAACCACTGCATTAAAGACCCAAAGGGTATCCCGAGGCTATGTAATACATATAGTATGAGATTCCTCCTGGGTACAATATTCTGGAGGTAAAGTAGTCCCCCAATCGGATCTCTGGGTATGGACTGCTCAGGGAGTAGGCATCAGAATTGATAAAAACATTCTACGAGTCGGAGCGTGGAATATTAGAAGTATGAATAGGTCAGATAGATTAGAAAACTTAAAAAGAGAAATGGAACGAGTTTAGTTAGATGTCACTGGGATTAATCAGATTAAATGGAAGGTCGCACATGATTTTTGGCCTGGAGACACAGGATAATTAGCTGTTAATAATCACTGGTGTATAATTTGTAATGAATAATAGAGTAGGGAAACGGGTGAGTTATTATGAACAGTTTAGTGACGGTATTATTTTGATGAGGTTAGAAACTAAGCCACCCGCAGCGACGTGAGTACAAGTGTACATGCAAACGTCACAGGAAGATGACGAAGAAATAGAAAAAATATACGCTGAAATTGAAGAATTAATCCAATATGTGAAGCGGGAGGAAAATCAAATAATCATTGGTTATTGGATTGCGGTAGTGGGAGAAGGAAATGAGGGGAATACTGTAGGAAGTTTTGGTCTAGGTGAAGGAAATGAGCGAACAAGAAGTTTGTTAGAATTTTGTGAAAGATTAATCGTGGCGTACACACTATTTAAAAATCATCCAAGGAAGAATAATCACCTGGAAACGTCCAGGGGATACAGGCAGATATCAGCTAGATTATATAATGGTCAAACAGACACTCAGGTATGAAGTTCTAGACTGTAGCGGACATCAACTCTGGCCATAGTCTAATAATTATGAACTGCAGCTGAAATTCAAGAGAATGAAGAAGCAATACAAGCAGAACAGAACGGACTGGAAGTGAATAAACTGAAACAAACTAACATGAGAGAAAAATTTGCAGAAATGGTAGAATTGGGTATAAGAACTAACTCTGAAAGGAGCTCAACTGATGAAGGATGGAAT
>JARYHS010009186.1:27637908-27789389 GCA_031002005.1 Vandiemenella viatica
GTGGGTGAGTGGTTAACGCTCTGGCTTCGTATCACCGTGCGGGCATCCAGATGGTTCCCAAAAATCACTCCAGGCGAATGCCGGGATGCTTCCTTCAAAAGGCCATGGCCGAATTCCTTCCCGTTCCTTGTCCCCAGTCCTTTCCCGCCTCTAATGGACCCCGACGTCGATGAGGCGTAAAGCCCTAATTTAAAAAAGTACCCTCCAAGTAATCTGTTCTAGGACTTGGCCTCACACTAACCGCTTGGAACCCATGAACAGTCTACGGTCGCTGTTTTTCTTATCTTTCCAGAACTTAATCATATCAAATTTCTTGATATTAATCATATCAGATGAACCGAGTTGCGTCATCAATGTCTTGGACTCTAAAGGCTCCAATCAGTCTTGTAAAGGTCTTATTTGCGGTTAACTATGTCTTTCATGTTCTCGAGTCTTTCCAAAAGCCCATCTCGTTCCTTTTAGCCATCCAATCGTATATTTAAGCTTAGAATAGCTTCCCTCGTATATAAACCATTAATTTTGGCCCGCGAGATCCCGAAGAACTGATCGGCTGCCAAACGACAAGTTTTTCGTTTCGCCTTGCAATGCGCCCCTTGTCGTGGCTAGCCTAACCCAGTAATCCTTCCGGGTATAAGGAACCTGCAGCTTAATTTCAAATACGAATCACGGAAGTGTTCTGACGTACTTCACATTACACAGCAAGTTGTGGCCAGAGGTGAAGATCACATTAAAAGCCTTTGAAAACGTCAGCCGAGAGTAGGATTCAAACCAGAGACCTTTTGATCTCCAACCAGAAGCCTCAGCCACTGAGCCACATGCTGCTCTCACCACTTACATAACATTATCACTCCACCGCCGCGGGCGATAGTGTGCCGAGTAATCCGTTTGCCTTTTATTTTTCCTCTAGTAGCAAAGTATAAAGATCTGTAATGTAGTATCTTTCTAAACTTTACCAAATTAAATCGCAAGGTTCCATTACGATTATTGGTGTGGTATTCTTTCTTGCAGTGGTTTGACCAAGGTTTTGCGTGTATTCTAAGGTCACATATTTCAGGAAAATTAAAGAATTTTTTAACCAAAGTTGGGTAATTTAAAAATACTAACACAATCCAAAAGATGGAGTTGTTATCTCCGTTGTAATGTTATCTTTGTTGGGAATCTCGTAAAGGAGTGTTCATCTGCGATACAGTATGGGTGTCGTGACAATCGCGCACAGTGACAATCGCGCACAGCGACAATCGCGCACAGTTTAAAGGTCGGGCCACACTCTCCCCTCTCCCGTATTATTTACGGAACGCAGTATTGACAAATCATCATCACACTAAAGCCTTGCTAGAGGTGAACGTCAATTTTAAGGCCTGTAATAATTACATACAACGGGGCCCGGGACTTGGAGCGAGGACCTTCAGTACCCAAATCCTGCACCGTAACACTGTCAGTCACCAGACCGAATATATAGGAAATGGAAAATAAACATTCAAACACAATAAAACAAACGTACTCTTTTTCTCTACAATTTATTTTTGCTATCGTAAAACACAAATGTAATCTTAGATTTGTCTGCTTACGGGGTGCATTTCAAGAAAATCTGATGAACCTGGAAGTGAGGTTGAAGAGAAGAAAGACACTTTTGTAAGTCAATCAGTAACATCAAAATAAAATTTGGTCGTAAAGGACTAGAAATTTCCGCAATCTGCCTTGTGATATACTCCTCTGATGGTACAAGTTTCTCTTGACAGTTGACTGGGCTGGCATTTCAGTTACAAATTCGTAGCTTTTATTATGGAGATCTCCTAGTTCCTCAGAGCAAATGTTTGGAATTGAACTATCTTCTGCTCGAGCTCTCTTCTTTGCCTCATGAAGTTTCTGATGTACTTTAACGCGTCATCATGGGGTCCACATATATGCTCTGTAGCATTCAGTATGGCAGCAAAATTCCACGACATTGTTTCGATCTTTCTTTGAGACAGCACCAGGTGATCGTTCCATCTTCTTTCTTTATAAACTCTCGATAGCTGTACCCGTCATAATGCGCACACGGCTCTCCATGTGTAGTTGAAGTAAAACTGTGATACTCAAGGCAGCAGTGAATGCGAACAGTGGTGTGTGGTCCGGTTAGGAGGGGATGGGCAGAATCCAGCATGCTGTTGTAGCGGTGACTAATTGGTAGCTAAAAGCAGGTAGCAAGAGACGACCCGGTTGTGCGCGATTGTCGCTGTGCGCGATTGTCCACATATTCACAGTATGTTCTGTGGCGTCTGTCTTTTCTCACTTAGGACGAATTATTTTTTGCTCCGTTCCCCGGTCATCTATACATAGTAGAAACAGCAGATTTTAAGATAGAACAAAAGCTTTCAAATAGTGAAAATCCCATCCTACTTGGTTCCGTGGTGTTTTTCTTGATGGCTGGACAAAAGGACAGTAAAACACGCATTTATAATAGTACAGATTGTACGATGTCGTAGTAACAACAGACCTCAGGATTTAAACTTTAATACAAGACCTGCATACGACAGGAATGACTCCTAGAACTATGGCCTTTAGGAGACAGAACCAGGACCTACGTCAGGCGTTACTCACTTGTTGCATATTGTAAACGATACAGTGTACTACTATTTAGGGATGCATGGATCTTATCTTGAAGGCTATGTGAAAATAGAGAAAAGTAGTAAGAATAGCAGTTACATACGGGTTTTTTTTTTTACTGTTTAACGTCTCTTAACAGCGAGGTCTTTAGAGACGGGAAAGGATGGGGGGCAAGGAATGGGAAGGAATTCGGCCATGGCCTTTTGAAGGAAGCATCCCGGCATTTGGCTGGAGTGGTTGGTAAACCATGGAAAACCCAAATCTGGATGCTCGGACGGGGAGTTACATTCGTGATCTTGTATAGTGAATGCATGTGAGATGGCCACCACAACTTAAAGGACCCAGGGTAATCAGGGACCGCGGACACACCACCGAAATTCTTCACAGCAAAGCATGGAGGCTCTTTAAACGTTTAGAATAGTGCCTCTGTATAAATTGATACTATGTTGAGAAGTAACTCTTACAGCGAACAAATTGTTTTTCGAGCCTTATGTGTTTTATCCGATTACGTTTTCCTGTAGTCAGTAATTCGACAGTGTGTACTAGTTTTTCAACCTGATATTTCACTTATATTAGCCAACTGACTAACACACGCGATACTGTCAAAGCGCATATGAGTCGCCATCTCTTCGATCAATGACACGACTGACCGAGTGTGTGCATCAATATTTAACGAGCCGATTTTTCCGCACGTCACATCCGCTTCAGACACGGAAGTGGTTTTGCGAGTGCAGCGGTCGACGTCCTTCACGAAGGCCGTCGCCGGCAACATTGCTTTCGATTTCAGTACAACGAAGAACGAACGAAAACTGACTTGTCCAGTTCCCTGGCTGCATAGCCATCAGAAATCTTAAAAGTTACCTACGTTTGCGCAGCTTACAGCATGTGAACAACCGGAAATATTACTCACAGATGCTAATGACGCGTTCAACGCAGTGTTTTGGCATTTCATGTATTCGCAGTAGTTTAACTAAAAATAATTGTTTATAAATAACGCTGATAAACTTAAAAATGATGTTTTAGATATTTCTTAACTCACAGTACCATAATACTGATATCTTTGGACAGAGAGTATAAAAAATCATCAGCGCCAAATATAAATAAAAAGCAAATTAGAATTTAGATGTCGATTATGAACTGGATATACACTTTTCTTTCAACATTCTGAAATTCATTTCATCGAAGTTGCTTAAAACTGAATATAATTATTATTAAGTAACGCCCATAACATCGATTTTGTACTAATGTCGCTAGCCGTTATTAGTCCGGCAACGAAGGCTCGGCATATGACTTCACGTCATGACACATTGTGACCAATGCTGGCCTTTTGTTATTATTGATGATGATAAAGTCATCCCCGTGATAGTGTGTGACGTTGCTTTATATCGGTCATCAGCCGGGAATGGCAATCAAACGTCCCTGGTTCGAAACCCGGTCTCAGATGGGATTAAAATTAACCTTCACAACTGGCAAAGTTTTTGTTCGGTTACTGCAAGGATGCCAAGACGCTCCGCGGTTGGGATTTAACGTTAAACCTTAGTTCCCATTTTCTGGGTAAAAATACTATCTTGTAAGTTAGCACAGGTGTCCGCCAAAGAGCCGGTAAAAAAAATAAATGTCAACAGGTCTTGGAGGTCACACTACATTTTTACCATTCGCAAACAAGAATTTTAACTATACAACATCCTTGAAATTATATACCAAATCATCCATGGGATGATATAGTTTCATCATGCGCTCTTAAGACGTGAAGTTTGATCAAAGCTCCTACTTTAACAACAGATTGGCGATTCTCCTGTAGTGAGGTACCTGATGTACAGATTTTAAGAGGAGGAGGGGTACATCAAACATTCAGAATTTCATTGGAACCTGTAACGGACATACGTCACGCCAGGCTGGACATACGATTGTAAATATAAATTAACTGCATTAAATACGATGAATGTTGTAAATATAAATACTAAAATATTGTGTTGGAAGATCTTTGCTGGCAAGGATTATAGGGATAGCTAGGAGGTACTATGGAACAATAGAGGTAAGAAATGTTTGCTGCAAGAATTTTTTTTTTTTTTTTTTTTTTTTTTGTTTGCTTTATGCCTTGTCGAAATTGACGTCATTAGAAGCGGGAAAGGACTGTGGTTAAGGACTTCGGTCAAGGTCTTTTGAAGGAACCATCCCGGCATTCGGCTGGAGTTATTTGGAAAAGTCATGGAAAACTCAAAACCGGATTGCACGACTGAGATTCGAACCCGCGTCTTCCCGAATGCGAGGCCAGAGCGCTATGTGAGTCGTAAAAAGTAGACTTGCGCATAATAGTTCGCGAAGGGGAGCGCTCAGATTAGTTCGCAGCTCCCTCGCGAACTAGTTCGCTCTTTTAGTTCGTTAGTTCGCGTCTCGAATTCAGAGAAACAGATCGTTCGCTCGCCTTGCTACCGCTACTGCACGCGCTATTTTGTTTGTTAAGTCAGTTTTGTTAGGACATAATCATTTTTTGTCGTTTCTAAATGGAATTTAATATGACCTTCTTAACAAAAGTTATTGCTTAATAATAGCCCTTTCAAATTACATTAGCATGAACAGTTGGCGCCGATAAACCAAAGTGCTCATTGTCCTTTACACAAATGGGTAAATTGAATAATTGTGCTGTTTTTACTATTTACTTTACATGCATTCGTAGAATATTAATTTTTTTAATGGATTTGTTTATTAGTTCATGGAAGAAACATTACTTATAAAAGGCGCTAATGATCCTCCCGTCGACGCGCCCTTAAACCCCAACAACAACAACAACAAAAACACAACATTACTTATAAAATATTATAAACGCGTTTATTTTGATGAATTAAAATACCCGTTTATAAGTAAATATAATTCTACTATTGGCTATAACTTAAGTACTATATGACAGAAATAGTATTACCTATATTATTAAGAAAAATAACATTAATACTTCCAATGTGATATCAAATAATTAGACATATAAAAATAACAGTGACCCTTGAATGAGAAAGTGGTAGCAATAACGAAAGTGCGTAAATTTCCAGTGAATTGGAAGTCATTGAGCTATTATTTTATTAGTGAAG
This sequence comes from Vandiemenella viatica, assembly GCA_031002005.1. Taxonomy (NCBI): domain Eukaryota; kingdom Metazoa; phylum Arthropoda; class Insecta; order Orthoptera; family Morabidae; genus Vandiemenella; species Vandiemenella viatica. Next base: position 27,643,578 of record JARYHS010009186.1, read on the forward strand.
GGGAGAATAATCCAACACACATTCACAATTTTTTGGCGACGAATGAAACTGATGAAGACACAAAAGTTAAAATCTTTTTGAATTTCGCAAGTCATTTCTTTCATCACTTTCACAAAGCTGTTAACCAACAGACTGAGATAAGTATTATATTATGTCAGCTTTAAAATCAGCGCTAGAAAAATGTAAAAGATACTGTTTCTTTGGTTAACAAAACAAGAAAAAGCCTTTAGAAACCAAATTCTCCACAGAAAGTGATAATATAAAAAAATAATGCTCTAGTATTCGTTGATAAATGTCTGGAGTATCTTAGTAAATAGTTAGATTTTAATGAAAGCAATTGGCTATACAAAATCCAAAAATTAAATTCAAATCACAGGGTTTCATTTGATGACTGTGAGACTATATTAGAGGTTATAAATTTTCGAGAAAAATGAATATCAAAGTGAACAAACTTTACTCTGAAATAACAATATTATACGAAATCCAGGTAAAAGTAAGAGAAGTATTTCATGAATAAAAAATGAGCTTTTTCTCGAAATTAATTTGACAACTGAAAGCGATAAAGCATATGACCATTTTACTGTAGACAAAAAAGAATTAAAGATGAAAGAAGTGCAAAAAATATAGCTTAAAAAATGAAATAGTAAAAACATACCTTTTATCATTTTCTACTCTTTCGTAAAATATTATATTTTTGAAGTGTAGCATATTTTTATAGGTTATTCTTTTTAAAAAATTCCTACCATCAACCGAAAAAATATTGGAAACCCAAGAGGCGAATGGTGCTAGTTCGCGAACGGTAGCGCTCAATTTAGTTCGCGAACGGTACTGCTCAGTTTAGTTCACGACCGGGAGCGCTCTGCTAGTTCGCGAGCGGTACCGCTCTCTTTAGTTCGCGTCCGGGAGCGCTCTGTTTAGTTCGCGAACTAGGTCCTCCAAGACAGCTCGCTTTGCTAGCGCTATTGCACGCGATCTCTTGTTTGTTATGGTAGTTGTGGTTATCGATGGTTGTCTTTTGATTGTTAATGGGATCAAAGTGTATTTTATTTTCACATTCCACGTTAAATTTCCGTTTGTGACTTCTACAATAATTATTAATGTTGAACAATTTATTTTTATTTTATTTTTATATCTGTGTCTTCAGTGAAATGTGTCCACAAGGAACTGTGTTTCCTTTTAGATAATAAACTAAAACCAAAGTTGGTCTTCGGGAAAGGAACTAACGAACTAAGGAGCGAGAGATCTGGGAACTAGTTCGCGTAGTTCGCCTGTGGGAGAGCTCTTCTGAACTAGTTCGTTCGCGAACTACACAAGACTAATAAAAAGAATTAGCGTTGAACTGTTTGGATTTTAAGTTGTCCGAAAGACTGATATAATATTGTAAAGATAGCATTCGACAACAGTCACACAATTCTATATTAAGATAAACTGAGTGCAGTTTACTGTATGTACGGGTGTAAAATAAATATTCTACGTATTCAGGTGAATGTCGGAGTGGTTAATATTGACTGGAAAGTTGAAGAGTCTCTTGAAGTAAACGGCAGAGAAGGTTGAATATAGTTTGCAAATACATAAAAGGACGCACAACTGATAAAATGTTTATAATGGGAGAATCTGCATCAGACATCGTCTAAGATATAGTACAGGATGCAGAATGTACTCCTGCTAAAAGGAACCAATGAAATCGATAAAAGTAAAAAGAGAATAGATAGGAATTGTACCGAGACTTTGGTTGGTGTAGGAAACTGTGTATGGTTAAAGAAACAAGTAGAGACTGACTGACCACTTCTTAGCAGACCAAAACGTTGTAAACCCATGACCGGAAACGTTACCACTCGTCACTACCAGGAAGAAAAAAAGCTCCACATGCATTCTGAGGGAAAATTATTAGTTGACATGTATACAAACAATACAACATTACAGTATAGGTCACATCTACAATATTTGATATGATTTCACATAAAACGTATTATAGAGTGGTGTGCTTAGTGTTGGATGAGAGAAGCCTGAAAAAAAAAGACCGCAAGGAAGGAGAAACAACTCCAAACTAAACAAAAATATACGAAAAACATTTGGAGAGTGGAATATAAAATTGGCAGACAGATGAGAGAGAGGAGTATCGCGGATTTAGACCAGCAAGCACAGAAAGTCATGTTGTATTTGCTCAAGTAGCTAGAACGGGGCCTCTTGAATGGGGATAAGTCCTGCTGTGTTTATGAATATTAAAAAGGCATATAATACAGCGAAAGAAAGGAGGAGGATACGGCATTTACAGAAAAAGAATATTCACTATCTGCTCAGTCTTAGAGAAAGAACGTAAAAAGGAAAACTTGGTAAATGAAAGTATGAAAGAATTTAATGGGTTGATTATAAAAAATGTTTTTAAGCAAGTGGAATCTCAGTTGTTATTTACAGCGGTATTTGGTGAAATGTTGGAGAGAATGGCTCGGAAAGGACTAGGAGAGCAGATCTGCTGTCTGGGCAGACGAGGAGAGACGTCTGAGAGATCAGAGCCATTGTATGGTAATAACACCAGCAGGAGACTAGCTAGGAGGAGATTCAATGCTTCAAGAGCTCCGGAAGCATGAGTCAAGAACATGGAAGGAAATTAAACACCAGCAGGTAGATTCTTGTGATCTTGTATCCTGGTGATGGAGTTTCGATTTTACACGCATTCCGCCTCTGTTGTGGCTAGACAGACCAATAGGTGAATATGTATTTTTAAAGGCTACTGTAGGGATTATGTGAAGCAGGGTCGAGCCGAAACTGATGTACAGTTCGTAAATGCGACGAATGAAGGTCAGAGACATAATTCGAAGAGGCTGAGGAATAAGGTACAAGCAGCAACAACAACAGAGAAATGAGTGTCGGCGAACACAAACGACACACCGTGACAACATATTAGGTTAATGTTTCGGTTTTTTTTATTATTATTATTACTGGGAACATACTGCTTATCCAACAAGATAAGGGCTGTGGTAACGGAACGGAAAGATATTAGCCAGACACGCGAAATGTGGGTGTCTGAAGTGGGGTTCTAAACCGCGTCCTCCCGAATAGCGTAACCGCTCACATGAAGTAAAAATTGTCTTGCTGTCTGAAAAAATGGGGCACTGGCCAAAGTTTTGAAACCGCCCAAGATAACGATTACATAAATAAAGAAATTAGCGGCGTCGCATTCTGAACGCGAAAACTAAACTACTGATTACTTCAGATCTGGAGAATTTCTGGTTCGAATCGTGGTCTCGGCAAAAAAAAAAAAAAAAAAAAATTTAGGGTCGCAGGAAACCTTGCCCTCCGATAAAGCTTTCTTGTTTCATATGGAAGTAAGCCAGACCCCAGTGTGTTGGATCACACGGTAATATTGCCAGGTTATTTAATGACAGCAACAATACTAGATACAATATAAAAATAGAAACAGATGTAATAGAACTAACTGAATTCTGTTATTTAGAAAATAAAATTACAAATGCTGTCCAAGGAACAAACGACGTTAAAAGTTTAGTTTCTTTAAAACTACGGACGGAGTGCAGCATTTTATGTTAGTGAGGCATGAACTTTATGAATATTAGAAAGAAGAAAAACTGAAGCATTTGGAAAGTGGTGCTATAGAATAGTGCTAAATTAATTGCACGAGAAAGTACGAAATGATCGTGTTTTTGGGCGAGGAAAGAAATTTGTGGAAGTGTCTTATAGTAAGAAGAGACAGGAGGGTAGGTCACATTTTAAGACATGCGGGATCGGTTAATTTGTTAGTCGAGAGAACAATTGAAGGAAAGAACTGTAGGGGCAGATAATCGTTACAATGCACGAAGCAGATAACTCAGAACGGCGGTTTTAAGTGGTATGTTGAGATGAAAATATTAGCGCAAGATAGGAGGAGATGGAGGATTGCATCAAACCAGTTGAAAGACTGACGACAGTAAAAAAGAAACAAAGAACTGGAGGTGCCATCAGAATAAGTGTGGAGTGTGCATTAATTACTAGCCGCCGCTGGTATTATTGCTACACACCAGTGTTTCAACGCGAGGACCAGTAGATTGTAAAACAATTCCACTGAACGCTAAATCTAATAAAACGATCATTAGTTTAATCCTTTAAGGAACACCACTATCCTTGATGACAGCTGGAAACGTATTTTGTCATAGCATTAATGTTATCATATCCTCAGATCTTGAAAATGCCAGTTTTATGCCTGGACGTTGAAGTATTGATGGCTTTTAGAAAATTTGATTTATAGACTTTTGGCTTATGCTCTCTTATAGCCTTACTAGTTGTTACCCGCGATTTCGTACGGGTGGTCTTATAATTTTAATGCTAGAATTGTTTATAGAAAGCTGTAAGTTGAGAAACAGGTATCCCCAAAAGCATGGAGTTGGGTTAATATAACGTGGAAACCATTCTACCATTGAAACCGTATAACGAAGAGAACCAAAACTGACTGCGAGAGAAATAAAACTTGAACGACCGATATACCATTACAGAAACTCTCATTCGCTATCCGTCTGTGTCACTGTTTGGTTAGTTTTCAGAATTTCATGGCATAATATGTTATTTAACACGAAAAAGTATCCTTAGTCCTTCCAAATTATACATTGTATCTATCCGTCAAATTTCATAAAGATCGCTTCAGGCGTTTAGTCATGGAAACATATACATACAGAGAGAGTAGAATTTGTAATAGCGCTGATACAGTAGGAGTACTGTATTCATTTTAAATGAATAATTTTTACTAACATAATTTTGTTATCATCCAATTAGAATTAAATGTTTAAGATTCTGCTGTGGACCACAGGTTGAGAAACACTGCAGTAGACAATCAAAATTCGATTTATGAATCTTAGTCTAGCACAATGTTGTAAGACAGATTTAGTGTCGCGTGTAAACACGCGTCCATAATGCAGAGCAGTGTATGATTAAGTATGATCCCTGATAATGTCCTTATCTCTGGCGTAGTGAAACGTTTTGATTGTTTAGAGATGCCGCGTGGCCTTGACATTATCTCAGAATGAGACGATAAACATTAACATAAATTAAGCTGCTGGAAGTGCGAGGCAGCGCGCGTGAAGAACAAACAAGCTGCCACTCGCCCATCAGTAAGAAGTTAGCTGTTCGGTCCTGGAAAAGGTTAATCCGCGAAACAGTCGTAACTGAGAAAAGCAGGATGATGAGATTCATGGATTCTATATTCAAGTGCGTATGTGCAAAGGAAACGAGATATGTTTTTATATATATATCTATAGAACAGACAATAACAGGTTAACAAAAAAGAGATATTCAATTACTTTCGTGGGAAAAAAATCAACAACCAGCTGGATTGAAGAGATTACGATTTGGAAAGAAATAAGAGAAGAGGAAATTTTTGAAAGAGCCCTATTTTTAAGAGGAAATAAATCCAGACCAAAGTGGTCTGAGGAGAGATGAAATAGAAGAAATGATGACGGAATATTTGATGGGACGCGAGAAAAAAAAAAAAAAAACAAGAATGAAGAATTGAAATTGGCACGTGGTCGTAGAAGGTCTTATCGGAAAGAAGATGAAATAAGAAGTGGAGCTGGCATTATCTGGCAGACAGACCATGTCGTTTCCCCACGAATGAATGGTCTGGTGGCTCGGTGGTTAAGGCGTCTGACTGGAGGTCAGAAAGTTCCCTGTTCTAATCCCGGTCTCACTTATGATTTTAAAAAGCTCTTAGCCCGACCTTCACCTATGGCATAGCTTGCTGTGTAACATGAAGTACGCCATAACGATTCCGCAGTTCGGATTTCACTTTAAACTGTAGGTCCCCTATACCTGGTAGGATTACCGGGTTAAGTTCAGGGCGCTACCACAGGGGCGAACAGTCACTCGATCATCACCACCACACAAGTCTTTACAATTTGTTTACGAATGCAATGAGAAAGGTGAGATCCTTATGCCTAAACGAATTCCTTTCCCCTCCAACCGTTGCGGACTGGAATAATTTCACATGCAGAACACCCATTTTGTTAACTGTGAAAAGACAAAAAGAGTAAGACATACTGCTGACGATACAAACCATTTAAAACGATTCTATAATTTTAAACGCAAGACAATTTAAAGCAGTGAACGACGCCGTGAAGTTGATCTCAAAAAATTTTCGTAGTTTTGTCCAATACTTCACTCAGAATTTAATATGGATCATAATGCAAGGCTAAGTTGTGAAATGTTAGCTCTGCTCGTGACGTTAATTCTTGCTAGACAATAGTACAGATCACTATTTTTTGTATAACTTTTTGCTTCGCGACGTCATTAGAGGCGGGAAAGGACTGGGGAAAAAACGGGAGGGAATTTGGCAATAGCCATTTGAAGAAAACACCCCGGAGATCACGTCGAGTATTCTTGGAAACTCATTGAAAATGTGGATGGCCGGGCGGCGATTCGAACCCGCGTCCTCCCAAATGTGAAGCCAGAGGGTTACCTCTCACCCACCACGCTCGGCCAAATCAGTACGGTAATAATGGCTATGACTGTAATGTAATCCACAGGTGTGTTTTGTGAAAAACCTACACCACGCACCACTGAACAACAACCTGTTCGCAAAACGTTTTAAGACGCTCCTGGTTTAAAGGCCCATTCACACTAGCGGTCAGGTCAGCTCAGCTCAGCTCATCTCAGCTCAGCTCGCAATGCAGGATAGCATTCACACTAGCGGTCAGCTCAGCTCAGGTCAGGCCAAATCAAGTCGTAGACGAGGCCATTTCAATTCTGTTGCTCACGGTTAACAATGCCGTTTACTACTTCAACGTCACTTAAATCGCAATGATTTTGGGTCAAGAATCTAAAAATACGACAAAATCAAAAAGAGGATGGTTCTTAGTGTATCCAGAGTTTCAAGCGCAAACAGATTAAGAGAAAGAAGAATGCTAACTACTGGCTATGCCGTGAGAGGCGAGTTGTGCGAAATGCTTTTGATATTTTAGGGCTCAAAGATTTCGAATTTATTTTAGAAAAATTAATTCTGCTCCAGGATTAATTGATAACATAATTTTAGCAACATGTATTTTGCACAATTATTTACGGAAGGATAAAATTTCATGCCATGTAGAAAGTAAATTTCAGGATGAGAGAGAAACCATACTTTACAAATATTCTTTGTTTGTGTGCTAACGCTGGTACAGAAGCATTTGATTCAAAAAATATATTCACAATATTTTTTTTAAATTCGGAAACAGGATCTGTATCTTGGCAGTACTAAAATTTGTAATAATATTTGAATTTATATTAAAGTTTGCCGACTTTATAATAAATAGAAATAACATACCGTTAAAACATTTATTTTTTATTTATTACTCTTTTATTAGTGCTTACGAGCATAGTTTTCAGACGTTCGCTGCCCATTTGAGCTGACCTGACCTGACCGTTGCTCGTTCACACCAGCGGTCAGCTCAGCTCAGCTCAGGACTTGACCGTTGTTGATCTTCAGTTTGACCTGCCTTGCCCTGACCTGAGCGGACCGCGTAGTGTGAATGCTCCCACTGGATTACGTGTATAGCGATTTTTGATCTGAGTTGAGCTGAGCTAACCGCTATTGTGAATGGGTCTTACCACGGCGTTACGAGTGGAAATAAAATGAAAACTACTTAGTAAGGACATGCGGAACGGAGCGTTATTCGACAACAGTCTCTGGAGTGGTACGATCAAATCTTAAAACTTCTTTTTCCACCTAACTAATTTCATGATCTCAACATATTATTGTACAGTTAGATCCGTTTCAAACAATCCAATGCTTCTATTCCTCCACAGTTATTCTCGAATGCCTTCTGACAGGTTAACAATTTCCGGATACCACAAAATAAAATCCAGTCATCACTTTCCTTTCGTAGTTCACCTATAGGTTCCTTTCTGGTACCCCAAATCTTTCAGTAAATTCAATTTTCAATATTCTTCTATATTCATTTCTATTTAAATGAATCGTTAACTGGCTGCCAATCGCGGCAATTGTTTGTATGTTGTAATATTGCTTTGTTGTATGTTAAGTTTATTTCCTTAAATTATGTTTAAGTTGGTGTCTTGGCCACTAATAAGTAAATAAACAAATCAGGGCGGTCGGTCCCGTCGCAACACCGCAGTCGGATGTGTCGGTGCCTTTACGCGTGTTTAAACATCCAGCATGCGATATGGCAGAGGCTGTGTTCGTGCGGTCGAGTCAGGTTGTAACAACCAGGCTCTCTTCTCTAATGTTGGACAACAGACTGGCTTCTAATACAGAAAATAAGCGGGAGGACTGCTGCGCAGTTAGTGCAGTGAAATGGCACGTTAAGAACGACGTCCAGTCTTCGTTACTCTTGCGAGTCTGCAGTTTATTTTTTTACTTATGGCTTTACTCCTCGTCGACGTCCAGGTAATTAGAGGTGGGATGGGACTGGGGACAAGGAACGGGAAGGAATTCGGTCATGGTCTTTTGAAGGAAGCATCCCGGTATTCGCCTGGAGGGATTTGGGGAAACCATGGAATATCCTAATCTGGATGCCCAGACGGGGATTCGAACCGGCGTCCTCCCGAATGCGAGGCCATAACGGCAGTTTGTCAATGAAAACAGGGAGTCATTAGTTGTTGCGAAACTTATTTGTCAGAAACACGAAAGTATGCTACTAGCTTTGCAGTATGAATGTTGGCAAGAGCTTCTTTTATCTCAGTGATTCTGTTAGATGAAGATTTTCGTAAAGCTGAAGATATCGGTGCTATATTTTTGTTGAACAAGTGAAACAGAAAGATCTCGTCAACGTAACTATTTTTGAAGAGTAAACATCACCTAGTTATCATACCAGTAAGGTATAATACTATCCTTATACTGTCAACAATACAGAGACAAATGTTTTTATCGAACGCGTTTCACCTTTGGTGATATGGTGCATCATCAATAGCAAAAGAAGAAAATTAATCCAGCAGTGTGCAATCACGCAACTGCATATTCGATAAACGAAAAAGTAAAAAACAGTAAAGTGAAATGTGTACCAAATAAAAGAATTACATACGGGCACAGACAAGTGTAAAAACTGCTCGTCCGGCCAGACATGTGATATCTACCACTATGTTCCCACACCACAAGGGCGAAACGGGGTTGATGAAAAGTTAATAAAACACTTGTTAACAGAGGAGTTTCACTTAAAACATTAATGTACCTGTGTTATTCTGTTAGTGAAACATGCTTCCGAGCATCAGACAATTCGCTTGATTTTTATATATATATATATGGCTTTACGCCGCGCCAACGTTGAGGTCATTAGAGATGAAAAAGGACTGGGGTTAAGGAACGTCAAGGAATTCTGCCATGGCTTTTTGAAGAAACCATGTTTACATTCGCCTAGAGTGATTTGTGGCAATAGTGGAAAACTGAAACCTAGATGACCAGACGAGTATTCGATCTGGCGTCCATCCGAATGCGAGGCCAGAGCGTCAGCCCTTACCCAGCATGATCGGAGAAGCTTCTAAAGAGATTATCATTCATATTAATTGTAATTAGGCTTTGTTTCCGTCCTCACTTTGAAATCTTACCTTATTTTACGTTTTTCAGTATTTCCTTCCACAACTAGTCCCAGTAGCTGAATCCCGTGCCAACGCTTCCTTTAGTCTAATAATTCCATAGATATTTTTATTTAAAGCATCCGTAACGTAAGCAATTTTTCTTATTTTTAGTAGGTTCCATTACGACAAATTAATTTTAAAATCATACTGACATTATTCTCACGGATTTTTTTTTAAACTGCTTTACGTCTCTCAACAGCTAGGTCTTTAGAGACGGGAAAGGATGGGGGCAAGGAATGGGAAGGAATTCGGCCATGGCCTTTTTAAGGAAGCATCCCAGCATTTGCCTGGGGTGATTTGGGAAACCATATTCTCACGGAAATCAATCCATTATTTTCGAAGCCATTTGCTCATTATTTTTCAGTGAAATACAGTAGTATGAAGTACAGTCTACACAACAGTCAGGCCGTTTTCTCTCTCCCTTCAAACTAAACAAATCATTCAAATGTTAGGAACCGCACCTGTAGGTCAAATACAAGGCAATTTCGTATTTGAGACAGATAAGGTTAAACGCTAAAGAACTTTTCACTACTTTTATGCAATAGCGAGATCGTCTTTCTCCGTGTTTAAAATTGCTTATAAATACTTCTGTCTCCCTTCGTATGCATCAGAATTTCTAAGAACTTTTGCAGTGCGTACCCTCGGGCCACAACGGTCCAGTAGGTATTTCATGGGGATCCGCTCACACAGTCTTGGTCCTTAACACTTTTACTGTATATTACGTAGTCTGTTTGCGCAATAACATAGGTCTTTATTATTTTCGAGTCTCTCGAAATTCAGCAGAAACTGAAGGGAGAACTCTTAGGGTCAAACCGAGCGTGGTGGTGTAACGGTTAGCGTTCTCGCCTCGCATTCGGGAGGACGGCGGTTCGAATCCCCGTCCGGGCATCCAGATTTGGGTTTTTCCATGGTTTCCCAAATCACTCCAGGCAAATGCCGGGATCCTTCCTTCAAAAGGCCATGGCCGAATTCCTTCCCATTCCTTGCCCCCATCCTTGCCTCCCATCCTTTCCCGTCTCTGAAGACCTCGATGTTAAAAAGAGATGTAAAGCAATTTAAAAAAATCTTAGGGTCAAATTCAGACCAAGTTCGTATTTCAGCAAAATCAGATAAAACTGTTATGTCCTTTGATACTAAAAACATACTACTGTATTCTAGACGCACGCCCATGCCTACGTAGTTTAGCTTGTACCTAGATCGACAATTTCTTATCCACGTACTTACCACAGTTGAGCCTCAGACTGCGTTTCCACTAAGCGACTAATCGCGGGCGACCGCAGTCGCTAGCGGCTAGTTTTGTAGCGACTGTATTCGACAAACCAGCTCATTTTCAGCATGGACGTCGAACAAATAAATGACGTTAACAAAAATAAAACGGAAACATAGAGTTGCATACATCCTTTGTTATTTGCATTGACGTCGGAACTAACGGAAAATGCAGTGTCGCATCTATATTTAGAGATAATACATTCCATAAAAAGAACTGACCAAGAACGAACTAAATATTCCAGAAAGTGCGCCAGTTACATTGAAAAAGAACACAGCGATGCATTATGTTTTCGTCAGTGATAATGCTTTCTAACTAAATTATAAAGTTTTGCATCCATATAGTCGTCGAACTTAAACAACAAAAAAGAGTGTTTAACTACAGGTTGTGTAGAGCAAGGCGATACATAGAGTGTACTGTACATTTGGCAATTGCAATGGAGCGCACGCTCCGGTGGAAATTTCCCTACACACTTATCTTCCCCCCTTTCCTGCATCCACCTACATTCGCCCTCTACAAATTTAAACTTTAAATTCTTTCAAAGTTTTTGGTAAATTATTCATCATTTCTCTCGGTAACTTATTCTAATCCCTGACACCTTTACTTAAAAAAGAAAATCTTCCCACACCCTTGTGCCTGAAATCGACACCCAGTTTGTGGTCATGGTCATCTTTTCCCTGCCATGCACTACTTTTCATTCTTACACCAATATCTTTCCAGGTTTCATCAATATACGACTTGTACACTCCCATGACTCTCTTCACCCTCCTCCTGTCTTCCAATGAATCCCACTCCAGCTTTTTTTAAATTGCGTATATTTCACAGAGCTTTAAACGCAGACATATATTTTTCTACAGATAGCCTAAGCTACGTGTATTTTGCGTAATTTTGTGCGTGAAAGGCGGCTAGTCGCGCAGTAATTTTACACCCCTATTGAGTCGCGCGCGGCTTCTCGAGTCGCGTGTTCTTTTACAGTCGCGACGACTTCCAAGTCGCGGTCGTGTCAGTGGGTATGGTTAACGAATTAAGTGAATAAATAAAAATCGTTCGCAGCCGGCCGCCCGCGACAAGCCGCTTAGTGGAAATAGAGCCTCATTGCTTGGGGCATTTTGTTCGCCACCTTGTTCTGATTCCTCCCTCTCTTACTTTCCCCTCCTTTGCGCCGGATATCGAGTGCTAATTTATGTTCACGTCCCTCTCCCTCTCTCTTCCACGCACTTACCCTCATTCTTCGGCCAGTTGCCTGTCTTGCAAAAACTCCTAACCCCGTTCCAATTCCGTTTTTCCCGTTATCCTTTGCCACTTAATCTAATTGAAAGTGACAAATGAAGCGTCTGTTTAAACGTGCCTCAACTGAGCACACACAAACGGCAAACGTCTGCACACTATAAGACTTACACTTTCCTATTTCTTTATACCGAAACGGAGCGTAGTGGGTGAGCGGTAACCCTCTGGCCTCGCATTCGGGAGAACGCGAGTTCCAATCCGTCCTGACAACCAGATTTCCGTTTTCTGTGGTTTCCAGGCGAATGCAAGGATAGTTTTGAAAGACCATGGCCCAATTCCTTCCCGTTCCTAGTCCCCATTAGTTTTCCACCTGTTATGTCATCGACGTGTTAAGCCATAAGAAAAACGAAAACTTTTATCGAAAACGCTACTTAACGTCTGTTTTGCTACTCCTAAGTTCCATCATCAATACATCTCCTGTGTTTCTTCTGGTTTCTCTTTCCCATTTGCCACTGCCTAGTTTTTCTCAGAATTAAGATCCACTACGTTTTTTTTAACTGCTTAACGTGTCTTAACAGCGAGGTCTTTAGAGACGGGAAAGGATTGGGGCCAAGGAATGGGAAGGAATTCGGCCATGGCCTTTTGAAGGAAGCATCCCGGCATTTGCCTGAACTGATTTGGGAAACCATGGAAAACCCAAATCTGGATGCCCGGACGGGGATTCGAACCGCCGTCCTTCCGAATGCGAGGCCAGAACGCTAACCGTTACACCACCACGATCGGTATCCACTACGTCATTATCTCTGAAGTCACATCCGTATCTAGAAGCTTACTTTAGTTTATATTTCTATCGGATTTCTCTCGTAGCATCAATAAACGACAGCCTCTTTGCCGAGCGGATTTCTTAGCCTTGTTCGCTGGTTTCCGCCCTCTTCCTTCTATTGTGGTGCGGATTAGTTTTTCTGTTTCGTAATTGTGTGTGACCACAGAAGCAGACTGGGCTCATTTGTAGAAATGACTGCAGCAACTTCTCCTCTGTTCACGGTAACGTTTTTTCTGTTGAGTGATCACGGCTATTGAAGCGAGGAAGCCAGATCATGTGCCACGGAAGCTTTCAGCACGTAGTTGAAGTTATTTGTCGGTCCCGAGGAGAACTAATGAAACGTAACAGACTGCAAGGCAGCAGGCTTAGGCCAGTTACCGTCTCTTTCTTTGTCTACCTATTATTCCTCTGCCTTTAGGCCTGTGTTGGTTTACTGCTTTCGGTAATCGTGCATTACCCATTGTATACAGATGTTGTCTCCGGTTGTTTCTATGTTCCTCTACCTTGTCTTTTTACAACATATTTTCTTGTCTCGTTTCTTATTACATCTAGTCTTGTGCATCCCTTTACAAATCTCAGTAAGTTTCATATTCACTCCTTGTATGCGGATTTTCTCTCTTCTGTTCATTATCCATGACTCGATTCCATACAGAAGCTTACGAAGCGCCATACTTTCTAAAATTTTGTCTTTGGTTTTCTGCGCGTCCTTTTTCTTGAAGTTTTAGCTGTCGTTCCTCACATCATCCGACACCCGTTCACTTCATCATTAATATCTTTGCTCATACACACGACCATGGTAGTTATAGCTCGAAACTTGTTCAACGATTTGGCTATTTACAGCTATTTTTGATCTAACAGGATGTCCAAGACAAAAATCCATTATTTTTGTTTTATTCTTGGGTATCTTCGGGGTCTGTCACTCTGAACCGATGTGCAATTCCTGGAGGGAGCAGACGTATACGAAATTTTGTGATATTACTTAGACCCGACCAGCCCTTTGCTTGCGAACACCAGTGTCTTCTTAAGCTGCCGTCGCTATATTCTCAACACTACAACCTACATCCTGAAACACATATTCAAATTTTTGTCTTTTCTCCGAAGAAATTAATCTCTAAGAAATTAAACAATCCCGTATCTCAAAACTCTGATACAATTCCCTTTGTTTTTTCCCGAGTTTCTTTCGGAAACTTATTTCCTCACCGATAACTTCCAAAACAAGATCATGGTAGCCCTAGGCTATAATTTGTTTTACCACTTAATTTTCAACATCATTCTACAATACCACAATTCAGATGCTTCTGATTTTCCTTCTCTCTGGTATTCCTAAAGTTCATGTTTCACATCAATATAACGTTGTGCCCCAGACATATATTTTAGAAAGTTTTTGCACGGATACTTAGTCAATATTTGAGGCTAAAAGTTTTCTCTCTCTAGCAATGCTCCTCACTACAGTAGTGCTATCCCGTTTTTTTAGATCACCAATGATTCCGTTATTATTCCATTTTTGCTTATTATAAAACAAAATTCTCTTACATTTACTACATTTAATACCATTTTTATATTTAGTTCACTGTTTTTACCATTTGTGCTACACCTCATGACTTTCTCGCTTTCAATTATATTTAGTAGACTACAAATTCTATTCAAAAAATTTCTTGTTGCCATTCTGTAATTTCTCAATGTCTTCATTCTTGTCTACTAACAGGACAATGTCATCGCCAAACACTGATTATTTCTCCTTTCTCTCTCAGTTCGTAGTTGACAGACTACGGCCTTGGGTGGCATCCATAAATTACGAGAAGTGAAATAGGGGGGGGGGGGTCCGGAGAAATCTCACTAGATCTCACCAGGGGGAGGGGGGGGTCCGGAGAAATCTCACTAGATCTCACAAGGGGGAGGGGGGGGGGTCCGGAGAAATCTCACTAGATCTCACCAGGGGGAGGGGGGGGGTCCGGAGAAATCTCACTAGATCTCACCAAGGGGGAGGGGGGGGGTCTACGGAAATCTCTCACGAAAAATTTATGGACAGTAGAGCAAAAAAAATAAATAAATAAATAAAAATAAAAAAGGCATCCATAAATTACGAGAAGTGAAATAGGGGGGGGGGGTCTGGAGAAATCTCACTAGATCTCACCAGGGGGGAGGGGGGGGGGGTCTACGGAAATCTCTCACGAAAAATTTAGGGACAGTAGAGCAAAAAAAATAAATAAATAAATAAAAATAAAAAAAAGATCAACAATTTGCGCCAAAGTCGATTTTAGGAGGGTATTTCGTCAAAAAAGTTAGGGTGTGACCTAAAAAAAAAAAGTCTACAAAAGTCTCCATGGCGATTTGGCGATTTCTAGGGGTGTTCTCACGGACCAGATCTCACCAAAGGGGGGGGGGGGGTCCGGCCAGATCTCACGAAATCTCACCAGGGGGGAGGGGGGGTCCAGAAATCCGGAAAAACACCTCATGTAATTTGTGGATGCCCCCTTGTCTCGCACCCGCTCCCGATTCACCACTTAGACGCACCACGTTCCTATGCGGGTTCTAAATCAATCAGCTATTTCAGAATATTTAAAACCTGGCTTCTGTAAATTTTGGATATCTTGTCCGATACCAAGAAGGGTTTATTTTTTTTTTTTGCTTCGGCATTTATGACTCATCAACGTCGAGGTAATTAAGGCCGGGAAAGGATTGGTAGGAGGGCGAGGAGAGGGAAGGAACGGGAAGCAGTTCGGCCATGGATTTTGAAACAACTGTCACGGCATTCGCCTGGAGTGTTTTCAGAAAACCACGGAAAATCGAGATGTAGAGAACCGGAAGGGACTTGAACCCACGTCCTGACCTAGAGTTACCGCTAACCCTCTAGGTTCGGTTCGGTATGTAGTTATCAGGACCTTGCTGTCCTCTCCTTGTTTGGTCCTGAGGCTTGCTTCTGTTGACCTGCCGTGTTCCCCCTCATGCGAGTGCACCAGCCGACTGTATAATAAGGGGAGCAGGTGCAGCACCCCCCCCCCCCTCCTCCCTCCCTTCCCCTCTGACTGCTCCCCCTCACCCAACCGCACTGCACGCCACGCACTGTTGCCCTGGTGTCAATTCCGATATTTCAACGATTTTTTCAGTCCTCAGTCACCACGGGCGCTTTCGACTATAACAGGTTGACCAGGTAACAACGCTACCGTCTTTGATAACATCGATTTTTCTACAATTTTCTTTCTTCCATTAAGCATGAGAGCGAAGACAGTGAGGTAGGCGCTTCATTGTCGACACGTACCACTTTGGAAGCATCTAACCATACTATTTAATAATTATGCATTCCAAAGTCATTTTCTGCATCACTGGCGGAAATCGAAAGTGTTACACCCAAACAGGAATGGTGGAATTTTAGGAAACTTCGTAAATATATTCAGGCTCATATCCACAAGAAATGATAACGAATGGAAATGGATCAGGCCAATTTTATTCCCTTCAGATACAGGTGCCACAATGAACCGTGCCCTGTCCTTGCAGACATTGAATCACTAAGTGTTGTGTCTTAAAATGATGGCCAAACAAGTGTTGATTTTTATGCAAAATGTATTAATGCCAACTAAGCAAGAATGTATTTTTGTAATTCGGTCAAAAATGTAACATTGTTAGCTGGTCAATATTGGCGAAAGCCAAGGACCAAATAATATTTAAAAAAAATCACTAAGTGTTCGCTTGTCTTCGTGGAGTATGTTTCTCTGCACTTGCGTCTTGTGCAGTATGTTGTTGTACAGTTTGTGCTGGGTGTCCATGTGATCTAATGTGTCTGCCCATTGCATCTCAGACATGCTCTATTGGTCATAAATGCGAGACCATGGGGTCCAAATTGTGATCGTAACACCTTGAAGGCTTGTGTAGCGACGGCCGCAGTATGAGGACAGGCATTATCCTGTTGGAAGATACGTTATGGATGGTGGACATATAGGATATCATTACAGACTATCACCCCGTCAACATACTAGCGGGTTGTCACTGTACCTTCAACAACAACCAAGTCAGTCTTACTGTTGTAACATTAGCCCGCCCCCCCCCCTTCCTTCAAAACTATGACACATGGGGTTGGACCTGTGTGATGTTCTTAAACCTCAGTAGCACTGCGCCCGTTGTCGCTAGTCACTTTGCGACAGTCAGAATCGGGTAAACAGAACTGCACGCCATTTAATGTCCAGTTGCGCTTTACCAGGTTACACGTTGCTGGCAGTGAAATCAGATTAATGGAACACACTGCATATGGGTCAGAGGGTAACCCAGCTTCAAGCAATGGTTTTACAATCGTCCGGGGGGTGACTCTCTCTGTAACCACTGCTCGTATCTGGCCTGCAGTCACCTGTAAGTCAGCAACAGCCACCTCCACAGTTTGGTGGTCTTCACGTGCTTTTGTTCTTCTGTATGGACCTGTGCCAGCTCTACGAGTACTAGAACCTTCTTGCGTTCACTGTTTTACTGACATTGCACTACGACCAGTCCTTGTTGAGATTTCACGATATGATGCACCCGTTTCAAACATTCCAAATAACATAGCACTCTAAAAGTCAGAAATTTGGGTGTAGTGGGTCGTCAATCTTGGGCTTGGCATACTTGGTTAACAAGAACTTGTGGACAAAGAAATGCCATATTGCACCACACTGTTAGGCAGTTATACGCTAAACAACATAGCAATTTTGCGTAGTAAATATCCCCGTAATTCTCATACCATTACATGTAAAACATTCAATTTTTAATCACATGTTGATACTTGGGGCCAAATTTCATACATTTATCACATCTCCGTCTGGTGTAACAATTTCCATTTCTGGCAGTGTATATAACAGTTGCTGGTAAATTGTAAGTGTAAACATAGATAATTAAAAAAATTGAATATCTTTGTTTGCTCTTATAGTTGACATCCTGAATTCAACAGGCTCCTAAAGCCGACGAATTTTGTTCCTGTAGTCCATACCCTTTCCATAACGATAAGTACCGTCAGGTTAAGAAAGGAAGGAGAGGGAGAAGGGAGATGCAGATGACAGTTGACAGTAGGGGAAGCAATTCCAGAACGAGAAGTGGCCACTCGGAAGCAACTATACGCAAACTTCCTTCACTGGGAAACTACAATAAACACTCCTCGGCCTTATATGAAGTTCTTTGAAATTGATGGATTTCAGAATCTACCAGCGACATTACATACTTAACTTCAGGTTCCTAAATATGACATCGTATATTCAGAAAACTTACACCATTTGTCGATTTTAGGTAGGCTATAATTTACGAGCTAACTAGTATGTGTTTGTTTTTTTGTTGTTGTTTTTTTACATACGGCTTTACGCCTCGTCAACGTCGAGGTCATTAGAGGCGGGACATGACTGTGGACAAGGAACGGAAAGGAATTCGGTCACGGCCTTTTGAAGGAAGCCTCCCGGCATTTGCCTGTAGTGATTTGGGGAAATCATGGAAAACATAAATCTGGATGCTCAGAAGAGGATCCCGAATGCGAGGCCAGAGCGTTAACCGCTCACTCACAACGCTCGATAACTGGTATGGTGAGCACACGTTCAACAGTAACTGTGAATCGAATGATGAGACCATCACCCAGCACGTGGACCTTTTCTGATTGACGAGTAAAGCTAACAATGCGACTGGGTTTATGCTAGCTTTACTGAATCATCATATTTCCTTAAATTCGATCTTTATACGATTTCATGTCGACTATAGATGCACTGTCGACTAGCTAACCTTACAATATCTGAATCGCACAGTCTGACTGAAGAAACGATGACTCTTTCAAGAATATTCCGGGCCAACGCCTACCCCGAAACAGACATCGCAAGGGTTCTATGAACTACCAAACCCAGGGAGGACGTTAGCGTATTACTTGATACAGTATTTAACGAGGATACTAGTTTGTTATGGAAATAAGCCTTTCTTCCGTACATACAAGGACTTTCAGATGGTATTGGAAAGTTGTTGAAGGTGGTGGAAGTGTTAACAGTTTATAAAATATACACTGCAAACTTGGGCAATCAGTAAGATGAAACGTTATTTACATCCACAACAATGTCGCGTGGTATTTTGAATTTCCCTGCATTTATGGCGATGATTACATGGGACAGAGGAACTAACAACATATGCACCACTACATGCTAAAGAACGACGACAGATTCACCAAAGCTCAACTCAGGTCACGCTTATTAAATCTGTTTATACGAAGGGTACTTTGGACGGAATATCAGTGGTACCGTTTCACAAGAATAGCATACTGCAGTTAAACTTTCAGATGTTGTACGTGACGTTCTAGTGGTAAGTATAGTCTTGTGGAAACTAGTAGGTAGAGAAGGAAGATGCCTATGTCTCCCGTTACCGTCATTTTGTTAAAATAAATAATAATAAATTTTGCAATGTTGCGCGTCTCTATTTAGGGGTCGAGACAAATTACAAAAAAAGTTATCCACGGCTATTTTCTTCCGCGGCATTTTTATGAGGCAACGATAACAATATTCTAACAGCACAAGGAAGCCAACCTCGTAGATAAAAAGACACTACACACATGGCGTTATCAACATATTATGCGCAAATAACAGCATGAATATTTTTAGTCCAGCGATGTTTTAATTAATAGCGCAGTTTTACAAGAGATACTAACTTTTTTCCTTGCTTTGAGGAAGTAATCTAAAACAGTAGACCTTTCAAACTTTATTTCATCACATGTGCAGAAGAAATCATTAGTATCATTGTAGTGATCCTCGGAAATGCCAGACATCCCATTCATTTTTGAACAGGAATCTTATTTTCAGAGAAAACTGAATTATTAGAATATATAAAGCATATAACTAACTACGTAGATTGCAATCGGTTATGTTCACATGACGAGATTAACTCAGGGACGGAAGACACACCAGGTACTCATTCAAACCAGTCAACAGACTGATGACGGGGGCGGGGGGGAAGGAACAAACAAACAAAAAACAAATAAAAATCTAGCCGTTCTGCTAAACTTTGGATTCAAGAATGTGCGAGAGAAAATGTCCAGCGAACACAAGTAGTTATTGGCTAGTTATATCACGTATAAACACAGTTTTAAACCATAAACCTTACCCGGGAGTTTATTCACACTGATAGCAATGAAGGAACATAAGACACACGTATTCAATAAAGCAAAATAAAAGAACTACGAGATTATAAGAGCGGGTCATAAGAAGAATGGAATAGGTTGGAGAGAGAAATAAAGATCGTTAAAAAATAAATAAATTATTGGGTATAAGGAAATACGAAGGAGAAAACCTTGAATCACAAAAGAAATTCTGGAGTTGATGCATCGGTAAAGAAGGAGCAAAATGATCAAGATAAAGCAGGGAGACAGCAATACAGATATTGCAGGAACTTAATGCACAAAAAATATGTGATACCAAAGAATGATTGCTGCAAGTAAACTGTGAAGAAGCAAGAAATCGTTACAGGAAGAGTAGATGCGACGCATGGGAAAATCTAACAATTTTGGAAAAATTAACCAAAGACGTATAAACATTAAAAGTCCTCATCATAAACCACTTTTAATCTCAGTAAATCATTAGCCGGTAGAAGGAATACTTAGAGAAACTCTGTGAGAGATAGCGTGACCAACAGATGATGGAAAAATAGAAAGAGGTTCTTGATGAAGCGACAGACTGTTTTAGGGACAGAATTTGACACAACTTTGAAAGATCTAAAAAAAAAAAAAAAAAAAAATAGAGAGAGAGAGAGAGAGAAGTTGAGATTCTTAAAATTGCTAAAATCACTAGAAGCGATTAAACAATGATGATAGAATGACAGGAAAATGGAGAGAGTCCAACACGTCATAATCGTCTCGTTCCCGGAGAAGCCACACAATAAGTATGAAGTCAGGTGCTCCAAAATCATTAACTAAGATGCACACCAAGGCTGAAGAGATTTTGTAGGTTAGCAGTTTAGCTAAAGGAAAATTCGGGGTACAAGAGAACCAATCTTGATGTTAAGGTTAATCTCAAAATCCAGAAAAAAACAAGGCAAGTGTTACATATTTGTAAGTCTTGAAATCAGATTTTGAAAATTTTATTTGTGACAACAGATCCAAAATATTAATGAAATGGAGTTTCAAATATCGAGACAGAGGAATGCTACAGAATATACTAGCTGACCCGGTCACGCGTTGCTGTGACTTACTAATTATAGTACGTTGGATTAATGTTATTCTAAAATTCCTCAAGTAGTCAAATTAATATTCACTAATAAAGACAAAAACATTGTAGTCGATTTGGAAATTCAAAAGTAATTGGTAAAGAGTTACGGAGAGTTTAAGTTAAGGACAAATGATCATAAAAAAATTATTAACATTTCATTACAAATTACTTAATTGAAATTATATAAAAATTGATATTTATAAATTAAATAAATAAATTATTTTTTATTTATTTATATAAACTGAAATTTCAGTTATATCTTCAGTCATACTGTTTTGTTGGATAACATGTTGTCAAAATAATTGCAAACAGTTTGACGAATACTATTCGGCGTGGCTGTCAACGCTGCATCAGCAAGTGTCAGGTCCCAATAATTGTCGTCTACCAGCAGCTGCAACTCGCGACATGCATCTTGACATGTATTGAACTCTCGACCATTAACTCTTCGTAAACATTCGAAAGAAGCTGGTCCGAGAACATTCACCAATAACAAACGCTGAGAGAAACATTCACGTTGTTTTGGATGCAATGTGTAAAGTCTTTGCTTTGAATATGCCTGCGATCAAAGGATGTGGTTCTCCTTGTTTACGTGGCTACCATTTTTTACCTAATTTGTTCCATGAAAAATAAATTGGAACATCGGTATACGTATAATAATGTTTTTGCGAATTGGCGGAACACATCAGATTTTTGACAGAATGTGAAAAATTCAGTTTGTGGTTTGTCGTTTTTGGTGGCTCAAGTATTATTTGGAAAATATTTTCTTCGGTGAAATATACACGTTGACAGTTTTCAAGATGTATTGCAAGATGTTGGATGGAAGGGTCTCTTTCATGGATGCGAAAACTAAAAATATGCCAGATAGCTTCGTTGCTGCTGATGTATCTACCTATTTGGTATCGTGTTATTTCGTCATTTTTATTTACATTTTGAACTTCAAATACGGCCAAATCACTGCCTTTATTAACATATTTGCAAACGTACTTAATGGATTTTACAGAACTGCAAAACTCGACGTTAATATGAGCCTTATACGCTTTTGAAAGCAATGGTGAGTATGGTACGACCCACTGATTGTCAATTTCAACTTTGTTTCTAGAATTTGACATTCGCATTATAAATGTTTGGCCACCATTCTCAGTGTTTCTGCGGTGATACAACGGATAACCATCGATATCCGTAATAGTATCATTCGTATATTCCTTTGGAAAACGCTTCTTACATTTTCCACCTTCCATGCATGGCGATGTAATGTTAAAAGCACCGCATTGTCCGTGGATCGAGTGACTGGTAACAATATCAAACAATTCTTGATCAATTAATGGGTCCGGAATTTCGGCTGAAATTATTTGATCAATTTCTTCTGGACGGATTTTAACTTAAAGCCAAATCAAAATGTGAGAATGAGGCAAACCTCGCTTTTTCCACTCAATCAAATACAGATAGCAACGTGTGTTACCGAAAACTGAATGTTTTACGATTAAATCAATCAATGATTTTAATTTTTGTTTGAATACACGTGCCGTGACATCATGACGATGCATTGATTGATGGCCTGGTAATAGCAAACTTTGTATTTCCTCCCAATTCGGATTACATATAAATATAATAAACAAATCTGGACGACCATAAAGACGTACGTAAGTCATCGCATCTTGTATATATTCCTGCATGTTCCGTGAACTGCCGATGTAGCTTGAAGGTAAAATAAATGCATTACCGATATCATTGGCGTTTAAATTTTGATAAATATTGCCGATAACAGTATCTCGTAAGAGGATGTATTCCTCCGATCGTAATTCAACCTGGTTGTATCGAATAAATCGCAAATGCTTGTTTTCAACCTTGGCGTACATATCCAAGACGTATTGAAGGCACAGTTGACGATATGGAAGGATATAGTTATCCTAATTACGTTCTAATCATTAATCGGGGGGGCGTAGTACATCATTGAAGTAACTTTTTTATTTGTTTTATTACCTGAAAAAATAATAAATTAAATAGTAAAAAAAAAAAAAGAATAAGAAAGCAATATAGTGGGCCCGCTATAATCCGGCCCCTGGTCGGAATACTGCGGGTCTACTGTACTAATAAAATAACGAATTAAATAGTTGAATATTAAATTTACCAGCAACTGGATCACGCTGTTTGATTTTGATGTGACATTCATTCTGCCCTTGCCAGAATATTAGTGGATACTGGAGTGCGTCATACGAACGGTGTAGATCCAAAATTATACTAACAGTTCTATCTTGACGTGTGACTTTAATCAACTGAGTCACCAACCATAAAAACTGCAACTTCATCTACGGTTGGCGCGTTGAATCTGCCAGCGTGTTCTCCTGATGGTAATTTGTCATCCTTGATGACAATTTGACAGTTGTCATTTTTTAACTGTGACAACACAATTGAATAAGTTGATTATTATTTTCCAAACAATTTTCCAACAATACCACAATTTGAGAGATAAGTCTTTCCCGGCGTATCTTTGTTATAAATTCTTCGCGGCAAACCCGCGAAGAATTTATATCAATACCACAATTGCTCTCTCTTCTGCTTGTTCGATGAAATTATACTGGCACCTAGTTTTCAAGCGTTCCTCACAATTTCCAATAGATTTGGAGAAACTTCGGGTCATCGTTTGGCATCGGTAACAACGACCCAATCTTATGGTACACCTGGCCTTGTATTTTGAATTTAGTTTCGAAATGACGTCCATCAGATGGAGGATCGCAAATTTTTGTTGTCCCAAAAGACGTCATCTGGAAGCAAGAATTGAATTTGCGTGTCTTGCGCAGAAACAATTTCGAATCGTTTGATTCGCCAGCAAGGAGGATTGTAAATGTTCGGGTGGATTGGGTAGTGGTAATAATACATCTTTTCCTGATGCACAACACATGCCGGCTGCTTCATTGCGGAATTTCAACGCCTGATAATACTGGCATATTTTGCTCACTGCACCGATTGCAGTATTAGAATGTGCAGAGTAATCAGTGGCTGGTGCATATTGGAACGAAAGACGAACAAATGATACACGTGTTAAAGCACGTTCTCTTTCTCTAAATGTAGCTATGTGATGTTCTCGTGCCACTCTTGTTCTCGATATATTCTGTCACAGACGTTCATCACGCTGTTCTTGAGATTCTTGCATACGACGCTCAGCTGTCCTGATTCTTTTAACAGGATACTTGCCGCGATTTGTGTTGCTGATTGATGAGCTCTCTCGTCGTGCGTCTTGCATCTCTGCTACACGCATTGTCGAGGTTAGATTCTTTGGCGACAGTTCACTGAAAAATATTTGAATTACAACAAAAAGTGCCTTTCTGAAAGCCTTAAAATAAGACACCATAATACAGTAGTGAAACCGGAATTTTTGGGTCCATTGAAAAATACAGTAAAATGGAAGTTAAGAACTAATGAGTAAATATAAAATAACATTGAAAAAAAATAACAGAAAAAGAAGAATGATATTTTTTTGATACATTTATATCATGGATGACACCAGGCTTTCAAGAGGTTTAGAAAGATTTGAAACGAAATAATACCAGTGAACCGTATGGAAAGAAAAAAATTTCGATAGCATACTTTGAATATGGCAGGATTCAAAGGTAGAGAGGAGTGCAATAATGAAGGAGTACTGGGGAGGAAGAAAGAAAAAACAACAGGAGAGGAATTGAAATTGACACGTTGAGTCTAGCTGACCATAACAAAAAGAAGAAGAAAAATGATAAGTTAGCGAGAAATGCTTACACGATTCGAATTTATCGTAACGTTTTCTTCAATGTTATATTCATGTGTGTAATTACTTTGTCGTTAGGTATAAAGACACACAAACGATGAAAAACAATACAGTATAATTATAACACAATACACAGCACAATTAAAATTGAAGAAACTCACACATATGGCGTGGAATAGACCGTAGCATAAATAAATCGAAATACAACGCCATCTACTGAATGGTTCTATAAATTAACACACCGCCATCTGTTAGGAATAAACTGTAGCATAAATAAATTGAAACAGAACGTGATCTACTGGATGATTACCCAACCTAGCTAACCAAGTGTTGTATAGATAAGTTAACACATCGCCATCTGTTAGAAACTTATGGAACTATAATAATAATTACGTGTGGTCGTAATGACCTGGTGACATTGTTTCTACTGGCTGGGCATTCTGCCACAGTCTTAGCCGCCCTTACCTAGCCCGCCCATCCTGCCTGGTACAGGGGACCTACATTTTAACATCGAATCCGAACCACAGTACGGTCCTGGCGTATTTCACCTCATACATCATGCTGCGCCGGGGGTTAATGCCGGGTTAAGAGTCTATAAAAATCCTCGCCGAGACAGGGACTCGAACCGGGGACCTTTCCATCTCCATTCAGACGCCCTAACCACTTAGCCAGCAGACCGCTTAGCCTTGGTGGCTTACAAATAATTACAAACCATTGTCCTATGACAAACATTTAATGAACATTTATTTCGCAAATAATAAATATTGAGGTCTATAATCCAGATAAAAACTATCCTATCTTTTAAGTTGGACTAAATCACACACATTAAGCCAAATTTCATCTAAATCGGTTATGTAGTTTCAGAGTTCATCCCGGACGAACATCGTGACACGAGATTTTTATATATATAAAGATTAATTAACCAGATAGCAATAACAAAAAATAGCAGAGAATCGCGAGAGTGTAACATCAGTTAAAACAAACTTAAAGCAATGACATATTCCGGACCAGCTAATTGTCAGCATTTATGTACAGAAAGTAATCGAAGAAGTGGAAGAAAAGTTCAAATATGATATAATACGCTAAGCGAAAACGTTGGAAACATTTTTCAGAATATTGCGCGCACGGAGAAATGTGAGATTTGGCATAGTTAAAGTTTATATGGGGCAGAAGGGCATAAAGCCAAAATTTACATATAATATGTGTTAAAAATACATTAAATTAAATAAAATAAATCATTCGTTGTATACATTCAATTGTTTTTAAGAGGCAACGACACTTAGCGATGTCTGTGATCCAATTCAGAATATTGCGCGCACGGAGAAATGTGAGATTTGGCATAGTTAAAGTTTATATGGGGCAGAAGGGCATAAAGCCAAAATTTACATATAATATGTGTTAAAAATACATTAAATTAAATAAAATAAATCATTCGTTGTATACATTCAATTGTTTTTAAGAGGCAACGACACTTAGCGATGTCTGTGATCTTTGGTCAATAAAAAAAATAAAAAATTATAAGCATAGTTAAAACATGTTACAGCTACATTATTAAATGAAAAATAAATTCGGGAACGTGTGTGTGAGTGAAATCGGATCGGAGCCAACTATGTGACGTGCATTTCCAGCATTGAGATACTCTGTGGTCTTTGGTGAAACCAAAGAGTCGAGCTTAATCTCTGAATTTACTTACAAGCAAGAAGCAACATTTCGAAACGGAGTATATTCGGAATTCATTAAATCGTGATTTAGATATACGATGTTACAATAATGCAGTTCAAATTGATGTAGCTGTAATATGATGGTGAGCCACCATTTGAACGAAATCTGGTAGTTAAAAAAAAAGTGATTACATGAATGGCAGCAAAGTCTTTATATTCTGAGTTTAGTATTACGTCGGAACCTACAAATATTGTCCTGTCGGTCTGAAATTTGGTACACATATTCCTTAGGCGATAATATTTGATTTAAAGTGTATATCGTAAGCTTCGAATATGTTGAAATAAGGAAAAATGTGGGTAGATGCATACATGTTATTACGCAAGAAATACACGTTCATAGCTGTTGACATTTATTCCACATGTTTTTAAGTCTACAGTATTGAATAAAAACTGCTTTCCACATGCAAATAGAAAATCATGTAACAGTTACGATTTCTCTGTGCGGGCTGACATATTGTTTTTCAGTACTAAGATATATGGCGTCTACCGTAACTAATAGCAGTTGTGGTTAGGTTGAAATGCAGCCTGGACCAAAAATTAAGAGTAAGAAACACACAGAAATAATATCGACATGTAATAACGTGTATTTCTTGCTTAATAACATGTGTGCATCTACTCACATTTGAAGTGATTTTTCCTCATTTTCACGCATTCGAAGCTTACGTTGGAATGTATGTACTAAACTTGATACCGATAGGACAATTTTTCAAACGCAATAGAACAAATTCAAGAAACTATTTGCAATAATTATTACTCTGTTACAAAAACAAAAATAAATACTAATTAACTTAATGAATTATGGTCGAATTTCGACCACTGGGCGATCTCTAGTATATATAAAAGTGTTCAAGGAAGTGTTCGCTGATAATATTGTCCGGTAAGAAGGTGACATTAGGACATTTCCGTCTGGAATAAGCAAAATATTTCGAGAAAATGGAATAACAACTATAAAATAGATCACAAGTTTAGCAGAAATAACAGTAACAGACTAAATTTAAAAACTGACGGTGTTGTGGATGAAATAAGAAAAATTTGAAAGCAAAATCACAACAAAGGCAGGAAACAAGAAGGATGTTAAAAGGGTAACAACATTTCCACAAAAAAGAGAAACCGTATAGTATGGAGTAATAATGCAAGTGATGTGGCGCAGCGTAGAATAGAAAAAAAGGGAAAACTGAAGAATTTGAAATGCGATGCAGCAGGAAGCGGTCAGATAAAACACAAAATGAAAGTGTTCTCTAAATAGTGGGTGTTTGTTTTAGGGCTACAAGGCGTGGCGATACCTAGGATGAGGAAAGGAGTTTGCGGGAGAGCATTGCAGAAAGAAGGTACATGACACCTATAAGTGGAGGAAACAGTCTAAGGAAACAAACTACAGACGAAGACAATGGTTGAAATATATCAAGCAAGTAGTTGAGGATGTGGACTGTAATTGGTTCGTTGAGACGAAGAGGAACTGAATGTGGAAAGAGAGGGAGGATTGCACCAAATGTTTCGAGAGGATAAAAAATTAAAAACATCCAGACCAGAGGCTGGAAGCCAATGTTTGGTAATATGATGGTATAATCTTAACAGATTATTCCCAGGGAAGCAAATTATCATTCACCTTCACTCCTGCAGAGTTCTGCACAAACTGAGAGATAAACCTCGTGACACCAATCTCCCGAAGGGCAAAACAAAGGTCATTTCGGTCGAATGATACGTCGCGGAAGGATCCACATTACTAGCTAGCCGCTATTTCACCCTTTTTATGCAAGCGTCAGTGCCACTTTGTCATAGCCGAGTTGGGTGTCACTAATTTAGAATAATATACAGAAGAATGCAAAGGCTAGTAGAAGATATAGTAGGTGAAGGTCAGTTTGGAATAAAGAAAAACCGCCGGTACAAGGGAAGCAATTCTGGTTTTAAGTTAATACTTTTATGGCGTTTGTTGATGTAGAGAAATCTCTTGATTATGTTAGGTGGGACAAGATGTTCAAAATTTTAAAGAAGTCAGGACTAAAATATAGAGATAGAAGAATACTCTATAAATTATATAAGAATCAAGTGGCTATAACTTAAGTAGATAACCATGAGAGACATGCATCGGTTAAAAAAAGGTGTGAGGCAAGGTTGTAGTCTATCCCGTTAATATTCAACTTGTAGAGGAAGAAATAAAGGAAGTAAAAGCAAAATTTGTATGTGGAAAAAAAAATCAGTATGCTACGATTTGCTGATGACATTGTCCTGTTAGCAGAGGATGCCGAGGATATTGACAAGTTACCGAATGGCGTGAACGAAATACTGAAGGAAGATTTTGGACTGAATGTAAATCAAAGCAAGACAAAAGTGATGAAACGTAGCAGAAATGACACCCATCACAGTACATGCAATACGAGAAGTAAGTGAATTCTGCTATTTGAGAAGCAAAATTACAACCGATGGCCGAAGCAGGAATAATGTTAAAAGCAGAATAGCACTAGCAAAAAAGAGCCTTCATGAAAAACAGAAATCTTTTATTTTCAATTATTGATCTAGGACCTGGAAAGAACTTTTTAAAACAATGTGTGGAGCGCAGCACTTTATGGTAGCGAAACGTGGACTGTAGGAATACTAGAAACAACGAAAATGAAGCATTTGAAATGTGGCGCTACAGAAGAGTGCTGAAAATTAAGAGGACAGTCAAAGTAAGAAATGAACGAGTTTTGGAAATGATGGGTGGGGTGTGGATAGAAGTTTGTGGAAGAAGCGTAGGTCATATTTTGAGACATGCCAGATTGATTAACTTGTTAGTGGAGGGAACATTCGAGGGTAAGAACTGTAGAGGAAGACAGAGATTAGAATATACGAAGCAGATAATTTAGGACGTGGTTTGTTAGAGGTATGTAGAGATGAGGTTAGCACAAGATAGGAAGGGATGGACGATTGCATCAAAAGACTAATGACAGAAGAAAAAAAAATCAGGAGTAGGCGTTATGGTTGGCGTTGAGTCTTAACTAACCTTATGGATATTATAGCCACGTCTTCTCTTCTGCGTTAATCGCAATTTAATCTATCATCACTAGCCTTAATGTTTGAACTGGAAATCTCGTATCTTTTCTCTTGAAGCTCTAGCTATTAACTACTGAACGTCAGTCCGACACCTGTCGTCTGTTTACTTTCCGGCAATGCAGAATGTAATAAAGTAAGTTAATTACTAGTTAAAAACAGACCATTTGACCGTAGGAGACCGACTGGATGGAATGCTAAATTACTGAATTAGAAAACGCTGCTCGGGAGAAACCTTATTTACTGGCTGGCTAGCAGGCTCCACATTTACATATAAAACCGTGTTAACCATCGGATGAGTCCCGAGACCACACGATAATCAGACGAACGGAAACAGTAATAAGTATTGGTGTGCACAGGCAGCCTGGTGACAAACTCCGGCTACGATGTTCACTATTCCATAGCTGGCGATATACTGAGAGTGAATATTCGTGTCTCAGGTCGCTTTCTATCGACGTAATCAATCAGCGGTTTCAGAGGTGACTTTTGAGTTAGCGAACAGCACTTTGCAATAAATACGCGCCGTTTAATCGGCGAGTTGTGCAAGTCGATCTTCTCTGTATAACTCGATCGATTGTGATCTGAATAACCTCGTGATATTTAATTCAAAATATACCTACTACTCAAGCAATAGACATATGACGTCATTATGGAAAGTGAACAATTCTTCGTGAGGAAATCGAAGCACATGTTCAATCATGATTTGTTCAAGATCGATAGACCCTGCATGTCCTCCACGTTAAGATCAACATATCAGTGGATCTTTTTTTGTTCACTGTACCGGTTCTAGAGCTATACGGGAGGTAAAGGGATGGATACCATCAACGGGAAGATGTTCGGGCGTGAAGGAATAAGCCCAACATATCCTCGACTGAACCCGGGAAACCATTACTTTCTTCTGAATACGTAATGAATGGGATTGGATGGTATACTGTTTTCAGTTAGATTAGTCCCTCAAATCAACCAGAAAGAACGTTATATCCCGCGAAAGCCCAACCGCAGCTTGTTTTCGCCCGAATACAGTCAAAGCTGTCTCCCGTAACCACCTTCCTGCAAGCTTTCTACAAAAATATAGGGACTTGTTGCTCGTCCATTTTTTGAAATTTTGTTCGCTAGCAGTACCGAAGGTCTCTGAACGGAGAGAGAGAATTAATGGCTGCTTTGGGGTTTCTTTTGCAGCTGGAGCCCATTCATCCCACGTAGGTAATGACGTAATGATTTTGAAGGAATTGTTGCCGAAGTGAGTAAGGAGATATCATCATACGAATAGCTGCTGTATTCCTGGGAACGGAGGCTAAGTGATACATCGAGATGTGCTGAAGGTGCTGTACGATTTATGATTTTTAATCGGCAATGTTAGCGGAGGCTGGGTTGGGTTGAAATGCAGCCTGAACCAGAATAACAACATCCAACGGTACAGCACACCGCACGGGAATTTCAATATAAAATAATAAAAGTTAAGTTGCTTTCTTTACGGCTAAGTTCCTGAAGTCAAATTTTATTTGGCTGAAATTATCCATGTGGGTAACCTTCCGCGGAACATCGTAAGTAGTGATTCTCGATTTTCAACGTATTCATAAGCGCCATATTATTGACGTCATTATTAAAGTGCCATGAAAGTATTCCCAACCATATTGAGACATGTTTTATACCTGAGGTAGTAATTACAGTATTTGGCAAAGATAAAAATAACGACATGTTTCTATGGTCACTTCATTTTTGATTTTAACTACTATGTGATATTAGACTGTCATTTTTGTATCATAAAACTGGCTAGTCAGAAAGTAGTTACAGCGGTACCACGTGTCCTCATATTACATTTAACTTTGGTTTTCCTTCTGACACATCTCACTATGAATTTGTACCGCAGTTACCAAGCGTGGTGGGTCCTCGCATTCGGGAGGACGTGGGTTCCAAGCCCAGTCTTAGCATCCAGATTTGGGTTTTCCATGGTTTCCCCAAATCACTCCAGGCGAATGCCCGGATGCTTCCATTAAAAGGCCATGGCCAAATTCCTTCTCGTTCCTTGCCCACAGTCGTTTCCCGTCTCTAATGACCTCGAGAAGGCGTAACACCATAAAAAAAAAATAAAAAAATAATTCCTCGAATGAAGTGACTTAGACCGCTGAAATCTTCCGCATATTTCACAATCTCCCAGGTCTTTGATTTACAACCATTCTTAGAAATCGTTTCTTGCTACAATTTATCTTTCTGCACAAAACACAGTAGGCATTAGTTGTGTGTTCTACAAAATTCGAAGGAATCTTGAAAGACAGAAATATGTACACAGAGATGCAAATATTCATTTTAAACAATAACGAATCAGACATTTAGACTCTAACTAATTAAAAAATCCATAATACAATTGCTGAAATAAAACCGTAACAAAAATAGATAAGGTGAGATACCAGACAAAAAATTCTAAATATAGAACACTTCCATCAACACATACAACACTACTAACAGGACCACGTATAAAAGCAAAACAAATAACATGGACTTAAAGATGTTCAAAAAGTCTGCCAGACTGCAGGGAAACAGAAGACAATCACCAAAACAAAGCAACAACACCGTCATGAAAAAGTTAAATATAAGAAGCAATATACCCGAGTGTTACAATACAGAACAATATAAGTAGATCATGATGCAACCCAGAAAAATTGCCAACAGTATCAAAGCATTGCTTCGATCACTAACGCTGAGAGAATAGGGTATACATGAAGAGAGGCACAAAACTAAAAACTGCAAATAGAATATTATTTTTAAGGTAATATGAAGTGTACTAAAATAACGCTGGCATCGGAAACATTCAATCGAAAAACCGCTGATGAGGCTTCAGTTAAGTATAGTAAACGCGTTCCGAGAACAGAAACTAATTAAAAATCAATTGCATTGGCATTATTAATCAATGTGATGAAAATGCAACTGGAGAACATTCGTTTTTTTATGACTCAGGTTCGTATAAAGTCATCGTTATTGAGCCATTTGTGAGGAAACGGGATTGCCTCCCGTGAAATATATTACTGTAATTTTTAATATGGCATCTTATTAAGTGTTTAGGTTGGCAAGACACGTGGAAAAAGAAAGAGAGGTGGAGAATCTTTGGAACAATGGAAGAAAGATAGAACGGAGAGAGTTGAGTATGGCAGTTCGTCAAAAACAGCAGAAGTAATTATTGAATCTAATTTAATGTTCATGGAAACTTTAAATGTTATTAAAATAAAATTTATTGTTCCATACATCAGCTTGTAAAATAATTTCTAGTAAAAAGAAGATAAAACTCAGTGAGATTTTCGTATTTTGTAAAAGCTTATCGGAAACACGTATTTCCTACACATTCTGTAAGGTTGAGAAATCGAATCGTTCGCTGATAAAGCTTTGTTGTTCAAGTACCTTTCCATTAACGTCCTTATCCTCAGAAATTAGCTCTGGTCCCACATTGTAAACTGTGCCGCGTATATTAACAATAAATTCATTATTCGCTGTGTTTCTAGCAACTCTTTTCTTGATGCCACGTACTGATTATCGCTTCAGTTTCTTCAGCAATCAGATTTTGGACTTTGCAGTCTTAGTCAATCAACTTCAGCAAGCGTTTAGTAAACACTGCTCGGTCTTCAAAGAATTTTTGAAGACTTTTACCTTGGCCACTCCCTTAAATGTTCTATCGTTTCTAGCAGCTCACCAAATTTTTCTGCTTCCATTAGACGGCTTATCTATAATCGGACAAAAGAAATCTTTGGAAGGAATCGGAAAGATAGAAGATGAGAAGAGCTGTTTCGCCATGCTTGTGCATTAGGCGTGCGAAGATTCCACGAGTCTAAAATCACTTAAAGTCACAGAATTGAAAGACATATTCATACTCGCAAACGAGCGAATGCCTTCTTTTTTGTTTTGGTTTCTCCTTTTCCATCAAGCAAACTACTATAGTGGCGCAAGCAGCTTCCGTGTCGCGTATCTTCTCTCGAGAATTTGAAAAAAGGAACTGAGGTTTGCACAAGACATTGCAACGTGTCTGTTCAACGTTGGCACGAACATAATGTTGCATAAACACCGC
This sequence comes from Vandiemenella viatica, assembly GCA_031002005.1. Classification (NCBI taxonomy): domain Eukaryota; kingdom Metazoa; phylum Arthropoda; class Insecta; order Orthoptera; family Morabidae; genus Vandiemenella; species Vandiemenella viatica. The sequence continues at coordinate 27,677,165 of JARYHS010009186.1, forward strand.
TATTACGTAATTTTTTTTATCTATGGGTCTTTATACCTGCCAGCACTATCTTTATTCTCCTCTTGCCTTTCAATGATTCCCAATGAATCCATTATACCAATTACAGAACTCCTACGGTAATTTCCGAAAAAAAATCTAGATCCCCTCCTTTGCACCCTTTCCAACACCTGTATTTATACCCATAATGCGGATCCCATGATATCCCATCCACTCGATCAAGCGGCTGAGCAAGGTTTTGTTTCTCAGCTCCCTCGCTTCCCTCGTGCATCCCTCGTCACCCTCCATAATAGATGTGCTGCTTTATAACTTTTCCCCACCCACTCCTCACTGTGTACTGTTCGTCAGGCCTTATTATCAATTAATATGCCCACACGTTTACGCTTTATGCCTTCCACCAACAATGCCTCCCCTCTCCACCGGTGGTATAATCAAACATAACCCTTTATTTTTCCCTGTGAGCGTATCAAATAACCTGACTTTTTTCTTGGGTTTATTTTCATTTGACGCTGACCTCCCAAATATGAATCAGTGTGAACTCTCAGAATGTCCGCCGAAACAATTTCAATAAAATTTCAGAGATTACAAATATCTACTAAACTGGCTATCCAGTCCATATCCTTCTGAAGTTGTTCACAATGCTTTTCTGCTTTAATCCCGTTATAAAACGTTATTTGTGATGCAAACAACATGAATTTTGTGTCACCAATACACTATTTTGGGCACCCACAGTTTTCACCACGGCAGATTCTAAATCTGCTACTCCAGCGATTCTGTACTACCTATCTCTATCAAGTAAGTAGCATCTTTTTCAACTCCAATGTTTTTAACTCCTCATTTCGTATAACGATAAACTTACTGCCACAGATTACAACAAAACTAAGATTTCACAATGGAACTCAAACATTCGGCAGAGTAGTAAACGTGTGTTGATACACACAAATAGAAATGGGGAAAAAAGTTTTACTGCTATAAGCAACGTAGTGTAAGAGTTAGGGAGAGACTATATTAGTTTCTTCCCACCAAATGTCAACCTCTCCATCACACAGTGCACCCAGTTTGCACGGAAGAGCGGAGAGTGGTCCAGGGCACCCTCTTGCCCTTGGGGTTGGAAACGGCCCCTAAAGTTGGATGAATCAGAAATGATCAACGGCGTGAGGATGCAGAAGGCAACGTGAAACCACTGCATTAAAGACCCAAACGGTATCCCGAGGACATGTAATCCTCTCAAATTACATATAGTATGAAATTCTTCCTGGGTAAAATATTCCGGAGGTAAAGTAGTCCCCCAATATGATCTCTAAGTGGGGACTGCTCAGGGAGGAGTCATCAGAATGGATAGAAACATTCTACGAGTCGGAGCGTGGAATATTAGAAGTATGAATAGGTCAGGTAGATTAGAAAACTTAAAAAGAGAAATGGAACGATTTTAGTTAGATGTCACTGGGATTAATCAGATTAAATGGAAGGTCGCACATGATTTATGGTCTGGAGACACAGGATAATTAGTTGTTAATAATCACTGGTGTAGAATTTGTAATGAATAAGAGAGTAGGGAAACGGGTGAGTTGTTATGAACAGTTTAGTGACGGTATTATTTTGATGAGGTTAGAAACTAAGTCAGCCGCAGCCATGTTAGTACAAGTGTACATGCGAACGTCACAGGAAGATGATGAAACAGAGAAAATATACGCTGAAATTGAAGAATTAATTCAATATGTGAAGGGGGAGGAAAATCAAATAATCATTGGTTATTGGATTGCGGTAGTGGGAGAAGGAAATGAGGGAAATACTGTAGGAAGTTTTGGTCTAGGTGAAGGAAATGAGCGAACAAGAAGTTTGTTAGAATTTCGTGAAAGATTAATCGTGGCGTACACACTATTTAAAAATCATCCAAGAATAATAATCACCTGGAAACGTCCAGGGGATACAGGCAGATATCAGCTAGATTATATAATGGTCAAACAGACATTCAGGTATGAAGTTCTAGAGTGTAGCGCACATCGACTCTGGCCATAATCTAATAATTATGAACTGCAGCTGAAATTCAAGAGAATAAAGAAGCAATACAAGCAGAACAGAACAGAATGGAAGTGAATAAACTGAAACAAACTAACATGAGAGGAAAATTTGCAGAAATGGTGGAATTGGATCTAAGAACTAACTCTGAAAGGAGCTCAACTGATGAAGGATGGAATACATTAAAGAAAGAAATAATGAAAGCTGGTAAAGAAACATTAGGCTTTAGGGAACAAGCTGCCCGAAAACCTTGGATCACAGAAGAAATTTTGGAGTTGATGGATCAGAGGAGACGGCACAAAAAATGTTCAGCATGAAGCAGGAAGAGAGCGAAACAGGCAATTTAGAAATCAAATAAACAGGAAATGCGAAAAAGGAAGAAAAAATGGCTGCAAGAGAAGTGTGCAGAAATAGAAAAGGAAATGGTCGTAGGCTAAGTAGATGTGGCATATAGGAAGATCAAATTTGGAGAAATGGACAAAAGATGTATAAACATTAAAGCTGCTGATGGGAAACCTTTTCTAAGCTCAGAAGATAGAGCTAGCAAATGGGAGGAATACATTGAGAAAATGTATGATGGGAATGACTTGAACAACAGCGTAATAAAAAAGGAAGGTGATGTCGACATTGATAATTTAGTATATCCTGTTTTGAGGACAGTTTGATAGACGACTTGAATTGAAGTAAGGCATCTGGAATTGATGATATTCCTCCAGAACTTCTGAAATCACTAGGAGAAGAAGGGATCGAAAGATTATTCAAACTGATATCAAAAAGTTATGAAACAGGAGAAATTCCAACTGATTTTAATAAAAATATCATCTTCACACTTCAGAAGAAAGCACAAGCCGACAAATGTGAGAATTATCGCATTATAAGTCTAACAACACAGGCTTCACAATTACTGACCAGAATAATATACAGAAGGATGGAAAGGGTAGTAGAAGAGATAGTAGGTGAAGACCAGTTTGGGTTAGGAAGAACCGCGGTACAAGAGAAGCGATTAAGGAGTTATGATTAATACTTGATGGGCGGATTTGGAAAAATAAAGAAACTTTTATGACGTTTGTTGATTTAGAAAAAGCTTATGATAGTGTTAGGTGGGACAAGATGTTCAAAATTTTAAAGAAGTCGGATCTAAAATATCGAGATGGAAGAATACTTTATAAACTATGAAAGAATCAAGTAGCTATAGAAAAAGTAGAGAATCATGAGAGACATGCATCAGTTAAAAAAGGCGAGAGACAAGGTTGTAGCCTATACACGTTAATATTTAACTTGTTTGTTGACAAAGCAGTAAAGAAAGTGAAAGAAAAATTTGCAAGTGGCATAAGTGTTCAAGGAGAAAAAAAATCAGTACGCTACGATTTGCTGATGACATTGTCTTGTTAGCAGAAAAGGATGGCATGAACAAAATATTAGAGGAAATGTAAATGAAAGCAAGACAAAAGTGATGAAATGTAGCAGAAATTATACCATTAACAGTGAGATTGAGAATAAAAATAGAATTGAATGCGATAGGAGAAGTAAGGGGGCGTCCATAAATTACGTGAGGTGAAATAGGGGGGGGGGGGGGGCCGGCGAAATCTCACCAAATCTCACCAGGGGGGAGGGGGGGGTCTACGGAAATCTCACGTGAGATTTTGCGAAAAATTTGGGGATAGTAGAGCCAAAAAAAAGGTCTACAATTTGCGCCTAAGTCGATTTTAGGAGGGTATTTCGTGAAAAAGTTAGGGTGTGACCTAAAAAAAAAAAAAAGGTCTACAAAAGTTTCGAGTGCGATTTGTAGGGGGGGGTTCTCACGGACCTGATCTCACCAGAGGGGGGGGGGGGGTCCGGCCAGATCTCACGAAATCTCACCAAGGGGGAGGGGGGGGTCCAGAAATCCGGAAAAACACCTCACGTAATTTGTGGATGCCCCCTAAGTCAATTCTGCTACTTGGGAAATAAAATTACAACTGATGGACGAAGCAGGAAAAAGCAAAATAACAATAGCGAAAACAGCCTTCGTGAAAAAAGGAATCTTTTAGTCACAAATATTGATCTAGAACTTAGAAAGAACTTTTTAAAACTCTTTGATTGGAGAACAGCGCAGTATGGTAGCGAAACATGGACTTTAGGAATAACGGAAAGAAAAAAAATTGAAATATTTGAAATGTGGTGCTTCAGAAGGATGCTGAGAATTAGGTGAACAGAAAGTATGAAATTAACGCGTTTTGGAAATGATAGGTGAGAAAAGAAGTTTGTGGAAGAGGTTTACAGAAGAAAAAAATGGAATGGTAGGTCATATTCTGAGACATGCAGGATTGTTCAATTTTTTAGTGGAGGGAACAGTAGAAGGTAAGAACTGTAGAGGAAGACAGGTTAGAATACGTGAAGCAGATAATTGAGGACGTAGGGTATAAGCGGTATGTTGAGATTAAAAGGTTAGTGCAAGATAGAAAGGGATGGAGGATAGCATCAAATCAGCAGAAAGACTTGTGACATTAAAAAAAAAGCAACGTTTCTTTACGAATGACATAACCATCTGCAACGCCTGTGAGCAGAACATAACTGGCGAGCATGTATGTCACCCCAGCCAGCTCTCCTCACGTGGGAACAGGTTTGCTGCACGATGCACAATGCGCGTCAACACACCAGAGACAACAAGCAGTTCAGCGGAACCAACTGACAGTTAGTCGCTGGATGCATTAGGTGCGCGTAGTGATACATAATGTGTCACTTCAGTAACTGCATTTGGAAAAATAATAAGAAGCAACTACTGACAAAATTACATTAAATTTTGACTTAAATAAACCATTAAAAGATATTTGTACTGAACGCACAATTCGTCTAAAAAGGAAATACAAGTATCATAAAAATTGTGTGATTAAAAACACGAAACAATTTTCAGCCGATCACTTTCAGGATGGCATATACTGTAGCAATTTTAATCTAAGGGTGTTTGTTTAACCTTTTTATCAAAAAAAAAATATCGTCGTCAAAACTACATGACTACAACTACGCGTTGTATTTCTTTCTTGCAATCTTTGCATTTAGACTTTGCATGGTATGGACATAGAAGGGAAAACAACACACCACTTAAATAAAACCAGCATGCCTTCGTCCACAGTCGAACCGACGACCCTTACCACGTGACTTCTGCGCCCTAGGTCCCGCGCTGCCGGCATAGGCGGACTGATTTGTGAGCGCTACTGTCAACTTTGCTCACTGATACCCTTTCTGCAATCGACAATGTCGCTCTTATAAACAAAGTATTACAGTAACAAGATTTATGGAAGCTTTGAAAATAAGAAAAACTGCTAACAGCAGCTTTTGTTTTTAAATTATTTCACAGCATATAATTGTTTAAACAACGGCCGCTTAACTGATTTGTTAATCTATTTACCAGAGATTATACTAGTAGCAATTACAAGCTTAATTACAGATTCATCCTACAAGCGTAAATAATCAAACTTAATGTGTAACGATTAGAAGTATTACGATACACTGTAATACACAATTGTTATTGGAATCATAAGAACCCATGAAAAATTTTAACCAAACTACAAGAAAAGAACTTTTTATCCTGGCTGCGTTTCCACAGCTGAAATAAAAAGCGATAAGTGATAATCCGCATTTGTTGCACATGTAGGGAACTGCCCACACTGCGAACGAATTTACTCGATTAGTATTGGTGGATAGGATATACACATTCTGAAATACTGTCTTCCAAGGAAGGCGACTACTAATTTTGACACATAACGGGCAATTTATTCTCAAGTCGTTCTCGTTGTGTTGGAGCCGATGATTTTAAACTGGTAATAATTTAAAAACAATAAAAGAGAGCTTTATTTCTCCTATTAAATATATGATTTCGTCCGATGTGTACTAATTAGGTTTGCCATCTGTATAGTTCGGACAAAGAGAGACCTTGTAACATTAATGAAAAATGAGATCGCGCATGCGCGCGCGGGACTCGAACCACTGACCCGGCAGATCAAGTTCATTGCACCGGCGCAATGCCCTACGCTAACGGCCGAGCAGTGAAATGTACTTACCGCCGATGAATGTGACACGTGGTGCCGGCCGCAGAACAGCCGAGTGAAGCACGGCAGCTGCTTCTATCGTGCAGTGGAATGCGCAGTCCAGACACTCAAAGCAAGGGGGAAAGGCAGCGGAAGCTTCCCCACGTCGAAGGATCCCGCTTCCGAATCGCGGCCTTGACTACAGCACCATCTATCAGAACAACGTTCACGGTACACGCAATAAGCAGCGATCATTCCGCAGTGTATACTGCAGCTAGGGAACGGGGAGACCGCGCTGGTCTAGGAGGGTCTGACACACCTGGTCCCATCCCCGAGGGACTTCAAACACTAACAAAACACAACGGTCGCTCCGCGCGCGCTAGGAGGCTATACAAAAACACACGCAGCCGGGGCCCCGCGCGGCGTTGCCAGTTCTCCGCCCGCTGCGCTGGCGACAGCGACGGACGGAGACTTGGCAGCGCCGCGCAGTCGATATACGCAGGCAGCCAGGCGCGGCGCTGGCCTCGTTACGGACTCAGCTCTGCCAAAAGGGACACAAAGGCACTCACCTCGACAGGCAGGCGACGCGCGGGGGATAGCGCGGCACCCCAGCAACGGAGGCCTCCGTCTTCCACCTGGCGGGCGGCACAATCGGCACAGTTTCCAGTCTCTCGGCGGCGTCGACAAGAGTTCCTTCCAGCACTCGCAGCAGCTCGCGACTGCCGCCGCTTCGAGTTCGACCTGGCCTCGGCCTCGCTCCCCACCACCGGCCCCTCTCACTTCTCCGCCTCCCGACACGCCCCTACCCAATGGGCAGCCTACGTGCCCCGGCAAACTACATTGTCCACTCTACGACTATCATAGATACGCCTGTCGTGCCGCTAGCTGAGAAGCTGAACTACCGGTACTACCGCTCAGTTCGACTCGCGGTGCCGAGTTGCAGGTCGCCATTGTCGACTAATGAGTCTAGTAGAGTGGCCTAGGAAACAGTCAGAGATCAACGCCAGTTACATTAAGCGTTTCATTAAGTGTTTCGAATCAACCGCTAACAGCTTTTCTCCCTGTCTCAAGCTGTGGTAGACCCACCTGTTGCTAAGTTCTAAACTATAAAAAAAACTTTTATGAAAATATTTTTTTTAAATTATTAAATTTTAAAATATACACAAGTTTATATTTTACTTTCGGGAACACAATCCCAATAGAACAGTGACATGGATTAGATTTGTAACTACACGCAATGGTTTCCCTCACAGGTAAATAGATAAGTAGATAGATAGAAATGTTCACTTTGATTCCACGTGGAACAGTACATACACTTATTAATAATATCAATTATACTATCAACAATTGATAACAAGTTAGCTACTTAACAACCCATTAGTATAATCACTATTCACTGTAATCTGCAAGCTGCTGTAGAAAGAAAAACTGACACAGAAGTCACGGAAATTCAAATCAGTCGGCAATCATATCCACTTTTTTTGGAGCGACACTTCTTGTAGTCATTTTGTCGCTCAAAAAGATGCGTGATTTACCGGATCAGAACATTACCAGCTAATATTATGTTGTTGAACAGTTGGCATTGTGTATTTCATGAATTCACATGTATGTCCTAACTAGGCCCCAAATAACCGACGAGTAAACATCTTTATCGCAGTGTTTGATCTTCCACAGCTAGCATCTCTGGTCACGAACAAAAGACAGTAGAATTCAATATTAATACCTCCGTCTAAAATAAATCACAAGAAAAACTTTGCATGATAAGAAACGCATTGAGGATATAGCACTTTATGTAAACTGCAAAAAAATAAGTAAACTGGTAAAAGAAAGACGAAGATATTGGAATCATAATACAAACAAAATGGACGAAGAAAGTATGGCCAAAACAAAAAGCAATTGACATTTTACCGGTCAGTGGTAAGAGAGAAAGTGGAAGCCGTTAAGACGCCAGAAGAAATGTTTTGCTACAACTTGTGAAGACGAATAAAATAGAGGGGTAAAAAGAAATATCCAGTAGCCTACTATAAAAAAGATAGGAAGGAGAACACAAAGTGTTTCCTTTTCGTCACAATGTTGAATCGTGTATTGGTGTCATGTAGAAAGTATTAAATCAATTTCTTTTATTACCGGGAAGATATCTATATTTTATTTCACAGATTACTCATTAAAAACCTTCCGTTAGTCTAAAAGATTACGTTACCTACAATTGCATAATTTACTACTTTACTTTCTAAAGATTTAAGACTTCATCAAGGCTTTCTTTCAGTCTGCGCCTATTTTCCTCAAGTATCTCAAATTGTGAAACATTTTTGCTAACGCACTGCCTGAAATCAACGTAGTATCTGATAAAAAAAAACCCAGCGATATATGTTGAAACTAGAGTTTCATTCGTTAACATACTTCATACTTCTTTACGCTGAATACAGATTATCGGTTAGAAAGTATTTATGAAGAAAATTTATCTTTTTTAGAAAATTAATAGATTAATTTCAGAATACTAGTATTTACATTTCATCTAATTTAATATAATTTAATTGCGATGGATCGCACGCTGCTGTGGCGGTTGCCCTACACGCTCAATTTTTCCTTTTCTTTTAACCGTCTACTTTTCTCCTTTGCGAATTTTAAATTCTGACAGAGTTTTCGGTAAATATTTGGTCACTTCTCTTGGTAATTTATTCTAATCTCAAGATTCCCTTACTTACAAAAGAGAATTTTCCCACACCCTTATGCCTGAAATTGAGTGCCAGCTTGTGATCATAGTCATTTTTTCTCTTTAATGCTCCACTCTTTAATCATCTCACAAGCAATTCAAAACCAGGCAGAGACGAATTTCCGAACTAAATGCATATTTTCATTATTATAGAACAGAATTGTTTAGAATCAGATGATAACATATTTCTTGCTGTAACATGACCTTTGAAGCATGTATACAACTTTAGATACGAGAAATTAGATCCTAGCATAATAAAAAGCCAATAGGTTTTAAGATGATAACATTATGTTAATGGCAACAACGATGTTTTCTGGATTTAAACTATTGTGTTCTCTTACGTTCACATTATAATTCAAATATTTATTCTTGCCTTATAATCATTATTACCGCTTGATGATTCCGCTATTGCAGGTTTCTGGCACTTTCCACTTCCCCCCCCTCCCTCCCCCCCTTACACGATTCCTACTCCACTATTTTATCTCCAATCAACTCCGTTGCCCTCTATGCTTCTCCGTATCTGATACATCCATTTTGTCCGTGGTCTTACATGAGTTCTCTTTCCCTCCCTTTTTACAAGAGCACTAACTCCGGCTTCCTCCTCCTACATTCTTATGATACGAGCCCCAAAGCTTATAAAAAATGACGGGCTTTACGGAGTGTTATGGTAATTTATTTCTCTGCAGTTGCTTAACTGAATAGAATTGTTATAAAATAAAGCTCATTGTAATTAATTTTATCGTCCCTTGTGCTGCAGCAAAAAGCTTCAATTGTTAACTTGGTCCAGGTTGCATTTCAGCCTAACCACAATCTCCACTAATATTGCTGCTAGAAAAGCAAATTTTCAATCACGCGCGAATTAATACATTCCATGTATCGCATGTCGGTGTCGTCATGCATCGCGATATAAATTTGATCCCAAATCTTCACAGATTCTTACACTTTTCTTTCTTAATATCTGTGATGAAGATCGATATTTTAACGGCTGAGACAGTTTACATCGGCTGAAATAATGACCCCAGTAAAAAGGAAGGATGCTAAAAATAAATCTTAACAACTTACGCTATGCCCAGAGGCGGCCCTAGCAAGTTTTTGAGGTGGTGCGAGATCTCATAGTGGCGCCCCAAATGAGCAAGATGTCTCTATAGACTTATTTAAGATAAGACACAGTTTTTCCAACCTATTCATATTATAAATGAAAAAGTTTGTTTGCTTGGATGTTTTTTCTGTTTCACGTCTAAACAGCTGAATGGATAAGGATAAAATTTGGAATAATATATTGGTTATCTACTTTTATCCCGATAGAAAAAGTAGTTCAAGTGGGATTCAAATTTGAATTCGTGTATGAATGCGTTACGATTTCCTCTCGAGCAAAGTCGCGGGCAGAAATAGTCTTTGTGTATTAATAATAACCCAAACCTCAGAAAGATTATTATAGGATAGCAGCGGTATGAATGAGAAGCAATAACAGTAGAAAAAAAAATATGTTTGAAGAAGTTTATTTAAGCTACTATGTCATACACCATGCTCACATCACATATATGTAAAATTCTCATAGTTCTTAATATTTAAAATAATAAATAAAATAAAAATTAGGAAATAAAATAATAACTAAAAGGCCTAGATTGCAATTTTCCTCGCTTTTGTCCTTGGGCAATACTATTTTCCATAGATAAATTGCAAGATCTGACAATCTATCTTAGTGTTGCAAAGCTGAAAAAAAAAAATGTTTTTTTTCAGCTTTGTGAAAAAAAACATGAAAAAAACCTAGCACCCGTGTTTTTTTTCTAATTTTTTTTTTCAGAAAACAAAATATTTGATAAATTATAGTTTTATTTAAGGAACTTCCATTTTACAAGTGTGTTTTAAGTCTTACTGAATCATATAATGTCTCACATAATGTTTCATAAGTGTATCTATATAGGTAACATAATTTTATTCATCCTCTATGTCAGTACCACATTCACTAGTATCAGCACTACCAACACTAGTTTGGTCGGTGTCGGAATTTTCTGTCTCTTCTTCCGTCTCCTCTAGATCCATAACTTCAGAAATAGTTAAATTTTCTTTTACTGGTTGTTCTTGTATTGTACGCAAAGGATTTTGAGATTGCAATTTTAAATTGCATAAAGACTGCGCCGATAGTTCTGTATTACGGTCTTTTAAGTTTGAATTAAAATCTATTATCATACAAAATAGGAGCTTTACTTCTTTTCAATCGTTTGTTTACACCAACGGTTGCAAGGAAACGATTCATAATTAATACTGACAATTTAATGAGTCATTACCACTATACTCTGAGAGTTAACAAGTATACGAATATAAGGAAAGCCCAATAAGTAATAAAAAGAGGCAAAAAACCGTGGATAAATTTTAAATTCCTAATTTTTTTAAAAGATCTGTAGGTAATTTTGTAGGGCTGGCAGCACTATTTTAAATAGCAAGTATCAATCCAAACAATGGGGAATGGGGATTCCTTCTCGCGCAACCTAGTCTCTTCGGGAAATCCCCGTTCATAAAGAAAATTTCAGTCAATTTTGCCAATATTTTCGTAATTTTTTTTTCCTACTGAACCAGAAAAATGTAGTAGATTTTAAACTAAGATAAGTACTTAGAATAAACTCTAAAACAGTCATTTTAAACGATAACTGCCTTACGAATTTGAGATTTAGTAGTTGTAAAAAAAGTGTTCCAGAAAAAAAACATGTTTTTTTTTTCAAAGTTTTTTTTCATGTTTTTTATTTTTTCAAGCCAGAAAAAAAAACGTTTTTTTACAACACTAGTCTATCTAGAGGCTGCAGGTATCGTAAATAAATTCTGATAAGCTTTAATTTACTGAAACTTCGTTCTTCTTTAGCGACAGTTACAGGTATGGTTAGTAAAATTTGAAGTGCACATTCGGACATACATCCTGCTAATCATTTTATTTCATAAGCTGAACTTTTATTGGTTCTGCTGATTCAAGCCTCATTTACAATACCATACAGTTTTAGAAAGTTCCTCAACCAATTTACGACCAGATATGTCACATGTTTCTCCGTTAGTTAAAGGTATATTTCCAAATTTTCACAGAATTATTCCAATTCGGAATTTTCAGGAATTGTTTTGATAATGTGTAAGATCGACATTATTAAATTTGGATAGTTGTCTAAATTGAGCGATCAACGCAATCTCAATTATATCGATCATATGTTGAAACTCGTTCATTGTAAACAATCCTTCCGGATCTATTACTATCTCATCTATGGCCTCGTACACAAAAAATCTATACTTTCATCGAGATCTGGATGGCTTAGTAATAGTCTGAGAATCAATCTCTCTGTTATCAGAGAGCGGATGAATAACCTCGGTATTCTTTCTCAGATCAGAGCTGTTTTCCAGCAATTGTGAAGAGTTTCATAAGTCTACATTCAGCCTTGCTTACAATATTTACTTGAAACAATGTATTATACCAAGTCACCATTGTAACTATGAACTCAAATGGTTCCATGATCTGGCTCGGGGACAAGGCCTATGTTGCTGCAACTGAATAATTCGTTTCCAGAGGGGCGTCGCGAACTGAAAAGTAGTGATAACGAACTGCAGCGATGCTAGAAACTCTCCAAACGAGTTTCGAAAATTTATTTGGCGATAGTCGTAAGTGCTTGGATACCGCTTCCCTTCGCTTTGTTGATCAACTGAATAGAACAAATATTCTTTAGTGAAATCCTGGCAAGGAAACCGATATAAATGTTTTGGAGGCACCTGCTATGTATTACTAAATTTAATGACACCTATATGGATTAAGAAATGCTCGAAGATATTTGTTCAGAATTCTGTTTTGGACACCTTTGTTTCCTCCAGATGTATTGGATCCATTATCATATCTTTGACATCAACAATCGTTCATTTCCAAATCGCATTTATGCATAGTATCATCGCTAAACAGGCCAGGGAGTCCAACTCCTAGGTCCCGAAGAGTTACTTTCCGGCTTGTAAGCAACGAAACACGCACTTGGACTTGCTCTTGAGGGAGCGTCCATAAACTGCGTGACTCGGTCTAGGAAAAAACGGGGGGTTTGTTGGAAAGCTACGCAGGGCTACGTGGGGGGAGAGGGGGTTCCCGTGCCAAGCCACGTAACTTTCCATTCATATTATTTGTCACAGTTAAAATAAGATGCAGAACACACAACAGCATGTGAATATTTATTTCCGTATGTAATTTATGATAGTCTGTCAAGAGAAAACAGTAAAAAATGTCTTCTGGAATCAACATGGGGAAAAGATACGTGCCATGAGGCGGGAGGGGGGACTAGAGGCAAAAGCTTCGTCGGCTACGTGGGGGGAAGGGATTTCACAGAAGGCAAAAATGGAGCTACGTGGATCATAGACTCTCCCTTATTACAGTCAACAAAAGCAATGTTAAAGAATTTTTCGACTTGACTGACACCAGGAGTTCAAATCAGTTAGCTGACTTATCCATAGTCAAAATTTTATAACGAACTTTATTTCTTTTGAATATATTTGTCAAAATAATAGACATAAGTTTCCTTATTAGTAATAAGCCGGAGATGCTCCATCATCACAGGGTCATATTTTCCCAGCAGTTGCAATATACCCAAGAAATTAATATTATTAGAAATATTTAGTATTTTAGATACAAGCTTCTTCTGAACAAAAAATTATGTTAAAAAGAATATTTTGGACACCATTCATTCGAGGATAGCAGCGCACTGTGATTTTTCGTCTTCAATCTGTATTTAAAAATGCTTATGTATTACACTGAAGTTCTTTAATCAAATCAATGCTTCTGTCCAACTGAGCATGGTGTACTGGAGATTTGAAGTTTCGTGAGTTTTGAGACGCTTTGATAAGTAGCTCCATTCATGTACTTCTTTTCCCAAATAAGAGTGAGACCTTATGTTGAATAAATAGAAAAAAAGTATACTTTATCTGAATATTTTGAGTAAAGAAGACATTTTCATTTATACGTTTCTCCATTTGGTATTATTCCTCAAAAGTGCGTACTTGAAAAATGACGTCCATGACCTTTTCTTGGATTTTTCCGTTGCTCGTGTAATTATTTCATCTCTGGCTGCAGAGTCAATGAGCGACGATTTTCAAAAATCATTATTTGCACATTGAGAAGGAGAGGGTGTATGTCTGGTATACCCCATTCTGTAATATTTCGAACTGCAGACGACATTCCAGCCATCGTTAAATCTGCTCTATATCTTCTATTAAATTTTGTTCCTTCGCATGTTGAACTAGTTCCGGTGACGACGATTCAGATGACTTCTCAACTGTAAAAAATTTTGCGAGCAATTTTGAAGCCTTCCCAGTTTCGCTTTGGTTTTGTTTTATTTTTAAGTATTGTGTGCCAGATAGCTTTTTGTATGTAGCGACTTGTCTTTAAAAAGACAGATTATGATTTGTAAATATTTACGATATCAACGTTAATTGTAATCAATCTTATATGTTGGAAAAAGACAAGTATGTTGAATCTCGGCCCATGAACATGTAACCGCATGCGAATGAACTCCAAAACTACAGCCCAAAAAGAAGGAAGAAAGTGCGGGAAACGTGACGCGGCACCGGAGAGTGCAAACTGTGGGATGAGTTAAGATTTTCTTGATTCGAGTGACTCGAGCTTACTCGAGTCACAACTCAAGTTGACTCGATTCTATAACTACATACGACTGTGCTTTAAGCTGAGCCTCTTACGTTTATAAATTCTGGATAATTAGTGTGTTAAAATAATATGTGAATAGCAGGTTGGTTATTATAGAATTCATTTTTCATTTTTTGCGCAGACTATCTCTCGCTGCATTTTCGGCGCCCCCCCATGTGACGGCGCCCGGTGCGGTCGCACCGCTCGCACCGCCCTAGGGCCGCCCCTGGCTATGCCACGTAATATTTAATTGTGGTTTAGCCCACATATATCGCGATCAATTTGGAACATCTTTCATTCAAACCATGTAATGATTTCAGTAAAAAAAAAAAACTGATAATTAATATACCAATTTAAACGAAATGCATACTTTTCTTTCAGTGTTCTGACAATTCATGTCTTAGCAATTGCTGAAATAAAATTCAATGTAACTCCTCGTGCCTTGCGCTGTAGCAAAAGGTTTCTGTTTCCATCCGGGTCCAGGTTGCATTTCAACCTAACCACGGACTACGATAAACTTGCCGCCAGAAGAACAATACTTCAATCCCACGCATATCAATACATGAACTGTATCGCGTTTTTGGTGGCAATAATGCACAGCGATATAAATTTGATCAAAAATCTTCAAGGGGTTCAAGGAAATGTGTAAAAAAACATTTCTTTTTTGTTATCCGTGATTCAGACAGATATTAAAACGTTTGAAAGGTTGACACAGTTGCTGAAATAATAGGTTCATTAATATTACACAGAGAAAGCAAAGGAAATTAAAACAAATCTTATAAACTTACATTATACAACGTAATATTTGTTTTAAGTATAGTGTAAGATGCACAGATCACAATCATTGTGCAACTATTTCAGTTCAAACGAATTAATAATCTCACTAATAGTACACAGTTTTAATTTTGTTTAAAACTAAATTATTCATGCCCTCTGCCGTAACGTCAAATGCCAGTTGTAATTCTGATACATGCTAAGTAACAATCTAACCAAAACATTCGCTACATTGATGCTCGAAATACAAATCTTTTATCTTACATATCTATGGACAAAGAATTTAAGGCATACTTCTATATATTAAAAGAATATTATGTAAATATAAGCATCTAATGATTGATATGTCGATTTTAACGCAATACATACTTTTATTTCAGTGTTCTGTCATTTAATTTATTCACGGACGCTTGGAAATGTTATTAAATAACGCGCATTACCAAGAATAACGGCGTAATTCGTGACGTCATTAAGTTACGTCATGCCTTGAGAGACGACGCCATAGCTGACACAGTTGTATTATAAGATTAGATGCCCCATCAATCGCAACTGTACCTTCTTTAGTGTTTTTTCATAATGAATTAATCTTTTAAGCTGCCGCAGTTGGTTGATAATAACAAATAAACAGTTTATTTTTATTCTGCCGTTTTATGTTGTCCTTTAGTATGTACTGAACACGAAGATCACATTCACGTGTTACACTTTTTCTGACTACAGCAATGTGTCTTTTATAGTTTTTTCAAGTTTCGTAAAAAAAAGACACAAAATTTGTTGTTTCTTAGTCGAATTTTAGACTGTCTGACGTTTCCAGATCATAGGAAACATCTTACACGACATAGAGGTTGATCGGTGTATCATCTAGATTTACGTTTACCTAGTTTTTCACAGAAGCCGTGCCGATTTGTTTGCCGTTCCTCCGACAAATCAAATCACGTTACCGACGACGAACATTAAAGTTTGAACAAATAAAAAAAATATTTCTATTTATAAAGCGTAGGCGGACACAAAGAGGAGTCAAAGATAAACATCACACTTCGATTCCATTTCTGAAATTAATTTACGGCAGAAGCAGTCGTTTCTGGAAAACTGAATTTCTTTATGGGATAGACAACTGGTTGCGAAGTACTCCACTGTTTGGGGTGCTGTAAACACATACTTTTAGCTGTTAATAGGTGTTATTTCTTATTAAGCATCTTTTGACTTCATTTATGCTACTACATCTATTTTACAAATCCCGTGTGATGTTATTTTACTGCATAGTTTCGTAAATTTGATTACTGTTTCCAGTGGTACACCATTTTATGTTTGTTTGTTTATTATATTCACAATTTGATTTCCGTACCTACATAAAACTAACTACTGAATTCTAACCTTTCACCACAACAGTGTGAATAGAATATCTCCCGGAAACGTTAGGAATAATGGCGAACTGTTCCTTGACAGTGGCGGTGCTATGATGGGGAAAACATGGCTCGCCAGTCGCCTCTATCCGGGTTTTCTTGTGTTTTGTAACCCCTTCCTAAGAGGAAACGGCAAAGATCAAAGAGTATTAAAAGACAAAATAAAAGTCAGGTCACATTCTTAATTTCATAGATATTAAATAATTTTCACTTATAGACGTTTCAATATTAGCTTGAGGGGAAAATGGTTTTAAAAGCTATACAAATCAATAAAACCATTACTTTCATGAAAATGGAAAACAATTGGCTACTTGATATCGAAAAGGATCTCTAGGAACTAGGAATCATAGATGATATCATCTAGGAGAGAGGTAGATTTAATAGCGTGGTTAGTAACCACCAAATTGCCAACAAACAGTATATTAAGGTGCGTACACACTAGGCAAAATACGGCCAACCGAACGGAGACCAACCGCTTTGTTGGAAGAGATTTGCTTAGTGTGTGCGCGTGGCAAATCGGAACCAACGAATCCGTTGGCCCTTGGTTGCGGTTCGGGCTACTGGTGGTAACATCAAAGGGTTGGCGCTGGGTTGGTCTTGGGACAGACACCCTCCTAGTGTGGATGCCGAACCAACGTTGTTTCACTATTTCGTTGTTCGCCTTGTCTATCGTGTGTGTGTTTAGAATATGTGTTGAGTGTGGAGTGGAATAATGAGACCGCATTAAAGCTGATCAATTTTATCGTGAACGGGAATGTTTATGGAACCCTACGAACTGTGAGTACAAAAACAAGTTAAATAGTTTAGACGCTTGGAGGGATAGAAGTGAAGAAGAAAATTGAATCCTTGTTGACACCTTTTCGCCCTGAAAGACAAAGAGAAGAAATCAAATGCAAAACTGTCAGTGGTACTGATGAAGTGTACAAATCAACATGGTTTGCTTTAAGTAGTATGGGCTTCATGCAGGATAAATTCGCAGTAAAAACAAGTGAACAGCGCACTCCATCCTACTTTTGAAAAGATACTTCATCCTCCAGCGTCGGGTTTTCTTCTTTTTCTGATCAGCTGCTTGCAATAAAATGGAACCCTCATCTTCCCACATAATATCAACCGGTTAAATTGTAATTAAAATGTCAATTATTACTTTATACGAGTAATATAAAAAACGCTAGCAACATGGTCGAGGTTTCAAAGCCAACGGCGACTCAACATGGCCCAGTCCCTTGGTGAAAAGCCCTTGGTTTGATGAGGACGAGAGACCAAACGACAATGCCTGGGTGACCAATATTGATCCCTTCAAATTGGCTGTCGTTCATTGGCCTAGTGTGTACGCACCTTTAGAAGAAGGAACACCTGGACGAAGAAACGTAGGAAAGAGGTCAGTGAGAGGGTGAATATATTTTGGGAAAACAAGATAAATATAGTCTATCTGCTAAAAAAAGTTCAATCGCGCTCCTCAGTTGCAAGAAGGAGAAAAACATTACTTATTTATTCATTTTATTTTTTGACAAACATTTTTTATGTACGTTTTATAAAATACCTACCAATTTCACAGCTTTCATTTTTTTAACAGATATGGACAAAATGGGACCAATGCTACGTCACTAAAATTTTGTCTTGAACCACATACTGAAATTAGACTTTGGTCACAACTGGAGTTATTAGTGTCGACGACATATGTAGCAGAAGGGTATACAGAGAGATACATCCTTTACCTTTTTAAAACTGTTCTTCTTACTATTATTCTACCTGATTCAGCTATTAAATCATAAGCGTTTAATATCTTGTCGAATGTAATGCTCGCATTTCACATTCTGTACATTGGACCCAACTAGCAACGTATATACAAAAACTGCATTTCAGAAGAGTCTTAAGGATTAGTGAAATGAGGCTGGCAGGTGTAGATACCGCAGCATCGCGCAGAAAATAATACACAGAATAGCGGGTAGAAATATTCAAAAGATGGAGGAGGATGATATCTCATTGCGAATAGCATATAACGTACTAAAACGGACAAATTAGCGTATAACCAAACAAAAACACAATTTTCATAAGCCAGTTTACACGTTATGGAATGAGACAAATCAGTCTGAAAAATTCATCTGTTAAATTGAACTCCATTAATAGAGAAACTGAAACCCACAAATAAAAATCTATTCCAAAGAATGTTTCATTCTATATTGTTTTTAACGGAAATTCTACACAAACCCAAATCGCCAGAGCAGTATGTTTCATCAATTGAAGACAGATTCAATGAAGAATTTCGTTTTTGTAAACAATGTTGTTATATTTGTTGCATTGATAAGGGGAGCCATGAATTTGCATAAATTTGCGCAACCTCTGGGCTTGAAAAGGCTTAGTAAAATTTACCTTCGAATGAATAAAGGAGATTTTTTTTTTTAGTAGCTTCCTACAGTATACCCCTCTTTTCCTTCTCCCATTATCGCATTCCAATCACCCATGATTAGGTTTTCCTACCCCTTCACATACTGGATTAATTCTTCAATTTCAGCGTATTTTTTGTCTGTTTAATCTTCCTATGACTTTGGCATATACACTTGTACTAAAGTGCTTGGGGCTGGCTTAGTTTCTAACCTCATCAAAATAATCCTGCCAGTAAAGTGTTCACAATAACTCACCCATTTCGCTACTCTCTTATTCACCACAAATCCTACACCAGTGACTCCATTGACAGCTTGTGTGCTAGCTATTCTGTGTTCTCCAGAAATCCTGTGCGTCCTTCCATTTAATCTCACTAATCCCAACAACATCTAACTTAAGTTGTTTCATCTCCCTTTTTAAGTTTTCTAACCCACCTGCCCTATTCAGACTTCTAACATTCCACGCTCCGACTCATAGAATGTGTCTATCCATTATGATGACTCCTCCATGAACTTCTCCACCATCAGATCCGATTGGGGGTCTATTTTACATCTGGAATATTGTATCCAGGAAGCAGCCATCATGCTTTATGTTACCCCCTTTGGGTCTTTAATGTAGTGATTTCCCGTTCCCTTCTGCATCCCGATGCCGTTGATCATTTCTGATTCATCCGCCTTTTGGGACCAAATTCAACCCCAAGGCCTTAGAAGGTTGTTGGTAAGCAGCGGATGACTCCTTATACCGGGAATCTTTCAGTCGCCAGAGCCTAGTCCGTGCAAACGTGAAAGAGAGGTTGACATTTCTTTGGAAGAGCCATATACAGTGTCTCTAAAACCTTTACACCCCCGGATTTCTACTACATACAGTTATATTTCCACATACTCAATACCATTTCTTATGCACTTTTGCCAGCGATAAACGAGATGTAGTACGCCTTACTAGTAAAACTCCGAAGTAGCAGAGGACAGCTACTTTTTTATAGCTGTAATGACAGTATCCATGTCTGGAAAATGATGCAAGTGAAGCTGGTATGGGACCTGGAACTACCATGTTGCAAGCAAAAGATTGTTTTCTTCTCTGGTCTGACTCTGGAAATGCTGGTTTTCAGCTTGGTGAATGTCTTCTATAGCCGTCGGAACAGACATTGCCCAGACTCCAGAATGTGAAAAAGAATCGCACCCTGTCTGTCCCAAAGGACAGTGCACACCGCTTTCCCTGCAGATGACTGCGTTTTGAACTTTTTTTTTTCGTGGGGAATTCACACGGCGTCACTCCATTGGTGGACTTTTGGCTCGCAATGGTGACGATGCTGTTCAGAAATTCTCACCTTCAGCCTCAAACTGATTCAGCAGGCCCTGACAGACCTGCATTCGATGATTCTTCTGGCCCAGTGTAGCGTCCGCAGAATCCGCCTCGCGCAAACTTTGTGGTAACCCAGTGATGCCAACATCGTCTGCAATACACTGTAGTCGCCATTAAGCTGTGCACAGAGTTTCTTTGTAGTAATCCTCCAATCCGTACGATTGAGATTATCGAGGCGAAGGGAATAGCGCTCCAACAGTGGTGAAACTGACATTCAAGACAAACAGCGTTCGTGGCGTCCCTGCTCTCCACAATCAACAGCGCGTTGAATTCAGTGCGCTGAATTAGTTCAGCAACGACGAATTCAATAACGCATCTGCCTCGTACGCCGCTCAATGTCAGACGCCATTTTTATCGACATTCCCGCTGCCGGAATTAGGAAACTGTCAGGTCATTCATTAGCAGGAAGGTTCAAACGATACTGCAACACCACTACCACAGAGCTTGGACAATATGCATGCACACACACGCAATATATAGGCCGCATTAGTTCAGGATCCATCGTGATACAACCTCACTGACGAACTTCCTTTGGAAGGACTGATGAATCGGTTTTCATTTCCACACAAGCGAAGCGCAGTGTAGTTTTTGAGTTACACAATTAATGCTGATTAATAGCAAAAGATGAAGAATTAAAATGTATTGAATAAATTTTATTGATACATTTTTAATGGATTTTGTAGTTTTTAGTAAAAATACGAAATTCGATGATACTGTTTGGGTACACTTCAGAAAGTCATTGAAATATAATCTCTGAAGTAGAAAGCTAGATGCTGCTTTTAAAGTCAGAATTTTTATCAGGTCGAAAATCATGATATAAATTGGAATCAAATAATAATTGCTAATAGATTAACTTAGCGTGAATACTATTCGTTCTGTTATTTTTGACATATTAATTCTTAATGTCAAGTGAGTTTATCTTGTTTTGTCGATTTTGCCATCGACATCAATGAGTTCAATCATGTAATTATGTCCCTTTCTTAGTCTCTAACTCAAGAAAAAAAATAAAAAAATAGTTTTGTATTTGTATGATCCACATGAATGTCAGTTGTTTAGAAAAAAGTGAAAGAAAGGAAAAGAATTCTGACTCAGAAAATACTAATCTAATCACATTGGTAAGTCATAACTACAATTTATTTTTTAAGTGTAAGTTCTCGAACAGTTTTTGTACTGTTAACTCGACAAATCGACACACGTTTACACCAGTCCAAAAATATTAGTACAATGTTCAAGACATCCCAAAAAGAAATCTCGAAATCAGATATCAGGGAAATAATAATATGAAATATGGTTCCCTTTATTATTTATCAGAGAACAGTCCTTCCATTTCATAGTAATCCTCATTTATTTATTTTAGATGTGAAGGTTTCCATCAGTAAATTCCAGTATATGGGATCACATTTGGCAGCGAAATTTGAAGACACGCTAAACTCATAATTTTGTAAGCTGTAAGCCTTTTCTACATATCATCCAATTACGGTAATAAACGCGATTTAAAACTTTCTTTAATTTATTTTGCTGTATCAAAATATGTGTTTTTGCTTTTCGTACAAATAGTATTTTTCCTAATGAATTAAAAAAAACACTAAATATAACTTTGGCTGTAGTGTATATGCAATCATTCGTGTCTCATAACAATTTAATCTGCAAGTGGTGGGGTAGCGCAAATAAACAAGAAATATGGTAGTCATTAAATTCATTGCATGCTTTTTTTATTTTGAATTTAGAAGAAAAACTAACATTGAAGAACTTCAACAACAAGGATGACAGAATACTTATTAATTTGTTTCTATGGTTTTATATTGATGTCTCCTAAAATGATAGTAATTTTTATTGATTTTGCTTAAACGCAAGAACTTACGTCATTAAAGACCAGCCGAATAAGACGATTTATTTTATTTTTCGAAAAAAGTGCTGACGTGCATACGCTCAAAACTGGAGCTCTTCATTTTTAATACCGGTCCAGAAAATGCTTTTTATAGCTTTATCTTCACCTCTGATTTGCTTTGGTTACGCTCTCTGATGTGCTGAGCCGTGAAGAGACGGAACGACCCCAAGCTCTGTGATCTGGTGGTTGAGACAACTGAAACGCCATTGTCACGCAGATTGTTGGAACACACCGTTGTGACCTACAATTATTAATATTGTTATCGATAAGATTTTATTCGGTTTTGATGACTTCTCTCATTTAAGAAATGCATGAATGTTACGAACCTACTCATCATTTCTTCTTACGTTAAATGAAATATCTAGAGCTAGTCTACTTGATTACAGAAAAATGACTATCGCGTCCTCTCTAAAGAACAATTCATCAAGCAATGACAAGTTGAAGAAGAAATAGTACGTTCCTACAGGCTCCATTTTTTTTTTCTAGAGGCGATGATGAACTTTTCAATTTGTCACAGTCGAAGTATTCCGCGACTGGAAAAATAGTTCCCATGCTGTCCGCGTCCTAGTGAGATGTATTGACGTTTCCGTCGACATGATTCGACCTTCTTCTGGGACAGAACTGGTCAATGAAGTGTTTCTCATGCTCTACTGGAGCCGTAAATTTTCAAAAGATATTCTTTAATAGATTTCGAAAGGTATCATAACTTTGCATAAATGAATATCGTCGATTCAAGGGGCAGTGTTTGTCGATTTCTTCTAACTGTCCTTATGCGAATGGCTTGCTGGTAAAATGATCTAAGACAGTGGTGGCCAACCCAAATGATCTAGCGGGCCACTTTGGAATTGCATCATAACCCCGCGGACCACATGTAAAATTATATATCCCCATATTAGATTTAGATTAAGTCACTTAAGAGTGAAACATAGAATCTGTTATACTACATGTTCCAAGATGAGCGCGCATAATGAGTTCGAAACTGTAAACTCATAAATAAAACAGACAATATCTTTCATAAATTCTCAAGAATATTATTTTAATATTTTCTCACAATTTCGACAGTTAATTTTTTAATATATCGGTGAACAAATGATGTATTTTCTTAATACATTGGTTTTCAGTACATTCTTCATTATAAAATAAATATATTTCGTAAAAGTGTGATGAATCTTGGGGGCCGGAAAAATGTTCAAGGCAGGTTACATGCGGCCCGCGGGCAGCGGGTTGGCCACCCCTGATCTAAGACAATGAATGGCGGTTTTAGCAGGTCTGCTATGGCATACGGCCCTGCAATTATGTCTTGGTGAGATACGTTGATTTTGATAAAGAAGCACTTTTCCGCGATAGTTATACTAGCTGTCTAGATAACTATACAGGTGGAATTGCTTATATCGGCATAAATTAAAGACGTAGATAAACTTTGTTCATCACATTAGTGACGTCATTCAGCGTATACGGTCTAAGGCACTTTACAATAGGCGGACGAGATGGAAATTCAGGGTTTTTCCGGCGAAACGAGAAAAATTAATATTAAAAGCTAAAGTTGTGTAACATTACAATACAACACATTCAGAAACTAAACGAAAGATATTAGCCTACTTGTAACTGGAAATTTCAGCCAATAAAAAAAAAAAAAAATCCCCAGAAAGAAAGAGAAGATACATCTCAAGTTGATATTATAACGAAACTGGTGTTTCGTCACACATACTGCGCCTGTAGCTAAGTCCATACTGTTCCTCTTGCAACATGTTCATCCTGCGGCATGCCCTAGAGACAGGCTTGGAGGGCATGCCCTTTAGGATCCACATTCACACCTGATGTCTACGCTTAAGTTCTGCTGTTGCCGCAGCAAGGTGGATGATCATATTTGTCTAGCTGGCGTTACCTGGCATTTTAATATTAGCGAAGTTCCGGAAAAAAAATCGCGCAGGAAACTGTGGGTAAAGGATTATTTGAAAACTCGGAATGAGTAAATTCTCCAAGAACAGCAGTTCAGTGACATTGCCCCGTTCAAGAACTTAAGGCGAATGTCGAAGCAAAATTTTTTACTTTTCTAAAAATGGTGGAACTCACCATTGCCAAACGAGGCACCAAATTCTGAGACGCAGTACCTGCCTAAGAGTCGCCATTACCCTGCCTGCGTTACTAGCGACTGGTGACTCATCCATATCACTTGTTGTTTAAAGTCTCCAAGCAGAAAATCTGAAATAATATTATACTTAGTGCTCTTTAAAACTGTTTATTGATGTCCTAAGTACCAGAGCGTAGCCTGTAGCAAATACGAACAACAGGTCCTTGGTTTGCTTTAGGTATTAAAGTTTAGGATACAATATAAAACAGCACATTTACAGGAGTATCTTTGGTGACTTAAGGTGGACAAAATTTAGAGATAGCACTAACCAAATAAATATTTCTAAGTAAATCAATTTCCAAATTCATTAAAGCCAGATGATTTAGACGCATATGCGCGAGGCCCGTAGCATTATCTAACTGCGTGGCTTATCCGGTACTGAAAGCTACGTTCGCCAGACACGTTAAAAAATATTAGATATTTCCTACATGAATGTATTGTACGCTGCACACTGAATATTACGCGCCCTGGTGCAAAGGTTTGTACAAGAATATCGACAAAACAAACAATCCTACATCATCAAAATTCTGCACAACAACATTAATTAAAATGAGATTGAATTAATTTTATATGACACGGAGAATTGGTGACTACTGATTATGAGTACTGTTACTTAAATTAATGATCGAAAACTCTACGAAATAACTTGACATTAGCTCAACGATACTGCGTAAATTTAGAGGAATGTTGTAAAATGACTCTCTGATAGATTAATTTAATTGGTTAAGGTGGAGCTAACAGAATGACAGAAAGTTACAAGACTGAATCGCTAGATACTTACTTCTGCATTCGTCGTTTCCGTGATTGAAGTTTCGTTTCCGGCAACCTCTTCTCTTTCTTTCATTTCCCTCGGCGTAATTATATCAGGATACGAATAAAATAATACTGTTATTACGCGAACCATGATCAACTGTAATTCCCATCACCACTCTTCTTGGAAAGGAGCTCTTTTTTGAAAAGAATGATCACAGGTTCTTGATTTTCTTCTTCACTGCACTTACATCAATCGAATATTTTTCCCAAAGGACCTTTTGCTGACATAGTCTTCATTTTTGGCGTTCTATAACAATGGGTACGAAGCGTAATCTTCGCTCGTTGGAGAGGGACATATAGCAAGAGGAGACGCACGAGAATCCACTGAAACTGGGAGCTTGTAAGTTGTAACACGACGTGCCTCTTGATTTGCAGGATCTCGGGCATGCCCCTGACGCATGCCTTCTCAGCCTCTCCCCCGTGCAACATGACGCATGCCTCTGACGACCAAAAGTTGAACAAGTGTGGACATAGCTTATAGGACATTATCGTTCAAACAGCATTCCATACTGCCAACAAGTTTTTACAATATTACTGTT
Organism: Vandiemenella viatica; assembly: GCA_031002005.1. NCBI lineage: Eukaryota > Metazoa > Arthropoda > Insecta > Orthoptera > Morabidae > Vandiemenella > Vandiemenella viatica. The sequence continues at coordinate 27,702,840 of JARYHS010009186.1, forward strand.
AAAAACCAGGAGGCATGCCTTTTAGTGTCCACATTCATGCCTTATGATGGAATGCCCCTCAGTGATTTGGTGTCGCCGCAGGCAAGATGGACGATCCAATTTGTCTAATAGGCATTGCAGCTGCCAATATTATATTAGCGAAATACCGGTGCTTACCGAGGATGCCTTTCGTTTGACAACTCATCTAACTAAACCATATGAAGTTTATTTAGATCAAGGATCGCCCAAAACGATTTTCCAATTATAACTGTCAAGAGCAAGATACACGGTTAAAAATACCTTCGACCTGCTTGCTTCCGTTTTCCGAATTTTGTGGAGGCCAATTGAAATAAAAGTTAAAAACACGATTGTAGACATAGTCTTACGTTACGTATATTTGCACAGTTTCATTTGTATACATCCAGATCGTACAAGATTTTACTGCCCAGTGGTATATTTGGACAGTGAAGATGCCAGCACAGGAACTACTATTCCCGGAACTTGGCGCGGAATTACCGCAAACGATTCGCCCCAATTCGAATTCCTCGAAGACATTCTTTGAATGCTTCCCGGATGCGAGATGAATTCGTATAGTATTTTATGTCACCGACAGGCGGTATACCATGGCAAGATAACTACTTGTTAATGATATAACATGAACATTTTCAGCTCGAGATGTATCTAGAAAATGTAGCTGAGTATAGCATTCTTTCTATAAATTTAGTTTCTGGAAGAAAGAAACTTGTACATTACCTACCCGTGTACATCTATTAGAACGAATTGCTCTTGATCCGAGAGAATCATGCATAGCAATAAGCAAGTTAAGATTACAAGGTTTTAGCAAGATGTTGATTGAGTAAGCCACTTGATGTTACACCACGTATGCCAAATTTGAATCTATATTTGACAGCATAAAAAATGTTGGCGTTTTCGCCAGCTGTCATGATGTAATATACTCGTACAACTGACATCGGTTAACATAAAAAGCGTTTAATTACAATGAATAATCTGAACTTACGGAAATTTTAAAGTAGATGACAGGCTGCTACTGTACAAATGACTTTTGTTTATTCAGAATGTTCGTTAATACTTTCACATACACAGGTAAATGCATGACTGCTTATTACAACAAATGTTGTTTACTGTTACTCAATAATATGCTACTTGGGGTGTTTAAATCTGTCAATTGATATACTAAGTACATGATTAAGCTTGAACGTTCCTCCCATACGTTAAACGAGATTAAATATTTCCTACGTGAATGTACTGTATACTGCACACTGAATATTACACGCCCTGCGCCAAATATTTGTAGAAGAATCTCGGCAAATCAAACAACCAGACATTGTCAAAATTCTTAACAACGATCAATCGATGCAAAATATTAATTAAAATGATCTTGAATTAGTTATAAATGAGCAAAAAATTACTAAATATTGATTATAAGTACTGTCACTTAAATGAATGACCAAACACCGTACGATATAACGTGGCAAAAGTTCCACCATACTGCGTAAGCTTACAGGAATATTGTAAAATGATTATAAGTAGATCAATTGAATTTAATTGGTTAAGGTAGACCGAAAATAATGATAGAAGGAAACAAGATTGAGTCGCTAGGTACTGACCTCTGCGTTTCGACGTTTCCGCGATTGAAGTCCCGTTTGCAGCAACCTCTTCTGTTTCTTACATTGCCCTCGCCAAAATTGTATCGGATATGAATGGGATACTATTACACGCGAACCAAGATGAACTGTAATTCCCATCACCTCCATCAATCGCTCATCTTGGAAAGGACTTTCTGCTGCTCTTTAGAATAGTATAATCTCAGATTCTTGATTTCCTTTTTTACTGCAGCTACGTCCATCGAATATTTATCCGGTAGGACCTTTAGGGTTGTGCCCCCTTGATTTTGTTGATATAGTCTTTATTTTTGGTGTTACATAACAATGAGAACGAACGGTAATCTTCGAAAAATGAAAGTGTTACCGCGTTATAGAGTGGCGTATTGCAAGCGGAGACGCACGAGAATCCACTTCAACTGGAAACGCTTGCAATACGCCGTGCCTCCTGTTTTGTTGAACGAACTGAGGATCTCGGGCATGCCCCTGACGCATGCCTTCCAAGGAAGATGACGCATGCCTCCGACGACCAAAAGCTGAACAAGTGTGGACATAGATTACAGGATATTCTGAAACTGGTCTTCCTAATTCTGTACGAATGAATGACAGTTGTCGTTCGGATTTAGGATACGTTTCCACAACTTCCTAAAATTTTCTGGAAAAAAAGTTGATCTTATTACCAAACAACATCGGTGTTACTAAAAGCCCTGCGATTTATTGTACACTAAAGAATTCTCGTCCAGGCCGCATCACAACCGCCATTTCCTTCGGTGTAGGCTCTCAAATTCTACATTGACTGCTATCATATGTTCATATTCTCGACCACTTATGAGTAGACCTTTGGCTTTCTGGTGGCATACAGTTGAGAGGCCTCTTGTTATTTCTAGGTTATTCCATCTTCGAAAGTAGGCTTCTATTTCGTGAAGACCACGGGTCAGTATTTTTTCCGCTTATGTGAAATTAAATAAACGCGTTGCAATAAAATAAGTACATCTGTGATCTCCACATCTTACAAGCACTGATATAATTAAATATGTCCCTAGAGCAGGTATACATACCGGATCTAGCTATCTAGTCTAGAACCCAGCTTCTGCATTACTATAACAGTTGAATTTAGTTAAGAAGTAACGAAAAGGAGAAAAATAACTTCATGTTTCATTTAATACCTGGAGTAGTTGGTTTTCATCGTGAAATTTTGATAGTATCGACCCCCTGGGTGAGCGATAACGCTCGGATCTCACATTCCTAAAGGCCGCCATACACGAGCGATCCATTTGGCACCAACCCTTTTCGCATCAGTCCATTTAGACTCAGTCCAAATTAGGGGGTCGCACACGACAGAACAAGGCCAGTTCGTGCCTTCGCTAGTCCGGCCCTGGCAGTGTAGGGGCTAGCATGTTGACCTGGCATTTTAAGGGTCACCCGTTCGAATCCACCCTGGGGAATAGTTGGTTTTATTTTAGTGTTGTTTTGTCCTAAAAAAAATGTGTCCCAAAATTACATGAAGGAAGCCTGATACAATACTTACTACAATATAAACTGGAGCTGGACAAACGGTCGCTAGTTTACGGAAAGTTTTAAAAGAAATCAGCAGTCATTTAAAATAATTTTTTCGCATTTAATTTTATTTTACAGAGGATAAAAAATTAAACGACTCTTATTTGAATTCTTAAAAAAAGTTATCTTAAATATTGAAAATTTTTAAGAACTTATAAAGTTCAAAATACCAGCATATTCAGAAACATATGGAAGGGTTAAAACACAGGTCACCTTTCCTTGTTTTCTAGAAATTAATAAAATGCAAAAAAATATTGTAATAAATTATGGAACATGTTGTATTATTATCTCTTTAGTGATGTCACCTGGAATTAAATTTAATACACAGGCCTGAATTGAATAAAATTTGTGCAATGGTTACAATTTACTGTTAACAAAAATTACTTAAGCCAATGTTTATAAAAAAAAAGTGAGTGAACTTCACCACCGTGTATTACTTACACCAGTGTATTTATAATAAGATTTTTTAAATTTAATTCCAATGGAGCACAGGCTCCGGTGGCATTTTCCCTACACACCTATCTTCCCCCCATCCTGCACCCACCTACATTCGCCCTCTACAAATTTTTTCTTTAAATTCTTTCAAAGTTTTCGGTAATTTATTCATCATTTCTATTGGTAACTCATTCCAATCCCTGACACCCTTACCTAAAAAAGAGAATCTTCCAACACCCTTGTGGTCATGGTCATCTTTTCCCTTCCATGCACTACTTTTCATACCTATTGCAATATCTTTCCATGCCTCATCGCCAGTATATGCCCTGTACACTCCCATTACCCTCCTCATCCTCCTCCTGTCTTGCAATGAATCCCATTTCAGCTCCTTTATCATATCCGTCACTGATTGCATTCTGCGATAATTTCCAGAAACAAATCTAGCAGCCCTTTTTTGCACCCTCTCCAACTCCTGTATTTGATACGTAAAATGAGGGTCCCATACTACACTACCATATTCGAGCAATGGTCTGACCAAAATTTTATAACCCAATTCCTTTACTTCCCTCGTACATCCCCTCATCACTCTCCAACAAGTGCAGAACTTTGAAACCTTTTCCTACCACCCGTCCAATGTGTCCTGCCCAGTTAAGCTTGTTATCAAAAGTAGTACCAAGATATTTACATTTCAAGTCTTCAGCAAGCAATTATTTCCCCACCTTATATTCATAATTAACCTCTGATATAATGTGAGATTTCCTAGTGTGTTTTGAATTATTTCTTTAGAAATCCTATGTGGAAGAGCGGAATCAGTCAGCACGGAGGATACGTTTACAAACACAATGATTTTAAGTCTGACTTACACCACTTTGCTGTTAAAAAAAAGCATGTGTTTCGTTGATCTTTAGAATTTCCATTTCATCCTGGTGGAAGTTGAATGAAGTTGCTTCACATTTTTACCAAGAAATTGAGGGACTGATTTATCTACACAGGGTTCCAGTGTATAATTTTTTTTTTTTTTTTTTTTTTTTTTTTAATGTGACTGACTTATGCCACTGTGACTTTGACCCATCCAAACCAAACCTGTCTGTGTGGTATAAAAACTCCATAATCGTTGTCTAAAGCCCCGATCAAAGCTCATGTTTTCGAGCTTTGAGAATCGTTTTCGGCGTTACACTAACTCAATATTAACACTGATTTTTTAAAACTCTGAGCATAAAAAGGAAAGGACTTGGGTGAAAACGAGGTACAGATGGAGTTCTATGAATTCATTATTCATTCTAAACTAACTATTGGATGTAATCTACAGATATAATAAAACTATAACCAGGAAATACTTTATATATAAGATATTAAAAAATGGGTTCTGCTACTATTAACACGATACGGAGAAGGAATCAACTGTAATTTTTTTTAAATTTGTGTCTGCAAATTATGAACAAGATTAAAGCAAAAATTATTGGTTAGATTTTGACTGTATTTCGCTTAATTTACAACACGTGGTCCCGAGAGTAAAATAAGGCAAGTTTCATTTTGATGTGAAGCCGGAAAGCTGAGATATTTAAGGTAGAAGTGTCTACAAATTAGAACCCACTTTTCGTTGCACGGGTTGTTCCACTCCAGTGGTGGTGGGGATAGCCCACCTGGCCCTCTGCTGAAGTTTGGACAGGGCCTGCCGAGCCACGCCAATCCGTCCGAGCTATCCAACACGACGAGGAGTTCCGGATAGGTGCTGCCGTGTGGGGAGCCTTCAAATCCCCGTCCAGCCACTTCCAGGAAAATGCCCCGGCAGAGTTCCTTCCAGATCCTCATCTCATGTTGTCTCCCACCTCTAATGACCTCGACGTTAAAGAGGTGTTAGAAAAAGCAAAAAAGAAACTTTGTACCTACTTTACAATTCTTATAACTTGTTCCGTTTATCACCCGAAACATAGAAAAGTAAAAAAGCGCATGAACTGTGTAAGGAAAGATAGACCCTTACATTTTTTGTTTGTATTATTTCAGTTTTACTGTTTCTGTATATATATTTAAAGGTAAGAAGTTTATTGTTTAAGATTTCCATTGGGTTAATTATTGTTTTTGTTTAATTTATTTTCTTTTGTAAAAGAAAAAGATAATATTTAGTATGCAAGAGCAAAGAGTAGTGTGTTAAAAGAACTTCTTTGGCGGGGACATAAGAAGAGCAAGTACGTAGGAAAAAAGATAAAAAAATAGCGGACGAATTGTGCTTCGAGATATTCTGTTAATATATTGGATGAATGCTGAATGAATATGTTAGTTGCGTGTAAAAATGTGGAACAATAAAGAATATTAATTTTACAACTGTTTTGTTTATATAATTTTGCAGCCTTACTCACTTCTGTAGTGCGCTTTAAACTCCGATCCGAATTAGCTGTTAGTTTTAATTTGTTAGTGTTTTTGTGAAATTATCTACGATAGAATATTAGAAAAAACTCATACTGCTGGAATCTCGATTTCTCGAAGCAAAATAAAGCAGCATTAGACACAAAAACTTAGATATTTCTATTAATCATAGTTCCGCTCATTCATTATGGCCGTTCTTATGGTACTGTTAATGACGTCACAGCCGTCAAAGATTACAAAAAATAATAGAAATATTTCCTGTACAGAAACGCTTTCTAAAACTTGGCTAACTAACAATTAGTGATACGTTTTTAATAATTATGACCTAAGTATAGTACAGTTAATCAAAGCTTCGTTAATAATGTTGGTTAGTTAAGATTAGTGATGTGCGGGACCGTTAAAAATGTATATCTGTGGATACGGATCATTAGTGTCTTGACTCTAGATACGAATCCCAACTTTATTACTCAGCCAGCGCAGGTGCGACTGACCTCGGACCGACAGTTAACGTCGACAACTACGATCGACCTCGCATCGACTATCGACAAACGTCGCGCACACGCCATGTGTTTCGACCTGCACTGCATGTTTTGTTGTTTATAGGTTAGTGTGAGATAGGCTAGCGTAGATTATATACGTTTGTGTGTGTGTTTTTTTTTTTAGACGTTATAAGTGAAATAAAAATAAAAACAATGTCCACAAAAAGTTTAGTAGTAAATATGGAAATATTTTGCGATAGTAAAAGACGAATACGCTAAATGCAAAATCTGTGAAGGAATATATTCCCGTAAAGGTGGCACAACTTCGTTAAAAAATCAACTTCGCATGAAACACCTTATTCCTAAAAGAAGACTCAGCTAAGAAGATTGCCGACGAAAACATTCAGCAGGGAACGTCTTTACAAATGGTAAAAAAGATAATTTAGACAAAAAAATTTTAACGAATACATAGAAAAAGTTAAAATATGGGATAATACAAACTCCAAATCAATAAAAAATAGACTATTTAATTGCATAAATGATAGTTTTAGTTGACTTACCTTTTCAACACGTTGAAGAATTGGGGCCCCGATGGTTCATTGATCATGTTGTTCCAAACTTATGTTCTAAAAGGCAAGAAATATTTTACGGAACTTGCTTGCAACGAACTTTACGATAAAGAACGTGATGAAGGATGTTGAGAAAGTTTCCTTCACATCAGTTACCTGATCACATTCTTCGTCAGTTGTTTCATTAGTATCATTAACATGTCTTGGAATTAAAAAAGATTTTATAAGAAAAAATATCGCTTTGAAAGCGGATTTTCTTGAAGAACGCCGCACGGGAGATTACATTAATTCGGCAATATTTCAAAGTACGCTTAAATAATGGGGAATTCTGAAACAGAATGTGCACTGCATAGTAAGAGATGGGGGATCCAACATGAAGCGTGCCTGCACTTTATCTGACATAAATCTATCGATGCAGATTCACACGTTGATGCAATATTCTCTGATTTTCAGAAAGCTTTTGATTCTGTACCACACAACCAACTTTTTGGGAAGATTCGAACATTCGGTATATTGGATCAGATTTGCGAATTGATACTTGATTTTCTAACTAATTGATCACAGTATGTCGTTGTTGACGGGGAAGCCTCTTCAAAGCTAGATGGTACTTCGGGCGTTCCTCAAGCAAGTGTAATAGGACCACTTCCTTTCTTAATTTTTATAAACGATCTAGAACATTAAATGCTGGTTACTATTGTTTGCCGACGATGCAGTTATCTATAGAGAAATAAGGTGCTGTGACGATTGCTTAGAAATTCAGCGCGATTTGGATGCTATTTCCGAATGGTGCCGTAAATGGCAGCTTACACTCAATTGCAAAAAATGCACTGCAATGCGAACAAGTAACAGAAAGAATCAGTTTGTTCACGAGTACGAAGTAAACAATTCAGTTGTTGACACGGTTAATTCCCTGAAGTATCTGGGGATAATAGTAGAAAGCAATATGAAATGGGACTTGCACATAACTTCCGTCGTAGGCAAAGCTAATTCTAAATTACGATTCATAGGTCGTATTTTGAGGAATTGTAATACTCATCCAAAGGAAATAGCGTATAAAACACTAGTACGTCCGCATCTGGATAACTGTTATGGAGTTTGGGATCCGTATCGCAAGGGCCTGATTGACTCAGTGGAGGGGGTGCAGAGGAGAGCCGCTCGATTCGTGACTGGTTGTTACAGCCCTTATGAAAGCGTCACAGAATTGATACATTCATTGGTCTGGGATCGTTTGGAAGACAGACGACGTCGTTTTGCGTTTGAATTTATTGGAGAATATGCGAAATTCTTTGACTTACGACTGCAATGAAATACTTCTTCCTTCAACCTATTTAGGTCGCAATGACCGAAGGGATAAGATTAGAGAAATAATATGCCGTTCTGATGCTTTTATGTATCTATCTTTCCTCGTGCTATTCGGGACTGGAATGCGCAGAATTAAGATTGGTGCTTAGCACCCTCTACCACCCACAGTGTTTGTGAATTGCAGAGTATGGGTGTAGATCATATAGATGTAGAAACAATATTGACTGTACAGCACATTAGCTGCATCTGGTGGTCAAAGAAGCTATTACCAAAGTTGATGCAATCTCCAAATTACTTTGCAGAAAAATTGCAGGACATTTCAACCACTAACATGACAAAGCAAGAATTAGAAAAAATACAAGGTCGACTCAATCAAAAAGTTTAGCAAGATTCGCCGACACCTTTGAATTCTACCTATTATGTGTTGGAAAGACTTCATTGCATTAAGGATTCGCTATCGCTTTATTGTACTACCAATAAAATCGATCAGCTTGGTGCCGAAGAGTGGATTTTAATTCAGGAATTAGTGAGTGTACTGAATCCTCTGGAAGAAACCATAAAAATTTGAGCTCACAAAACACGGGCATATTCGACGTTATTCCTCTATTACGAACATTAAATAAATTGTATGATGAGACACAAATTCCTGCTGAAAGTGGGGAAACTCCCAACATCAGCACACCCGTCGTTCCTGAGTTTTTGTAATCTTTGACGAATGAATTAGATTATCGTTTTTCTGAAACTGACGAAAATATGTTGTTCCAAATAGCAACGCGGATACGGATACGTATATCCGACACATCACTAGTTAAGGCGCAAGTGTAGTCAGCTTGCGCAGTAACAATATCTCTGGCCACCGCAAAGCGCCAACCTGGGCTCTATTGATCGCAGTGCTGTCGACGCTCCCCGCCATCTTTATCGCTTCCGTCAACAAATCGATTATCGATGTCCTGTCAGCTCGTACCGTATAGCGGCATGCCGGCATCCGCTACGGCAACTCTTGCGTGCTGTCGAAAATACACTAACCACAAAAATGGAAATTTAAAGACTTGCACAAATATATAATAGAAAATATTTTATTTATTTATTTATTAAGAGGGATTTTCCTCACTACAGAGGTTTTACTCAACACAACAATAAAAAAACTCGGAACACAGATCTTGACCTAATCTTCTCAAAATATTTCTCCAGATATTTCGATCTTGTATACCTTCCTCTTTCGCACCAAATCTTCTTATTGCTGTTTGTACACTTTGGAGCCAGGTAAACACGGGCCGTCCTCCTTTTCCTCCTTCCTTTAACTTCCCAGTCCTGTACAAGTTTTAGGTTTCCTAGTGTCTTCCATCCTTCTTACATGGCCATACCATTCCAGTCTTTTTAAAAGCAAAAGAAAAATGGCTAGAAGAAAAGTGTGAAGAAGTAGAAAAGGAAATGGTCGTAGGTAAAGTAGATGGTGCATATAGGAATATCAAACAGAATTTTGGAGAAATGAAGAAAAGAGGTGTGAATATTAAAGATGCCAATGAGAAACCTCTTTTAAGCTCAGACGATACAGCTAACCGATGGAAGGAATACATTGAGAAACTGTACGATGGGGACGAACTATGAAAACAATAGTAAAATATGGAAAAGGAAGGTGATATTGACATGTGATGACATTAAAGCAGATCCTGTTTTGGAGGCACAGACCATTTAATATAGCTCTGAATGACCTACAAAGCAAATAAGGCAGTTGGAATTGATGAGATCCCTGCAGAAACGTCTTAAATCCCTAGGGTAGGAAGGATCGAAAAGATTATTCAAGCTGATATCAAAAAGGTTATGAAACAGGAGAAATTCCAACTGATTTTAATAAAAATATCATCTTCACACTTTCAAAGAACAAGGCACAAAGCCGACAAATGTGAGAATTATCGCACCGTTAGTTTAACATCACATGCTTCAAAATTACTGAACAAGAATAATACAGAAAAGAATGGAAGGTGTAGTAGAAGAGATAGTAGGTTGAAGATCAGTTTGGGTTTAGGAAGAATTGTGGTACAAGGGAAGCAATTCTGTCTTAAAGATTAATACCTTGAAGGGTGGATCAACAAAAACAATGATACTTTTATGGCATTTGTTGATTTAGAAAAAGCTTTTGATAATGTTAGGTAAGATAAGAATGTTCAAAAATTTAAAGAAGTCACGCCTAAGTATCGAGATAGAAGAATACAAACTATATAAGAATCAAGTGGCTATAATAAAAGTAGAGAATCACGAGAGACATGCATCAGTTTAAAAAGGGTGTAAGACAAGGTTGTATATCTATCCCCGTTAATATTCAACTTGTATGTAGAAAGAAGCAATAAAGAAAATCAAAGAAAAATTTCCATGTGGCATAAGTGTTCAGGGAGAAAAAATCAGTATGCTAACGATTTGCTGATGACATTGTCTTGATAGCAGAACAGGACTGAGGATATTGAGAAGTTACTGAATGGCATGAACAAAATACTGAGGGATGATTTGGTCTGAATATAACCTCAAAAGCAAGACTAAAGTGATGAAATGTATCAGAAATAATACAAATACTAGCAGATTAAATATAAAAATAGGATCTGATGCAATAGGAGAAGTGAGTTCTGTTACTTGGGAAGCAAAATTACAACCGATGGCCGAAGCAGGAATGATGTTAAAAGCACTAGCAAAAAGAGCCTTCATGAAAAAGAGAAACCTTTTAGTTTCAAATATTGAATTAGAAAGAACTTTTTAAAACTCTATGTGTGGAGCACAGCACTTTACGGTAGCGAAACATGGACTTTAGGAATACCGGAAAGAAAGAAACTTGAAGCATTTGAAATGTGGTGCTACAGAAGAATGCTGAAAATTAGGTGGACAGACAAAGTAAGAAATGAACGAGTTTTGGAAATGATGGGTGAGAAAAGAAGTTTATGGAAGAAGCTTACAGGAAGAAGAGACAGGCTGGTAGGTCATATTTTGAGACATGCTGGATTGGTTAATTTGTTAGTGGAGGGAACAGTTGAAGGTAAGAACTGTAGAGGTAGACAGAGATTAGAATATATGAAGCAGATAATTGAGGACGTGGGTTGTAAGGGGTATGTAGAAATGAAGAGGTTAGCACAGGATAGGAATGGAGAGGATTGCATCAAACCAGTCGAAAGACTGATAAGGGCAAAAAAAAAAAATCATACGTTTCGTCTCTCACTTCCATTAGCCTTATTATTTCAGTATTGCTTACTTTTTCTTTTCTTGGTATTCTTGCTGATCTTCTCCAGAAATAATTTTCTGATGGAAATATTTATATACTGTTACTACGACATATAATGTCGTATTCCCCGTATTAGGCTTTGCATAAATGTTACGTATGACTTGAAACGAGTTTCTTTTAGAGTATGACAAAGAAAGCCTAATTGTTTCGTAAGCCATTTAGATGTTTTGTTACATAACTATTTCACCTGACGAATAAACAATTGCTATAAGTGAGTCGATTCCTCTTTCATCGTATTACAAACACCCAACCTCACTATTTATCGTCTATCATTCGTGAAATTTTCGCCAGAGAGCAACTACTAATTTTATATTACATCTTTTCACATGCTAGGCATATTTGATTTTAATTTGCAGCCAGTAGAAGAACATACTTCGAACGTGAAAAAATAACGTCGTCGCTCAGCGTTTTCTGGTGTTAGACATTTTTCAGCCTAACTATCCGACAGGGAGGGAAGGAGGATGGAAGTCGGCCATGGCCTTCGTGGGGCACCATCCCCGCATTCGCCTGGAGTGTTTGCGGGTGAAACCACGTAAACTGCAGCCAGGATGGACGGACAGATTTGAACCCCGTCCTCCCGATTGTTGGGTAGGAGGACAAATGTTGACCTCGTACCAACTCGGTCCCTGCAAATTCACGCCGTAGCACCGTCACTGCCTTAGTTTTACAGGCAGGTGGAAGATAGAGTTTTTGTCCGAAGACATTTACTCCATCGGAATTATGGGGTTGCAATGCATTACGGTTGGTGCGTCTGCTTTATGGTGTCAATTTCTTATAGGCTAAGTGGTCTTCTATGTATGTTCGGCACTAGTATCATAGGGGCAGATTGTGTTTACCACTGGATTGTTGCATTGCCTTGTGCTTTTGTAGAATGTTTCGGCACACTCCTCTAACAGAAGCATTGAAGCAGGTGTCCCACAGGGCTCCGTGCTAGGACCAGTGTTATACTCCCTGTACACTGCAGATGTTCCGACTTCTAACGGTGTCCTTACTGCAACCTACGCCGATGACACCGCGTACCTGGCATCTAGCCGCAGTAGAGTGCTGGCCACCCGGCGCCTACAGGGAAGTCTTGCAGGTCACATGAGGCGTGGGCAAGGAGATGGAGAATAGACATAAATCCAACCAAGACACAAAGCCATCATAATCACTAAGAGACTCGGGGCTCGTCGACCAACACATCCGGACCCAACACTTCACCTGTATGGTAGTGACATTCCATGGTCCCCCACAGTACGCTATCTAAGGGGTGACCCTCGATAAAAGACTAAATTGGATCAGCCACATTAATGACATCAGACGGAAAACAAGCATCAGATTGCAGAACCTATTTCCAATACTGAATAGAGACAGCAAGCTTGCTCCAGCTACAGGAGTCAAACTATATACCACTCTCGTACGTCCCATAATGGAATATGCATGTCCAGTGTGGGCATACGCTACAGACCGTCAAATAGGAAAGCTTCAAATAATTCAAAACAGGGCATTGAAGAGAGCCCTTCATCTTCCGCACCGGTTTCCCCACGGAGGCACTCCATGAGGCAGCCGGAATACCAAAAGTGATCGTCCTTGGTTTTTTTATATCCTAGGTCGTGAACCTTCGATTGCAAGAAGCAATTTCCATTTCTTGATCGCATTTCTGATTGTCTGGACGGAAGGGATTCACCGATAAACTACCTCTTGGATTTCGATGGAGCTTCGAATAATGCACAGTCTTGGGGTAAAGATAATATATATGTTTCATTATGATTTCAATTCCGAATGTTGAGAAATTTAAGATCAAGGGTATCACTGGTCGGACTTTACTTATTTCTGGCAGTCGAAATGTTTATCGATATTTTGGAGTACAAGCAGCATTGTATTATTAATACTATTATTTTGTGCCGGCGATATGTTGGCTAAATTTAAGAGAGAGATCCGTTTTTTTCAATACTCCTCGTCCCATGTAAAAAAAACTAGCGGGCAGATGCTAGTAAATGAATGGAATATCTTGTACAACCATCGTAAATAGTCCTTGCCAGCTCTTCTGATAGAACAATCTAAAGCATAGGTCTAATTACTTTCCGCAATAAGAACAGTGAATAAATATATGATTTATACTGTAACTGTATTTTTTTTTTTCGTTTGGAAAGACAGGGGCAACTTTACATGACCGTCAGTGACGAATGTTTCAGTGAAAGTATGAAAGAAAACTTTTACGGACTTCACCAGACCATTATTCTTTCTAAAATTCACGTTGACCACTGCAACATTTGATGGAAGCAAAGTAGCCCAAGAAAGTTGAATCAATTTTGATATCTATATTTAAAAAATAGTTTATTATAGGGCACGAAACGTGCGCCTTTAACATTGAACATGAGCCTCTCTATGCATCACTTTTCCCAATTGTGTTATTTTAGCTACTGATACTTCTGCGGAAATTGCAACACCGGTTAAAATAATTTTTTGCAAAAAGTGCCGTGCATCTTGTTATATAACTGTGGAGCTCCATCAAAACGCGCGTAATGTGTGAGCAGTTAAAGCTCGGCGTCCCATTTGAGAAGATGCAGGTTCGACATCCAATCCGGAGGTCCAGATTTCGACTTTCAGTAATTTCCTAAGACTACACGAGGATTTTTAATTAAAAAGGCCATGGCCGAAATCCTATGCCGGCTTTAATGACATCGCCCGTCGATGAAAGCCGTGAAACCACTCCTCTTCTTAGTCGTCTTCAACTCATTTTACCATCATTTTTTGGGTCGTCTGCCTTTGACGAGTTTTTCTGATCGTTGGCATGGTCAAACTTGGGGCTATGGTTTTACGGTCGCATGCCCTTACTGCCAGGTACTAGTGAAGGAACTGAAATGTTGCCATCTTTCTGTGAATGTGTGACTGTGTTCTCGTATTGGGGTGGACGCGGGTTCAACTCCCCGTGCCACCGTCCAGATTTGGGGTTACCATTGTTTCGAACAATCAGTCCAGGCGGGATGGTTCCTTCAAATTCCATGTCTGAATTACTTCCCGTTCCTTGCCCCCCGTCTTTTCCCGTCTCTAATAACCTCGACGTGAAGGAGGTGTAACGCCAGAAACAAAAACCATTTTTCGTTTATATGTGAATGCAGACTTTCCCGGCGAATAAATGACAAAAAATCTTCACAGGTTTGCAGCCGGATTTTATTATAAGAAGACAAGCTTTCGGCCACTATCTCAGTAGCCATCTTCAGGTCGATAACAGTAGCGGCGATCTTGCGTTTACGAAAGCCAAGCGTTTACTGGTGTCGCCTAGCAACCTCATGACGCTAGCAGTCTTGCTTCGCTGTGATTGGTCGAGGCGGCGGTCACCCATCCAAGCGCTCACCACGCTCACAATTGCTTAACTACCGGATCTTAGCAGTGCCGGTCACCCATCCAAGTTCTTACCACTCTCAGCATTGCTTAACTGCCCGAGTCTAGCCGGCTGTCCACACTCCACCGGATCGCCGGCAACCAGGGAACGTGGGCCGCACAATATCGATAACCCTGGTTAAGCGTGACATGGGTTATTTGCTGAGCAACGCTTGGAAACCAGGGTTATCGATATTGTGCGGCCCACGTTCCCTGGTTGCCGGCGATCCGGTGGAGTGTGGACAGCCGGCTAGACTCGGGCAGTTAAGCAATGCTGAGAGTGGTAAGAACTTGGATGGGTGACCGGCACTGCTAAGATCCGGTAGTTAAGCAATTGTGAGCGTGGTGAGCGCTTGGATGGGTGACCGCCGCCTCGACCAATCACAGCGAAGCAAGACTGCTAGCGTCATGAGGTTGCTAGGCGACACCAGTAAACGCTTGGCTTTCGTAAACGCAAGATCGCCGCTACTGTTATCGACCTGAAGATGGCTACTGAGATAGTGGCCGAAAGCTTGTCTTCTTATAATAAAATCCGGCTGCAAACCTGTGAAGATTTTTTGTCATTTTTCGTTTGTGAAATGTGCAGTTTATGATTTGGAGACACTCCGGGAGTTGGTGTGGATGGATGCGAAAAGTTGCCTAAAAGCCGCGGTCTTAACGCTCACTTGAAGGTGTTTCAAGAAATTAAAACATAGCAATACTGTAAAGATTACAACCATTAGAGTAATTATTTAAAGAGCCTGTTATTCCCGAGGAAAGCGCTCCATTCTTAGCCCGGCCATTCATATTCTAGTTTGAAAGCAATTACCGACTTCCTTCACAAAATTATGCCGGCTTTAATTATCTTGCTCACAAAGAACCATAAAGCTCTAATTAAAGAAAGGCAGCCCCGTGCCAATTAGTAACGCTTCTGAATAGCCTCAACACTGCTAAACACCTCCTTATCGCGGGAAGATGTAAAGGGTTATGGGAGCGATCAGTTACGCATATTCCACAGACCCCAAATTGCAGAGAAAACAATAACCGAATAACTGTGCTAGCGCACGTTTAGAATGTCGTAACGGAACATTAGAAACTAACATGCGCTAACGGAGCAAATGCAACACGCAGTGTTGTCGTTAAGTATTAGAAAGAAAGATAGTACTTAAGACGGAACAGCACACTTTTCGAAGACAGTCACAATATGAACAAGGTGACGTAACGTCGACTAGGTATCGATCGCTCCTAAAATGCAGAATACAGACGACTTCAGACGTGGACCCAAATTGCTTGATTCATGGATGAGGTTCAACGGGACTTGTAACTAGGGACTGCAATAGTGCAGGGCGGAATCTCTGATCGAGTGTGCGTGTGTTGTGACTTGGGCTCGACCGGTTGGATTGCCCATACCCTCCCAGCTGATATTTGACTCACATCAACAAATGTGTGTTTTTTCGTCCGGCATGATTCGTAAGTAAACACGAGGGTGAGTCAAATGAAAACCTTAAATTTGTAATAAAAAATCGAAATTTTGCGCCGTTATCCTGTAAGTTGGTAAGCGTGCTACAAGCAGCGTGCAGAATGGCCTGTAGGTGGCAGCATAGTGCAGATGCACAAATACCGTCGCAGTATCAGTATAAAAATGGCTGCCCCACTTGAGACTTGCACCAGGGAAGAATAGCGTTCTGTTATTCGGTTTTTGAGTAGTGAAGCTGTGAAACCTATTGAAATTCATCGAAGAATGAAGGTTCAGTACGATGATGCATGTTTGTCACAGCAGCAAGTCTACGAATGGAGTAAGAAGTTCGCAAATGGTGTGACTTCAGTGGAAGATGCTCCTCGTCCAGGTCAGGCACAACGAGTTGTGACTCCACGGAACATTGCAGCAGTTGAAGCCATAGTGATGGAAAACCACCGAGTGACACTGAATGACATTGCAGCATGTTTAAAGATTAGTCATGGTTCAGCACACCACATTGTGCATGATGTGCTCCAGTTTCACAAAGTGTCTGCAAGATGGGTGCCACGGCAGCTGACTCCTGAAATGAGAAAACTACGTGTTGATGCTTGTGAAGAACTTCGGCGCTTTGAATCAGAAGGTGATGGATTCCTTGCAAGAATCGTTACTGTTGCAACAATCACAGACCTGCATTTTGAGTGTCTTTCTAATCCACCATACTCACCAGACCTTGCCCCAAGTGATTTCCATATGTTTGGACCACTCAAAGAAGCAATGGGAGGAAAGAAGTTCCGTTCTGATGAAGAGGTACGCTACGTGGTGCATGAGGGGTTGCGCGGACTACCAAAAGAATTTTTTTCTAAAGGAATTTATACACTTTGTAAGCGCTAGAGGACTTGCATTGAGAGTGGGGGAGATTATGTTGAAAAGTGATACAGCTTTGTACCACTTCTGCACAATAAATAATATTTAAGAAATATTTAAGGTTTTCATTTGACTCACCCTCGTAGATTCATTTTTACGTAGAATTTATAAGAACCTCCGTTTGTTTCTGTTGGATGCATTATTATAGGTGAATTATATTGCCCATTTAGTAGCTACAATTTTCTAAATTTACCGATTTATCACCGAGTAATAATGCTTGTAAAATCCTGACGTTATGTATCAATTCTGAAATTTTTAAAGCAATCAGTATTTCAATTTCGTAACATTATTTAGTACTAGTGTAAGCCTATGACCGTTTTTTGCGTATCGTCACGGATCTACAATCGTTTCAGTTTTTATGGTCAAAAGATTATGACAGGTCGACCTGATCTGGCCAAACACGAATTTGATCTGTATTTCATTCATAGGGTGAATAAAACCTTTTGAGCTTGAAGATCTTAGAAGTATTAACAGACGTATTAAACACGGATAGCAACTATTGCCCTATAGTATAATTGTTTCAAAGGTCGTTATCTCGAACTAGCTTAAATACAAACTTGACTTTTCGAAAGCATCACTATATATATATATATATATAATGGGCATTCAGGGCATTCATATTGTAATCTTTTGTCATAGTTTCTGTAACGGCAGAGAAATTAATAACAATTCCAAATAATTAAACAGTTGAGCAACTCCAAGAAATGAATTGCCAGAATAGTTGATTCGGTAACATATTTGGTCTGATGTCCACTTTAAAGAACCTAATAACTCACGTAAAGTGACCATGAACGACTATTAACGAAAGTAGTCAGTAAAATACATAAAAAGAAAATAAATCGTAATGTATAAACGTTGGGCAAGCAACAACATTATCGAAAGTTTTAATTAAACTTAAACTTAGCCTAAGCCGGAATGGCAATTGGTTAAACAAGAGACCATCAGTAATTTAAGTTTTTTAATGTTTACTTTCATTATCAACATGTTACTGAAAAGCAGTTCCACGTTTTTTCAGCCGTAAAGTTTATCGATATGTTTTTAACTATGAAATGCTACGAAAAACAATCTTCATGAATGTACTACTGCAATTAATTTGGTAGCAGTTGCTTAGATATTAAAGACCTGGAATTTCTTCTAATGATATCTTTGGTGGCTGTTATTTTGCGAGCGAAGGCAGACACGTGACACCATTCTCCAGCCAATAGGTATCGAGGTGTAATGATTGCTTCTTAAGTACTGTGGCCTAATTCCTTTTCTTTCTTAGTCAACTAATGTTTGCAATATATACCAAGAAGAAAATAACACTATATCAAAATCACTCATGTTCAATGCCGGACTCGAACCGTGTACCCTCGGAGCGCAAGATCTAGGCGCTAACTACTTTACTTCCCGGTGCGCCTCTGCGACCTCTGCAAGCCCCAGTACGTGAGATCCGCCAAAGATGGCAGCTAACAGCCACACATTTGGCTCCACAGCATTAGATTTCCTCATTCATAAACTTCCTGTTTATTGTTTCGAAGTTTAATTTTTACAGACTGCAGTACCCAGTACTGGAAAAAATGGGCATGAACAATAGTTTGCGTTAGAAACTGTTAGCTTAATATCCGTATTCCGGTATTTATATGTATAGTTTTTTTAATGTGTTGTTCCAGTTTAGAATGTGACTGCAAAAGAATTTTGTCGCCTACTACTTAGCGAATCCTTTGCGAAACTCTGATGGCGGAGCTCATCGTAAAGAAAGGATAAGATTTTGGTCCACAAATGTAGTTCCATGCCATGAATAACGCACACTTTGCGAAATGAGCCAATAACGTCGTTTTCGTTCAGCAAGCGCTTTGATTGGTTTTGTTTAGTTGTTAATTCAAACCTTGAACTGCCGTAACTATGGAACACCTAATTAGAAACGTTTGATCCCATTTAAAATAAATTATTTTTATGATAAATGCATATCGTATTTTTGGCAAAGGACTCAAACCCTTGTTGCCTGAGATGAGCTGGGCACAACATTATAGCGTCCCTTTAAATCCTCTTTCAAACCACATAAAAGACTGCCCTGTATGAAACACTACAGAGAGTTTTTGAGCTCGTCAACAATGTTGTTTCGTATTAAAAAAATTAAAAATAAAGTCAAGTATGTTCCATATGCTTCAAGCAGACTTTGATCTTATTAGTGGTGAGTGAAAATAAGTTAGGTGATGCTAAATTTAATTTAGTTACTATCTCTATAATTTTTTGGACGTCGCAGATTGCATTACCGATAGCAGTTTTTTAAGAGTTTTTTTCTTTTCCATGCTATGAGTTCCCACAAAGTAGATTTTAGTTGAAAAAGCAAAAGAAACGCGCGTTAGAACAAGTGGTCTGAAAAGTCAATGGCGCTAAAAATGTCTTACCAACAATGTTATATCAATTAATATAGATAACTGCGTATCACTTTCGCAAACTGTAATAGTCCGTAATACACTGCAAACAATTATATTTTTTGGGGGTATTTATTGTTATTCTATGCTGTTGAGTTTCTATATAACAGTTGAAATGTTTTCTGTCCTGGCACCTGTTCGAAATTACTATTTGGTAAATATGTTATCTTTTATGTTGTGTATTCAGACTATCGTATGTTTTAGGAATGTGAAACGATGTGCATTCAATGTCTGCGAAACATTTTTAGTACCGTAATATAACCATTGTTTTGGTTTGTAAAACGAATCACCTGAAAAAAGTAAGTATTCTTGGAGTTGGATCAGTGTCAATTTGGGATAGTCACTCGACTATGCCACCTAAAGCATATAGTACTCTATTCGTAGCTGTGTATATAATTGGTTGAATAAGCTACAGGAGAAAATTCAGCGCAGAGCGATTCAGATCGTTCGGATACATATGAGCATGGTAGTACAATATTATTATCCATTTGGTTATCAAATATCAAGAGTCAATATGTAATTAACTTAAATAGTTCATTTTCAGTTTCACAACTATGTCTACGCAGGAATTCTAAAAACATGCTTTTCGATATATTGTGCTACATTGGTGCAATGCAATATGACCCAGATGCTAGGATTAAAAATTAGGCACACATAAAACTGAGCGTGGCGGGTAAGTAGTAACTTTCTGGCCTCGCATTATGGAGGACGCGGGTTCGAATCCCCGTCCGGACATCCAAATGTGGGTTTTCCATGGTTTCTTCAAATTACTCCTTGCGAATGCGGGCATGATTCTTTCAAAAGGCCATGGCCGAATTCCTTCCGGTTCCTTTCCCATGTCCTTTCCCGCCTTTAATAACCTCGACGACGACGAGGCGTAAGCCATAAGCAAAAAGAAATAGATGTATATGAAGAGAGAAACAAGTCGTTAAACAAAAGCTAACATTGACTGAAAAAAAAAAATGCGAGCAGCAAGTAATCGGAACAGCTACTTAAGTGATTCGGCAAACAGCTCGTGAAACAACAAATACTGTTATTACTTAACATGTTAGAAACTTATGGCCAGTAACTTACTGCTACAAGACGCGTTTCAGAGAGGGCATTAGTACAATCTTAGATGAAAGTCGACGTTCTATGCTAGCCAATAAATTAAAGCAGAAATTACAGAACTTGTCTGGAATCTCTGTATAAAACTCTGTATAAAGCCTGATACCTTGATAAAGATTGGGGCTAGAAAGATTCTCCCTTGCTCTTTAACGGCAATAGTCTATTAATCAAACCACACAGCACAACAATGTTTTGAAGTTGGGAGAATTTTAACAATATATATGTTACATTCCTTCAAGGTTCGAGCCACGAATCGCAAACTAGAACCGGTTTCAACTGCAGCTTCGAGGGATCACCCTTTCCAAGCGTCTTACTGTACTCACCCGCAAGAAGCTCCTGCTGTCTAGTCGTCCATGAAGGTCCCCCGCCTCACGTCCAGGCTTCAAATTCATTCATTTTAGGCGATCCCTTGCTCGGAACCAATTCACATTCTACACCGGTTCCGTAGAAGCAAATGGGCTAGAATTTTTTGTCTCCTATTTTAACGTATGGGTTACAAATGTTTAGAGTTTATCAAGGAAAGACCAAAGATATATTTATTCTTTTTATCGCTGGAAAAAAAGGGTAGGGGAAAGTCGGATAAAATCGGGATCCTAACGTGTTTTATCCTTCTAATATTCATCTTGTGAACAAAATAGTAAAAATTTGTGTTAAAAAGATAAAATGATTCCTTGTGAAGAAAAAAAATAATAAACCAGTCGTGAACAACAGCAATTAAGATCATAAAACACATTTTTTTTAGAAGTTTGCAATTTCCCGGTTTTGTCCGACTTGGTTGGACAAACCGGGGAACTGTAAAGAGTAATAAAAAAGCATATTGTATGTTTGCAATTACACTATTTATTAAATGGAAAACTAGCAAGATATGACGTATTATACATATAGAATTTGAAAATATATCAAAGCTACATCAAATAACAATGTTTTATGTTACTCTCTAAGAGTTAATCTTTTTTGGCACAAAAATCACAAATGAAAGTTTGGTTTTATTCATCTGCATTGCTGCACGCTTCATGCGCCCACCATTTGCAGTGAATGCACTGTATCCAACTCTCCTTAGATGTAGAATTTTCATATAAACTGCCGCAAAGGATTCTTTTGTTCTTTGGCTTCTTCTTTTTAACCTCACTTTTTTAAATTTTTTCTGTCTTCTTGAAAAGACTTCACTTCATGGCTAAGTCTCTCTTGTCTTGTTTTTTGATCCTTTCTTTATCTTCTATTTCGAGTTCTAATTTGTAGGGGGATGAAGTAATAATACCTGTTTTCCCTCGCCTCTTATCGGATTACCTGATGCGCTAGGGCCGATTTGTACTGGAATAGGTTTTATATCCTGTGGCGAGACTGCAAAAGGACACTTCATATCTTGGCCCCGACCTTAAGAAGAAGTAGAAAGTTGTACAGGGACTGGAGCTTGTTTCTCTATAGACCCATTCTTTTTCTCAGGCTGAGGCTTATGGATTCCTTCAGGCACGTCTACATCAGTATCATGTTCAGGCAATGTTTGCGGTGCAGCTAAATGTTTCTCTTCCACTTCCAGGGGCCTCCCGGTTGTCTCAACGGGAGCAAATAGGTGGTCTGGGAACATTTCACTGTTAAACGGGTAGATACTAGTCTTTTCAAACCCTTTTATAGCAGTTTGTGCAACTGCTGCCCTTAAATATGCATATCTAAACAACTTTCCAATTTAGTAGATTGAAACAGCACGACTAAAAAAAAAAACGGCTTGATTTTGAATGTAAATAATTAAAAAACAGTTTTTTATATAACAACTTAATTTAAATAATACTTTTTGTATAGTTTTAAAATATTTATAGATCTTCAAACAATAACTAAACAAGTAAATTCCAATTTAATCACGCAAAAAATTCTGTTGTCCAAAATCGGGAACTTCCCGCTTATGTCCGACGACCCGCATCCCGGTTTTGTCCGACTACGCCATTTTGAAGTATTGTTATTCTATAATTGTTCAAACAACTCATAGACACGAAGATAAATCGTCAAAATAACAAGTAAATAATGAGCTATCATACGTTGTACTTACCAGAACTAAATCCTTACGTATTTATGATTGGTAGCGTAATATTGCAGACGCCGGATTGTTAACCTTTTCAGGTGAAACTTTAAAAAAAATTACCACTACGAAATGGGTTGGTTTATACGACTTCTGTTCATTGCACGCTGTCATGGCACTCGTCGGGAAATAGTTCTAGAAGTTTTCGCTAGATATCACTACAAATCAAGCTATAAAACCCGAATCCCTGTTTTGTCCACCTACCCGGTTTTATCCGACTTTCCCCTATGTCCAGTCGTCAAAATTCTTAGTTTTCTATCATTTCTGTAAACAGGTCTATCTCCAAAACGCTCTTACCTACGAACCTGCGAGTTGTCCATAATATTGGACATATTCTGTATCTAATTTAATAATATCAAAATTATTTATATATAACATAGTTTGGAAGCTGCTTTAAGCTTTGGTCCAGGTCACTGGAGCCTAAAGAGTTTTGGGACGAAGAACGGGAAGGAATTTGGTCACGGTATTTTGACGAGTGATTTCGGGAAGCTATGGGAAACCTATAGTTGCGTGACTGTACGGGGAGCATGCCAGACCGAAACGTTACCGCTCACCCCCACACTCGGGTTAATAATTTGCTTGCGCAGCAAGGTATAGTTTTTATTTTAACGCCACTTTGTCGTGTATTAATGCTATTTTGCTGAAAGCAGTTTTGATTCTGAATGGACGGGATCGTAAATTAACTACGCTAAACTGAACGATAGCGCGACGACGTGGCCCGGCGTTGCAGAGCTGCGAAGCGGAGTCGGCTATTGGCCTGAAACTGTGTTTAGTTTGTGCGTCAAGCAACTGCCGCCTCAATTACCACATTCGAGACGTCAGGAATTATGCAACCTCAACCAACCGGTTTTTTGTTTCTATGTTATACGAGGAGGTACCCAAAAAAAACGGAATTATTTCTTAAAAACCATACATTTTCAAATTTCTTATAAATCAACCTTAACGCCTTCCATATACTCTCCGTTACAACTAATACATTTGTTCCACCGGTGCTTCCACTGTTGAAAACATTTTCTGTAGCCATATTTAGAAATGTGTTACATCTCCTCCCTCGTTTCTCTCTTCACCTCTTCAATGTTGCTAAATCGGTGTCCTTTCATGTCCCTTTTCATGGGTGGAAATAAGTAAAAGTCACACGGAGCCAGGTCAGGTGAGTAACGTGCATAGGACAGCAGAATCACGCCATTTTTAGCCAAAAACTGCGTAACAGAGACAGTTGTGTGTGCAGGTGCATTGTCGTGGTGGAAGAACCAGTCTCCTGTATGCCATAAATCAGGTATTTTTTTACGAACACTGTTGCGTAATCTTCTTAAAACTTCCAAACTAAAGGTTTGATTGACGGTCTGATGTGGCGGAACAAACTCTGAATGAACTTGGCATCAAAAAAGAAAATGAGCAGATCGAAATTTGTCATCAATCGACATGTTGCCATTTTTAAACCGAGCGAAGCATTCGTACACTTGAGTTTTTTCCCATAGCATCATCTTTATAACCTGTTTTGAACATTGAAACACTTTCAGCAGCATTTTTACTGAGCAGAAAACAAAATTTCGCAACTGCACGTTGTTCACTTAAACTTGCCATTATCAAAAACGAAACAATAACAAACAGCGCTAGCAAAAACAATCACTGCAGATTAACAGAACAAGCCAGGTCGACAACACATGCGGCACTGAACTGACAATGAGTTGCGCTATAAGTGCCTAGCGGCAGAAACGCGTACTAAACACGCTCCGCCCACGGCAATGCTATTCGGGTTATTTTTGGGTACCTCCTCGTATGTTTGCAATTTGATTAAGTGCCGCTAATCTCTGTCCAGTGGACAGACCGTATTGTGTGGTGCTTATGACACCGCCGTGTGTGTGTGTTTGCACGGGGGAGGAGTGTTACGCGATGCTCACTGAGTTGTTAATTTGTTTCGGCGCACCCTCGTCCCCCCAGGCGCGGAGTTGATTACCCTCCCGGGTCGATATATCGCGGCGAGATATTACCACGGAGGGGAGGATCCACTGAGTAATGCTTTATCTGTTTTAAAACGCCTGTAGCGGAGGGGCTAGTGCGCCGGCCCTGCATCGGAAGGGGCGATCATTCGACGCCACCCGAGGGCATTTCATCTTTAGCAAATTGCTTTTTTATGTTCTGATGCTTCAGCTGTTGTAAATAGCAACATCGTTCCAAAAAACATAATCTTGTATATTATTTCTAAAGCATAAGTTTTCGTGGCAAAGTCTCTTTCTACCTTCGTACGTAACCAGAATGGATAATTAAGTTGTCCACTTGAGAGGAGCTGTTAGTTTGGATTGGACGTCGTGTTGTTTGTTGTTCCGGCGGTGAGTTTTTCCCCTGGATGCGTCGATACGACACGAGTGACGGGTGTCTTTTCCGTTGCTTCTCGATTCAGTATTTCATTTAGTTTCCGACATATTTCCAGAGTTCAACGCTTTCCAAATGTTGTTTATGTTAAAGATATCCTTAATCAAAAAGTTACGGCTGATCATATTCTCACCTCAAATATTGTTTACAAAGAGATTTAGAAATTTCCATACCGCGTTTTCATCGATATTGCACTATACATCACTTTTCGTGTGTGAACGAAAGCTTTCCGGACGTGTCGCTGAAATTCGTTCAGTTTCTTTAAAACTTATTATAGGTATCTTCGGATTCCACGTATTCTCAGATAAAACCATTTTCAATACAAAAGTGTTAATATTGGGCAAACTAATATTAAAACAGCAATGCTACTTACTGTTTTTCTTTTTTATTTACGGTTTTACGCCTCGTTGATGTCAAATTCATTAGAAGCAGGATGTTACTAGAGACAAGGAACGGGAAGCAATTCGGCCATGGCCTTTTGAAGGAATCATCCCGGCATTCGCCTGGAGTGACTTGGGGAAACCATGGTAAACCCACATCTGGATGCCCGGACGGGGATTCGAACCCACGTCCTCCCGAATGCCAATCTATGTGAGTTTATACACAAACCGGCAGCGAACCCGCGAAGACTATATTTAACTTTTTATATTCCATCCAAATGTTTCACTATTTAATGTCATTTAAACTCAGAATTATTATAAATAAAACGATTGTTTTTTCATCCTGATTCAAACCATCAATCTTGCTCTTAAATTTGATCGCCTCATTCTATTTATTCACAAGGATAATGCAGAATCAAAATCATTCGTTCAGTTTCACCAAAGCTTATCATAGGTATCTTCGTATTCCACGTATTCTCAGTTAAGACAACTTTCAATTCAACAGCATTAACATGCGGCAAAGTAACATTGAAATAGCAAAGCAACAGAAAAATTACTTTAGATGTAACTATCATCAATACTAATAAAAGGCTAAGCTTTGTCACTATTTCTTCGTTGACGTCACGCTCCCAGTGGGCTACAACGGCCAGGGATGTTACGACACAGTTATTTATTTAGTAACAGTTCTATTTACCTGAGCATCCGCAGAGAAATTAATTACCAGAACACTGAATGAAAAGTATGTATCTCGTTGAAATTAACTATTAGCTGTTTTCATTTATTTATATTCGTTCGATGCAGATGTTTCGTTATATTCTTTGCTCATCGATGTGTAAGCTAAAACCTTTAATTTTCGAGCAGCAATGTTAGCGGAATTTTGATTAAATTGAAATTTAGCCTGGATCACAATGATAATACACATTTGACGTTACGGCGGAAGTATCGGTAATTTTTTTAAAAGAAATATTATTGCTGAAAACCTTACTTAATGTGGATATAAGTTGTTCCACATTTTTCACGGTCTATGTGACCTGGACCAATATTTAAACTTATATTACGTGCCATGACGTATGTTGTTAAAGTTTATTTTGCTTTGCTTTCACTGGCGTAACACTACTGACGTTATTGTATCAGAAGTATGTAAGTAGTTGCAACTGTTTTGCGATGCAAACTACAATCGAAATATGTACAACATTACAAAATCAGGGTTAAGTGAGTTATTCAGTAATAACTGTGTTAAGGAAATGGGAAGATCTGCAAGATCACACTTTTCAACTCATCATTTTTGACGAACTTAGAAAATTTTAACATTTTTAATACTTAGGTCAGTATCCTTAGCCGCTATACTAATGTTGGATTTTCTTCTCCATCTAGTGCAGCTAACAAATGAAAAAACTTTGTTTTCATTTGTTACTATTTGCCGTTTAAACGCAGGATGTGATCGATACTCGACACAAATTTCAATGTCTTAGGTAAATGTATTTTCGAAATAGGTCTCGTAGGCCGCTCACGGCTTTATTTTGTACTAATGTAAGCCCGTGACCGTTTTTTGCGTATCGTCAAGGGTCCAGAATAGTTTTAGTTTTTAGCATTAAAGATTCTGACAGGTTGACCCGATTTGACCAAATATAAACTTGTGCTTTGTTTCGGAGTGAATAAAATCTCTGAACTTGAAGAACTCGGAAACAGGAGTAATTTAATTTTTTTTTAAAGTTTTTTAAGTGTTAAGTGTTAAGTGTTTTGCGAACGAAGGCGGACACGTGACCAGTGTTGCCAGCTTATGAAAACAAAAGTCACTAGACCTTGTCTAAAAACTCACTAGATTACGGGATTTTTAGAACTAAAAGATTCGCTAGAAATCGCTAAATAAAATAAGGAAAATGGTAAAGTAAGTAATATAAAAATATTTTAATAATTAGTAATTTCATTAAATTCAACATAATATTCTATTAAAAATCAACATCAGTTTCTTCAGTCGGTATTTATTCTTCATCATCTTGGTCCCGTTGGAGTTGTAGAACTTGAAGATGTGGACGAGTGAGATGAATCGTTAGTCTTAGTTTTAAGAGAATATTTAGCATCTTTAGCAATTGTAGCAATCACATCAGCCGGAAGCTCGTAACTATAGTGATTTTTTTCACAATTTTTAACTGATTCCTTATAAAAAGAATGCTGTTAAGAATATTTAAAGCCATCATATTCCTCAATTTGTTTTTAACAATGTTCATTGTATTAAAAATCCTCTCTACTCCGACATTGGAGTGAGGACGTGATAAAGCGGATATGGCTAAATCAGATAACTCCAAAAAAGTATTTATTCCAGCAGCATAATATTCAGCCAAAAATTATCGAGTTATAGAGTGAGCCAAAAATTCAATGAAATTGTTTGTAGGGTTCCATTGAACATAATTAATACAATGTCATTGCTGTAGGGGTTTGTCAATTTTTTCGTCATCAAATCTGAGCTCTGAAGCAAGATCTAATATTTTGTTATATTTGCCCTGGCGAATTTTTCAGACTCAAAAGACACATTTTCTCCCAAGTAATGTAGTTGAAAAGAAGTAAGTATTTTTTCGAAACTGCAAGATTGAATATCACTAAAAATCACCAAATAATTTTTTAGCGATAACACATTTAAGAATATCGCTGTCGAACTTCAAAATTCACTAAAACTAGCGACAAAATGGCTAAGGTGGCAACATTGTACGTGACACCGTTCTCCAGCCAATAGCTATCGAGGTGAGTGAATGAGGGAGTTAGATATCAGTCACCTGTTTCCGAGCTCAAACACCTGATCAACTTAACTCCTAATGAGATGCTACACAATGTAACAACACAAAATATAATATTTGATTTGGGGTCACCGAAAAACACAATAAATTTGAAGCCATAAGGAAGCGACAATTGTAGCCAATAATTTCGTTATTTTGGAAATTTAATTTCGAGACATATTTATTGAAACAGTACTTTCTGACTGAACGTTCAGGTTTTGTGTTGGGCCTATGTTATTCCGCTATTTCTCTTCCTACAACGCCATGCCCGATTCCGGACGTAGGCGATTACAGTGCAGGACGTAGGCTCTTGGAAGTCGTATGCGTTGTTGTGGCTGTGGATGACTGTGATAGTAGGCTATGTGTGTTCAGTGTACTGTGTTGTTTTTGCTGTAAGAAATGAAATATGGATAATGGAGAGGTGAATCTCTCAGCCGGCCCATTCAGTCCTACTCCTCCGAGAGAGACTTGTATGCCGCCACGCTTAACGTCCCCTTCCGACGAATGGATCGCCATCAACCGTGTCGTATGCCCTCACTGCGGAGAGGTTGGCATTTAAAACAGTGCTTTGGCGCACAGTCTACTGACTAGGCATTGTGCGCCACCACCTCTGCTACGCTGCCGGCTAGGATCTGATGACGATTTTTTTTACTTATGGCTTTACGCCTCGTCTACGTCGACGTCATTAGAGTCGGAATGAGACTAGGGACAAGGAACGGGAAGGAATTCGGCCATGGCATCTTGAACGAACCATCCCGGCGTTCGTCTGGAGTGATTTGGGGAAACCATGGAAAACCCAAGTCTGTATACCCGGACGGGGATTCGAACCGACGTCCTTCCGAATGCGAGGCCAGAGCGCTAACCACACACTCACCACGCTTGTACTGCCATTCTCAGGTGATCTACCGCCACAACGAACCCCGAGTAGTATCATTAGTCTTTGACATTCCGCAGCATGTAAATTGGATCAAACAGTGTATTCAGCATAAAGAACTTTTCCCAAGTGGTGAATCTAGGCACCAGAGCAAATGATAATAGATATGTGCCTACTTTATTATTATTAACCTGGTAAAAAATCAACACTTGAGTCTTGTGATACATTTTCAATTTCCAGCGTAATCCATCTTCAGGCTGGACGCGTAACCTAATCCTGTAATTTCGGCAATTTTCTACGTTGCATTCATAAAGCTAGCACATCCATCGGAAAGATGCCGGTTCGAATCGCCGTCCGGGTTTTCTATGGTTTCCCCAAATCACTCCAGGTGAATGCTGGGATGCTTCCTTCAAAAGGCCATGGCCGAATTCCTTCCCGTTCCTTGTCCCCAGTCCCATCTCGCCTTTAATGACCACGACGTCGACGAGGCGTAAAGAAGTATTAAAAAAAAAAAAAAATAGCACATCCAAACGTGAAGAACGTATCGAATTTCCCATCCCCAGTTTGCGTTTTTTTTTTTTTTTTTTTTTTACTTATGGCTGTTTGTTATCTGTACATTGGAATAGTCGGTTCTGTTGAGCCCGTAACGAACAGTTGATTTCCATGTCTGTAGTAACATTTCCTAATTGTCAGAATTGTAAACAAACTATCTTACTTACTGGATAACATGGTGAAGCTATTTTACAAGTACTGCTACAATGCTGTGGGTTGTTATAACCTATTACTCAAACTATTACCAGTCAACACTAACAAAAAATTGAATTTTTAACGATAAAGTTTTTTCATTGTTGAAGATTGGAGATCGAACTGGAGACCCATCGGATCCTAGCCAGCAACTGAAATGTCCTTGTCACTCACCTACTTCGTTCGGAATTACAATATAGTCTATGCAGGGCTTCATTAGAAATGAAAGTTACCGAAATGGTTACGTTGACGTCATTCAGCGATTGGGACACCGGTAAGAGTTCCGTCTCGTACTGCAGGGGTAACAGGTTCGAGTTTTCGTGAGGTAAATTTTATTTTTGGCTTTTAAACTTTATATTTGTAGTATTATCATAAATTATATACTTTATAATATATTATATTTATTTATTGTGAAAAACCTACCGAGAAGCAATTGTAATAGAACCGTACACGAGGACTTCGTAATCCGTTTGTGTTATTTTGACGTTCGATCATCCCTCGGAACCTGTATTCGAATAAGAGGTTCGACTATCATCCATGGAGGAAGGAATATATGGAGACGACGCAAGGGACCTTCACCACGCACTGGAGTGAAGCCGCGTAGAGAAAAGTGGGGTGGGGAGGTCGCCATATTGGTCGGCCGTAGAAACTTGGGGAATAGGCACAAAAAACTCAAGGGAATCATACGACAACCATGGCACCGCAATTTGATGATGAATTATTATGTAACTCAACGAGACAGATCAAAAATTAAGAACAAATTTTTTTGGTATCCTGCTTAGTTCTCGAGATATACTGTCTCAAAAGTGAATTGTTTTGGGTTGAAATTCGGAAGAAACATTCCCCAAAGTCAAATTTGGCGTTAGATTCTTGTGTAACACGACGAAACAAATCGAAAATAAAGAATAAAAATTTTCGTAATCTCGCTTAGTTCTCGAGATATAGTCTCAAAAGTGAGGTGTTTTATGTGGAAATTCAGAACAAAACTATCCCTAAAGTCAAATTTGTTATTAGATTCTTATGTAACACGACGAGAGAAATTGAAAGTAAACAATAAAAAATTTCAATACCTCGTTTAGTTCTCGAGATATTCTGTCTCCAAAAGTCAGAAGCTTAAATGGGAGTAGTGTACAATGCGATTTGTCATGCACGTTGTGTCACTAACATGGTGCTTATGAAATTACTAACAACTAATAATAAATTGTTTGTCCCTTCTGGTACAGGCTGAGTTTCAACCTACTCACATTTCCATTAATATTGTCACTACAAAATCAAACTATGTAGACACACTTAAACACATGAAATACATCGCGAACTAAATTTTTGGTAACAACAACGTTTGCTTCATCACGTTTTATAGTCCGCACAGCACAAATTATCACAATTAATTTCATCGTACACTTTCAGTGAAAACTGAACTGGACTAAAGCATGCAGAATACCATACTCATTGATCCGCTTAAATTAGACTTCCAACACTTGTTTACAATAAGGCTAGCCTTTTATGTGCAAAGTAGTAACATATGCTGAATGTCTACACTACACCAACAAATATTTGAGAACGACATTATCCTGTTGAGAGCAATGAATAAATTTATAACGATAGGCCCTGATGTTGCAGTTCCTGTCAGACACTTCAAGAACAATAATTACAATGTGATTTAATTATGGAACGTTATTCCAGGTTGTTTCCTATCTTGTCTGTTTGTGAAACCGTATACAACACAACTTGGCATTATAGAAAGTTCAGAATATTAGAAAATGAAATATTTTCAGCAGCAGACACAGTGCAAACAGCCCAATGTTTCGGGGTTATTCCTATGTCCGCCGCGCATGCGCAGTAGGAGACGAGTTTTTATACGAGGTTTCAGAGATTTAGCGTTATTTCGTCTCCATATATTCCTTCCTCCATGCTATCAGCCATCAGGGACAAAGCTAGGTGGCCCATTCGCTTGCTAGCTCTTGACCGAATAGACTGAATGTTGCAAGAATATTACGAATCCTCACGTAAGCTTTTTTTACAAATCCTTATCGCAAAGTTACTCACAATTAATAAATATAAAGTATATAATTTATAATTACACTATAAAAAAGTTTAAAATAATTCAATGAAAAAGATCTCCTCGTGGAGACTGGAACCTGTGACCCTCGCATTGCGAGATCCAACACTTGCCACTGCGTGCAACTGAAGCTAACGTTAACGATTTATGTACTGCCCGATGCACGAAAAAGCCTTTTATTTAGATTATGCTTGGCTTTCTGGAGCTCTCATTTGGCTCGCTTTCATTTCTAATCAAACCCTACTTATACTGTACATTAGGAAAAAAACGGTGATGACTACTGGGTGCGGTTTCTTTGTCAGTCCTTCTCCCTGCAGCCGGCTGTGTGAATTACGAGCACATTTCGAAGTTCCGGCGCCTCGCTCTAACAAGGGTCACCTTTGGCCTGGAATGCTCGGAACCACACCTAAACATGGTTAGAATAACAAGCAATCATAAACAAAATAGTGGTGTGTGTCATTTCCATGCAAAACGTTGCATTTTACCTCAAGTAACATTTCAATAGAGAGAAACAAAGTAACAAGATATCAATGCCGTATGAAGGAAATTATACGTAATTTAATAACGTCAGTGTATCATTGCATTTTCAATCAACAGTGCCAAAAACTCTCTGCTCAAATTACGTTAATACCTTTATAGCGCAAAACAGGCATATGCACGAGTAACACACACCTGATATTATTCCTCAAAGTGCAGATGCGGGATTTCGGTAAAGTGGTTTAAAATAATGTGGAAGGGAACAATGTGCACACCTCACTAAAGCCACGTTATCACATTCCAAATCACTTTCGCATTCACGCAGTCCAGTATCAAAAGCCACACTAATTCCATTTTCAAATGATGATGTTGGTATGTCAATATCGTAACCTAGATTTCGCCAAGCATATTGAAACATAGACTTATACGTGGGTGCAAAAAATTGACTGTAAATCACAGAGTGAAGTTTCATGATGAAATAAGTATCATTATCTTCACTTGTGGTTTGGCACATTTTAGTCTTACAAAATCAGCAATCCTTCTGACATAGAGCATATACCATATAGCTGAAAGAAGTAAACATCAAGGGTTCTTTTTTTTTTTTTTTTAATGGCATTCGGCTACTGGGCCATACAGCCAGCTCAATGTGATTTGCTGCTGAAGTATTGACACAAGGACACTACAACAAGGACAAGACATTCACAGACACAACACTAAAGACCCATGCCCTCGGCCGGACTCGAACCGGCGACCTTCGGCACGCGGAGCTAGCAATCAAGGGGTCGAGTTGTTTTCGTTGGCAATATCTTCAGCATAACATCTTTGTTTGGAAAAGTTGCATCGAGAAGAGTACGATCTGTATGACCTGACCAGGAATCACACAACAATATGCTGTTTTCATTTGTTACATGTTCGCGGAGTTCTAGACTCCGTAGTTCTGCATGGAAATGACACACACCACTGTTTTGTTTATGATCGCTTGTTATTCTAAACATGTTTTCGTGCGGTTTCGAGTGTCCGAGGTCAAAGGTGCCCCTTGTGCACTGTTCGAGTGAACTGGTTCAGAGGCAGCGTGGTGGATGGGCGTGGGTTCACATCCCCGCCCGACCATCCTGATTTCGGTTTTCCATCGTTTCTCGAAACCACTCCAGGCCAATGCCGGATGGTTCCTTCAAACCCAATTCCTTTCCGTCACCTGAGCCCAGTTCTTTCGCCCCTAATGGCCTCGATTTCGACGAGGCATGATGTCCCAGGTGGCACGGGAGCCGTGTCGGGTCCACCCAGTGCTATGACTCGCCCCGTGGTGGAGGTCGCTATTAAGGCATCGCCCCAGTATCGGACGTTCGATGTGGCATTAGCTACTTCAAGCTCCATGCAATGAGCGATTTATACCGAGTAACATTGAACGCTGAATATATTGATAATCTCGAAAAATCATGTTAGGGATTTTGAGTGTTAAAGGTGAGTTAATTAATAGTGGATAAATTTAGACTACGTTGATGAGTATTAAAAGTTGCTTAAAACCTGTCAGCTAAAGCGATATGGGCTCAGTGATCACAGTTGAAACCTACCCCACCTAGTGATGTTCCGATACCATCAAAGTATCGATATCTACTCAAATGAGTGGTACTCAAATTGTCTTACGATACTTACTCATATGAGTACTGCAAAAGTATCGATAGTTAGTCATATCGGTACTTTTTTTAATTAATGTCGAAATTTAAGAATATACGTGACATTTTTTAAAATTATTTATTTTGTTTGCCTAATGTAAGAAAATCAAGCAACATTCAGTTAACATTTTTATTTATTTATTAAAATTATAATAAAGCGTACATTGTGAGCAAATTTTGAAGTTTTTGTCTTATCTTTAAATATTTATTTATTATAATTTAACACTTTTAAACAAAAAAGTCTGCTTTTGGAAAGTTTCCCAAAAAATCAATTGTTCCAAATATTTTGGGAACAGGTTGTT
The DNA here is from genome assembly GCA_031002005.1 of Vandiemenella viatica. NCBI lineage: Eukaryota > Metazoa > Arthropoda > Insecta > Orthoptera > Morabidae > Vandiemenella > Vandiemenella viatica. The sequence continues at coordinate 27,737,385 of JARYHS010009186.1, forward strand.
TCTTTTGTTTGTCATTGCTTCACCAGCGTTAGAAAACAAACATTCACTCAATACTGAAGTTGCTACAACAATAAGATACTGTTGTGCGTATTTATACAGACAAGGAAATATAAGTTTCATTTCTTCCCATTCTATAAATGGATTGCTTTTTAGAGACGTTACAGTTTTTGACAAGTAGAGAGAGACTTTGTCACTACGGTGAGTTTTCTTTTTGTAGCTCTTTTTGATGTTTCCAGGAGTCATATTCCTGTGAAACGCTTGCTGAAGCAGCTTCTTCCGATTCAAACTGGCTACTTAGTTGTCCATGAACCATATCTTTTAGTGGTACTGCGCGGGAGCGATCAGAGGCCAGGCATAGCGAAATTAGCGCCAACTTTGACTTTTTACAATGAAATAAGAACCAGAAACAAACTCTTTGATATTAGATTGTCTGTGGCAGTTGCCTATTCTAATAATAATTTTGTTTGATTTTCAATGCTACCAACTTGACGTCAGCGAGAAATTAATTTGGAAGGTGCGGCTGAGAGGCGTAGCAGGGTTGATGCGTTTAGAATTTAACACCAGGTGTGTTTCGATACTTTGATTCGATACAAGTACTTTTCTTCCGATACTGAGTAAGTATCGAATGAAGTAATTCGAATACGAAAAGTACTCGGTATCGAAACAAAGTATCGAGTACTTACTCGTATTTACTTGTATCGAATCATCACTACCCCTACCACCCGGTCCCTGCCGTCTCTAGGACTCGCGGTGCATTTCAGGAAGAAGGAACACAAACATGGCGTCGTTCCATCTTCTTTCCACTGCATAAGAAAAACAAAAATAGAATGTGTGGATCGAAAAATTTATAATTCCTAGAGTAAATAACAATAACACAAAAACGTTGAACGGAATAGATAGTGAGAATTAAAAAAATAATGGACTTCAAATTCACGATGCGCAACACCAGTTTGAGTGTTAAAAAAATCTCACCAAACAAATGAATCGATATTCTAATTAAATAATAAATATGATGCTAACAATGTGTGTTAATTTTAAAGGAAGCAGGGACAATGGGGTCATTATTGATAAGTGAGAAAGAGATTTCTGGTTTAAAAACATATTACCTTAAACTGTGAAGTGAGTATTTGTTTTGTTTTTACATGTTAGAATGATGAGACAGGACTAACGGAAACGTTAGCAAACTTTACAAGTTTTATGTTTTTATTAGTAAAAAGTTGCGCCATAAACCTTAAAACGCGATGTAATACTATTGTAAAAGACAAAAAAGTGAAAGTTTCATTGTGAAAGCGAACAGAAAACACGACGTCACCTAATTTAAGCTCAGCAGACAACCTCCAACGCATGCTGCCTGCATGTTTCTATGACGCACGGAATGTCGACGATGAGGGGTGCTACCTCATCAACATCAGTATCACGTGACATCTTCGCGTCCTTCTTCCTCCAGTCAACTCCCCTCTATTCGCCTGGTCCATCCATTTTGTCCGTCGTCTTCCAATAGATCACCTTTTCCAAACTTCAAGAGAGCCAGCTTCAGCCGTTGCAACGCTTTCTTCGTTTCTTCTGCGTTCGACGTCTTTTATAAGGCGGCCATTCGCGCTGCGGTACACTTTACAGAGCTATAGTTCACAAATTTACTAAGCCAATGTACCATTCGCAAAGGAAAAAACCTGACCATGGATCCCCAACTGAAATACTTACACAACTGCATAGCAGAAAATATACAAATTTATTTTTAATGACTTGGATGATAAATGATGACATAAGAATAAAATTTAATTTAAACTTTTTGATAGTTAAAGCAGTGTTTATTAAAATTATAACTTTTATTTTAAAATTCAAAAATTCAATTTAAATTTTTTTTTTTGTGAACCTGAAAGAATTGCATGAGATTATGTACTTTCGTCTTTATCTTTGCGAGTAACATTCGCGAGTATCCAGGATCCCTAATTTCCAATCGGTTTCTTTTCTTCGGGATGATGTCATAAATACATTAAATCTACGATCTACTAAATAGGAGTATGGTAAAGCAATCAATAGCTTCTATACAGTTACCCATAACGCAGGATATAAAATTAGTATCTGTTTATTGTAATCAGAAAAAGAATTCAACACCCAATGGGGTATCATTCAGTGAAGAATGTCTTCAAATACACCTGATGGCAGGGACCCCCAACCTGCACTATGCAATACCTCCTTAACGGTATGGTCATCTACAAAATGATTTGATTGGTGTTGATTGCTATACGTGTTTCTTTTTCCATCTCTTCATGTGTTTTTTAAGTTCTTGTTAGTATTGTTGTTTGCCTTTCTAGCTATAGGACATAGTAACAGCAACGCTTTTAAAACGAAATAGATAGCAACGTTTGTATCCTTCAAGCAGACCACCGGCTGTTTTAAACGATGTTCCTCCATTTGTGCCTGTCTTTATACGTTTTCTCTACATACATATCTTCCAGTGTCTCTCCTTGATGTGGTCCAGCCTTCAGGAGTCTAGTGGTGAACGGTAACACTCATGCCTGGCACTCGCAAGGGCGCGGGTTCGAATCCACGACCGTCAATCCAGAACCCGGTTTTCCATGGTTTCCACAAATCACACAAGCTGAATGCTGGGACGATTCACCCAAAATTCCATGGCCGAATTCCTTCCAGTTCCTTGTTCCCAATCCTCTTTCACCTCTAGTGTCATCGACGAGGTTGTAAATATAAAAAATAAATACACCTGCCGTTGCTTTTGCTTCCAACACTGGATTTCGCTACTGACTTACAGAAAAGTCTTTTTGTTTAAGAACAGGTTAGTCTGCTTGCACAATTGTGCAGTGGCAGAGGCTGGCTTATCTGCATGTTAAAATCCCAAATTCCACGAGGAAAGGAGAACTATTATACGAAACAGTGTAACATCTTATCCCTGTTATTTTATCTCTCCTGTCATTGCTTCCAAAATTTGGTTGTATCGTTTCTCCGGAGTATTAAATGAAGGAGGGTATTAGCATATTTGCCAAGAGATTAGATAAGGAACTCCCCCCAGCCCAACCTGAGCACAAATTCCTTGACGCTATAGTAAGCGGCCGCGTCACTATTAACCACGACGTCGACGAGGCGTAACCAGAAGCCAAAAGAAAGCGATCACAAAACGAGCTGCTCTTCACTGCGCTTTGTCCGTAATAAATCACTTGTGATGTGGATTCCACACAGTACAACAGTAGTCAAGGATGCATGAGAGTTTCATATGTTACCTCATTAGTCAATCTTTACACATATATTTCTTCTGTCCATGTGTATGTGACTGAGCTGCTCCTATTGGCTGGACTGATTTTTATGAAATTTTGAGTGTGTGATTAAATTGATTCAAAAAAATTAAAAAACCACACCCTCTCCATTTACACCCCTTATTTTATACAAAACCCACAAATTTTAGCCGATTTCGATGGAAATTTGCACAAGTATACTTCAAAATAAAAAGAAAAATACATTTTGTTTGCCAAAGCGCAACACCTCTCCCCCTTTACCGCCTCCCCTTTTAATTTCCGAAGACCTTTATAGAAACCCAAAGTTTTTATCAGTTTTCTTTGGAAATTTGCACACAAGCACTTTAAAACAAGGAGAAAAACATTTAAAAAACCCAACCCCATCTCCTCCTTTCCACCCCTTAATTTTTGTCAATGTTCTTTATACATACCTACACTTTTTATCCAATATCGACCGAACTTTGCACACGAATTCTTTAAAACCAACAGAAAAAAGTGTCTTCATTTGGTTTTCAGAAACCCTACCCCTCTCCCCCCTTCCACCCACTTATTTTTGTAAACGTTCTTTATACATAGTCACAGATTTTATCAAATTTCAATGGTCCTTTGCACACGCGTACGTTAAAACAAACAGAAAAATACTATCTAAATTTGATTTTCATAAACCCAACCCTTCTAAATCTTTCCACCCCATTAATTTTTGTCAATGTTCTTTATATAAAGCTATAGTTTCTATCAGATTTTGAAGGAACTTTGCACACGTATACTTTAAAGCTAACAGGAAAGTACTGTCTACATTTGGTTTACAAAGGTACAACCCCTCTCCCCAATTACTCCCACCCATCTTAATTTCAAAATTCGTTTATATAAACTCACAGTTTTGATCATATTTTTGATGGATCACTGCGCACGTATACTTTAAAATGTATTGCCTACATTAGGTTTACAAAAACGCGCCCACTCTCACCCATCAGCTTTCATAAACAAAATTTACACATGAAACCATTCAGTTTTTCGTGATGTCTTTCATTTATTTAGTAGATGTAAATCTGTATGTTTTGTGTATGCGTAACCAGTTAAGAAAGAAAAAGAGGCATTGCAACGCATGCCGGGCAAAGCTAGAATGGTATAATTTAAAAAAAAAAAAAAAAAAAAAAAAAAAAAAAAAAAAAAAAAAATCACCTGTGAGACGCAGTTTCCAATTCGCATCCCACTTCACTATTCCCCAAAACTTAAAGGATTCTTTTTGTCCAGTAAGTGATTTAATTATCACTACTCGCAATTTAAGTTGTCATGTACCGCACCAGCCGAAATAACGTTCAGATAGCTCTGAATTTCTAAACAATCGCCATAAACTTTTACCAACCAAAAGATAGCTACACCATCAGAAAATAATTCTAAACTCCTATTAACGTTGTCTCCAAGGTCGTTTATAAAAGTTAATAGATGGTAAACTGTGAATATGGTATCCAGGTCCAACAGAAAGTTACCGTCAGCCAGGAATTTACTAGCTGATCTGGCAATAATGTCATGCGATATACGTAGTCAAACAACATTTCACTACAGCAGTCAAAGAAAACATTATGGCCGTACAAATTATCTCACTTATGCTGAATACTCACTGAACCACAACAGGAGCCCCAAGGACATCCATATAAGCGTGAGAATCCTACAGATCAACAACAGAAAACAGTTGCTTACATTATGCAAACGCGTCACTGAGAGTAAAGCAGAAGCCCTACTCAACGAATTCATCTGTCTAATGAACAAAAACACACAAAACTGACCACAATACGTGTCAAATCAAAGACACACTTTACATACATGCAATGTAACGTACCACGTAGCACAGATACTACAACACAAGTGATACAGAATCTGGCGCTACTGTAAAATCAAAAACAATACAGAGGTGCTTTACACGCACAAGCCGTTCGCACAAACTGATTTACGCAAGCCAACTGATTGAAATGCTGCCGTTCACACGTTCAGTTTGGCTTGCACGATTGTAAAGTGAGAAACTCTGAAAAATTTAGTCTGCTGTGTTGAAAATGGAAAATTTCGATGAAAAACTAATTCAGGCAAAGGCTGCGGTTTGCAGTATTAAATTGATCAAATTGAACGCGAATAATAGGAAATAGTCTAAACCATGGTTGCTAAAAAAGGCATTTGTTTTCTCAAACCAATTTAATACGTGAATAACACAGTAAGTCTGAAGATTTTTGCAAGTATTTGCGTATGGACAAAGTATTTGCCAAATTTAACTACATAAATAATTTCAAGAGCAGACGTTGCTTGAAATTTTTCAATTAAAATTTTATGGTCATGACTCTTGCGCTGTACTCTAAAAATTCCACAAACAAGGAAACGACATGTATTGTTCAATAAATTTAACAAGAAATTCGTTTTCATTGGACGTTTTGAACAAACAATAAACAAACTAAACAGCAATTAACACGAACTGAATGGTTATCAATATATAGGTATGGATCCCGGAATATCCGAGATTAATAGACCGATCAACTTGAAAGTTGGCACATACGGTACTATATATTTCTTCATGGAGAAGGTTTCTGATAAAATAAAAATAAAGCACTCCTTAATTTTTATACAAACGCACTTTTAACTTTAAAACAAACAGAAAAATGGTTTACAGAAACCCAGCCCATCTCTCTCTATTAACTCCCTTAATTTTTTTCAATGTTCCTTATACAAAACCACAATTTATATCCGATATCGATGGTTCTTTGGACACGTAACAAAACGAAAAATACTGTCTACGTTTGGTTTAAAAAACGAACTCCCTCTCCTCTCCCCCTTCACCGCATAAGGAAAATTTATATGTGCAACGATTCAGTTTTTTTACAAATATCTCGAAAACGGGAGCGAAATCGGCCTAAGTTGATGGTGATGAAGATCTAACAGGAAACTTTGGCATCCATCCCTCGAGAAACGCCGGGTTCTCTCCTAGTAAGTAATAAGATATGTGAATGAGATTAATTAACAGGTAACTGCCAGCTTAAAGGTCGCGAGAACAGCTGGTCGAACGTCACTACCACCCATGCGCATGCGCTGTGTTGGAGCTGAGGCTTGAACCTTGTTTAGACGCTCATTCCAACACACCAACCTCAAGAGATTTTCTGTCGGGACAAATTTTACTCAAGCCAAACTTTTTGGCTTGCGCAAACTTCATGCCTTCGGTTACACGCAACGATTTACTTACCAAACTAGCTTGCGCAAGCCAGTTTATGCAAACGGCTTGAGCGTGAAAACGTACATTGATACAGATGATTGTGCAATCTAACATGGCGCATCGCAACTCATCTCTACTAATATATTCAGGCTGTCATCGAACCTATGTTGAATGGGGTTCTCACAGCTGTGTATATTAGCTCTGTATGACCGGGGACGGAGCAAGAAACGATAATATAACAGAGATCACTCTAAGGTAAGCATTCCTTTTCTAACCTTAACTCCACAGATAAACATTTTGAACCCTGTTAATTATTTCTGACTAGGTAACTTTGGAAATTTAGTTATTCAGTTTTCTGAAATTTAAAAAGATAGAACAAACGAAAAACATCAAGATTAGAATACTACGTTCAAGCCAGTTAGATTTCTAACCGAAGTTTTTGGTTTAAGAAGATACTTAATCGTATTTATGTAGAGTATTTCCTCTTTGTACTGAAACACCTAATGTTCACGTACCTTCATGAACGTTTCATAAATTAATTTCTTAATTTTTCTGCACGTTCTCAGTCGGTTTGAATGATATTCATGTAGAATATTTCCTCTTCGTATTGAAATGATTAATTTTCCTTTATGAACATTTGATTAATTGATTTCTTAATTTTTTATAATTGTATTAAAATATGTAGAAAAAATTAAGACCTTCTGGTGGCTGGAACAGCTTGAGAAATAGAAAAAAGGTAAAAGAAACGAAACTTTCAATGTGATATTCAGGTTTTAGTCCCTTAATTGCTACTCGAAAATAATAACTAAAAACGGATTACTGTATTATTTCACACATCTATGTCTGTGCGGGCGAAGCAACGAACAAATGCTAATTTACAAATATGTTAGGGCCTATATGTTTTTATTTTACCGTTCAGCGCAATATTATTGTTTGTGACAGTACGAAAGAAAATGCTGTTCCTTATAAACACGCAATAGAACGGACTCGGTGTAAGCTGAGGATGTTTTTGTAACAACTTACATAGTGTATATTTGAATGTACCAGTCAAATTTAGAACACAAAACGAATCATAAGTATTTCCGCAAATAAACAATTGTTTTGGACGATTTAAATAATAATAATTAAAAAAAAAAAACATTCGCCATTTAAGTTACTAAAGTGCGCGCAAGCAGAAATAGACGATTGGTTTGTATGTAGAATTGAAGGGTGGCGTGCTTGTGGTATTATCTGAGAGGGGCTTCCAGTCATTTTTTCCAGACTCTCCCGTTTCGTCTGGAAGGGGGCGCAGATGCCATAAATCCCAGTGAGCCGTTCCGTGGGGGTGGCGTGGTGGGGGTGGGTGAGGGGGAGCAGAATGAAGGAGAAGGGGAGGAGAGAGATTAGGATTTACTCCGCGGGCGGCGCCACCGTACTGATTAGCTGGACTGATCGATAAGAGAGAAGCAATGTGTTCAGGGAGAAGTGCATAGTGGCCACATAAATATAAGGGGACATTTATTGCGCGTAACTTTTTTCTGACAATATTAAAAAGAACAAAATCAATAAAACTAAAAAACCTGGAAAAATACAAAAAGAATTATCTAAAATGTGTACAAGAACACAATTGGTATGTAACATTCAGGATAGCCTAAGCAAGAATTAAACTGGAGTACGACAGGTCTTTGGCTGATTTTAAATTTCTGTGCTGTTGAAGAAAAGGACGGAATGAAGGAAAACGTGGTTGTGTGAGACATAAACGCGGGGGAGTGATTTTGCTACGATACTTGTGAATGGTGAGGCAGAAGAGTTAAAGCGATTATTGAAACACTTAAACTAAATATGTAAACACTAGTCGGAAAAGACGTCTTGAAAAGCCACCAAAATGGCTGCAGTACAAGTAGTCTTTAAAGTTACAACCGCAACAAAAGAACGACCAATATAATTTGCACAGTTACTGGTTGAAATAACTACTATGAAGTAAGCAAAGATATAACACTAAATAAGCCTTTTTTTTTTTTTTTTTTGCTTCTGGTTTTACGCCTTGTCGACGTCTAGGTCATTAGAGACGGTATAGGACCGGGGGCTAGAAACGGGAAGGAATTTGGCTATGGCCTTTCGAAAGAACCATCCCGGCATTCACCTGGAGTTATTTGCGGAAACCATGGAAAACCCAAATTTCGGTGCCGGGACGGGGATTCGTGCCCGTGTCTTTCAGGATGCGAGGCCAGAGCGTTACCGCTCACCCACCACGCTCGGTCAACATCAAATCAGATTATCAGCGGCAAATTAGCTGATTCTATAAGAAAACGATTTAGAGCTGTAATATCATAATCGCGCATACTACTTTTAGTTACTATTGCTATTGCGGAGTAGGAGAAGAACCGGGTAAAGTGGTCACTGGCGTTTTTGCGACCGCAGGTTGGAGCGGAAGACCAATGCCTGTTCAGCGTATCGTCTGTCGAGGATATTATTATTATTACTCCGTGATTCACTAAAAGTGTGTGGCGGAAGGTGTATTGCACCTATCCGGAAGGGTAATGGTTTGAAAGGGATATACGGGATATGGCAGGAGGCGCCCGTGGGCTATTGTGAGGAACCATCCCAGCATTGGCCTGGAGTGATCTGGGAACACCATGGATAATCCTGATCAGGATGGCCGGAGAGCTTTATCGCAAGCTACTCCTGTCTGATTTTAAGTTTACTCGCCCTGTAATCCTTTCTATTCCATTCCCTAATCGGTCGCGGAAAAAATTAGTATAGATATGAATCGTTTCTGGCCCTGATTTCTCTATCTTATTTTCGCGGTCATTCCCACATATGAATGTTGTTCGTAGTAATATTTGTTTGCTGTCATTCCGAAATACGTCAGTCGTGAATTTTTCAATTAGCTTCCGGAACCTAACTCCCTCAACAACGCATTTACGCTTTGCCTACAACTGTCACGAATCGGGCGGCTCTTCTTTGGACCTTCTCTAATGCCTCCATTAACCCATTTTGACGAGGACCTCATACAGGACAACAAGATTCTAAGTGAGAACGCACTAGTGAGTTGTATGCAATTGTTTTAAATCACGACCTAGAAATCGGAGCATACGATTTGCTTTCCCAATTTCCTTCTCGATATGCTCATTCCAATAATTGTAATACTTGTAGTTTTTGATGCAAGGTAAGTGCCCAGTCTATGTGGGAACTAAATAGGTCACCTGAAAAGGCAAAAGTGCAGTAGTGGAAAACTAAGTTCCCCTCGTCTCGGAATGGCTGATAGTTGTGGAACGCTTCAATGAACTGCTTACAGGTGTGAACAGGTCCTAGGTAAATCTGGCGAAATGAGGTTATGTTGACGCTACCAACATTACGGCCTAAAACAGACGGAGCGACATTTCAAGCGGCTCTCGCCGCGCGGCTTCCGCCTCAACTAGGGTTGCCAATATTTTATCGGCTGATTATAGTACTATTTAGAATAAGGTATAAAAATATAGTACATTTCAAAAAATATAGTATTTTTTCGAAAGAGTAAGAAAAGGACAAAAAAATTTAGTTATTTATATTTATTCGTTGAGGCCAACTAGGACCACGTTAAGCCTTTGTGCATTTGGCAGCGAGTTTCTTCTTCTTTTGGGCCCAGAACTCCTTCATTCGTTTTGAATGCGCCTGTTTGCGCTCCTCTGTCCAGAGTGTACCTCGTCTTCCATTGGATTGTTCGTCTCGGCTTGTCCCACTTGTCATTAACTTCTTCCGAAACATATCTCTGTTTAAAGCATCTTCTGGTTCTAGTCCCATCAAATAGAGATCTTTAATATTTACGAACCAGGCCATTACAATTTTGGGTCTGGAATCAAATAAGATAATGATTTTTTTTTGTTAGTCTGTTCTCCTCCATCCGTTTGAGGTGGCTATAGAATCGAGCCCGTCTTTTGCGGACTGTTTCAGTGATTTTCTCAATTTTGCTGTAGACTTCTTTGTTGGATTTCTTTTGATGGACGCCATTCTTAAAGTTGTAACCCAGAATTCCTCTAATAATTTTTCTCTCTTTTTTCTCCAGTTCTCCAAGAAGTCCTTTATCGGCATTTAGGAACAAAGTTTCACCTGCTTACAAAACTACTGGTTTCAGAACTGTTTCATAATTACGTATTTTAGTATTTTGTGAAAGACATTTTTTATTATAGACCTCTCTCGAAGTTTGGTAGGCTATTTCTAGTTTGCGAATCCTTATTTTATAAAAAAAATTATTTTTTCATTTCCTACAGCTTTTAACGATTTTTTGTCTATAGCAAATGTGTCATATTCTTTACTGTATTCACCCACAATTTTGTGAATTGAAGAGTATATATGTAGATATGTAAATTCAATTTTTAAATTAATGTAGATCAAAAGCTCATTTTTTATCAATGAGATACTCGCTCTGCTTCTCTCTTTTTGCCATTTCAAATTCATAATTGAAAATATCTTTTCTTTGATTGCCGGGCCGGGAATAAAGGACCGGACTGAAATAACCTTAAATAAATTTTAAAATATGTTGTAATTTTTGGCCTGTGGTTTTGTCAGTGAACTCACTACAATCTCTTACTTTTAACTAGATTGCCTTTAATATAGTTATTTCAAAGCACACTTCGTCCATTTTATACACATTTTTTCATGTAAATTTAGAATTTTTAATATTGTTTCACAGTCATCAATGAAACGTCATGTTTTAAATTTTTGTAATCTTCATAACCAATTGATTTAATAAAAAATCATTTATTAAGATATGCCAGACATTTATCAACGATTAATAGAAAATTATTTCTAATATTATCACTTGTTAACCAAAGAAACACTCTCTTTCACTTTGTTCTAGCGCTGATTTTAAAGTTGACATAGTATTACACACATCTTTTTTACCATCATGTCAGGGGCGGATCCAGGGGGGGGGGGGGCGAGGGGGCTCAAGCCCCCCCCCCCCAAAAGTATCTAGGTCCATCCCCGAAATTGTGATTTTGGAGACCGACACCCTTTTTTTTTTAGCTCTACGGATTTTAGGCCTGAGGAGGCTATAAAGACTATAAAGACTGCCCTATGGCCAACTCAAGCCCCCCCCCCAAAACCAAAATCCACTGAAGGCAAGCGCTCTGAACCAAAATTCGCTCAAGCCAAGCCCCCCCCAAACCAAATTCCTCTCAAGCCCCCCTCCCCCAAACCAAAATCCTGGATCCTCCCCTGCATCATGTTGTTTAATAGTTTTGTGAACGTTGACTGAAAAACGGCTCGCGAAATACGAAAGGAATTTAACTTTACTATTCCCATAAATTTTATTCATCGTCAAAATATTTTGAATATGTGTAGGACAATCATCTCCCACACTAATAAAACCATCACTCAGTGATTTCCAATTCAGTTGAAATTAACGCACTTTCGTCGTTTTCCTTAACAAATTTAATTTAATATCAAAAGGAAGGACAACGTCTTAGAAAATAACTAACAAAACAGAAACGAAACAAAGACAGCTGTACGAGTAATCATTTGTTTGACGTTGTCAATTTCGACATTAACATAACAGTTCGGAACGCAACAAGACAAAGGCGCGTTCGGGGATACAAAAGGTAATCATACAGAAATGTGATTTCACATATTTGGCAAAGTGGGGATTTGTTTATTATTAGTTTGTGTTTCAAAAATTGTGATTCACCCACCAGAAATATAGAACCTTCGCTTAATTTTTTCAACAGTATACAGTAAGCAGGGGCGTAGCTATCGAAGGGCTAGGCGGTGCCGTGCACCGGGGCCCCCAAGCGCAGCCGAAGGGGACCCCTCCCGACTGCCAGCAAACCTCACAAGATTTGGAAGGGCTAAAAAAAAAGTCGTCCATCTGGCCTAAGGGGCCATAATTTTTTTCTTTTTTTTTTTTTTTGCACCAGTGGTCTTGTTAACCTAGCTACGCCAATGGTAGTACGCACATCATAAATACAGTACAACCGTGGACCGTCGATTTGGCGCATATAACTCAATTCTTTGTAAAACAATTGATATTGACGACGAGAGTGAAATGCTTCTGTGGTTACTGTACCGGTGGAACAGCACAAGAAAAAACGACGACATCAGTGCTTCTGAATTCATTTTTCCATAGTGAAATGAAAAATATGAGAATGCTAGCATAAAAAATACAGGATTGCCACATTCTTTGGAACGATCAGACGCTCAGACTGTATATTACGGTTCTAAAGTACTGATTAAGTTAAAAGTTAAGATAAAGTTTCGGTGCTGGATCAATATAAAAATTTTAAATTTGGAGGTCTAAAAAGGTGTATTATTAAAATAATATGAAATCAGGAAATAACTTCAAGAAAAGTAAAAAATTAAATTCGAATTTTGATTGTGTGTGTTTAATGTAATGGCATATTAAGTGTTTTACATTTGAACACTAAAGTGTAATGATACAAAAATGGGAGAAAAATCAATTTCTGGTTTATTTTCTTCAGTTGGTTGTGTCGCGGCGCCGCCTCCACGCCGCGAGTTCAAAACAGACGAGGCGGCGCCGCGCGGCATCGTGTGTTTTGCCCCATTTAATTACATTGGACCATGCGTCGACTCGACCGCCGCGCGGCGCAAAACGCCTCGTCTGTTTTAGATCTAAAAAGGTTAAGGACCAAACAATAAACCATGCTCGAGTGTCTTATGTGGCCATCAACATCCAACAAAGATGATCTGCTTCGAGCAGCAAAGATTGCAACAGAAGTTGTGAAGTACCAGGTTAGGAGTGAGTAAAGTTGTTAACTTGTACAATATTTAGCTGTGTATTTGAAGTTAGTGATTCGAGAATAAATAAATGTATTCTTTAGTAAGAAGTCAGGAGACTTATCGTTTATGAGCAAAACTGTTTTGTAAGAGTATTCTTTTGGCTATGGAATACCGAACTAGCGATGGGAGAGTTTCGTCACATTGGTAAGATAGAACGACATTTCCGTAAGGCCGTCAATTCGGGCAATATGACCATTTCCGTATGTTCTAAAAAAATTATTAATTTTAGTTAACAATCTTGATCCCAAGGGAGTTGAAAAATTGTACTTTGTGTTATTATAGTTGAAGTATGTAACAGCTAATTTTTATGCCTTTAGATTTTTTGTAAGTCGGTTCAAAAGATCAGCAATCCTCTGCTTTGCCATATTTGCCGACGCAGATCAAGGAGTAAGGAATTTCATTAGACTTACATCTAGACAATGTTCCTGTTCGGTAGATTAGCAATCATAGCTAAATGGCTATGTCCTAAAAAAGGCAAAACTTTAAAACACGTGTAAAAAAATATTTAGGCAACTACATTTTTTTAACGTCAAATCTAACGTTTATATTTAAAAAAAAAAAAAAAAAAAAAAAAAAAAAAAAAAAAAAAGCAAAACCTTTTTCTTACTGATATTATAAACGATAAGCGCAAATTAATTTAATTCACATAGAATCAGAACTGTGATGGCAGCGTCAGAACAAGAAAGAAATATCTCTGGAGGCGTTACTGGGTTGTGGATACGCATCGCCTGAGACTCGTACATTAGCGCACCACTGTGTTCATCGCGGAGAAGCTGGCTGATGTCTTGGTTGACTTCTTCCTCACCGAGGAAACAGGCTGTTCACTTCAAGGCACACGGCTCTGTTAACTGACGAAGCCGTATTCAGGAACTATTGTCACTTAAATAACAGACAGTTTAATTTGGTACTCAGTTTTAATTGTGTCAAAATTAAAACACAACATACATCATGTAATGTGAAATATGTACTTAAGATTTTAAGGCTGAAACGGATGCCGATAATGATGCTTCCTACTCAAAGAGATTTCAAACTTAATAAGAATTTTGGCATAAATGCAATATAACTAATTGCGTTGGCAGTATACATACGAAAAAACGTTCACATAAGAGGAATGGGTCACTATTTTCTAATTACAAAAATTACTTTTCGGTTATTTTGCTGGTTATAGTGGATTCAAATTATAAATTTGTAGCAGCTGATGTCAGTCAGTGCTTACAGAAAGGAATATGATAATGCCGTAGTTCAAAAATCAGCCGGAAAAATAGTGACAAAGAGATTTAATATCCCTCCACCAAAACGTTTGCCAGGCACAACTCTGATTGGAAACGAAGCGTTTGATCTTAGTGATTATATGATGAAACCATATTCCAAAAGAGTTGAAAAATTAGAACGAGAGAAACAGACTTATAGCTAGAGATTATGGCATGTACAACGAGTGCCAGAAAAAGCTTTTGGAGTAATAAGTTGTTTAGTGCCGGCCTCGGTAGCGTAGGGGCTAGAGTACTGGCTCCGCGTGCCGAAGGCCGCCGGTTCGAATCCGGCCGCGGGCATGGATGTTTAAGTGTTGTGTGTCTGTGTGAATGTCCTGTCCGTCCTGTGGCGTCCATACATTGGAAAAATACATTATATACAGTGGATGACGACGTATACACTGAAAGCAAATAATAATTACATAGAGCTGGCTGTATGGCCTCCGTTGCCAAATGCCATTCAAAAAAAAAAAGGTTGTTTAGTGTTTTTTATACTCCAACTAATGTAGCATCAGATGTGGCGATGATATACTGTCAGCGTGTTGTTTACATAATTTACTACGTCACACTCATATTGAATAATAAATTACTCTATTTTATAATTACAGTCTGCGGTGTCGGCAGGGCTCAGCTACTGGCGACAGTGGCGCCCGCTTTCCTTGAGAACTATTGAATGTAGTACAGCGACCCGCACTTCTTCGTGGCGTGTGTATTTCATATGCACCTTGTTAACAGTCAGCTTCCAGCTCGAGGTCAGGCTCCCCGCTCCTCCCCCCCCCTCTTCCCCCTCCCGAGGACTATCATCCGCTGGGGTTGTCCACAATATTCCTCAAACCAATCGCGAACGATTTTGGCCGGTGACATGGTTCACTATGGTCCTGGAAAACTCCATCGTTGTTTGGTAACGTGAAAGCCACAAACGGCTCTAAATGGTCTTTAGGTAGATGGACGTAACCATTTCCAGTCAATGGCCGGTTTAGTTTGAGCATAGGGTATCCCCGAATGCCGTGAACAAATTTGGAGGGGAGGTAGAGAACATCGTGAGGAGATAATTACATCGGAAAGCGACAGGTGGTCCCGCCGCTTGGCCTCACAGATCCCCTCGTTTATCTCCTCTGGATTTTTTTTCTCTGTGGTGTCATGAAGAGCCTTGTGTACGACACTCTCGTCAGTTCTGAAATGGACTTGCTGGCACGAATATCCATTGCTGGTGGTACGATCCGAAACACCAATCCCTGACGCATCGGTGTCGGGCGTGCATACATCTATACATGCCCTTGGCCACAATTTCGAACACCTCCTGTCATGCTGTTATGTCATATTTTTTATTTATTATTATTTTTTAGTGTGTGTACGAGTAAAGCGTTTTACACTACGTTCTGTGTTTGTAGCCTTGCTGTCTTTGTGTCTCTTATCTCGTTGGGGTTACGTTCCGCCCACACGATGTTCTCTACCTCACTTCCAGATTTGTACACGGCATTCGGGGACTACCTGTATATAAACACAGTCTATATCAGTTGTGTGAACAGTGCCTTCCTTACAATCTGGATCAATGGTCTCGTGGGAAAAGCGCCACACTCTAACCCCCACCTGGAATCGTGACTGATCTGACCACGCAACTTTTCTTCAGTCCTCTAGGATCCAGCCGAAACGTTGACGAGCCCAGCAGAGGCACTGGCGTCGGTCTTATGCTGCCATATCCAATTAACGGCGAACTACTCTGCACGTCGGAGCGGACTGAGTGTCGCCTATCTGATCACATTACATCTCGACGCAGACGTCGCTGGGCTCGGTCATTAAGTAGACGTGTTCAGCCACTGCGTTGTCCACGGCGGAGGTAACACAGTATATTGTATATTCACGGCACACGCTTGGCACTGCGGATCGAGGAATGCTGGATTCATGGACAATTCCCGGACTGGAATGCCCATGCGTCTAGCGCCTACTATAATTACCCTCAGTCTGTTAACTCGTGTCGTGCAGCTATAGTCACACCAGGAAACTTTTCACAAGACTCACGACAGTGCAAACGAATGCTCCGACACTACACGGCAGATTTGTTCGCTTGTTTCGATACTCGCATCTTCCCATCTAATCACTTGGCGCTCCACTGTAATATCTTCTTCTTTCGATCTACGCCTAGTTTGGACCACAGGAAACCACTGGTTTGCCGTTTCCTCTCCTTTCAGATCTTTTTCTTTTTTTCACCGAGGTTCCTCCTGCTTTCTTCAGACCTTTGTCCATTGTTCGTGGAACCCCTTCAATTTATCAGTTTTAATTTGAAATATTCTTCCAGTCTGGATGGGTCCCAACTTATTCCACATCTTCTCTCGTCTCCTCAATCTATTTTTTTTTTTTTTTTTTTTTACCTACTCTCACTAATTCTTATAAGATATTCGTAAAAGTTTTCCAGCAATCTCTTGTTGATTGTGTCTATAATTTTATCTGCATACCTATATCTTCATTTTTCCTCTGCCACCATGTACCGTCTTTTCCTTCCTTTCACTAGTCCTAGGATTTTTCTGTGATTATTTACTCCAAATTCAGGAGATAGATTTGCCGTGATCTGGAGCCACGCTATTTGCATATTGTGTTATGTTTATTTCTCAAGTCATTTTAATTGGAAACAACTTGTAATTGTGTATTAGACATTCACTAATAACAGACACTAATAACGTCCAATTAATGAAAACGATTGTCTTCATCAAGCTAGAATTTACATTTGTCTGTCGTAATTATGTCTAATAAATTTTTTTCGAAACAAATCTTCCTAACGATGCATTCCTATTTATTTCCCCGACCAATCCACTTTTGCTGTTTACGAATTTTCGTTTATTGATTGTTATTTCTAACATGTTTAGTGATTCCTTTGGTACTTTATTCCTAACCATCACCTACAGAAGAAAATTTTCTCATTCTCTTACGAGTGCTGACTTTTGGTTATGACCCTCTCTTCCCTTCCATGCATCACTCTTAAAACTTCCGCCAGTGTCTTTCTAGGCTCTATCACCATCATACGCCTTGTACACTCACAGCAGTCTCTTCAGCGAATCTCAGCTCCTTTATCATATCAGTTACTATTTGTGGTCTGCGGTAATTTCTACAGACAAATCTAGTTTTGCCTCCAACTTAAGTAGTTCATACCCATATTGTGGATCTCATACTATGGCACCACATTCAAGCAGTGGACCGAGAGTGGTGGTATAACGGTTAGCGTTCTGGCCTCGCATTTGGGAGCACGGCGGTTCGAATCCCCGTCCGGGCATCCAGATTTGGGTTTTCCATGGTTTCCCAAATCACTCCAGGCAAATGCCGGGATGCTTACTTCAAAAGGCCATGGCCGAATTCCTTCCCATTCCTTGCCCCCCAACCTTTCCTGTCTCTAAAGACCTCGCTGTTGAGAGACGTTAAGCAGTTAAAAAAAATCAAGCAGTGGACTGATCAACTTAACTACGCTTCCATAGACAATCTCTTTTTATTATGCAACGTCAACTCTATGACTCTTTCAAGTAGAATATTACGTTCAAGAAAGTGTTCAGAAAGGTTATAACTGCAGACTAGAAATATAGCGATGGAAGAATTCCCTGTCTGGCTGTCGTTTCTTATAGAGTATCAACGCTGGTAAAGCTTCGCTATGGAGATAAGTGATTCCAGGCTGAACTGTATGACACCTTTAGCCGATGGGATTACCTGGTTAGGTCGCGTGAACACTACAGGGGCAGGCTGCGTGGTAACGGGCATTAGCGACTGTTCGCGCCATGCACGTGTGAGGTAGTGGAACGGGTTTGGTGGCGGCGGGAGTTGTGATTGGCGGAGCTCACCTGAGCAGCCCCGCCCAGGTGAGGCACGGCACGGGCTGGCAATTAAAACACAAACACACTGCACTCGTATTGCTCCATGCCAATGAATATTAATTCTAAACTCCTTCAGTGTTTTTGGTAAATTGTGGATCATTTCTTTGGTAATTTATTCCAGTACCTCACTGCCTCATCCACAAAATAAAACTCCCACACTCGCTTACACGAACTAAGATTGTCTAAGTTTCCATTCTTCTCATTATATCATATTATTTTTATTTTTTGTCTTATGACAAACTAAAATACGAACTCACTCAATTTATGTCTTAAACTATCAGGATTTTTACATGTCATAAAACTGCATTATTTAATGTACAGCTGAAAAAATTATTCAGCAGAGTTTGGGGAGTTTTTCACAGTTCGAGAGCTTTGGTCTGAGGTATGTCTTATAAAACTGCATCAACTAACATTAAAATCAAAATTTTCGTAAAACCACTATTTTTTTATCTGCAATCTAGAACACCGAAGTTCAACATGTGGTCCGGAACAAGTGTTTTGCAGGCAGAAAGTAAAAAAAAAAAAATCAATTGTAATCAAATTATAGACATCATCATAAAAAAAAAACTAGTAAAACTCGTCCACATAAAATGGATACTGTACACGTGCTGTATAAAGCCATAAGACAATTGTAACAGCCCTCTAACCTAAACTTAAATGGAATTGTATTTTGTGTAGCACTTGTAGTAAGCTAGAGTTTGATTGAATATGATCTGGTAGGTTTGAAAATCAATGTATATAGACTTTGTTTTATGAAAAGAAATGATTTAAAGGCCATTTAATATGTTTAAGAACAGAATTGTGCAAGAGAATTGCTTAAATGTTGTTAATTCCAAGTACTAAGGCAAGTTACGATGTCTAAAGGACAATGTGCTACAGTTTAAAATGATTTCTGTAAATAATTTTTGTGTTTAAGTATCTTTAATTTCCATCTCTGACCATTTTGTATCGATTCTAAATGATTATGTATTAATTCTGATTGTTTTTAATATGTTTCAATTGTTTAAGTATTGTTAATGTTCGAGATATATCTGGCGGAAGCTTTTGAAGTGTTCTACAAATTCCGATGCAGCGTATATAAAGCAAACATCCGAGACAGAGAAACAGTTTTCACCGACTCAATTTCCGACGGCCAAGGACTGTATTGTCTGTGGAAGAAGTGTTGTATGCAATCTCTTGATTGAAACAGTATCTTTGACTTCGTTGTTTATGAAAATAAAAGCAAGTTTAAAGTGAACTGTATCGTGGACCAGTTATTTATAATATTAATAAAACCACGAAGAATCTAATACAATCCTTCTAAAAACAGTGAATATTTAGACGGCCAATAAAAATCTGGTATTTGTATGATTTACCGCATTGTGAGTATAATGGTTTATTCAATAAATACGTTTCCGGTCGACGTCAAGCAGAGCGACGTTCCTTTGAGTTCAGGCCTTACTGTAGGTACAGGACCGCCGAACGTGCCCATTGTAACTTGTATTCTACTACATCCATAAAGGAAAAAATAAGGGCCATATATGAGGGTAATTTTTTAGAAAATAATTTTCGATTTTTAATAAGAACAAAAATATTGCAAATATCAGTCAAATGTATTTATTTATATATTCTATATACTTACATTTACTTTTCCTTATAATTCCAAATTTTGTTCGAACATTTGTCATACCATCCAGCAATTTTTGAATTGTGACGTCAGAGAAACGTGCTCGTGTCAGCCCACTTCTTAGTCGCCACTGCACCGCTGACCTCTCCTTTAAGTAATGAAACAGGTGAAAATCACCTGGCGCGAGGTGTTCTCATCCAAAAGACTGGATTATACCTGTCTGCAATCCCTAACGACACTAAGGAGAGCTGTAAATAGCAAAATACGCGTAGAAAAAAATTAATAACTGTTAAACGTTTAATTCATCGCATTATTGATTCTAAACGTTTCTAAGTTCCGTGAGTGTAAAGAGCAAAATACGCGTAGAAAAAAATTAAATAACTGTTACACGTTTGATTCATCGCATTATTGATTCTAAACGTTTCTAAGTTCCGTGAGTGTAAAGAGCAAAATACGCGTAGAAAAAAAAATTAAATAACTGTTACACGTTTGGTTCATCGCATTATTGATTCTAAACGTTTCTAAGTTCCGTGAGTGTAAAGAGCAAAATACGCGTAGAAAAAAATTAAATAACTGTTACACGTTTGATTCATCGCATTATTGATTCTAAACGTTTCTAAGTTCCGTGAGTGTAAAGAGCAAAATACGCGTAGAAAAAAATTAAATAACTGTTACACGTTTGATTCATCGCATTATTGATTCTAAACGTTTCTAAGTTCCGTGAGTGTAAAGAGCAAAATACGCGTAGAAAAAAATTAAATAACTGTTACACGTTTGATTCATCGCATTATTGATTCTAAACGTTTCTAAGTTCCGTGAGTGTAAAGAGCAAAATAAGCGTAGAAAAAAAATTAAATAACTGTTACACCGTTTGATTCATCGCATTATTGATTCTAAACGTTTCTAAGTTCCGTGAGTGTAAAGAGCAAAATACGCGTAGAAAAAAAATTAAATAACTGTTACACGTTTGATTCATCGCATTATTGATTCTAAACGTTTCTAAGTTCCGTGAGTGTAAAGAGCAAAATACGAGTAGAAAAAAAATTAAATAACTGTTACACGTTTGGTTCATCGCATTATTGATTCTAAACGTTTCTAAGTTCCGTGAGTGTAAAGAGCAAAATACGCGTAGAAAAAAATTAAATAACTGTTACACGTTTGATTCATCGCATTATTGATTCTAAACGTTTCCAAGTTCCGCGATTGTAAAGAGCAAAATACGCGTAGAAAAAAATTAAATAACTGTTACACGTTCGATTCATCGCATTGTTGATTCTAAACGTTTCTAAGTTCCGTGAGTGTAAAGAGCAAAATACGCGTAGAAAAAAATTAATAACTGTTACACGTTTGATTCATCGCATTATTGATTCTAAACGTTTCCAAGTTCCGCGATTGTAAAGAGCAAAATACGCGTAGAAAAAAAATTAAATAACTGTTACACGTTCGATTCATCGCATTGTTGATTCTAAACGTTTCTAAGTTCCGTGAGTGTAAAGAGCAAAATACGCGTAGAAAAAAATTAAATAACTGTTACACGTTTGATTCATCGCATTATTGATTCTAAACGTTTCTAAGTTCCGTGAGTGTAAAGAGCAAAATACGCGTAGAAAAAAATTAAATAACTGTTACACGTTCGATTCATCGCATTGTTGATTCTAAACGTTTCTAAGTTCCGTGAGTGTAAAGAGCAAAATAGGCGTAGAAAAAAATTAAATAACTGTTACACGTTCGATTCATCGCATTGTTGATTCTAAACGTTTCTAAGTTCCGTGAGTGTAAAGAGCAAAATATGCGTAGAAAAAAATTAAATAACTGTTACACGTTCGATTCATCGCATTGTTGATTCTAAACGTTTCTAAGTTCCGTGAGTGTAAAGAGCAAAATACGCGTAGAAAAAAATTAAATAACTGTTACACGTTTGATTCATCGCATTATTGATTCTAAACGTTTCTAAGTTCCGTGAGTGTAAAGAGCAAAATACGCGTAGAAAAAAATTAAATAACTGTTACACGTTTGATTCATCGCATTATTGATTCTAAACGTTTCTAAGTTCCGTGAGTGTAAAGAGCAAAATAAGCGTAGAAAAAAAATTAAATAACTGTTACACCGTTTGATTCATCGCATTATTGATTCTAAACGTTTCTAAGTTCCGTGAGTGTAAAGAGCAAAATACGCGTAGAAAAAAATTAAATAACTGTTACACGTTTGATTCATCGCATTATTGATTCTAAACGTTTCTAAGTTCCGTGAGTGTAAAGAGCAAAATACGCGTAGAAAAAAAATTAAATAACTGTTACACGTTTGGTTCATCGCATTATTGATTCTAAACGTTTCTAAGTTCCGTGAGTGTAAAGAGCAAAATACGCGTAGAAAAAAAATTAAATAACTGTTACACGTTTGATTCATCGCATTATTGATTCTAAACGTTTCTAAGTTCCGTGAGTGTAAAGAGCAAAATACGCGTAGAAAAAAAAATTAAATAACTGTTACACGTTTGATTCATCGCATTATTGATTCTAAACGTTTCTAAGTTCCGTGAGTGTAAAGAGCAAAATACGCGTAGAAAAAAAATTAAATAACTGTTACACGTTTGATTCATCGCATTATTTATTCTAAACGTTTCTAAGTTCCGTGAGTGTAAAGAGCAAAATAAGCGTAGAAAAAAAATTAAATAACTGTTACACCGTTTGATTCATCGCATTATTGATTCTAAACGTTTCTAAGTTCCGTGAGTGTAAAGAGCAAAATACGCGTAGAAAAAAAATTAAATAACTGTTACACGTTTGATTCATCACATTATTGATTCTAAACGTTTCTAAGTTCCGTGAGTGTAAAGAGCAAAATACGCGTAGAAAAAAAATTAAATAACTGTTACACGTTTGGTTCATCGCATTATTGATTCTAAACGTTTCTAAGTTCCGTGAGTGTAAAGAGCAAAATACGCGTAGAAAAAAAATTAAATAACTGTTACACGTTTGATTCATCGCATTATTGATTCTAAACGTTTCTAAGTTCCGTGAGTGTAAAGAGCAAAATACGCGTAGAAAAAAAATTAAATAACTGTTACACGTTTGGTTCATCGCATTATTGATTCTAAACGTTTCTAAGTTCCGTGAGTGTAACCACCGCTACAACGCAGCACGCGTTCCGTGTAGCGATGTGTTTAATACATAAGGATGCATATTTAGTTTTATTTCATAACTAGCTGGTACCTACGACTTCGTTCGTGTTTGTAAAGGATTTGTATTGACAGCTACCGACATCTAACAACCATAGTGCACGATGGGAGACGCGATTCTATTACCACACACAAATGCTAGTCATCTGCGCTATGTAGTTCAGCAGCAAAGTAAAATTTACGGACACACATGTCTTTGAATGAAATACGAAAATATCCTTGACCGGCCACTTTCAACCAGCATATCTCCCACACTACCACAGTTACTGAAATTCGGCCGATGTTGTGATCGAAAGGTGACTCTGTGTTATTACCACACACAAATGTCAGTGATCTGCGATAGATAGTTTTCGCTGTAAAGTGATACACCATGACACGTGCGTCTTCGGCAGAAATATTAAATGGCCGCAGGTCGAACACTTTCAACCGCCATATCTCCCACACCCCATAGCTACAGACATCTAACAACCATAGTGCACGACAGGAGACACGATTCTACTGCCACACACAAACACCAATGGTCTATGCTATGTAGTTGTGGCAGGAAAGAGAAGTATAAGAAGACACAAATTTTTGGTCGAAATATGAAAACGCCCTGCACTGACCAACTTTAATCATCATATCTCCCACTTCCCCACAGCTATCGACATTCGGCCAACGTTGTGCATGACAGGAAACTCCATGCTACTTCCACACACAAAGACCAGTGATCTGTGCTAGGTAGTAGTGGCTGAAACGTGAAATATATGAAAACACACGTCTATTTATATATATATATATATATATATATATATATATATATATATATATATAAGATTTTAAGGTGAAGCTATATAAGAGTGTAAGAGGGAAGAGTGTTAGATTTTTTTGTTTATGGCTTTACGCCTACTCAACGGGTAGGTGTTTGGCCAGGCACTTTCGAAGGACCTGTGCTGGTATTCACCTGGAGTGATTTGGGGAAACCATTGAAAACTGGATGGCCGGACGGGGTTTCGTACTCGCGTCCTTCCGAGTGCGAGGTCAGAGCGCTCCACAGAGTGTTAGATAAAGGACATGTTGCTGATTCGTTTGGAGAGGATGAGCTTAGACGGTTGGCGCCTACTTGTTCTTGACTAAATCCAACACTGAAAAGATAAAAATATGTCAGGTAGCAGGAACATCGTCCAAACGATCACAACCATCAAGAGTGCCTCGTCAAGCGGCGGCTACATCATGCAAGAGGGCTACTAATAATTAGGTGAGGGGAAATGGGGTTGGGGGGGGGGGTAGTGCGGCGTAATTTCACGAATGGGGAGGGGGTCGACGGAAATCCAAATGACGTGGATACCGACTTTAGGGGGAGAGGGTATTAGGTCTAGAAACGATGCGAAACCCTCGAAAACAGGGGAGCTGAAAAAAGGTCTAAAAAACTACAAGGTTGATTAGCAGGGGAGAGGGTCCCGTCAAAATCTCATGTTCAGACCAGATCTCACCAAATCTCACCAGATGACGATGGGGGGGGGGGGGGAAAACACCTCACGTAATTAATGAACGCGCCCTAACAAGACTCAGCTCGTTTCAATCTTTAATAAGAATAATTATTCGCTGTAGTAATAAATTTAAAGCGTTTTTCAAGCTCATAGACTTAAAATCGGAGAGACGCGGACTCTGGCGCAACATCCATGTCAAGTGACCACCCTGAACAACGCTGCCTCGGGGCGGCAAGAGGTAACGCGCTACCTGCCTTTGAAAAGGGGAAGCGCGCATGGATGAACATACGTCAGCTACTTCAGTTTACGGTTCCCTGTCTAAGGTCACAACAGTACACCTCCAGGAAAATACGCCCACAGGTGAGGAGGCAGTTCCAAACAAGCCCGAGCAGGTACGGACCAACACGAAGAAATTCAGCCTACCAGAGCCCCGGAAATAAAGTCGGCATGAGGCATGAGTGTGTGTGTAGGTGCAATCCAATAAGAATATTCCTTAAGACATATGAGATGGTTTTCTTGGAGTTCGTTCACGTGTAAAACGCGTGAGGGCAGTTCATTGGAGCTGGAAATAAATAAAAGGGGGTGGGTGGGGAAGCGACGAAAGAGGCGACTACGCGAGCCAAGAGGGACTTGACTTACCACTGCGGAGCAGTACAGACAGTCGAGAGAGGATTCTTTTTTTTTACTGCTTAACGTCTTTTAACAGCGAGGTCTTTAGAGACGGGAAAGGATGGGGGGCAAGGAATTCGGCCATGGCCTTTTGAAGGAAGCATCCAGGCATTCACCTGGAGTGATTTGGGAAAACCATGGAAAACCCAAATCTGGATGCCCGGACGGGGATTCGAACCGCCGTCCTCCCGAATGCGAGGCCAGAACGCTAACCTTTACACCATCACGCTCCGTAAAGGATTCTCACTCGCAAGAGATAGACCAGACGGTTTGCAAGTACCCAGATCGTCACTTGGTACTGTTTGCGAACAGGTGCTTGATTTTGGTGTGTGGTACGGCTATTAATAGCCACTATTACGGTAAACATTACGCCAGTACAAGACATAGTGTCCGCACGACTGGTTCTTCGAATAATTTCCTTTTGACGCTCCTGAGCAAAGCGACCTGCTGGGCTTAAAAAGTCTCTATCTCCGGTGAACTCCAAAACTGAGCTTTTAGCCGCTAGCATAATTTTCTTGTAGAACCCATACATATTGTATGCCCATTTTGTTGCAAAACAATTACGTGAAGTTTGTTTGATGGTTTGATTTAATCAATTCAACTAATTGTCATTTTGTATGCAACCTTTATGTGATAGACTAGTGGATGATATTAGAATTTGAAGGCGGTATTTTTTTAGGACAAGGTGTCGGTATTTGCATATTGAGTTTTGATAGTTTATAACATTTAAATTTAAATAACGCCAATGCCGCAAATTTGTTTTAAAATAAATAGTCGTGCTCGAGATTGACCGAGCACTAGGCGTAATTACGTCTGAATTTTTTCATTTTATGCCTGCAATATCCGTCAAAGTCGTAGAAAATACGCCTAAGCATAAAAAAAAATTGTATTTCAATATTTCGTTTTCAGTTTTGCATGTTGAAGAATTAATTCTAATAACTAATTTCAATTATAATTCCTGTCACTTTGTTGATTTGTTTCAGATAATTATTTTCTGAAGTTCAGAACATGTGGCAACAGTGCAGGTGAAGAACCGCGAAGTAAAAGACAATTCTAGTTCCTGCGTTTTTCGTTTAGCAAAGGAAGTGAAAATGTCTCGTAAAATTACTGACTTTATACCGGTTGTAAAGACAAGTAGTGGTGATAAAAGTGTCTCAAGCACCGGTAAACTAGGAATGCCAGAAAATGAGGAAATATCAGGCTCTTCAGCTATTATCAATAGATCTGCTCCGACTTCAATCCAGGCGGTCAACAAGCAAGTAAACGATCAAAAACACTTAGCAACTCATCAGCTACTGTGCATACTGAAGATCATTGTGTAAAATTCAAAAGTTATTGTAATAAATACAATGAAATCAAGAATTATATTAACCTATTTCACAATTTTGGTATATAATATATCGGCACATTTAGATTAGTTTATTTAAAGTTTTAAATTGTCTTGGAATAGGTTGTGAAAATCTCTATTTTCATAATTACACCTGAAAATTTTCATTTTACCCCTGAGTCTGAATGTTAGGAGTAACAAATACGCCTGGATTTATGAAGAATTTCGAGTGATCATTAGTTTTCATCAAATTGCTATAATTTCACATCCTTTCCAACAGTCATTTAAATTGTGTAAAATTTAATAATATGAATAACCAAAATTAATTTACATAAAATGAATATAATTAATTTGCATAAATCAATGATATATAATAATTCACCAATCCCGAATTCCCTACAATCCCAACAAGCCTGTGCTAGCCGAACATGGTGGGGAAAACTGCTACAGAATAAACTTCGACAGAACTTAAGTTTTGACCCGGACTTCGTATTTCTGGAAGCCAGCGAAGCGAGAGTCGTTGGAAATAAGGCTGAGCATTAACAACATAACAAAGATGAGTGAAGCGAGAAGGACTGTTCAACAGCAGCGCCAAAGATATCCGCACCAAGAAGCCTCGAACAGAACAGCCATTCACTGGCGTTCGACTTTTTGTCAGAGTTTAATTTAATTTAATTGCAATGGAGCACAGGCTCCGGTGGCAATTTCCCTACACACCCATCTTCCCCTATCCTGCACCTACCTACATTTTCCCTCTACAAATTTTATCTTTAAATTCTTTCAAAGTTTTCGGTAAATTATTCATCATTTCTCTTGGTAACTCATTCCAATCCCTGACACCCTTACCTAAAAAAGAGAATCTTCCCGCACCCTTGTGCCTGAAATCGAGTGTCACCTTGTGGTCATGGTCATCTTTTCCCTTCCATGCACTACTTTTAATACCTATTGCAATATCTTTCCATGCCTCATCACCAGTATACGCCCTGTACACTCCTATGACCCTCCTCATCCTCCTCCTGTCTTGCAATGAATCCCATTCCAGCTCCTTAATCATATCCGTCACTGATTGCATTCTGCGATAATTTCCAAAAACCATTCTAGCAGCCCTTTTTTGCACCCTCTCCAACTCCTGTATTTGATACGTAAAATGAGGGTCCCATACTACACTACCATATTCGAGCAATGGTCTGACCAAAGTATTGTAACCCAATTCCTTGACTTCTCTCGTACATCCCCTCATCACTCTCTCCAACAAGTGCAGAACTTTGAAACCTTTTCCTACCACCTGTCCTATGTGTCCTGCCCAGTTAAGTTTGTTATCAAAAGTAATTCCAAGATATTTACATTTCAAGTCTTCAGCAAGCAATTCTTTCCCCACCTTATATTCATAATTAACCTTTTGTTTTTTATTTGTGTATCTAATAAGCTGACCCTTCTTTGCATATATCTTCATTCCATGTTTACCAACCCAATTATATATCCTGTCCAGATCACTCTGCAACTGTTTACAATCCTCTATCGTTTTGATTCTTTTATACAGCATTATGTCATCTGCAAACAATCTAATTTCAGATAGTAAACAATCAACACAATTATTCATTAGAATAATGAATAGCAATGGCCCCAATACGCTACCCTGTGGCACACCCATTTTTACATCAACTTCTTTTGATACTACATTTCCTAAACTTTCTGTTTTCTACCTTTTAAAAATTCTTCTACCCAGCAAATTACTTTCTTATCCACTCCAATGGTTTTTAGCTTATTTACTACCATTTTATGGCTTACTCTGTCAAACGCCTTAGACAGATCTAGTGCTACACTATTAATTTGGCCTCCCTTGTCCATTTCATCTGAAATATCTTGCATATATCCCACCAATTGAGATTCGCATGAATATCCTTGCCTGAAACCATGTTGCCTGCTTGAAAACCACTTACGTTCCTCACTTTATATGTCGACATGTATGTACTCTGACTTGGTATTAGATGGCACACGACGTTCGTTTTTGGCTTCTCAGTGGTAAACTCTTGATATAGTAACGCCAATGGCCTTCTGTGCCGATGGTGTGTTGCCCATGGGGTTCAGGGTCTTTAGGGCATGTTCGTTGAAGGATGTTGACAACTGTCTGAAGCGCTCCATCAACAAAGGAATATTGGTGACTTTATCAGGATTGCTGTCGGGAAGTTGCTGGGTAAGTGGAGAGCCCGCTTTCAGTTGGTGTCGGAATTTCCCCAAAAAAATCGCTTTGAGATACCACCTGAACTGAAGAAGACAGCGAATGAAGCTGTGGAAACGTTGTGTATAACTGAATTTATGGGGCTGAACACTCGTTAAAACCGTATGAAAGGTATACTTACAGTTCATCACTGACCTTTCTGCAGAAACTCCCGGAAGACATAGATATTGTTCGTGAAGTTAAAAGGAAACGTTGGTAACACGGAAGCCACCTGTGCGAACTGGGAAACCTGAGATTGGAAGAAGAAACTTAGATCGCATTAACTTTGAATACATAAAGTCCCATCGAGTATATAAACCGTTATGTTTGTTTACTGTTTTTAAGTGCGGCCGTCGGATCATTACTTCCGTGCTTCGTGGAAGCACCGGCCATTTATAAAGTTTCTCAGAGCGAACAATATGAGTAAAATACAGGCGAAGCTCGTAAATCAGAAAGATCTGATCAGTGGATCAAGACCCATGATCATTTGCTTAGTCTGTGTTATTGTATACTATGACGTGACCGAACGCTGACGACACAAGAAAATGCAGGTTTTGAAGAAATGAATCGCCAGAATGCTTTAATTAAGTTTACCTTTCGTAGAATTTCATTTTAAATTATAAAAGTCAATTTAGTTAACAACGTATGGAACAACTTTACGACTTAAAAAACGTGGAATAAAACTGTGCTTCCTGATTCAATAAGTTTTTCCACTGTCACCATTTTTTCAATCACTGCTGATGCCCGGCCAGTTTTAGGTAATTACAATTACGAATCAGATTTGGTGTTAAGGATAAAAAAAAATTGTTGATATTTTTACTACATTCAATCTAATGTGAAATTTTAAGTTCGTATTTTAGACACATCAAATTAACCTCTCATAATCTCTGACAATAAAAACCGAAAATATTCTACTCTAAAAGCGGTGTGTCTGCATTTCCGCATTATAACTCCCTTCACACTCGACAGAAATTCTTCGAGTTTTTCAGAGGATCAACTGCAGATGAAATTCGTATTTCACTTTGATCGAATGAGACGATCACGATGTTTGAAAAAGTTTCTATATTTAAACATTTCTCTGTCCATGCTTAATACTTCTCATTCCCTTCATATTCAACAGAAATTCTTCAAATGTTTCTGAGCGATCGCTACAGGACCTCTGTGTGTATCAGCCAGATCAGTTCACTACATAGTCTCGCCTCGCATTCGGGAGGACGGCGGTTCGAATCCCCGTCCGGGCATCCAGATTTGGGTTTTCCATGGTTTCCCCAAATCACTCCAGGCAAATGCCGGGATGCTTCCTTCAAAAAGGCCATGGCCGAATTCCTTCCCATTCCTTGCCCCCATCCTTGCCCCCCATCCTTGCCCCCCATCCTTTCCCGTCTCTAAAGACCTCGATGTTAAAAAGAGACGTAAAGCAGTTACAAAAAAAAAAAAAAAAAAAAAAAAAAACCTACATAGTGCGTAGTCTCTGTCTTTACGCTTTCTAACTTCCTTCAGACGCAGCTTAAATTCTTCAAACATTGCAGAGCGAAGCCAAGAGGGGAAACACAGGTCAGGAACGTATCTCAGCCACATCGACTCACGCTATCACGATCTTTGATCTTTTGATCGGTCTGGTGGCCTTCACCTCTGGCACAACTTGTTGTGTAATGTGAAGAACTCCAGAACGCTTCCGTAGTTCGGAATCCACGCTGAGCTGTAGGTTCCCTTTACCCGGTAGGATTACCGGGCTAGGTTAAGCCGGCAACGGTATGGGTGGAATGCGCAGATAATAGAAACTCTTTCACCAGGACGTTACGACAACACTTACCTTTTTACCCTTTAATCTGTAGTGCGTAGTATATCCGCGCAAAACTTATCTTTACTATTTTGTGCTCAAGAGATTTTATTCAAATTACGTTCGTTGGTTTTACAGTCAGGTCATATCAAGTTGTTACGATATTTGACACTAAAAACTTGAAATATTCTATGTCCGTGACCTTACACAAACGAGGGTCACAGGCTTACATCTAATATGAATAAAACAGCACAGCACACATTTGCTGTTAAACCCTCGATCATTTCTAGACAGTGATAAATAACTAAATACATAAATGTCATTAATATGTATCTATAAACGATATCGGTGTATATCTGTTGCAGGAAAACTCAGAAACTACTGAGCAGTTTTTGGTTGAGTTTTCACCGTTTTAAAACCTCGGATCAGACTTAAAATGTGCGGTATGTTTTATGTTTATACGTTACATAACGCCGGAGCATTAAATGAAATTCTGAGAAACACCAAAGATGTAATACCAACTAGATATTGCATACGTCATACTTCGTAAAAATAATATGGCATCGACCGGATCCTTCCTTAAATTTCAGTTATTCAGTCACTAATCCTCATATGCAGCCGTACTCAACGCGTAAGATGAAATTACGTAAAATAATAAGTACGAAAATCAGCATTGATGTAGTCAGACAACGAAGCTACAATCTCTGACTGCTATCAGTAACCTACGCCTTTTTACGTGAACGTGAGCCTTTCGTGTTATCAACAAAAAACAGTTTTGGAAAATAATTATGAGTACTTGGTGTTCAGCTGTAGAGGTGTGGAACAGATTTTAATTTTGAGCTCCAGTGCCAGATGAAGAAACAACGGGAAACAGCGGGAGATGTGAAAAAGCTGCCAAAATAGATTCGTCAATTTTCAGGTTACACCAGATTATTTGTAAAATAAATGTGTCCTAAAGTCTTTAGACATTCGTCAGAATTTAACTCGGACCAAAAGCGACATTTAGTGTAGTTCCGGAAATAGCTGGTGCCAAATTAATAAAACTTGACACACATGATTCTCATCGCACGATTAAAAACAGTGAAGGGGTAAATCAACTCCAACCCATTTCTAGGAAGGGTGCGTGTTAATCTAGGTTTGCTTTAATTACAGAAATATCTGGTGCAAATTTGTTGAAACGTGGTACAAATTTTCTCGTTGGGAGACTAAATTTACTGCAGAGAAAATCCAACTACAACCCATTCCTATCTTGGTTCGGTGCAGATAAAAATGGCTGATGCCACTTCAAAAAATTTGGTAAATATGTTTCTCATCGGACGAAAAACATAGTGTAATGGTAAATCTACTCTAACCCACCCATTTCTGGGTAAGGTGTGGTGAAATCTAGGTTTGCTTTGATTCCAGAAATGGCTGGCGCGAATTTAATGAGACTTGAAGCATAAATTTTTCACTGAGTGGACCGAGCAAGGCGGAATAGGCCTACTCCGCTACTAACTGCTAAAGGAACAGATTGTTGCAGGAAGTGTAATGAAGATTTATATGTACCGTATGTGTGTTTCGGTGTCTAAGACAATATAGCTGCTGCAGCTATTTTATTTATACAAATTCCTATATCCAAATATGTTTACAGTTACTGACTAGTTTATATATGTGATAATCGAACATTAGCGATACATAATGTATACATGTGGAAGAGTGACGTTCGGGCGTGGCATTCGGGAGGACGTGGGTTCGAATTCTCGTCCGACCATCAAGATTTCGGTTTTCCCGAGAACACTCCAGGTAAATTCCGGGATGGTTTTTTTTAAAATGGTACCACAAAAAAATCTTCCAGTTCCTGGCCCCCATACTCTGTAACCTCTGATTACCTCAACACAAAGCGATAGTGGTGGGTGAGTTTAACCCCGCTTCGAATTCAGGAGGACGCGGGTTCGAATCCCCGCCCGGGCATCTAGATTTTTGATGGTTTCCCCAAATAATTCCAGCCGAATGCCGGGAAGCATCCTTCAAAAGGCCATGGCAGAATTCCTTCTTGTTCCTTGCCCCGCTCCTTTCCCGCCTCTAATGACCACGACGTCGACGAGGCGTAAAGCTATAAGTAAAAAAAAAAAACTGAACACAGATAAAAACAAACACGCGTAGAAACAAACAAAAAAGGACTTAGCTGATTATGATAATCATAGATTTGTAAACAGACTAACGGCTCCTTTAAAGCAGAGGAGGGAAAGAAGTGTTCAAGAAAACTCTTTATAAGGCTCAGGAGTCTTGCACTACGTTTCTTATACCAAGCGATATGAGTTGTAATAATATGTAAGGGTTTCTGAGCACGTCATTGCGCGGCGTTATTTTAGACAGTTCTGGGCGCAGGCTGGCGAGATAGCCCTTCCGCTCCC
Organism: Vandiemenella viatica; assembly: GCA_031002005.1. Classification (NCBI taxonomy): domain Eukaryota; kingdom Metazoa; phylum Arthropoda; class Insecta; order Orthoptera; family Morabidae; genus Vandiemenella; species Vandiemenella viatica. The sequence goes on from JARYHS010009186.1 coordinate 27,770,326, forward strand.
GTAGTCCATAAAAAAAAACAAGTGACGCGCGGCGTGCGTGCTTCTCCTAACGATCGCCAGGGGAGACCAAACCGACGCATGCGCGTGACCCGCTAGCAAACACCTCGGCGCCGTCAAACCCGACACCACACAAAGCCTCCTCCTGGATATCTATATTAAATTCGCGTTTTATCCTTTAACAGCTATATCAAGCTCAGATTCGGAGGTGTATCAGAAAAACGTTCTTCCATTGAAGACGTCACCTTAGTTATTACGATTTATGCAATTCTTGCAGATTTACGTGATAAAAAAATATTAACTACATTGTTAATATGTGCAACATGATTTCTATCCTCTGGGACAAATTATTCGTACAGCGTATGTTTATTTTTTTGAATCTATGCACATATTTTGCACTTAAAAAGTGCTTGGAAATTATGCTGAGATTAAGTAGTTAATAACTGGACGTTGTGGGCCATATCTTCAATTGCAAGATAATCAATTTGTATAAAAGTATTTAACATGGAAAATTAACGAGTTTGTAGCTAAACGTAAATGTATTTATAGTTTTGGGACATTAACTAAAAATTCTACATTCATTAGTTGTTACTGTTATGGTTTTAAGGATGATATCATGCCTCCTTAAAGAAAATTGACGGCATTCATGAAGTTCCCCTACAATCCACTTTCGCACTAATCTGTCTCTGATGTTGGAGGTTATTGGAAACTGAAAGGTTCCACGTTTCACTTCCGTATTAAATGCGTTTACACTAATATTATAAATGAGAAAGTAACTCTGTTATGTTTTCACTTCTAAACTGCTAAACCGACTTGATGAAATGTGACAAGGAAATGTAATGGATCTTTAGGAAGGACATAGCATACTATTTTCTGGATAAATAACATACTTTGTGGTGAAATTTTGAAAACTAACCGAACGGAGAGAGACAGGCGGATAGCGTGTGCAAATCTCTGTAATGTCTTATTGGTTACTCAGGCTTTATTTCTCTCGATACATTAACAGGGGTACCTGACACACTCACATTTTATGGATCATTACGATATCTAATAATAGTTACCAAGAGGCAAGAACGGTATCACTTCCAGATTCTGCATATGAACCGGTTACAGGTCTACACTTGCCTAACAAAAAAGGTGTCCTGTATGGATTTTAATGCTTACCACTTGATGCTTGATGACATGACGATTTTATTGTGATATCACGGTGCAGAAAACTGATCAATTAGTTTCATGTCGACGTGTAGTTGATTCACCATCATACAATCGCGACATCTTTTACGTAACTTGCAACTTTCAGTATCCAATTCTAGGAATAAAGTTCTAAGTTCACGCGTACGAAGTCGCGTGTAACAGCTATTTTTCATTTAGAAATAAAGTCCAAAATACGCTGCTTTGGTGAGTTTTGTACTAAACATGAGTTTTTTTTTATCGCAACGAGGCAAAGGACTTTGTTGGTAGTTAGATGGTTTATTCAGCAGCATTTGGTACAGCTGCATTTCGAAAAGATCGTACCGATTAAAGACAGAGGACAGTACAATAGTTGATGCAGGATATAACGTTTCACGAGTCACCAGCGAGTGTCGAACTTACAGGATTTCACACAAGAAGTTTGAGTTATTGTAATTTTGCCCTTGCTGTGCGGAATCACAAATATATTTCCTCCTTGGGACCACAATTTTCAGTCAACTATCATACTTCATATTTGAATGAGGTCGCTTTTACTAGTATACTGTTTCAAATCCCTGAGACTGCTCGCGTACTGAATCAAAGCGGACGTATCAAACCCGAAAAAAAGGTGCAACAATAATGGAACTTAGTTTCTGTTCTCGATGACCTGAGTGTCAATCCGTGCACAGTTACGCGTAGTTGCGGAGTCACTTGAGATAAAGGGAGCTTCTATAAACCACGTAGCTCCATTTTAGCCTCCTGTGACCCCCCCCCTCCCTCCACATAGTCCGACGTGGCTTTTGGCCCTACCCCCCTCCCCCTCCCACGTAGCACATAACTTTTTTCGCTATTGGTTCCAGAATACAACGTTTTCTCTTGTTTGAAGATCTCTCGGGCGTGCAGCCGGGTCATTTGACATCAGATCCGCCGGGAAAAATTACGATTACACACAACGTTTTCTCTTGTCAGACTATTGTCAATTACATAGGGAGATAATTACATGGTGGAAATAAGTATTCACATGTTGTTGTGTGTTCTGTACCTCATTTTAACTGTGACAAATAATATGAATGAAAGGATACGTGGCTTGGCTCGGAACCTCCCTCCCCATATGTAGCCCAGTGTAGCTTTTCAGGCATACCCCCCCCCCCCCAAATATAATAGACTGAGCCACGTAGTTTATGGACGCCCCCTAAATTCTGGAATCATTAGTGAACAAAGAACATCGTCGAAATACCCAACATGCCTCCTGACAATGCTTTCTAGTTTAAGGTAACCCAACACAGTCACAGCGTAAAGCACGTGGAGATACTTATTTCGATCGTAGTTATAGTAATGAATTTCAAAACATTAATTATCGACCGAAAACAGTGTAATCACTTCTGACTTCCTAAGAAAAAGAGTTGCACGTCATCCTTTTTTTTTTTTTTGAAAAAATGTTATATTTGTATTTGTCATTTTGAAAGAACATTTAGTTGCCAGAACATCAAATATCATCTCATAAAGAGGTTTAATTTCATTGACTAGACCAGTCATTGGCAAACTTTTTAAGGGGAGGGCCGGATAAAATAAAAAATTATCTAGGCGCGCCGAAAAAAAAATGAACATAGCAAAATTTTTATAACATCTGGATATTGAGGGCCATTTCCACAATTGCGATAGAATCAGTTTTTAATGAATAATTGTAACGCCAATGCGATTGAAATTGTTGTTTTATTTTCCGAACGCGTTTCGCTTCTGTACATCGGTGATTAGCAGCTTTGGTCACATATGCTAATCACCGATGTACAGTAACTACACGTAAGATTTTTTTTTTAACTGCTTTACGTCTCTTAACAGGTCTTTAGAGACGGTACACGTAAAACATCAGAACTCAATGTATTACAGTGCCACGCAAATAATCACAAAAATGCAACCAACATGTGCAATATATAATGCAACTACAAACATAACTGATGCTAAAACGCTGTACAATTATAAGCATATGTGACCAAAGAAAAATACAAAACCGCTGAAGATGCTTCGCAAATGAAGCGAAACGCGTTCGGAAAATAAAACAACAATGTCAATTGCATTGGCGTTACAATTATTCATAAAATTGTAAATTTTTATAAGTGATAAACTTTTTATTTTTATTTTTACATCACACACAACTTATATGCTGCAGTGGTAAAAACTTACAACAGTTACAAATATTGATTATTCTTTATAAGAGTATGAAGGCGCATGTGAAAAATGAAACTATGACTGAGCTTCTAAGAGTTGTTCATAATCTGGTAGAAACTGGAATGAACTGATTCACAGTAGTGAAGCTAAATGGTGGTCAGTCAATCGGTCTCTAACGCTGTTTTTGCGAAGCTTCATAGTAGAAAACACCTGTTGACAGATGTAGGAAGATGCAAACATCGCAATTATCTTCTCAGCGTGAGATTTCAGGTTTGGGAAACTTGATTTTGACAGGGTCTTGTAGGATCCTTCTACGGACACATCCAACCATACATTCCTTCCAATCCCTGGTTCTACAGCTGGAAAATCAACAGACACCACTTAATTAATATAATCGGAAGCAGATTCCACCCAGCCACTTGAATCGGATAGGACTAAGAGATAGCGCCAGATGTGACTGTGCCGACCGAGCAATAGGGGACATCAACCACCTGCTATTCTCCTGCAAAAAATACACCAACATCCAAAACAAAATGCTGAAGGAACTCACAAGGTGCAAGATCCCCTTCCCAACTAATTTAGCCATCCTGCTCTCTTCCAACAACCACTCAATATACAGAACCATAATGTCCTTTTTTAAAGAAGGAAATCTTCAAATATAAGACAAAGCGAACCAGCCAATCCTAGACCAACAGTCATAAACTAAGTAGATACACCAACCCTTCAAACCGAGCGTGGCGGTGTAACGGTTAGCGTTCTCGCCTCGCATTCGGGAGGACGGCGGTTCGAATCCCCGTCCGGGCATCCAGATTTGGGTTTTCCATGGCTTCCCCAAATCACTCCAGGCAAATGCCGGGATGCTTCCTTCAAAAGGCCATGACCGAATTCCTTCCCATTCCTTGCCCCCATCCTTGCCCCCCATCCTTTCCCGTCTCTAAAGACCTCGATGTTAAAAAGAGACGTAAAGCAGTTTCAAAAAAAAAAAAAAAAAAAAAAAACTAACCCTTCAAAAATACTCCACATTATCTAGAACATACACACTAAAGCAACACCCAATGAGAATAGTTACAAATACAAGTACGCAACTTTATTCACACCAAAGGATCCAAATAGATAAGGCAACACAGGAACTATTTCATGATTATTCAATTGTGGTGGAAAGATACAAAAATCGGTCCCTGGGCTTTTGGCGACGTCTCACACAGTGCAATTGAATAGACAATAACGTGATACATTTTATAAAGAAGTTGTAACTCATCTCTCATGGGACTTATGAACCATTGTAAAAGAAAGGATAAGAAAGTGTAATTTAACTGAAACATTAAACATAAACCAATGTAAAATTAAATGTAAAGAACCTGGCAGCATGGCCGAACAGGCCGAAAGCCAACTCAAAAAAAAAAAAAAAAAAAAACTCAATTTTAGGAACATTGAGAATTGTTGCTTCAATTCAGTGTTATACTGCAACTCAATCAGTTCGAGTTGCAATTCTGGTTTGACTGATTCGCAGTCTACTACAGCACTACGCACACTCAGTTAACATTAGATGCGATAATACTACAATGAGAAGGAGACCGTTACTCTATTCTAGCTACGTTCTCCTATGTGTAATTATAGGAGTTATTGAAAACAGTGTCGCGGGCGAGATTGTGTAGTCCGAAGGGCCGCACTCGGCCCACGGGGTGTACTTTCCCCATGACTGGGCTAGACCCTCGTGAATGAAATCAGCTCTTTAGCAGTTTACTAAGTTTTCTTTTTTTCACACACATTGCGAACACAAGTATTTCCGATTTTTCTTCCTCAGATCTATATTACCTTGATTCTCAGCACTTCTGTCACAATTTCATTTTGGTACCAAACACAATATTGTTGCCAAACAAAACAGTTACAATATCATTCCTTATAATATAATGATTTCTGAATCTATAAACCACAATAAAATTAGATACGAGTCTTGGAACTGAGGCAACATGGAAAAAATTCCATTAACCTGTTCATACATTGATAATGCTAATCGGTGTTACTAGTTATCAACGTTTCCACCTACCAAGCCACTACGAACAAAAATAACAAGTTTTCGATGGATCATACTTTGGCATCTGCATCCTGCAAATAATATTTTTTTTTTGCTGTCGTCAGTCTTTACACTGGTTTGATGCAATCCTCCATCCCTTCCTATCCTGTGCTAACCTCTTCATTTCTACATACCCGTTACAACCCACGTCCTCAATTATCTGCTTCATATATTCTAATCTCTGTCTACCTCTACAGTTCTTACCTTCGACTGTTCCCTCCACTAACAAATTAACCAATCCAGCACGTCTCAAAATATGACCTACCAGCCTGTCTCTTCTTCCTGTAAGCTTCTTCCATAAACTTCTTTTCTCACCCATCATTTCCAAAACTCATTCATTTCTTACTTTGACTGTCCACCTAATTTTCAGCATTCTTCTGTAGCACCACATTTCAAATGCTTCAAGTTTCTTTCTTTCCGGTATTCCTAAAGTCCATGTTTCGCTACCGTAAAGTGCTGTGCTCCACACATAGAGTTTTAAGAAATTCTTTCTAATTCCTAGATCAATATTTGAAACTAAAAGGTTTCTCTTTTTCATGAAGGCTCTTTTTGCTAGTGCTATTCTGCTTTTAACATCATTCCTGCTTCGGCCATCGGTTGTAATTTTGCTTCCCAAGTAACAGAACTCACTCACTTCTCCTATTGCATCAGATCCTATTTTTATATTTAATCTGCTAGTATTGGTGTCATTTCTGCTACATTTCATCACTTTTGTATACACAACAGTAGAAACAAAACTATGAAATTTTTAATGTGATTGATTGATTAAGTTGTTAGGATACGAAAAATCTGCTTTGTTTGAGTAAGAGTTCAAAATACTATTTGTAATAAAATAAAATGTGAAAATGGAGTCATTAGTCATGTGATGCCAAAAACCAATCGGAGCGTGTGACGTCAGTCCTTAGTAAACGTTAGTTTTGATCAGTTGAACTTAGCGTCTGTCGACAATCTGTGCGTCGTTTATTTAAGGTTTTAAGTCAGTTCATAATTTAGTTCTGGTTATCAATCCAAAAATAAGTAATATTCACCAAAGCAAATTGATGTCACAATGCTGGGAATGTTTTTTGGATGAAACAGTAATTTCTGTTCTGCTATTTCCGGAACTTCAAAATTTCCAAGAAAGTATGGGCCCTACTTCAAACAGTGAAAGTACAATGTTGTACTGGAAAGTTCTCTTATTTTCATATATTTAAGGAATAATAAAGAACCGAGCTTTGTGGGTGAGTGGTTACGCTGTGGCCTCGCATTCGGGAGGACGCCGTTTCGAATCCCCGTCCGGGCCTGCTGATTTTCTTTTTCCATGGTTACCCGAAACCCACTCTAGGCGAATGGCGGAATGGTTACTTCAAAAGGTCATGGGCAAGTTCTTATCCTTTGCTTGCCGTCAATCCTCCCCTAAAATCTTACATACCCTAGAAAGAGAACCCTATTAGCAATACCGATAAGCAGATATTTAAACGTAATTACAAGTGATATGAAACGCCGTGCAGTTGAACTGCGCCTGTTATCAAAGTTCAGTTCGAGGAGACAGTCGATTGTAGAATGCACAAACTAATCGATTCTTCCGTTCCTTTGATCAAGGATTTGTGGGAGACCATTAGTTTAGAAGCGACGTCCCGATAGTGAATGACGTGTGATTTCGACACTTTTTCTTCTGTTCGAGACGGCATTTCAACCTAAGCGCAATCGTTAAAAGTCAGCAATTGACAATAACAAATATTTTGGGTTGATATGATCCCTGGAGCAATATGTTATGAACAGTGATTACACAAAATCAGGAATAACACGTACTGTGACATTGTTATATTTCGCAACCTGTTATTCGCTACGGCGATTACTTTTCGACACATTTACAGTCGGAAACGTAGATAACAATGGGAATCATCCACTACCGAACAGTTTAGTTCTATTTTTTGATGGGTGGTGCTTCGGTTCCAAAACTCAAAATAGCATGCATATAACATCTAGCAGGGGCGGATCCAGGGGGTGAGGGCTAGGGGGCTCAAGCCCCCCCCCCAAAAGTCCATCTCCGACATTGTAATTTTGGAGACCTTTTTTTTAGCTCTACGGATTTGAGGCTACCTTTTGCCCGACTCAAGAACCCCCTCCAACCAAAATCCACTCAATGCAAGCCCCCCACCCATACCAAAAGTTTTCTCAAGCCCCTCCCAAACCAAAATCCTGGATCCGCCCCTGACATCTCGGCACCTCACGCGTATTAACTTTCAGAACGTCGCAGAAGTACACTCCTGGAAATTGAAATAAGAACACATTGACGCCGGTGTGTAAGACCCACCATACTTGCTCCAGACACTACTAGAGGGCTGTACAAGCAATGATCAAACGCACGGCACAGCGGACACACCATGAACAGCAGTGTTGGCCATCGAAGGGCGCTAGCTGCGCACTGGTTGGGCACCGCCGCAGTCAGTGTCAGCCAGTTTGCCGTGGCATACGGAGCTCCATCTCAGTCTTTAACACTGGTAGCATGCCGCGACAGCGTGTACGTGAACCGTATGTGCAGTTGACGGACTTTGAGCGAGGGCGTATAGTGGGCATGCGGGAGGCCGGGTGGACGTACCGCCGAATTACTCAACATGTGGGGCGCGAGGTCTCCACAGTACATCGATGTTTTCGCCAGTGGCCGGCGGAAGGTGCACGTGCCCGTCGACCTGGGTCCAGACAGCAGCGACGCACGGACGCACGCCAAGACCGTCGCATCCTACGCAGTGCCGTAGGGGACCGCACCGCCACTTCCCGGCAAATTAGGGACACTGTTGCTCCTGGGGTATCAGAGAAGACCATTCGCAACCGTCTCCATGAATCTGGGCTACGGTCCCGCGCACCGTTAGGTCGTCTTCCGCTCACGCCCCAACATCGTGCAGCCCGCCTCCAGTGGTGTCGCGACAGGCGTGTATGGAGGGACGAATGGAGACGTGTCGTCTTCAGTGATGAGAGTCGCTTCTGCCTTGGTGCCAATGATGGTCGTATGCGTGTTTGGCGCCGTGCAGGTGAGCGCCACAATCAGGACTGCATACGACCGAGGCACACAGGGCCAACACCCGGCATCATGGTGTGGGGAGCGATCTCCTACACTGGCCGTACACCTCTGGTGATCGCCGAGGGGACACTGAACAGTGCACGGTACATTCAAACCGTCATCGAACCCATCGTTCTACCATTCCTAGACCGGCTAGGGAACATGCTGTTCCAACAGGACAATGCACGTCCACATGTATCCCGTGCCACCCAACGTGCTCTAGAAGGTGTAAGTCAACTACCCTAGCCAGCGAGATCTCCGGATTTGTCCCCCATTGAGCATGTTTGGGACTGGATGAAACGTCGTCTCACGCGGTCTGCACGTCCAGCACGAACGCTGGTCCAGCTGAGGCGCCAGGTGGAAATGGCTTGGCATGCCGTTCTACAGGACTACATCCAACACCTCTACGATCGTCTCCATGGGAGAATTGCAGCCTGCATTGCTGCGAAAGGAGGATATACACGGTACTAGTGCCGACATTGTGCATGCTCTGTTGCCTGTGTCTATGTGTCTATGGTTCTGTCTGTGTGATCATGTGTTGTATCTGACCCCAGGAATGTGTATATAAAGTTTCCCATTCCTGGGACAATGAATTCACGGTGTTCTTATTTCAATTTCCAGGAGTGTATAAATATCAAGAGATGTCAGTAGTCGCCTATTCTTACAGACCTTAATACGTTTCACAAGTCAGAACTGTGTGAGATCCCAGAATTCCGAGTGATGCAAACTGTCTAATTTGAAACGTCTAGTACTGAAATACTGCTGAACGGCGCACAAAGCTGAAGGGTCGGGTGCGCACGCCGCGTGGCCTTAAACACACCGTAGCCGATCATCCGACGCTCGAACTGAGGCGCAGTAATATCATTACGTATGAAACACACTACAGCGCACAATTTAACACCCTTTCAAGATCCATAAAAGTAAATTTCCAATAATTGTGATGCTTTTTGAAAGTAAAAATGTGAAAGTACAAGTGGAAGCCGAACAAGTGGACCGCGAGAAGAACAGAAGCAACGTCCTTTGTTAATGCGGAAAGGCGTGTGACAGGGTCACAAGCTAGGCGGGACCAGCGGTGCGGGGGAGAGAGTTACTGCCGCCGATGGACGCGGACTGTATCCATAAGGGCGCGTCTTTTAATGACGTGAGGTGAAATTGAGGGGGGCCGAAATATCACGAAACCTCACCAAGGGGGAAGGGGGGGGGTCAACGGAAATATCACGTGAGGTTTTGAAATTTTCGTACAATGGTAGAGCTAAAAAGTCGAATTTAGGGGTGGTGTCACCAGAGGAAGGGCGGGGGGGGGGGGTTCCGGAATTCAGGAAAAGCACCTCACGTCATTAATGGACGCCATGACACCACAGTCGATCAGTGCGGCTATTTTTTACGTCTACAAACATCCTCTGAAACACGCGTTGTAGCAGTTAGAGCTGAGTATAAAATTTTATAATGTGCCTAAATAAAATATTTAGGAATTAAGTACCCAGTAGTAGTTTCCCTTGTGCACTTAACTAAAATGTTAAGTTATTAACAATATTTTTATTACTCTATACCTGCTCTAAGACACGTTTTTTAGCACTTAAGTACGGAGTGGAAGTATCTCCTGTTAATTTATAAATAACATTTTGGTGTTTTACTTGTTATATGGCTAAAGAAACAACACTTCAGATAGTAACTACTACTACCCCATATCGCAAACTTTTTAATAAAAACGTATTTTCCCAGAAGTTCCCTCACTTTACAAGTCTCCCTTAGGCGAACACATTTGTCACAAAGCTGTTGGAAAACTTATGTGCCAGTGTGTTTCGTCCGCTAGAAAATGGCTGATGGAAGAGCAGCACGACAGGGAATACTTGCAGTTAAGGAGGACAGAAGACATTATTGCTGCAGCCTACATGAATGCTTGAATAGGAAAAGGAAAATTTATTTGGAACAGACAACATTTGTAGAGATTCAGATTTTTGTGAGTGATCGTTATGGCCAGAAAGCGTGGACAACTGAATCCGAGCAAGATAGCTCTGAGCCGTGCTCGGCTCGCATTTGTTTATTTTCACCGCCCGCGATCATCTTCTGATGCTGAGCCCGCGTGCTAGTTTCGCCCGTGAGAGAGCGCTGTGGCCCGGTGGTGCCCTCTTCGGCTGAATGAGCTGATATAATCGGGGGACACGAAACCGGGAGGTGACTCGGTCGGCAGCAACGGCTTGGTTCGTTGGGCTTAATACTTTCCTCAAAGGAGTGCGACGTTAGAGACCCGCTGGGATAGCGAGCTCTTGTAATTTGCCCAGGCAGCCCGGAAGTACTACTTGAGGTGGATGTGTGATTCCACCGAGACTGTTCCTCGCTCGCTTTAATCGAAGGAATTCCTCTGCTGCGCCCCATGTTCGTGAGCAGTTTTCCGCCGATGCGGGAGTACGCTGGTGGTCGGTGCTGGTGGTGACTTCGAGGCGATAAGTTGCCATTTTCTAGCTCTGTTGGGTATTTGAGATAGAATACCTGATAACTCCAACTGCAAAGTGCGTCGCTTACTGCGTTCTTGTTAATTGTGTTACGGGAATGGACAAAATTCCCCGATATTTGGTGCTGATCGTTCCTGCCACCTTATCAGTGTGTGTGGGTGGTAACGACTTATGCGCCTGCGTGCACACACTATAGTGTGACAGAACCTTTTGGGTAAGAACTCCATTCTTGAGGTTAAATTGAAGGACGCTGAGGTAAACTAATTCCTCTTCGTTTGGAATAATTGGTGTATTTTGCCTCCTCTGTACAAATTGTGTTTGCTACTAGTTGTAGAGTTGTTACAATAATGGTAAATTGGTGAGAGCCTGCCCTGTTATATTACGTTTCCAAGTGCGTAAGGGTTTTCGGTTTGGATGTTTAATACAAGTGGAGATATTGTGATTAACGATATTCTCATGGCTTAACCTGGTTGTTTTTGCATTGACTTATGTATTATATTGTATTATATTATTTGTGATCACAGGATTTATTAAGATCGTAATCTGCAAGATTGAAGTCTCCTTATGTATTATATTGTATTATTATTATTATTATTCCGAATAACCCTTTTGGAGGGTACGATAAATCAACTTTGGCTATGTTTCTTTGTATTTAATTTTCTTTGATTCCAAACTTCCTTCATTCTTTAAGAGTGTTGTTCCTTTTGTTCCTGGGTCCATTTCCTTCCCTTAATGTATTTCTGTCTCTTCTGAAAACCTGCCTTGTGAATTACTTCTCTAAAAAGTGTTCTGTTGTCTATTATATCTGCTTTCACTCCAGCATTTTTCATATCCTTTTCAGTTTCAGTGAACCATGTGGGTTTGGATTTGTATTTGTTCAGTAAGGTGAAGATCTGTTTTGTTAGTCTATTGCTATCCATTCTGTATATGTGCCCGTAAAATTTCAGTCTTGTTTTCCTCATTATATTATTTGTGATTACAGGATTCATTAAGATCATAATCTGCAAGATCGAAGTTTTCTTGTGTACTATATTGTATTATATTACTTGTGATATTCTCTATAGTTCAATCGTTGATCATGATTCTTGCAATAAAATGTTTGAACAAGGCTTGCTCTTTATAACCATGCTCCCACATGCTTCCCACTGAGTCCTTAGTGGCTACCACACATATCAAGCACATAAATATTATTAGTGAATTCTTGCTTTACTATTACTATTATTATTACTCCGCGATTCACTAAAAGTGGGTAGCGAAGGTTGCATTAATTGCACCAATCCTAATGTGTAACCGGTTGTGCTTATGAACGGATATACGGATATGGCAGGAAGCGCCCACGACTTATTTTGAGGAATCATCCCGGCATTCGCCTGGAGCGACCTGGGAAAACCATGAAAAACCCAGATCAGGATGGCTGGAACGGTTTATCGAAACCACCTACTCCTATCGGATTCTAAATTTTCTCGCTCCATTCCAGTCCCTAATTGCTCGTGGAAAAAATTAATACAGAAGTGAATTCGTTCTGGCTCTGATTTCTCTTATCTTATTTTCACGGTCAATCCTAGATATTGTAACGATTCGCTAAGCTCCCCGTTAAATATCACTTTTTATTGTATATAAAGTAAAGGATTAGAATATTTTTCCATTTCTTGGGATGTCCACTGTATGTTCGAAAGATGCGCATGAAAGTGTGAAAGGCACGGATTTTACGCTACAGTGAAGGGCAGTCTGGCTGGCGCCTTTTTGGCAGAGTGGTAAGAGGATTAGGAATTTATGTCGGGCAGGACGTAAACAGAATTCCTTCCTCCCGAAGGGGACATCGGCTCTCGAGGATTGCCGAAACTTAACGTGGCCAAGAGAAGCTACAGATTCACATGACGTCAGATGGTCAGCCAATCACAGGGAACATAGTACTAAGATTCGGGGAATTTTATGTTCTATGTCGTCTTCGAGCCACAAGAGGCGGAGTTAGAGCTTACCTCCGTGGCGGCAGAAAAGGAGGAGGACACTTCCTTCCTCACTTCCTTCCTCACTTCCTTCCAGTCGGGAGGCCAGCCAGGATCACGTCCATTCCGGAGCCCAGACGAGTTGCTGGCGACTTGGGGTCCATTTGTGCTGGGCTGACTTGTGTCCTGGAGACCATCTGAGGCGCACTTCTAACTTGCGACTTGCCGCGTACTGCTGGCGTGGCCAGTTACGACGATGGACCAGATGGTCGTCTCCGCTCAGCGCTACCTGCCGTGGATGAAGAACGGTAATGTGTTTCTACGAAGCCATTCAGCCTGCAACTCTCTTGAAACTGTACCCTTAAGCGCATCTGAGATAAAGATCCTTGCTCTGATCTGATAAAACCACTGAGCTAGACTGTGTAACTGTCGAATGACAGGTTAATCATTCGTGGCATCCCTACCTATTAAAATTCATTACTGTTTGCTATCATCATAACTGGTAACATACTTTGTATTAGAATAATTGTGAGATTTTTAAAGTACAACTATACTTGTTTGCTTCCATTTAAAGGGCTCATTGTACGTCTGAGCGTTGCTTAGAAAATTGCACAACCTCTTGTTTATTAACGTAATGGTAAATACGCTCAGATTTGTAGATGCCATTGTAAAAATCTTTATTAAAATGTCTTTTTGTGACAATTTTCAAATCCCAGAATCATCCAATTCTCATTTGAATAATTTACATTTTGATATTCAATTATAGTATCCTGTATAGCGGAATTAATTAATAATTCTCCCCCCCCCCCCCTACGCTACAATATGAATGTTGCTGGTAGCAATATTTGTTTGCTGTCATTCCAAAATAAGTCAGTCGTGAATTTTTCAATTAGCTTCTGTCGAGAGCAACGCCTTCAGTGTTCCAGGTCTTCCCAACGTAACTCCTTCAACATCGCACTTAAGCTTTCCCTCCAACTATATATACCTGTCACGAATCGGGCGGCTCTTCTTTGGACCATCTCTAATGCCTCCATTAACACCTGTTGATAAGGACCCCATACAGAACAACAATATTCTAAGAGCTTTCTTTATATGCAATCGATTTAACTTCCGGTGTACACTGTTTTAAATTACGACCTAGAAATCGGAGCATATGATTTGCTTTCTCCAATTCGCAACAAATTATTACAAATTGTTACACACAGGTATTTAGCGTTTAACTCCAGCTACCGGTCTTTGCACCACGCGATTATATTCATAAACTTTGGCTTTTAACGAAACGCAGTCGTCCTGGGTTTTTATTTCACTATAAATAATAGATTTCCTTCCCTATTTATTTATTAGTACTTTACACTCTGACGAATTCCAGGTCGTTAGACGATTAGACATAAAGAACGGGAAGGAATTCGTCCATGTCTTTATGAAGAAACCTTATGGACAGGAGTGATCATGGAAACCGATTCCTGAATGTCGTTCTCCCGAGTGCGGGACCAGAGCGTTACCGCTCACATGATTACTTGACGAAAAACCGAAACATGAAAACTTGAATGGATCAAAATGAATGCAGAAGTGAGGCACTAGAAAACAAGAAAAGAATGGAAGGAGAGAAATAAAGGGTTACGAGGATGAAACGAGGAGGAACTGAGAAGAGCAAGTAAAGAAAACAAAACGGAATCCAAGATCAAGGTCTGGATAATGATTGGGTGCTCTGTGAGAAGAGAATGTTGTCTAGAAGCGACTGAAGGAAAGGGGGCATCCATTAATTACGTGAGGTGAAATAGGGCGGGGGGAGATCCGGAGAATTATTACCAAGGGGGAGGCGGGGTGAGATTGACGGACATCTGATGTGAGTTTTTGAAATTCTTGAAGTACAGTAGAGCTAAAAAAAAGTCCAGAAACGACGCGGAAACTAACTTTCGGGGGGGGGGGGAGGGGTATAACCGCCGTCGGAGGCTGGGGAGCTAAAACAAGGTCTCAAAAAACTACCAGGCCGATCAGCAGGGGGGGGGGTCCAACCATATCTCACCAGAGGAACAGGGGGGAGGGGGGTCCGGAATTGCGGAAAATACCTCACGTAATTAATGGACGCCCACAAAGGGATAAGGTATCAGAGGAGTGTGCAAGGAAGTGGGATTACTTATGAACACAAAACTCTACTCCACGCCAATATAATACGAAATTTTACCCTTATACATATTTAAGAAAAAGAAAAATTCATGCAGCTCAAAAGAAACCATCAACCAGAAAGGACAGATTGACCCGCCAGTGTAGGTCAGTGCGCGGAGGTACAACGGACCAGGCACGAGCCCAGGACATCCTGGCTGTGGTTTCTCCGTCTCATAAGCTACACATTTCACGAAAGAAAAAACATTTATCACAGAGGGAATATAGTTGCACGTTTCACATACAAATGGCAACCCTTCACTTCACCAATTAGTACACAGTATGGCCCGTCAGTAGGTATAAAATACCTGGAGTCAACAAGGGCATGCAGCCGTAAAACCAAAGCTCCAGATTTAACCATTCTACAACTCATCGAAGGTAGCTGGTGCCAAAATGTTGGGAAAAAATGGTGAACAAGAAGGAGGAGATCAGCCATAAACGACAGACTGGAAACCATCTAAATAGCCAAAGTATGTGTCAAAGTAGGTGCTAATAATACCTGTATCTTCCGGTATTTCCGCGTTATTTATTTGCATTCGTAAGCTTCAGACTGACTTGATGCAACCTCTGTTTTCTTAAGCAATGAACGCCAAGCGTTATGGCCGTTGTTTTCGTTGAAGTTGTTTTTCTTCAACATCTTTGCCACCTCCTTCATTCGTCGCGGCTACCACTGGTCTTCCTATCAACCTACGCCTCATACAGTAAACAATCTCCCTGGTTTCCAGTGTGCCCTAACACCAGCTGAACGCGCCTCGCTTCACCATCATCGCTGTAACGGGTGGGGGGGAGGTGTTTTTCCGGAATTCCGGATCCCCTCCACCCCCCCCCGTGAGTTCTGGTAGGACCTGCCCCCCCCCCTGAAATGACGTGAGATTTTGACGGAGACCCCCCCCCCCCCGCCCCTCCACTACTAATCGACCTCGTAAATTTTTTAGACCTTTTTTTCAGGTCTCATGCTTCCAACATTACGTCAGATTTCCGTTGATCCCTCCCCCTTGGTGAGGTTTCATGAGATTTCGCCGGAACCCCCCTCCCCTATTTCACCTCACGTAATTAATGGCCGCCCCCTAATGGTGGGTAATTCTTCAGAGGGGCTGATAACGCGGCGGGGACGACTGCTTGTTAGCTGGGTATACTTCCCGTCGGGCTAGATTTTGATCAGTGCAAACTGGGGAACTCGCTTAACGTCACCAGATCCTGTAACATCAAGCAAAGGAACTCCAGGTGTGAGTCACAACACCCAAGACCTCTGCCCACTTTCGAGCACAGTAAGCATTCTAGCACTGAGCTGCCAGACTCCGTTATGCAGGCACTGTTTAGTATCTCCGAACGTTTTCTTAGGAAGATAACAATTCGTAATAATTTGTCGCGTTCCCGGTTCTCTTAGAACTCCGAGAAACGCCTCTACAGTGGCTATAGCTAACCCTGGTATTGCCTTGTGGCTTGGGACGCAGGGTAGGTACTTATGGGAGCAATTAGTCGAGTAGCTTGACTACTCAGAGGGATCTAATCACTGTCAAGGTCTATAGCGCGGGAGTGCATGCTTCTATTACTGCTATTAATGAAACAGTGGTGGAAGATACAGAAGTATATTTACAACCCATTCATAGAAAGGAACAATAAGAAAGATACATAAGGTCTCGACAAGATACATAGAACGGTACTATGGCCCAGTAGATATAGATACAGGTGCTTACAGGTTCAGAGCAGAGCAGAGGGCGGAGGCAGTGGCGAGGCTTCGGAGTCCGGTGTTCGGGCCCGGGCTGGCCCGCCCGGGCCGGCGATAACTTCCGTGCGACGTCCGCCGACCGACCACGTTCGACCCAGTTCGACCAACCACTGTCTTGTGGCCTCCTTTATATACGCAATTACTGCTGATGTGACCCACTAACGCCACAGTTGCCTCAACATTGCCTCACCTCCGCCGATATTGCTAGAGATCCAGGCATGGCACGCGACAAATTTGTCGTGGAATGAGAATATCGAGAATGTAATTGGGAAAGCAAATCGTATGCTTCGATTTCTAGGTCGTAATTTAAAACAATCAACTCCGGAAGTTAAATCGATTGCGTACAAGTCACTAGTGAGGCCTCACTTGGAATATTGTTGCTCTGTATGGGGTCCCCATCAAAATTGATTAGAGATGGTCCAAAGAAGAGCCGCCCGATTCGTGGCAGGTATATATAGTTGGAGGGAAAGCGTAAGTGCGATGTTGAAGGAGTTAGGTTGGGAAGACCTGGAGCACCGAAGGCGTTGCTCTCGACAGAAGCTAATTGAAAAATTCTCGACTGACGTATTTCGGAATGACAGCAAACAAATATTGCTACCACCAACACTCATATCTCGGAATGACCGCGAAAATAAGATAAGAGAAATCAGGGCCAGAACCGATTCATTTCTCTACTCATTTTTTCCACGAGCGAGTAGGGAATGGAATAGAAAGGATTTACCGGGCGAGTAAACATAAAATCAGACAGGAGTAGCTTCCGATAAAGCACTCCGGCCATCCTGATCTGGGTTTTCCATGGTTTCCCTAGATCGCTCCAGGCGAATGCTGGGATGGTTCCTCACAATAGCCCATGGGCGCCGCCCTTCCAAACCATTACCTTTCCTGATAGGTGCAATGCACCTTCCGCCAAACACTTTTAGTGAATCACGGAGTAATAGTAATAGTAATAGTAATAGTTATGTCGTTAAAGGTCATTTTCCTGCAAAGCTTGCGTAATTTGCAGTTTATGCAAAGAAAACGTCGAGAGATGTAGAGCATGTTCCAAAAAGCATATAGTTTACAAAGTATGTTTCGTTTTAACGGTAGCATGACTTTGTGTACACCCTGTACAAGCAGGTATAATACACGGAGTCATCCCGTCATCCCGTGAGGCTATGCTTTCTAGTGGTTGTTGAAGATCCCTCGACTTATAAACATAAATGTACTTTGCATCTTCAATCCGGAAATTGCCTTGAAAAATCATTACTACCCTAGTTATCTTCGTTTAAGCTTACTCTTTTTGTACTTATCTTCATTCAATACTTTCTTCACCATCTGCATTTACTATCCAGATTCAACTGTAATTGTTCACATTGCGCTGAAGGAACGTCCCTAAACCCCTCATCCCCCCCCCCCCCTGCAATGTGTGCACGTAGGTTTTGCCCAATTAATTCCAGAAGACTTTTTATGTCGTTTTCTCTTGACAGACTACTAAAATTATTTCGTATATATTGAACACAACTGGTATTTGTTTTATGTACTTTTCTATAATTATAAATTTTCTGAAAGAGAGGTTGACACTAGCCAACCCTGCAAATGATCAATTATTGGGAAAAACCAATTTCTCAGGTAGCCAGCGATCCTTTCCTTCTTCAAGGGTTGTTAAAAACGTTTCCACTATCTCGTCATTACTATTCATTAATTGGTAAAATACAAGAAACTATACATGTCGCGTGAAAAAACTAAGACGAGCCGCATTTTTCTCCCTTTTGCTGCAGTTCTATCACTTATCTTTTTACCTTACTAGGGAATGATTCATTGATCTGCTTAAAACAATACTATAACTAATTTTCAATAAGCGTCGTAAGTTTATGGCGCCAATTCAAAGCACACATTGAACTTATAATTCACTTGAAGCATCAAAACCAGAAATATTTTACCAACGATCAGTGTGGTCACATGAGGGCGATCTTAATAAAACAGCTTTATTTCAAACCATCAAGACAATGCGAACTGTCACAGCCTTGGAAACTTCCGGGTTACACTTGTAAGCGAAATTGAGTCCAGTTGAAAGAATTTAAAATTAAGATTTGTAGAGGGCAAACGCAGGTAGGTGCAGGAAAATGGAAAGATGAGTGTGTAGCGAAATTGCCATCAGAGCGTGCGCTCCATTCCAGTTTAATTAAATATTTTTATTATAATAACTAATGTTTTCCGAATAGTAATCCGCGATCGCGTGTCCTTCATTTCAATGCTTCAGTCCCACGCATGCGCGGCAATGCTAGTGTATAGAATATCTCAATTACATTCGGAGATAATTAAATGACTGACTAAATATCCACACGTT
>JARYHS010009186.1:27790389-27857692 GCA_031002005.1 Vandiemenella viatica
AATGGTCTTATTGTTTTGTTCTGTTTCCTTTCCTTGTACCTCGTTATTGTTTCTCTTCTTACTGCTTAACGCACTGGCTATCATCCGACTACTATATCCATTCTTCCGTAGGACCCCCTGGAGGTGTTTCCTATCTTCTTGTATGCGCTCATTATCCACTAACCTTTTCGCTCTGCAAATTAAAGTCAGAGAGCTTTATTGAGCTGGGAGGTGATGTGATGCAGTATTTAAGCAGAGGTCCGTCTGTGTCTTTTTGTAGGCAGTGTGTGTTAATTTTCCCTCTTTTCTTTTTACCAGAACATCCAAGAAAGCTAGTTACCAAGTAGTTTCCAATTCCATGGCAAACCTTATTTTTGGACTGCTGCTGTTAATACGTTCGAGGAAAATCTTTTAACTCCGCCTCTCGTTCTAAGTTTTTGCTGCAGTCTTTAGTATAGTACAGTCTGAATACGTGATCTGAACTTAAGCTGCGCTCCGGCTGAAGATCTCCTTTGTGTTCCCTCTACCCTGAGACCCAGTAGAGGGGGAAGGCGTTGCCTTGCAAGGGGATCAGGCTTTTGACCAGGACGCCTCTCACATTATGGGCAAGTGTTATAACTGTAACTAAATTCGATAAGAATTTAAGCTCTTAAAATTTCATAATTAAATACGATAGAATAAAAATACCATGGGATTTACCAAGCTAAATGATGTACAGTAGAAGTCCGATTATCCGAGGTAAACGGGACCGGGACGACCTCGGATAACGAAAAACTCGGATAGCCGGAGGTCAAGGAAAGAGGTTACAATGAATCAAAAAACGTATTGAAACTGAAATAATACGATTCATTTATAGTGTAAAACTAATTGGGAAAGCAACAAAGTTGTTTTTTGTACATTAATTACGACCACTTGCCGAAAATTCTTTGTCTCCTGTGCCATAATTTTCTGTTCTTAGCGTGAGTATAGCGCCAACGCTGTAGCATCATTATGTCGGCTGCTGTGCTTTCTTCCTGTTGCTCATATACTGAAGTGCTACTTCTATTCTTTTTAAACCTTCAGCATGAGAAATTTTTGGAATAGTTTCATTTTTATCTTCTTCAAAAATTTGCCTCGGTTAACCTGGCGGCTTGGATTGTCAGGGGTGTAAATGAACAATAAATAAATTATTAATTTAAATGGAATATGGCATAAGGCGTTGGCTGATGCGGGCTTGCAGCACGACGCGGCTTGGGAAACCAGGCCGCTAGAATTGCTGAGGAGAATCGCTGACCGAGCGGGAGCGACGCACGCAAGCAACGCTGCAGGAGAATGAGGGCAGCGAGGTTTCTTAATAGCTAATCGCCAGTTGCTAGTGACTTGAACTTGTGATTCGATACCGACACATTCGCCTCGGGCACGGCCACCGACCACGCGCTACGCCGCTATCCTGCCGATACTACCGATAGTCAGAAACAGCAGTAGTTCCTGTCGCGGTGTGGACCGTACCTTCCGGGCGTAACTTACTTGTAGCTTCTACGAATAAACTCACAGTACATCACAGTACGTCTTATTCTTGTAGTAGCGCTAGGACCCTCTCATGCCGTCGAGACGGCTGGTGTCAGACCTGATCATTCACGAGAGCGGCCTGTGCAAGTAAGTTCCACTCTCACCACTCGCCTTCCTGACCACTACCGGGACCTGCACGTATACTGCAGAAACGTCCCGTACAATTATAGAAAAGTATATAAAACAAATACCAGTTGTGTTCAATATATACGAAATAATTTTAGTAGTCTGTCAAGAGAAAACGACATAAAAAGTCTTCTGGAATTAATTGGGCAAGAGCTACGTGCACACGGGGCGGGGGGGGGGGGGGGGGATGAGGTGTTTAGGGACGTTCCTTCAGCGGAATATGAACAATTATAGTTGGATCTGGATAGTAAATGCAGATGGTGAAGAAAGTATTGAATGAAGATAAGTACGAAAAGAGTCAGCTTGAAACTAAGATAACCAGCATAGTAATGATTTTTCAAGGCAATTTCCGGATTGAAGATGTAAAGTACATTCATGTTTATAAGTCGAGGGATCTTCGACAACCACGATGAAGCATAGCGTCACGGGATGACGGGATAACTCCGTGTATTATACCTGCTTGTACAAGGTGTACACAAAGTCCTGCTACCGTTAAAACGAAAGATAATTTGTAAACTATATGCTTTTTGGAACATGCTCTACATCTCTCAACGTTTTCTTTTCATAAACTGAAAATTACGCAAGCTTTGCAGGAAAATGATCTTTAGCGACATAACGTTCGGATACAGTAAACAGTGCCTGCATAACGGAGTCTGGCAGCTCAGTACTAGAATGCTTACTGTGCTGGAAAGTGGGCAGAGGTCTTGGGTGTTGTGTACATTTGGTACACATGGAGTTCCATTGCTCGATGTTACAGGATCTGGTGAGGTTAAGTGAGTTCCCCAGTTTGCACTGATCAAAATCTAGCCCGACGGGAAGGATACCCAGCTAACAAGCAGTCGCCCCCGCCGCGTTATCAGCCCCTCTGAAGAATTACCAAACCTTAGGGGGCGTCCATTAATTACGTGAGGTGAAATAGAAAGGGGGGGGGGGTCCAGCGAAATCTCATGAAACCTCACGAAGTCTCACCAGAGGAGGGCGCAGGGTACAGGGGGTCCGGAATTCCGGAAAAACTCCTCACGGCATTAATGCCCCCCGTTACAGCGATGATGGTGAAGCGAGGCGCGTTGAGCTGGTGTTAGGGCACACTGGAAACCAGGGAGATTGTTTACTGCATAAGGCGTAGGTTGATTGGAAGACCAGTGGTAGCGTCGACGAATGAAGGAGGTGGCAAAGATGTTGAAGAAAAACAACTTCAACGAAAACAGCGGCCATAACGCTTGGCGTTCATTGCTTAAGAGAACAGAGGTTGCATCAAGTCAGCCTGAAGCTTACGAATGCAAATAAATAACGCGCAAATACCGGAAAATACAGGTATTATTAGCACCTACTTTGACACATACTTTGGCTATTTAGATGGTTTCCAGTCTGTCGTTTTTGGCTGATCTCCTCCTTCTTGTTCACAACCTTTTTCCAACATTTTGGCACCGGCTGCCTTCGATGAGTTGTAGAATGGTTAAATCTGGAGCTTTGGTTTTACGGCTGCATACCCTTGTTGACTCCAGGTATTTTATACCTACTGACGCGCCATACTACAGGGCGTTATATTTATGACGCGTCCGCGTGCACGGCAATAATCGCCCGGCCCAGCGGCTGCTCGCTTGCCTCCAACTCATACCGCACAGCGCCCGTGCTTAGAAACGCCTCTTCCTGCGTCTACATCTACATCTACACATATAATCTGCAGAGGGTGCTCAGCACCAAAGCTAATCTCTTTGTTGTGCATTCCAATCCCTAATGGTACAAGGGAAAAGAGAATTCATATAACGCCAAAGCATAGATATAATTTAAAACACAAACAAACAAATCGATAATATACTTGCCGGAAATAATAAGCATCTCTGAACGCAGTAATGAAAACAACAACAAATGCTCGTACAGTGGTTACACAGACAAGAAGTGCGTAAACAATAGTGCGTTTTTAAAATGAAGACAGTTTGTGCGAATAGAAACACACCACAGTGTATGTGCGGAACACACAAAAGCAATAGAAAAAGCACTGAAATGGAACATCCCCTGACTTCAATGTAAAAACAAGAAACAAAAACTGGCACCGAAGATGATTGAATAAATCGACACGCGTCTGCCAAAAACGAAGTTTTTTTATTTAGCTGCACTAGACGGATAAGTCACAGAAACCTTATTATTAAAGCAGCTAAGGAAAAAGGTCTGAATCTCAACATGCATATAAGAATTAGTCCAACGCCTTATTTCTCTAAGTTTATCTTTCCTGTTCTTCCGGCTCAAATAGGTTGGTGGAAGAAGTATTTCACTACACTCATGTCTTACCTTATAGGACGTGCTGGAAATGTTAGCCATCGGCTTCAATACAAGCTTGAAGTTTTGACTAACTCTCTGCAGTGTTTGTCAAAAAATATTATTAACTTTACTTCTTATGTTTTCCCTAGGTTCCACTTCCGCCAATGCTTCCGTGCTCTGACAATGCGTGGGCCGCCCCTCGGACGATATCGGGCCCTTCGCAACACAGCAAATGCAATGTTTATTTAAGTGGACGCGTAAACAGTCAAAACAGTCGGTGCTGGAGTACAGAAAATCCACATCTTATCCACGAACAGCCGCGACACGATGTGAAAGTTGCAGTTTGCTGTGCAATTAGTGCGAGGAGAATTATCGGACCAATGTTTTTTACTGGAACAATTACATCTCCTCGCTATGTGGACAATATTTTAAAAACCTTTTTTGAACAGCTGACAGAAGATCATGGGCGTCGGCAGGATTGTTTCTAGGGGGGTGCACCGGGGCTGCATTGGTGCCCCTCCCCCCCTATCGGCCCAAACATTTCCGGGCTGGGCGACCTTTTTTTTTTTAGCTCTACTGCCCAGATGGCGACCCGGGATGGCCAGGGGGTGCAAGTGCACCCCCTTGCACCCCCCTCCCGGCGCCCATGCAGAAGATGAAAGAAATTACAAGACAGTGCAACACCTCATATAGCCAAAAATTCTATGCGTGCTTTAAAGCATGTTTAGTGTTTACAATGAAAATAAAATTATCAGTCGTGGATTATGGCCCCCGCGTTCTCCAGACATGACACCTTGTGATTTCTATTTGTGGAGTTACCTAAAAGAGCGTGTTTACGATTCAAATCCCCGGACGGAAGAGCTAAAATTAATAATATTTCTTCACAAACACTGCAGAAAGTTAGCGAAAACATCCTTAGAAGATGTCAAGCGTGTATTGAAGCCGATGGCCAACATTTCCAGCACGCGCTATAAGGTAAGACATCGCCGCAGGTAAGAGGCGTTTCTGAGCACGGGCGCTGCGCGGTGCGAGTTGGCGGCAAGCGAGGGGCCGCTGCGCCGGGCGATTATTGCCGCGCATGTGGACGCGTCATAAATGAAACGCCCTGCATGTACTAATTGTTGAAGTGAAGGGTTGCCATTTGTAAGCGAAACATGTAACTATATTCCCTCTGTGATAAATGTTTTTTCAATCGTGAAATGTGTAGCTTATGAGACGGAGAAACCACAGTCAGGACGTCCTGGGCTCGTGCCGCGGCCCGTTGTACCTCCTCGCAGTGGTGGGTCAATCTGTCCTTTCTGGTTGATGATTCCACTAAATTTCTTTTGAGCTGCATGAATTTTGCTGTCTTTTTCTTATATATGTATAAGGGTACAATTTCTTATTATATTGGCGTAAAGTTTTGTGTTCACAAGTAATTCCGCTTTCTTGCACACTTCCCTGATACCTTGAGGGGTCCATTAATTACGTGAGGTGTTTTCCGCAATTCCGGACCCTCCCCCCCTTTTTCCTCTTGTGAAATTTGTTGAGATATGGTTGAACCCTCCCCCCCCCCAGATGACGTGCGATTTTGAAGGAACCCCACCCCCCTTGCTGATCGGCCTCGAAGTTTTTTGAGCCCTTAATTCACGCCCTCTTTCCTCCAGTCGCTTCTAGACAACATTCTTCTCTCATAGAGCACCCAATCATTATCCAGACCTTAATCTTGGATTCAGTTTTGTTTTCTTTACTTCCTCTTCTCAGTTCCTCCTCGTTTCATCCTCATTTCCCTTTATTTCTCTCCTTCCATTCTTTCCTTGCTCACATCTCTAGTGCCTCACTTCTGCATTCATTTTGATCAGTTCAAGTTCATGTTTCGGTTTTTTGTCAAGCAATCAGGTGAGCGGTAAGGCTCTGGTCTCGCACTCGGGAAAGCGACATCCAGGAATCGGTTTCCATGATCATCTGAATGTCTATAAGGTTTCTTCATAAAGACATGGACGATTTCCTTCCCGTTCCTTATCTTAAATCCTCTACCGACCTGGAATTCGCCAAAGTGTAAAGTACTAATAAATAAACAGGGAAGAAAATCTATTATTTATAGTGAAACAAAAACCCAGGACGACTGCGTTTCGTTCCAAGCCAAAGTTATGAATATAATCGCGTGGTGCAAAGACCGGTAGCTGGAGTTAAACGCTAAATAATACGAAGTAATGTAAGTAATAAGGTGACACCATTTATCTCTGAATATAGCATTAATAGCATTGTCCTTAGAACGGTTGATTTCGTCAAATACCTGTGTGTAACAATTTGTAATAATTTGTTGTCGAATGAACATACTGAGAAGGTAATTGGGAAAGCAAATCATATGCTCTGATTTCTAGGTCGTAATTAAAACAGTGTATACCGCAAGTTAAATCGATTGCATATAAAGAAAGCTCTTTTGCGTCCCCAATGGAATATTGTTGTTCTATTTGGGGTTCCTATCAACAGGTGTTAATGGAGGCATTAGAGAAGGTCTAAAGAAGAGCCGCCCGATTCGTGAAAGGTATATATAGCTGGAGGGAAAGCGTGAAGTGCGATGTTGAAGGAGTTAGGTTGCGAAGATCTGGAACACCGAAGGCGTTGTTCTCGACAGAAGCTAATTGAAAAATTCACAACTGACTTATTTTGGAATGACATCAAACAAATATTGCTACCAGCAATATTCATGTCTAGGAATGACCGCGAAAATAAGATAAGAGAAATCAGAGCCTGAACCAATTCATTTCAGTACTCATTTTTTCCACGAGCATTTAGGCAATGGAATAGAGAGAGAAAATTTAGAATCCGATAGGAGTAGGTGGTCTCGATAAACCGTTCCAGCCATCCTGATCTGGGTTTTCCATGGTTTTCCCAGGTCGCTCCAGGCGAATGCTGGGATGGTCCCTAAAAATAGCCCATGGGCGCCTCCTGCCATATTCCGTATTTACCTTCCTATTCACAAATGGTTACACATTATGATAGTTGCAATTCACCCTCCGCCACCCATAATAATAGGAATAGCAAAGCAAGAATCCACTAATAATATTTATGCACTATCTTTCTCGGATTCACTTGTCCGCTCAGTATCTTGTTTTTTTCGGCTCAATATCTTCCTGGCCACAACGATCACTCACAAAAATCTGAATCTCTACAAAAGATATAGACTGCAGCAATCATGTCTTCTGTCCTCCTTAACTGCAAGTATTCCCTGTCGAGCTGCTCTTGCATCAGCCATTTTTTGGCGGACGAAACACACTGGCACATAAGCTTTCCAACGGCCTTGTGACAAATGTGTATGCCTAAGGGAGACTTGTAAAGTGAGGAAACGTTAGCCGTCTGGGAAAATACATTCTTATTAAAAAGTTTGGGTTATGGGGAAGTAGTAGTTACTATCTCAAGTCTTGTTTCTTTAGCCATATAGCTAGTAAAACACCAAATGTTGTTTATAAATTAACAGCTTATGTAGGTTGACAGGAGAAACATCCACTCAGTACTTAACTGCTAAAAACGTGTTTCACAGCAGATTTAGAGTAGTAAAAATATTGTTAATAACTTAACATTTTAGTTAGATGCACAAGGGAAACTACTACTGGGTACTTAACTGCTAAATATTTTACTTGGGCACACTATAAAATTTTATACTCAGCACTAACTGCTACAACACGTCTTTCAGAGGCTGTTTGTAGACGTAAAAAATATGATCGACTATGGTGTCACTGTGTACTAAGGGGCGTCCATTAATCACGTGAGGTGTTTTTACGGAATTCCTGACCCCTCCCCCCCCTCCTCTGGTGACACCACCCCTAAATTTGACTTTTTAGCTCTACCATTGTACGAAAATTTCAAAACCTCAAGTGAGATTTTCGTTGACCCCCCTCCATCCTTCTTGGTGAGATTTCACCGCACCCGCCCCCTATTTTACCTCACGTCATTAATGGACGCGCTCGTATGGATACAGTCCGCGTCCATCGGCGGCAGTAACTCTCTCACCCGCACCGCTGGTCCCGCCTAGCTCGCGGCCCTGTCACTCTGCTCAATCCGTACAGCCGACGCCTTTCCGCATTAACAAAGGGCGTTGCTTATGTTCTTCTCGCGGTCCACTTGTTCTGCTTCCACTTTTTTCCTATGTATTTTCACATTTTTACTTTCAAAAAGCATCACAAATCACAATTATTGGAAATTTACTTTTATCGATTTTGATATGGTGTTAAATTGTGCGCTGTAGTGTGTTTCACACGTAATGATATTACTACAGTCGACCCTTTCAGCTTTGTGGACCGTTCAGCAGTATTTGAGTACTAGCCGTTTCAAACTAGACAGTTTGCGTCACTCGGAATTCTGGGATCTCACACAGTTCTGAACTTGTGAATCGTATTCAGATCAATAAGAGTAGGCGACTACTGACATGGTCGAAAGGCGAACTGTTCTCTTAACATTTGTACTTTCACGACGTTCTGAAAGTTAATACGCGTGAGGTGCCAAGATGTTATATGCTATTTTGAGTTTTGGAACCGAAGACCACCCTTCAAAAAAAAAAAAAAAAAAAAAAAAAAAAAAAATAAGAACTAAACTGTTCCGTAGTGGATGATTCCCATTTTTATCTACGTTTCCGACTGTAAATGTGTCGAAAATTAATCGCTGTAGCAAGTAACAGGTTGCGAAATGTGACAATGTCACAGTACGTGTTATTCCTAATTTTGTGTAATCACTGTTCAAAACATATTGCTCCAGGGATCATATCAACCCAAAATATTTGTTATTGTCGATTGCTGACTTTTAACGATTGCGCTTAGGTTGAAATGCCGTCTCGAACAGAAGAAAAACAGTGTCGAAATCACACGTCATTCACTATCGGGACGTCGCTCTTAAACTAATGGTCTCCCGCAAATCCTTCATCGAAGGAACGGAAGAATCGATTAGTTTGTGCATTCTACGATCGACTGTCTCCTCAAACTGAACTTTGATAACAGGCGCAGTTCAACTGCGCGGCGTTTCATAACACTTGTAATTACATCTAAATATCTGCTTATAGGTATTGGTAAAAGGGTTCTCTTTCTAGGGTATATAAGATTCTAGGGGAGCATTGACGGCATGCAAAGGATAAGAATTTACCACGTAACCTTTTGAAGGAACCATTCGGCCATTCGCCTAGAGTGATTTCGGGAAGCCATGTAAAAAGGAAATCGGCATCACCGGACGGGGATTCGAAACGGCGTCCTCCCGAATGCGAGGCCACAGCGTAACCACTCATCCACAAAGCTCTGTTCTTTATTATTATGTAACATTCCTTAAATATATTAAAATAAGTGCACTTTCCAGCACAATATTGTATTTACAGTTTTTGTAGTATACTTTCTTGGAAATTTCCTATGGTGAATATTACTTGTTTTATGAATTGATAGCCAGAACTTAATTATGAATTGACTTAAAACCTTAAATAAACGACGCACAGATTGTCGACAGACGCTAAGTTCAACTGATCAAAACTAACGTTTACTGCGGACTGACGTCACGCGCTCTGATTGGTGTTTGGCATCACATGACTAATGACTCCATTTTCACGTTTAATTTTTTTATAAATAATATTTTTAACTCTTATTCAAACAATAAAGCAGATTTACCGTATCCTAACACTTAATCAATCAATCATATTAAAAATTACGTAGTTTTCTTTCTACTGTCCTGTATATTATTTGCAGGATGCAAATGCCAAAGTCTGATAGATCGAAAATTTGTTATCTTTATTGGTAGTGACATTGATAACTAGTAACATTGATCAGCATTATCAATGTATGAACAGGTTAATGGAATTTTTTCCATGCTGCCTCAGTTCCACGACTCGTTGTATCTAATTTCATTATGGTTTATAGATTCAGAAATAATTATATCATAAGGAATGATATTGTAACTGTTTTGTTTCGCAACAATATTGTGTTTGGCACCAAAATGAAACTGTGACAGAAGCGCTGAGAATCAAGGTAATATAGATCTAAGGAAGAAAAATCAGTAATACTTGTGTTCGCAATGAGTGTAAAAAAAGAAAACTTAGTAAACTGCTCAAGAACAGATGTCATTCACGAGGGTCTAGTCAATTAAATGTAACCTGTTTAAGACAAAAATGTGGCAACTAAATGTTCTTTCGAAATGACAAAGATAACATTCTTTTTTTTTAACAAAAAAGAAAGGGTGACGTGCAGTTGCTTTTCTTGAAAAGTCAGAAGTGATTACGCTGTATTCAGTCGATAATTAATGTTTTGAAATTCATTACTACAAGTACGATCGAAATAGGATTGAAGTATCTCCACGTGTTTTACGCTATGACTGTGTTAGGTTACCTTAAACCAGAAAGCATTGTCAGGAGGCATGTCGGGTAATTCGACGATGTTCTTTGTTAACTAACGCTTCCAGCATTCATCTCGAGTGACTCCAGAACTACGCGTAACGGTACACGGATTGACACTCAGGTCACCGAGAACAGAAACTCAGTTCCATTATTGTTGCACCTTTTTTTCTGATCAGATACGATTGCTTTGATTCGATATGTTAGAAATCTCAGGGATGTGAAACAGTATATAACGTATACTAGTAACAGCGGCTTCATTCAAATATCAAAGATGATAGTTGACTGAAAAGTGGGATCCCAAGGAGGAAATATATTTGTGATTCCACACTGCAAGGGCGAAATTACAATAACTCAAACTTCTTGAGAGAAATCCTGCAAGTTCGACACTCGCTGGTGCCTCGTGAAATGTTATATCCTGCAGCAAGTATTATACTGTCCTTTGTTTTTAATCTGTTCGATCTTTACGAAATACAGCTGTACCTAAAATGCTGTGAACGAAACATTTAACTACCAACGAAGTCCTTTGCCACGTTGCGATAAAAAAATAACTCATATTTAGTACAAAACCCAACAAAGTAGCATATTTTGCACTTTCTTTCTAAATGGAAAATAGCTGTTACACGCGACTTCGTACGCGCGAACGTAGAATTTTATTCCTAGAATTGGTTACAGAAAGTTGCAACTTACGTAAAAAGTGTCGCAATAATATGATAGTGAATTGCGACCGTTCTCTCTCAACTACACGTCGACACGGCACTAATTAACCAGTTTTCTGCACCGTCATATCAAAATAAAATCATCTTCGCGTGTAAACAACTGGTAGGCATAAAAATCCATACAGGACACCTTTTTTGTTAGGCAAGTGTAGACCTGTAACCGGTTAATATGCAGAATCTGGAAGTGATACCGTTCTTGCCTCTTGGTAACCATTATTTGATATCGTAATGCTTCATAAAATTTGTGTGTGCGTGATGATTTTGTACGCACAAACTTTCACCGTGCGAAAGAAAGCTCGAGTGACCGATATGACATCACAGAGACTGCACACGCTGTCCGCCTGTCTCTCACCGTTCGGTTAGTTTTCAAAATTTCATGACAAAGTATGTTATTTACCAAGAAAAAAATATCCTATAATATTAGTGTAGATGCATTTAATACGGAAGTGAAACGTGGAACTGAGTGAGGAACCCTTTGAGTTTCTCATAACCTCCGGCAATGGTACGACATTGGAGACAGATTACTGCGAAAGCGGATCGGAGGGGAACTTTATGAACGCCGTCAATTTTCTTTAAGGAGACATGACGTCATCCTTAAAACCAATAACAGTAAAAACTAATAAATGTTGAATTTTTAATTAATGTTCCAAAACGATAAATAAATTTATATTTAGCTACAAACTGGTTAATTTCACATGTTAACTGCATAATTGATTATCTTACAATTGAGTAAATGGCCCACAACATCCAGTTATTAACTACTACATAATTTCCAAGCACTTTTTAAGTGCAAAATATGTGCATAGATTCCAAAAAATAAACATAAACTATAATAATAATTTGTCCCAGAGGATAAAAATCATGTTGCACATATTAACAATTTCTTTAATATTTATTTATCGCGTAAATCTGCAAGAATAACAAAAATCGTAATAACTAAGGTGACGTCTTCAATTGAAGAACGTTTTTCTGATACACCTCCGATTCTGAGCTTGATATAGCTGTTAAAGGATAAAACGCGAATGAAATATAGCGTCGAAAAGATATCGTTAGGAGAATCAACGAGGATGAGGCTTTGTGTGGTGTCGGGTTTGACGGCGCCGAGGTGTTTGCTAGCGGGTCATGCGCATGCGTCGGTTTGGTCTCCCCTGGCGATCGTTAGGAGAAGCACGCACGCCGCGCGTCACTTGTTTTTTTTTATGGACTACGGGAGCGGAAGGGCTATCTCGCCAGCCTGCGCCCAGAACAGTCTGAAATAACGCCACGCAATGACGTGCTCAGCCACCCTTACATATGATTACAACCCATATCACTTGGTATAAGAAACGTAGTGCAAGACTCCTGAGCCCTATAATGAGTGTTTTTGAACACTTCTTTCCCTCCTCTGCTTTACAGGAGCCGTTAGTCTGTTTACAAATCTATGATTATCATAATCAGCTAAGTCCTTTTTTGTTTGTTTTTATCTGTGTTCAGTTTTTTTTTTTACTTATAGCTTTACGCCTCGTCGACGTCGAGGTCATTAGAGGCGGGAAAGGAGTGGGGCAAGGAACAAAAAGGAATTCGGCCATGGCCTTTTGAAGGAAGCATCCCGGCATTCGCCTGGAATGATTTGGGGAAACCATCGAAAACCCAAATCTAGATGCCCGGGCGGGGATTCGAACCCGCGTCCTCCTCAATTCGAGGCGGGAACGTTAACCACTCACCCACCACTCTCGGTTTGCGTTGAGGTAATCGGAGGTTACAGAGTATGGGGGCCAGGAACTGGAAGATTTTTTTGTGGTACCATTTTTAAGAAACCATCCCGGGATTTTACCTTGAGTGTTCTCGGGAAAACCGAAATCTTGATGGTCGGACGAGAATTCGAACCCACGTCCTCCCGAATGCCACGCCCGAGCGTCAATCTTTCACATGTATATATTATGAATCGCTAATGTTCGATTATCACATATATAAACTAGTCAGTAACTGTAAACATATTTGGATATAGGAATTTGTATAAATAAAATAGCTGCAGCAGCTATATTGTCTTAGACACCGAAACACACATACGGTACATATAAATCCTCATTACAGTTCCTGCAACAATCCGTCGCTTTAGCAGGTACTACCGGAGTAGCCCTACCCCGCCTTGCTCGGTACGGCCAGTGAGAAAATGCTTCAAGTTTAATTCAATTCGCGCCAGCCATTCCCGGAATGAAAGCAAACCTAGATTTCACCACACCTTACCCAGAAATGGGTGGGTCAGAGTAGATTTTCCCTTACACTATGTTTTTCGGCCGATGAGAAACATATTTACCAAAGTTCTTAAAGTGCCATCAGTCATTTTTACCCGCACCCAACCAAGACAGGAAAGGGTTTTAGTTGGATTTTCTCTGCAGTAAATTTAGTCTCCAAACGAGAAAATTTGTACCACGTTTCAACAAATTTGCACGAGATATTTCTGTAATTAAAGCAAACCAAGATTCACACGCACCCTTCCTAGAAATGGGTTGGAGTTGATTTACCCCTTCACTGTTTTTAATCATGCGATGAGAATCATGTGTGTCAAGTTTTATTAATTTGGCACCAGCCATTTCCGGAACTAAACTAAATGTCGCTTTGGGTCAGAATTAAATTCTGACGTATGTCTAAAGACTTTACGACACATTTATTTTACAAATAATCTGGTGTAACCTGAAAATTGATGAATCTATTTTGGCAGGCTTTTCACATCTTCCGCTGGATTTAGAAATTGTCTCATTTTGTTTCTTCATCTGGCACTAGAGCTCAAAATTGAAAACTGTTCCACACCTCTATAGCTGAACACTAAGTACTCATAATTATTTTCCAAAACTGGTTTTTATTGATAGCAAGAAAGGCTCACGTTCACGTAAAAAGGCGTAGGTTACTGATAGCAGTCAGAGATTGCAGCTTCGTTGTCTGACTACATCAATGGTGATTTTCGTACTTATTATTTTACGTAATTTCATCTTACGCGTTGAGTACGGCTGCATATGAGGATTAGTGACTGAATAACTGAAATTTAAGGAAGGAACCGGTAGATGCCATATTATTTTTACGAAGTATGACGTATGCAATATCTAGTTGGCATTACATCTTTGGTGTTTCTCAGAATTTCATTTAATGCTCCGGCGTTATGTAACGTATAAACATAAAACATACCGCGCATTTTATGTCTGATCCGAGGTTTTAAAACGGTGAAAACCCCACAAAAAACTGCTCAGTAGTTTCTTAGTTTTTCTGGAACAGATATACACCGGTTTCGTTTATAGATACAGATTAATGATATTTATGTATTTCGTTATTTATCACTGTCTAGAAATGATGGAGGGTTTAACAGCAAATGTGTGTTGTGCTGGTGTATTCTTACTAGATGTAAGCCTGTGACCCTCGTTTGTGTATGGTCACGGACATAGGATATTTCCCGTTTTTTGCGTCAAATATCGTAACAGCTTGATATGATCTGACTGTAATACGAACGAACTTAAGTGTGCGCCCTGCGAAATTTGAATAAAATCTCGTGAGCATAAAGTAGTAAAGACAGGTTTTGCGCGGACAGACTACACACTACGTATTAAAAGGGTAAAAAGGTAAAAACTCGTGTAGTCGTAACGTCCTAATTGACAGAGTTTCTATTACCTGCGTATTCCACCCATATAGTAGCCGCCTTAACCTAGCCCGGTAATCCTACCGGGTATAGGGAACGTCGAGCTCAGCGTGGAAGCGTTCTGGCGTACTTCACATTACACAACTCGTTGTGCCAGAGATGAAGGTCACCAGACCGATCAAAAGATCAGAGATCGTGATAGCGTGAGTCGATGTGGCTGAGATACGTACCTTACCTGTGTTTCCCCTCTGGGCTTCGCTCAGGAAAGTTTGAAGAATTTAAGCTGCGTCTGAAGGAAGTTAGAAAGCGTAAAGACAGAGACTACGCACTATGTAGTGAGGGGTCAAAGATCACGATCTGGTGAACTGATCTGGCTGATACACACAGAGGTCCTGTAGCGATCGCTCAGAAACATTTGAAGAATTTCTGTTGATTATGAAGGGAATTAGAAGTATTAAGCATGGACAGAGAGATGTTTAAATATAGAAACTTTTTCAAAGGTCGTGATCGTCTCATTCGATCAAAGTGAAATACGAATTTCATCTGCAGTTGATCCTCTGAAAAACTCGAAGAATTTCTGTCGAGTGTGAAGGGAGTTATAATGCGAAAAGGCAGAGACACTGCTTGAGTGGACCGTGACCGCTTTTAGAGTAGAATATTTTCGGTTTTTATTGTCAGGTTAATTTGATGTGTCTAAAATACAAACTTAAAATTTCACATTAGATTGAGTGTAGTAAAAATATCAACAATTTCTTTTATCCTTAACAGCAAATCTGATTCGTAAATGTAATTACCTAAAACTGGCCGGGAATCAGCAGTGATTGAAAAGTGATGACAGTGGAAAAACTTATTGAATCAGGAAGCGCAGTTTTATTCCACGTTTTTTAAGTCGTAAAGTTGTTCCATACGTTGTTAACTAAATTGACTTTTATAATTTAAAATGAAATTCTACGAAAGGCAAACTTAATTAAAGCAATGTGGCGATTCATTTCTTCAAAACCTGTATTTTCTTGTGTTGTCAGCGTTCGGTCATGTCTTTGTGTACAATACCATAGATTAAGCAAATTATCATGAGTCTTGATCCACTGATCAGATCTTTCTGAATTACGAGCTTCGCCTGTATTTTACTCATATTGTTCGCTCTGAAAAACTTTAAAAATGGCCGCTGCTCCCACGAAGCACTGAAATAATGATCCGACGGCTACACTTAAAAACAGTAAACAATTATAACGGTTTATACACTTTATGTATTCAAAGTTTATGGGATCTAAGTTTCTTCTTCCAATCGTAGGTTTCCCAGTTCGCCTAGGGGGCTTCCGTGTTACCAACCTAGCATTTTAACTTCACTAACAATATCTATGTCTTCCGGGAGTTGCTGCAGAAAGGTCAGTGATGAACTGTAAGTATACGTTTCGCACAGTTTCAACGGCTGTTCACAACCATAAATTCAGCTATGCACAACGTTTCCACAGCTTCATTCGCATCACCTTCAGGTCAGGTGGTATCTCAAAGAGATTTTTTTCGGGAATTTGCGACACCAACTGAAAGCGGGCTCTCCACTTACCCAGCAACTTCCCGACAGCAATCCTGATAAAGTCACCAATATTCCTTTGTTGATGGAGCGCTTCAGACAGTTGTCAACATCCTTCAACGAACATGCCCTAAAGACCCTGAACCCCATGGGCAACACACCATCGGCGTTACTATATCAAGAGTTCACCGCTAAGAAGCCAATACGAAGTCGTGTACCATCTAATAACAAATCAGAGTACATACATGTCGAAAGATAAATCAACTGCAACAAAAAATCGAACGCCAGTGAATGGCGGTTCTGTTCGAGGCTCAAAGCCGCGGATATCTTTGGCGCTGCTGTTGAACAGTCCTCAGTACTTCACTCATCTGTTATGTTGTTGACGCTCAGCCTTATTTCCAACGACTCTCGCTTCGCTGGCTTCCAGAAATACGAAGTCCGGGCCAAAACTTCAGTTCTGCCGAAGTTTATTCTGTAGCAGTTTTCCCCGACATGTTCGGCTAGTAGAGGCTTGTTGGGATTGTATGGAATTCGGGATTGGTGAATTATTATAAATCATTGATTTATGCAAATTAATTATATTCATTTTTACGTAATTTAATTTTGGTTACTCATATTTTAAAATTTTACACAATTTAAATGACTGGAGGAAAGGATGTGAAACGATAGCAATTTTATGAAACCTAATGATACGTCGTAACAAGTGCTAGAAATTCCTTTATAAATCCAGGCGTATTTGTTACTGCTAACTTTCAGACTCAGGCGTAAAATGAAAATGTTCAGGCGTGATTATATTATAATTATGAAAATACAGATATTATAGCTCACAACCTACAACACAATTTATAACTATAAATAGACTAAGTCTAAAAGTGCCAATATATTATATACCAAAATTGTGAAATCTTTATATATAAAGATGAATGTATGTTTGTTGGTTTGTTTGTTTGTTGGTTTGTTTGTTTGTTCTTCATAGAAATCCACAGTTTTCATCCGATCTCGATGAAACTTTGCACACTTATCCTTTGAAACAAGGAGAAAAATACTGTCTACATTTGGTTGAAAAATTATCTGTATAAATAACACATGTTGTGTCATAACTTCGAAATACGGCGATAGACAGACACGTTGGATGTGGACGTCTCCAGACCGTGTTTCCGTGTAGTGAACTGGCAGCTCAGTGGCTAGAGAGCTTGCTTACGAACTTTGTGGTCTCCGGTTCAAGTCTCCGTGGAGTCCAAGATTTTTAAAAATTGTTTTTCATCGTAAGAGTCAGGCCTGGGCCGTAGGTTATTTGGATTGAATGTTAAACTGTAGGTATTATAAAGTTAGGGGTGCAATGCGAGGCAAATCGTAGGTAGTCCTGCTATTTTGCAGGTGTACACTTTTTTACGTTATAATGATCCCTCAGGTGTTGTTCGCAGTCAGTGTGTGAGTGTGAACCACAGTAATACTAATATAAATACGGAAGTAAGTCTCTGTCTTTTTGTTACGTTTTGACGACTATATGGTTATATCGTTGTGATGGAATTTTATAAGTAAAGCTGTATGAAGAGCACAGGATATTTTTTCCAGTATGATTAACAGTTGTAGTCACGAAATTTTGAAATCTTATCGAATAGTGACAGAAATATGTTGGAAATTGATTCTCTTCAAGAGGCAGGTTCGACGGTAGAATGATATAGTGATAGCTTTCCTTTCATATTATGCCGACTCGATATTGTTTGGGACCAATCCTTCGTTACCAACAACTTTTTATATTTAATTCTGGCAAAAAAATTCTTAATCCACGCGTACGAAGTCACGGCTACGAGGCTAGTAGGTTAATATAATTCTTGATTTCACTGTATTTGTTACAATAACTTTTGAATTTTACACAATGATTTTCAGTAGGCACAGTAGCTGATGAGTTCCTATGTGTTTTAGATCGCTTCCTTGCTTGTTGACCCCCTGTCGGAGCAGGCCTATTGGTAATAGCTGAAGAGCTAGATGTTTCCTCATTTTCTGGCATTCCTAGTTTACCGGTGCTTTTATCACCACTACTTGTCTTTACAACTGGCCTCGCATCCGGAAGGACGTTGGTATGAAACCCCGTCCGGCCATCCAGATTTGAGTTTTCAATGGTTTCCTCAAATCACTCCAGGAGAATGCCAGCATGGTTCCTTCGAAAGTGCATGGCCGAATTCCTCCCCGTTCCTTGCCCCCAGTCCTCCTCCAATAAACTCAAAGTAGACGAGGCGTAAACCCATAAACAAAAAAATCTAACACGCTTCCCTCTTACACTCTTAGTATTATATGACTTCACCTTAAAATTATGAAATAAAAACTAAATATGCATCCTAATATATTAAACACACCGCTACACAGCACGCGTGCTGCGTTGTGGCGGTGGTCGTTGACTGAAGAGTTCTTCACGCAGCTTGTCGGCCATTCGTCTGACAAGGAGAATGTCGGACACATCGTTAGCGAATTGCAGGGCCATTCTCCAACTCCCAAAAAATCGTCACTTTGTAATGAGTTACGGGGAATGTTGAAATTTTACACCATGACCAAAGCTATTTGTTTTTATTTATTCGTTAGTTTAGCTCGTTACACTGGTTAATTGGGACA
Source organism: Vandiemenella viatica (assembly GCA_031002005.1). Taxonomy (NCBI): domain Eukaryota; kingdom Metazoa; phylum Arthropoda; class Insecta; order Orthoptera; family Morabidae; genus Vandiemenella; species Vandiemenella viatica. The sequence goes on from JARYHS010009186.1 coordinate 27,809,112, forward strand.
ACGTTGCGGCTTCTAGCCGTGTGCTGACTAGCTCCCGACTCATTGTCAGATCTGCCAAACACACTCCCTCCCCCTGGCCTTATGAGAAAACACCCCGGGAGCAGATAAAATTCCATGTCAATGTGGAAGACATATATAAGAAAACAAAAAAAGAACAGCCAGTCGAAACAAGAATCAAAGAACAAAGGACATGAAGGAAGGCCAACCCATAAAATCCACCATCACTGAACACGTCGCAAACCACCAGCAGCAGACAAAACTAAAGGCAACAAGCGTGGTGGCCTCGCATTCTGGAGGACGTGGGTTCGAATCCCCGTCCGGACATCCAGATTTGGTTTTTCCATGGTTTTCTGAACTCACTATAAGCCAATGCCAAGTTAGTTTCTTCAGAACGCCACGGCTAAATTCCTTCCAGTACCGTTCTCCAATTCCTCTTACGCTTCGAATAACCCCCACATCGTTATTTTCATCAAAAACTATTCTGCTATTTGAAGTTAATGTGACGAAACAAACAAGTTTCCCTCTGGTGAGGACTAGTAATTTTCGGAATTATTGAGCATAAATCTTTTATTGCTCCATTTGGAATACCGTGAACGATGTTACTGTCAAGCGTATTATAGTTACTACGTATGTAGAGCTTAGTTAACAGTAAAATAATAGCAGAAGAATTTTTAGGAAACAAGGAATTCATTTTTGCTGCACAATTTTATCATAGTACGTTATGATGTTATTACTATGATAAAGTCTGTCGCAACTAACAAATTCATTCTTTAATTTCAAATCAGCATTTTAACACATTCGACGGTAAGATTCTCCTGGATGTTTTCTCTGGTGTAATATGGTTTCAACAGTTCATTGCGCAAAATGTTTCCAAACATCATCGAATCAAAAATTGTTTCCATCTTTTCGATTTGGGTTTTGATGCAAACAACTAAAAGTTTAATGAAAATAATTTTGATGCAAACAACATGAAAAGTGTTGAATAATTTACCAAAAGAATGAATTTAAAATTAAAATATGTAGTAGGCGGGTACAAGAATGATGGGAATGGTGTGTGGGAAATTAACACCGGAGCAATTAAATTAAATAACTAGGTTTGTGTAAAGAAATTGATTAATTTGTTATAAATATATAGGATTCTTCACTACTATGTGGAGTTTTGATTAATATTTTTTATGTAAAAGTACTGTTATTGAACTAAATGGTTTTACTAAAAGGATGAAAGTATTGCAAAATCTGAAATTTTAACAAGCAACGCTAATTGGAAGTATTGTGCAGGTCATCATATTTAAAGTGAAATGTTGTTTAATGCCAATGCATACTTAAATGTTTGTAAATATTTTAAAATTTAATTTAAAATGTTTCCATTTTATTTCATTTAGTTTTACAAAGGTTTTAATTATTTTCAGGCGCTTGATAAACGTCTTTCGGTGCTTTTGACTGCGTTCAGAACTTTGGATACAGAACTCGGAATAGTTCTAATATAGCCTGTGTCAGCTTGTGCCTCGGTATTCTTCGGAAAGTCTTTTTCTAATGTGTTTTGCTTAATTGATGAAAGTAAAGTTCTTGAAAGCTAGTGGAGAAGTTTTTAGTAGTATCCCTCCATCCTGCTGTCTATTTGAGTCCTACTCTGTCATGATCCATGCGTCCGCTACCAGGGGCGGATCCAGGATTTTGTTTTTTTTTGGGGGGGGGGTGGCTTGGCTTGAGTGACTTTTGGTTCAGAGGGCTTGCGTTCAGTGGATTTTGGTTTTGGGGGGGGGGGCTTGAGTTAGTATTTATAGCCTCCTCGGTCCTCAAATCCATAGAGCTAAAAAAAAAGGTCTCAAAACTACAATGTCAGGGGTGACCTAGCTACGTTTGGGGGGGGGGGCTTGAGCCCTCTAGCCCCCCCCCTGGATCCGCTACCCATATTGTGACAGTAATTTAATGGAACCACATTTTGTCCGTTGTAGGCACTATTTTGTCCATATGTTTGTATTAGCAAACAATCTCTTCTTTATAGTATAAACCACCCAAAGGGAAACGAAGTCCTACTGATGCCATTCCAAAAAAAAAAAAAAAAAAAAATGGTCCTCAAATGGCACATGTTATATTGTATTGAAAATTTTGTAAAATTATTTTATTTTGTTTCTCGTTATTATTACTAGCACGAAAAATGAAGCGAAGCGCTGGACGTAAGCGATCCTCATCCTCAACAGTTTCCAGCCTCTGGCCGGGTCTGCTTCATGCACAAGCCTCTCCATTTGCTTCTTTCTTCCCACCACCTCTCTGTGACCACTTTGTTCCAGTCCTCTCTTCCGTACACCTTCCTCCACTCCTTTCAGCCACCCATCTCTTGGTCTTCCTCTGGGTTGTTTACCATGGATCTAAATTTCATGGATTTTTCTTGGGATTCTCTGGGCCTCCATTCTCTTGACATGTCCATACCATCTCCGTCTTGTCCTCTCTACCATTTCCTGTAGAGATTCCTCTTTTATGGTGCGTCTAATCACTTCATTCCTTATTCTGTCCATTTTAGTGATTCCCATTCTTCCTCTTAAAAACGATGGGACAAGGGACAAGAAACGGGAAATAATTCGGCCAGCCATGGCCTATTGGAGGGAGCATTCTGACATTCGCCTGGAGTGATTTGTGGAAACCATGGAAAATGGAACGTCCATAAACTACGTGGCTCGGTATAGGGGAGGGGAGGGGTTGCGTAGAATGCTACGCTGGGCTACGTGGGGGGGGGGGGGGGGGAGTTGTAGGAACAAAAGCCACGTCAGGCTACGAGTGGGGAGAGGGCGGATCACAGGAAAATAAAATGGAATTGCGTAGTTTATGGACGCTCCCAAACCCAAATTTGGATGCCCGGACGGGGATTAGAACCGGCGTCCTCCCGAATGTAAGGCCAGAGTGTTAACCGCTCACCCACGACCCTCCGTTGCACTAATTAATGGTATCAGAAGGTTGTAAACTTTAACACTCGTTTGATGATAGTGTATTTAGAGTTTAATTGCATTTATTTCATTAAGAGTTAAAATGAAGCTAGAAAAAGTTACGGGGACTAGTCGCCAAAACATGGGTAGATTAGTGTAACTCGTCTGCCATGGACAACAGGACAGCTGAAGACTGAAAACTGGCGCCAGCTGGTGGGAGCCCTGGAGTTATTAGTAACACAGCTCTGAAACTTATTAGTTTATTTTTTAGCCACCAGGCAAATTGTGGTATTGTTAACTTCCAGATGACCACTGTGCGTTTGTTTTCGTTACCGGTGCAGTCTGTCTAGAAAAATTTAGCAGTTAAAAAAGCTGAATTAATTACCTTTTAAAGCCGGAACACGTAATCTGTAAGAAGTATACTAAGCAAGAATTGATTAACAGGTAAGAATTTAAATCATCAAAGCCAATTAAGTCTTGAATTTATTGTTTTATTTTGGCGTCTTGCCGCCGTTTCACTTCTGGTTTTGAACTGCTTGAAATCATTTTAAAATTATAAATGTCTGATTTTAGGTCAAAGTTTTTTAATCACTGTTTTTAGAATAGTTTTTGCGTTGTATTTACAGATAATGTAGGAGAGAACAACACCTGAACATCAGTCAAACATTGTTTGAAGGTGTACTTGTTCTTTCGTATGCCAATTTCCTGAAGATTGGTTAAACGAGTCTCGCCCCGACCCTGAGAATAAATTTTTGATCTTTCACGAAGATACGTAATATTAGCAATTAGATTTTTATTCCTTTTGTTGAGTTTAAAACGTCGGTCCATGTTGCTGGTCGTCCGCAAAATGCGAGTCGATTGACGGAAAATTTAGTTTTAGAACCGCTTGATTTTTAACTATTTTTTTTTTTTTTTCCTTCCTGTAAAACGTTCGTCACATTATGGGTTGTTAAATTCCGAGGAAATTCTTAACTGCAACATATTTTATCATTTCCTATATACTATATATATAAATCACTTGAAAACGTTTACCTTGACCAAACTATTTAATACTTTTTGTCAGTTAAATAGATTTTCAGTCAATCTATTTTTAAAGTTTATTTTCTCATAGAATGTAGCAGAAAAAGGTAAAAAATTCACAGCAAAGCAAGACTACGTTGCCGTAATCTAAGCACAACTACAACATAAATGATTGATTTCCAACAGAGGAGCATACGAGGTTTATACAATCACTTCATACTCTTAATTCAAAGCGTGAAAATCAAGTAACCACATACCATAGTTGTCAAGCGATGAAATAAAATCCGATTTAGCAAAATGACAGCTACGCACTCGCATCCACCTAGATGTAGTTTTTCCGTGCCACAGTTGTATAACCCACCGCTTTCGCCAGTCTTAATCTTTGGGAAAAACATGATAACTGAGTCCATTATTTTTTCACCGAAATCGCGAAACATCCATAGATGCAACGATTAACCGGCGTAATTCCGTTTTTAATAAGCCTTGTAGCGACGATAGTACATGTAAATACAGGGCTAAAGCACAACCGGAAGTTGAGTATACAACATATCGGAGCCATGGCTGTTCTTTCTTTTTTACCCTGTTTTATCTCCTCGCCGCCTTTTCCCCCCCTCGTCCATTGGTTTCCATTTGAGTATGTCGGTAGACCCCCAGTCACGAGGCATTCTTTCCAACACAATAACCCTTCTTCCCGCTTCGTACATGTTACTCATCCAACACGCCAATAACTACCGGCCTGCTAGATCAATGGTTAAGGCGCTTTCTCTTAAAATACGGCGACCTAGATCAAAGGACAAGAAATTTTAAGAGTTGTGTTTACACTACGGCGGGTTTGTGCGTTCAGATTCCACTTTAAACTCTGGGTTTGCAACGGAGATCAACTGATATTTTTGTTTTGCTTTTTCTTTTCATCCAATTTGTTTGGTTATGTTCTTTACTTTTTTTAATATCATTGATCTATTTCTGTCTTTTTGTTGTTGCGTTTAGAGATTTTGTTATTCTGTTATATATAGTATGTTGTGCTCATTTATTCATCAGTATGTCTATCATTAGCTATAGTTACAAATTCGAGCACTTTAAACACGAAACAAGATTTACTATCTGTTCAGATATTGATAGCCGTTCCATAGATCTTCTCCCGAGTACTGCAAGTAACGGCGAACTCTCGCAGTCTAATCTGAACTGTTCTTGTTAACACGCCTGACAGATTCTGTGTTTATCTGGAGATAAGAAAATGAATTACCTGACTACCAATTTAGACAAGACATTCTGATAAGAGATTTGCCTCTTGCAACGTATCCGTCTAATTAAACCCATTGTCATTGTCATTTCTGAAGATTACTTTACCTTTTGAACCTTGAATCATAATTGGAAACCACTAGGGGAAGAACAGGTTCTAACAAAAGAGCAGTTTGTGACGTCCTTATTAGTATTTGTTGTTGTTTTGAAAGTACAGTTCTTAAGTTGTTACGGTTGTAGCCGTACTAGCTACGATACATTTAATAGATTAAGTTAGACACGGCCGCCAGCCAGGTAGTTGCGCCTAAAGGAAAGGTTATACAGGACCTATACTAAGAAAGTTTAATGCACTCGTGTAGTTCGCCAAAGCTCACAATGTTTTATTGCCCACAAACACTTCCCGCCAAACGAAAGCCACGACAAATTTAGTTTAAGACTCTTCACCGAAGACACAAGTTCGGTAAGAAAGTGATAGCAGTGAGTGACAATTCTGTTCCACACTCAAATATAATAACGTAATAGTTCAACAGCCAAGTTCACTTACAAAATCTTTCCTCGTTTTCCTACCATTCACACATTGCATAACTTCACTCTCCGCAATGTATCCTTACAAAATATCGATAGATATGCCGCGGCGTTTGCGTATTACGATTTGCATTTCAGCTTGTTCTCATGTCCCCGCTATTCTGTAACCACTGAAAAAACCCGCGATATTCTATATCGCGCCTGCGATATCATAGTACCTCCAAAACATATCGATATTCTCTGTGTGGTGTTACAAGTTCGTTAAAATGAGAGGCTATTAAGATATGACGATTTTTTCGCCGATGGAAGTAGTGATAAGTTTGCGCCGAGGAATACAACGAACAAGTGTAGGGACCGAGCGGTGACGCTCTGTTTTCACATTCGGGAAGACACGGGTTCGAATCCCCGTCCGGGCATCCAGATTTGGGTTTCCCCGAATGACTCGAGGGGAATGCCGCGATGCTTCCGTTAAAAGGCCATATCGAATTCCTTCCCGTTCCTTGCCCCACATCCTTTCCCGCCCCTCTAATGACGTCGACAAGGCATAAACCTATAAGCTAAAAAAAAAAGATAAGGAAAAAGAAAGTGTTGGAGCTAGTAATCAAGCTTTTGCAATGTGGGTTCTATACGACACAGCAATACTCCAAATGAGAATTTTATGCCCAGTTTATCTGTTCATACCGTGTAGTAAGTTGAACACATGTGGAATAGGTTTCTAACTGAAGCTGCTGGTATATTTTCACTCCAACGTTCCTTATTATGTCTCATTTTGACATATTCCACCAAAGCTGAAAAGTTTTTGAGCACATTAATCAGCACTAATCTAGTTACTGCTTGTACGTGTAACAGAGAAGTTTTCGGTTAGTTTATTATCTTTTCTTGCTTACGCCTATACACCTCGACGACTTCGAGATCATTAGAGACGTCAGTGGGGTGAGGGGGGGAGAGGGGCAAGGAACGGAAACGACCTTGGCCTTGGCCTTTTGAAGCAACCATCCCGGAATTTGGCTTGAGTGGTTTGGAGAACCATGGAAAACCGAAATCTGAACGTCCGGACAGGGATTGAGGTGTTTCATCACCGACTTACGGAACTTAGAAACGTTTAGAATCAATAATGCAATGAATCAAACGTGTAACAGTTATTTAATTTTTTTCTACGCGTATTTTGCTCTTTACACTCGCGGAACTTAGAAACGTTTAGAATCAATAATGCGATGAATCAAACGTGTAACAGTTATTAATTTTTTTCTATGCGTATTTTGCTCTTTACACTCGCGGAACTTAGAAACGTTTAGAATCAATAATGCGATGAATCAAACTTGTAACAGTTATTTAATTTTTTTCTTCGCGTATTTTGCTCTTTACAGCTCTCCTTAGTGTCGTTAGGGATTGCAGACAGGTAGAATCCAGTCTTTTGGATGGGAACACCTCGCGCCAGGTGATTTTCACCTGTTTCATTACTTAAAGGAGAGGTCAGCGGTGCAGTGGCGACGAGGAAGTGGGCTGACACGAGCAGGTTTCTTTGACGTCACAATTCAAAAATTGCTGGATGGTATAACAAATGTTCGAACAAAATTTGAAATTATAAGGAAAAGTAAATGTAAGTATGTAGAATATATAAATAAATACATTTGACTGATATTTGCAATATTTTTGTTATTATTAAAAATCGTAAATTATTTTCTAGAAAAATGTCTCTCGTTTTTTGGCCTTATTTTTTCCTTTATGGATGTATTAGTATACAAGTTTCAATGGCCACATGCAAAGATCCTTACACCTGCAGTAAGGCCTGAACTCAGAGGAACGTCGCTCTGCTTGACGTCGACCGGAAACGTATTTATTGAATAAACCATTAAAGTCACAATGCAGCCATATCATATACCGTAAATACCAGATTTTTATTGGTCGTCTAAATATTCACTGTTTTTAGAAGGATTGTCTTATGGCTTTATATAGCACGTGTACAGTATCCATTTTGTGTGGAAGAGTTTTAGTAGATTATTTTTTTTATGATGATATCTATAATTTGATTATAATTGATTTTTTTACTTTCTGCCTGCAAACCACTTGTTCCGGACCACATGTTGAACATTGCTGTCCTAGATTGCAGATAAAAAAATAGTGGTTTTAGGAAAAGGCTTTTGATTTTAATGTTAATTGATGCAGTAATATAAGACATACCTCAGGCCAAAGCTCTCGAACTGTGAAAAACTCACCAAACTCTGTTGAATCATTTTTTCAGCTGTACATAGATTAATGCAATTTTGTGACATGTAAAAATCCTGATAGTTTAAGACATAAATTGAGTGAGCTCGTATTTTAGTTTGTCATAAGACAAAAAATAAAAATAATATGATAAAATGAGAAGAATGGAAACTTAGACAATCTTAGTTCGTGTAATCGAGTTTTATTTTGTGGATGAGGAAGTGAGGTACTGGAATAAATTACCAAAGAAATGATCCACAATTTACCAAAAACACTGAAGGAGTTTAGAATTAATATTCATTGGCATGGAGCAATACGAGTGCAGTGTGTTTGTGTTTTAATTGCCAGCCCGTGCCGTGCCTCACCTGGGCGGGGCTGCTCAGGTGAGCTCCGCCAATCACAACTCCCGCCGCCACCAAACCCGTTCCACGACTTCACACGTGCATGGCGCGAACAGTCGCTAATGCCCGTTACCACGCAGTCTGCCCCTGTAGTGTCCACGCGACCTAACCAGGTAATCCCATCGGCTAAAGGTGTCATACAGTTCAGCCTGGAATCACTTATCTCCATAGCGAAGCTTTACCAGCGTTGATACTCTATAAGAAACGACAGCCAGACAGGGAATTCTTCCATCGCTATATTTCTAGCCTGCAGTTATAACCTTTCTGAACACTTTCTAGAACGTAATATCCTACTTGAAAGAGTCATAGAGTTGATGTTGCATAATAAAAAGAGATTGTCTATGGAAGCGTAGTTAAGTTGGTCGGTCCACTGCTTGATTTTTTTTAACTGCTTAACGTCACTCAACAGCGAGGTCTTTAGAGACGGGAAAGGATGGGGGGCAAGGAATGAGAAGGAATTCGGGCATGGCCTTTTGAAGGAAGCATCCCGGCATTCGCCTGGAGTGATTTGGGAAACCATGGAAAACCCAAATCTGGATGCCCGCACGGGGATTCGAACCGCCGTCCTCCCGAATGCGAGACCAGAACGCTAACCGTTACACCACCACTCTCGGTCCACCGCTTGAATGTGGTGGCATAGTATGAGATCCACAATATGGGTATGAACTACTTAAGTTGGAGGCAAAACTAGATTTGTCTGTAGAAATTACCGCAGACCACAAATAGTAACTGATATGATAAAGGAGCTGAGATTCGCTGAAGAGAGTGCTGGGAGTGTACAAGGCGTATAGTGGTGATAGAGCCTAGAAAGATACTGGCGGAAGTTTGAAGAGTGATGCATGGAAGGGAAGAGAGGGTCATAACCAAAAGTCAGCACTCGTAAGAGAATGAGAAAATTTTCTTCTGTAGGTGATGGTTAGGAATAAAGTACCAAAGGAATCACTAAACATATTACAAATAAAAATGAATAAACTAAAATTTGTCGGGAAAATAAATAGGAATGCATGATTAGGAAGATTTGTTTCGAAAAAAATTTATCAGACATAATTACGACACACAAATGTAAATTCTACCTTGTTGAAGACAATTGTTTTGATTAATTGGACGGAGGTAACAGAATACATAGTATGTCTGTTATTAGTGAATGTCTAATACACAATTGCAAGTTGTTTACAATTAAAATGACTTGAGAATTAAACATAACACAGTACGCAAACAGCGTGGCTCCAGATCACGGCAATTCTATCTCGTGAATTTGGAGTATATAATCACAGGAAAATCCTAGGACTAGTAAAAGGAAAAGACGGTACGTGGTGGCAGAGGAAAAATGAAGATATAGGTATGCAGAGAAAATTACAGACACAATGAACAAGAGATTGCTGCAAAAATAACATCTTATGAGAATTAGTGAGAGTAAATGACAAAAAAAAAAAAAAAATGTTGAGGAGACGAGAAAAGATGTGGAGTAAGTTGGGACCCATCCAGACTGGAAGAATATTTCAAATTTAAATTGAAGGGCTCAATGAACAATGGACAAAGGTCAAGGCTACCTAGTCTGAAGAAAGCAGGAGGAACCTCGGTGAAAAAAAATAAAAAGATCTGAAAGGAGAGGAAACGGCGAACTAGCAAACCAGTGGTTTCCTGTAGTCCAAACTAGGCGTAGATCGAAAGAAGAAGATATTACAGTGGTGTGCCAACTGATTAGGTGGGAAGATGCGAGTATTCAATGTGGTAGCACCGCGGAAGAAGCGAACAAATGTGCCGTGCAGTGTCGGAGCATTCGTTTGCAGTGTCGTGAGTCTTGTGAAAGGTTTCATGGTTTGACTATAGCTGCACGAGACTGAGGGTAATTATAGTAGGCGCTGGACGCATGGGCATTCCAGTCCTGGAATTGTGCATGAATCCAGCATTCCTCGATCCGCAGTGCCAAGCGTGTGCCGTGAATATATAATATACTGTGTTACCCCCGCCGTGGACAGCGCAGTGGCTGATGCTTAATGACCGAGCCCAGCGACGTCTGTGTCGAGATGCAGTGTGGTCAGACGGGCGACACTCAGTCCGCTCCGACAGTGCAGCGAGGTTCGCCGTTGATTGGATATGGCAGGAGAAGACCGACGCCAGTGCCTCTACTAGCAGCGCCTCTCCTGGGATCGCGAACGTATCGGTTGACTGAAGAAAAGTTGCGTGGTCAGATGAGTCACAATTCTATGTGGGGGTTCGAGTGTGGTGCTTTCCCCACGAGGCCATTGATCCAGATTGTAAGGACACAACTGATATAGACTGTGTTTATATACAGGGGGTCCCCGAATGTCGTGTACAAATTTGAAAGTGAGGTAGAGAACATTGTATTCATAATTACATCAGGAAGCATGGGTGGAAACATAACCCCAACGAGATAAAGAGACACAAAGACAGTAAGGCCACATCACAGAATGTAGTGTAAAACGCTTTATTACACAAAAACACTAATAAATAAAAAGCATGACATAAAAGTATCACAGGAGTTGTTCGAAATTGCGCCCATTGGCATGTATGCACGTACGACATCGACGCGACAGGGATTGACGGGTGTTTCACGGATCGTACCAGCAGCAATGGATGTTCGTGCCACCAGGTCCATTTCAGAATTGACGGGAGTGTCGTTCAGAAGGCTGTTCATGGCACCACAGAGAAAAAAATTCAGAAAAAATAAATGAGGGGATCTGTGAGGCCAACCGACGGGACCACTATGCCACCTATCGCTTTCCGATGTAACTATAGCTCCTCGCGATGTTCTCTACCTCCCCTCCTAATTTGTACACGGTATTCGGGGACAACCTGTAGAATGGATTGGTACCTATGCTCAAACTAAACCGGCCATTGACTGGAAATGGTTACGTCCATCTACTTAAAGACAATTTAGAGCCGTTTATGGTTTTCATGTTATCAACGAACGATGGAGTTTCCCAGGACGACAATGAGCCATGTCATCGGGCCAAAATCGTTCGCGATTGGTTTGAGAAATATTGTGGACAACTCCATCGGATGATAGTCCTTGGGAGCGGGGAGCCTGACCTCTAGCTGGAAGCTGACTGTTAACAAGGTGCATATGTAATACACACGCCACGAAGTGCGGGTCGCTGTACTACATTCAATAGTTCTCAAGGAAAGGGGCGCCACTGTCGCCAGTAGCTGAGCCCTGCCGACACCGCAGACTGTAATTATAAAATAGAGTAACTTATTATTCAATATGAGTGTGACGTAGTAAATTATGTAAACAACACGCTGACAGTATATCATCGCCACATCAGCTGCTATATTAATAGAAGTATAAAAAACACTAAACCACTTATCAGTCCAAAAGCATTTTCTGGCACTAGTTGTCGACGCCATAATCTCTAGCTATAAGTCTGTTTCTCTCGTTCTAATCTTTGAACTCTTTTGGAATATGGTTTCATCATATAATCACTAAGAGCAAATGCTTCATTTCCAATCAACGTTGTGCCTGACAAAAATTTGGTGGAGGGGTATTAAATCTCTTTGTCGCTATTTTTCCGGCTGATTTTTGAACTACGCCATTATCATATTCCTTTCTATAAGCACTGACATCAGCTGCTACGAATTTATAATTTGCATCCATTATAACCAGCAAAATAACCGATAAGTAATCTTTGTAATTAGAAAATAGTGACCCACTCCTATTTGGTGCTCTTTTATGTGAACGTTTTTTTATGTATACTACCAACGCAATTAGGTATATTCCATTTATGCCAAAATTCCTGTTAGGTTTGAAATCTCTTTGAGTAGGAAGCATCACTATAGGCATCCGTTTCAGCCTTAAAACCTTAAGTACATGTTTCACAGTACGTGATATACGTTGTGTTTTAATTTTGACACAAAATAAAACTGAGTACCAAATTAAACTGTGTGTTATTTAAGTGACAATAGTTCCTGAATATGGCTTCGTGAGTTAACAGAGCCGTGAAGTGAACAGCCTGTTTCCTCGGTGAGGAAGAAGTCAACCAAGACATCAGCCAGCTTCTCCGCGATGAACACAGTGGTGCGCTAATGTACGAGTCACAGGCGATGCGTATTCACAACCAACTCAGTAACGCCTCCAGAGATATTTATTTTTTGCTCTCATGGTGCCATCACGGTTCAGATTCTATGTGAATTATATTAATTTGGGCTTTTCGTTTATAATATCAGTAAGTAAATGGCTTTTTATTTGTAAACGTTAGATATGACGTTAAAAAAAAACTAATTTTTAGTTGCGTAAATATTTTTTACGCGTCTTTTAAAGTTTTTCCTTTTGTAGGACATCGCCATTTAGCCATGATTGCCAATCTGCCGAACAGGAACATTGTATGGAAGTAAGTCTAATGAAATTGCTTACACCTTGATCTGCGTTCGGGACAGTCGGGCAATACGGCCAAGCGAAGGATTGCTGATCTTTTGATCAGACTTACAATAAACCTAAAGGCATCAAAATTAACTATTACATACTTCAACTATCATAACACACACTACAATTTTTCAACTGCCTTGGGTTCAAGATTGTTAACTAGAATTATTATTTTTTTAGAACATACGGAAATGGTCACATTGCCCGAGTTGACGACATTACGGAAACGTCAACAATGTGACAAAACTGTGCCTTCGCCAGGTCGGTAGTCTATAACCAAAATAATACTCTTGCAAAACAGTATCGCTCATAAACGGTAAGTCACCTGCCTTCTTAGTAATGAATACATTTATTTATTCTCGAATCACTAACATCAAATACACAGCTAAATATTGTACAGATTAACAACATTAATCACTCCTAACCTGGTACTTCGCAACATCTAGTGCAATCTTTGCCGCTCGAAACAGACCATCTTTGTTGCATGGGACACTCGAGCGTGGTTTATGGTTTGCTCCTCAACATTTAGCGTTGGTAGCGTCAATATAACCCCATTTCGCCAGATTTACCTAGGACCTGTCCATACCTGTCGGCAGTTGATCCAAGGACCTTCAGACGTTCCAGTACTCTGAATGACCAGGTAACAAGCGTTCCATAACTATCAGTCATCCCGAAATGCTGGGGACTTAGTTTTCCACTACTGCACTTTTGCCTTTTCAGGTGACCCATTTAGTTCCCGCATAAACAGAGCAATTACCATGTATCATAATTATCAAAAACTACAAGTATAACAATATCTTCGATAAACGATAATATTAAATTAAATTGCAATCTAGTGCACGCTCCGGTGGCGATTTCCCTACACACCCATTATCCCCTTATCCTGCACCGACCTACATTTACCCTCTACAAATTTTAACTTTAAATTCTTTCAACGTTTTTGGAAAATTATTCATCATTTCTCTTGGTAACTTATTCCAATCCTTGACACTTACCTAAAAAAGAGAATCTTCCCACACCCTTGTGCCTGAAATCGAGTGCCAGCTTGTGGTCGTGGTCATCTTTTCCTTTCCATGCATTACTTTTAATTCTTACAACAATATCTTTCCATGCCTCATCACCAATATACGCCTTATACACCCCCATGACCCTCCTCCTGTCTTGCAATGAATCCCATTCCAGCTCCTTTATCATATCCGTCACTGATTGCATTCTGCGATAATTTCCAGAAACAAATCTAGCAGCCCTTATTTGCACCCTCTCCAACTCCTGTGTTTCGTACTCAAAATGTGGGTCCCATACTACACTACCATATTTGAGCAATGGTGTGACCGAAATTTTGTAACCCAATTCCTTTACTTCTCCCGTACATCCCCTCATCACTCTCTCCAACAAATGCAGACTTTTGAAACCTTTTCCTACTGCCTGTCTAATGTGTCCTGCCCAGTTAAGCTTGTTATCAAATGTAATGCAATGATATTTACATTTCAAGTCTTCAACAAGCAATTCTTTCCCCACCTTATAATTATAGTTAACCTTTAGTTTTTTTATTTGTGTGTCTAACCTGAACGGGCTTTGGTCTTCCGCACCAACCTGCGGTCCCAAAAACGACCGTGACCCTTTTGCCCGGGTCTTCCCCTACTCAGCATTAACAATCTACTATTTCCTAAGTTCACTCACTCACTCACCTCGATAGCTATTGGCTGGAGAACGGTGTCACGTGTCAGCCTTCGCTCGCAAATTAACAGCGACCAGAGATATCATTAGAAGAAATTCGAGGTTATGTCCACAATTTAATAGCTAAGCAACTTGTCAGGTTCTTCGGTGGTTTAATTAATATAGTAATTAATTAAGTAATCCACCATAAAGTTCAGTTTAACATTTTTTGTTTATTTTCAAAACAATGTCAGCGATATTGTTTACATGCAAATACAATCCAGAGATACTACTAACGCAATCTTTGACAGTTCCAAAGTGAATATGTGTAAAACTACTGTAAACTAACTGTCCTTCTGCTGATTTCTTTAAATAGGCTCTATCGAAATTTCTGGAATTCTTCAAAGACTGCCGCGAGATATTTCTCGCACATTAGCAATTACTCAAACAATTAAACATATTAAAAAACAATCGGAAATAGTAATTAATTATTTAACATCATTACAGAACGGTCGGAAATGGAAATTAAAGATATTTAAACACAAAATTATTTACAGAAATCATTTTAAACTGTAGAAAATTGTCCTGTAGACATCGTAACTTGCATTAATACTTGGAATTACAAACATTTAAGCAACTCTCTTGCACAATTCGGTTCTTAATCATATTAAATGGCCTTTAAATAATTTCTTTTCATAAAATAAAGTCCATATACACTGATTTACAAGGAATTGCAAAACAAAGAGACGAGATCATATTCAAGCAAACTTTAGCTCACTACAAATACTTTATTAAATACAATTCTATTTAAAGTTCAGGTATGAGGGCTGTTTCAAACTGCTACTAAATGAATTCCCATAATACATTCATTAAGTTTGCTTTTCGTAGCGTTTCATACTTTAAAAAAATATCGGTAAACTTTACGTCTGAAAAATCGAGGATCCCAATAAAATTTTGCTGATGAAAGCAACATGAAAAACTTTTAAAAACTTAAATTACGCATGGTCTCGGCTGTAACCTCAAATGTCAATCGTCATTCTAGCCTAGGCTGAATTTCAATTTAATTAAAACTTCCGCTGATGCTGTTGCTTGACCAAAGTTTATACATGAAGATTTATTTGATTTTGACATGTTTTACTGACCACTTTCGTTAATGATCTTTGTTCAGGTTCGCTGTACGTGAGTTATTAGGTTATTAAGAGTGGACATCAGGACAAATATGTAACCGAATTAAGTATACTGGCAATTTATTTCTTCAGAGATGCTCAACTGTTTAATAATCTGAAAACGGTATTACGTTGTCTGGTCGCTGCAGACACTATGACTAAAAATTACATTATGAATGTTTGCCCAGCATCAATGAAAAACAAAGGGATGTTTCCAAAGCAAACAGGAATTCTTCATATTTTGCAGAATGAACTTTAAGGGTCAAATACAAGTCAAGTTTGTATTTCAGCAAGTTTGAAACTGTCCGTGTTTCATACCTACGTCTATTAATACTTCTGAGTTCTTCAAGCTCAAGATATGCTATTCATCCTAAGGGTGAAACACAATCAAATTCGTGTTTGGTCAGATGAGGTAACCTGTCATAATGTCTGGCCATAAAAACTGGAACTATTCTAGACCCGTGACGATACGTAAAAAACAGTCACGGGCTTACGCTGGTAGTAACTAAAAGTAGTAAGCACGATTATGATATTACAATTCTAAATCGTTTTCACTTAGAATAAGGCTCATTTGCCGCTGATAATCTGATTTGATGTTGACCGAGCGTGGTGTGTGAGCGGTAACGCTCTGGCCTCGCATTCTGCAGGACGCAGGCACGATTCCCGTCCCGGCACCGAGATTTTGGTTTTCCATGGATTCCGAAGTAACTTCAGGTGAATGCCTGGATGGTTCCTCCAAAAGGCCATAGCCAAATTCCTTCCAGTTTCTTGCCTCCGGTCCTATCCCGTCTGTAATGAACTCGACGTTGACAAGGCGTAAAAAAAGGCTGATTTGGTGTTATATCCTTACTTAGGCCATAGTTGTTATTACAACCCGCAAATGTGAAAATTATATCGGTTGTTCTTTTGTTGCGGCTGCAACTTTATTACTTGTATTGCAGTCATTTTGGTAGCTTTCCACGACGTTTATACCCATTAGTGTTTCATTACGCACTTTGCCTGTCAATATTTAGTTTAAGTGTTTCAATAATTGCTTTAACTCTTCACTCATAAGTATCGTAGCCCACATAACCACTTTTGCTTTCATTTCCTTCTTTTCTTCGACTGCACAGTAATTTGAAATCTGTCTTACTCCAATTTAACTCTGGCTTAGGCTATCCGTCCCGAATATTAGATACCCTTCTTGTTCTTCTACACTTTTTGAATAAATCTTTATGTGTTTTTCGAGGATTTTAGTTTTATTGATTTTGTTCTTTTAAATATTGCCAGAAAAAAGTTACGCACAATAAATGTCCCCTTATATTTATGTGGGCACTATGCACTTCTCCCTGAACACATTGCTTCTCTCTTATCGATCAGTCCAGCTAATCAGTACGGTGGCGCCGCCCGCGGAGTAAATCCTAATCTCTCTCCTCCCCTTCTCCTTCATTCTGCTCCCCCTCACCCACCCCCACCACGTCACCCCCACGGAACGGCTCACTGGGATTTATGGCATCTGCGCCCCCTTCCAGACGAAAAGGGAGTCTGGAAAAAACGACTGGAAGCCCCTCTCAGATAATAGCACAAGCACGCCGCCCTTCAATTCTACATACAAACCAATCGTCTATTTCTGCTTGCGCGCACTTTTGTAACTTAAATGGCGAATGTTTTTTTTTTATTAATTATTATTAATAAAATCGTCCAAAACAATTTTTTATGTGCGGAAATATTTTTGATTCGTGTTGTGTTCTAATATACATACACTATGTAAGTTGTTACAAAAACATCCTCAGCTTACACCGAGTCCGTACTATTGCGTGTTAATAAGGAACAGCATCTCCTTTCGTACTTTCGCTAACAATTGCACTGAACTGTAGAACAAAAACATATAACATATTTGTATATTAGTATTTGTTCGTTGATTCGCCCGCGCAGACATACATGTGTGAAATAATACATTAACCCGTTTTTAGTTATTGTTTTCGAGTAGCAATTAAGGGACTAAAACCTGAGTATCACATTGGAAGTTTCATTTATTTTCCCTTTTTTCTATTTCTATAGCTGTTCCAGCCACTAGAAGGTTTTAATTTTTTCTACATATTTTAATACAATGTAATTCCAAAAAATTATAAAATCAATTAATCAAATGTTCATAAAGTAAAATTAGTCATTTCAATACGAAAAGCAAATATTCTACATGAATATCATTCAAACCGACTGAGAACCTGCAGAAAAATTAAGAAATTAATTTATGAAACGTTCATGAAGGTAAGTGAACATTATATGTTTTAATACAAAGAGGAAATATTCTACCTAAATACGATCAAGTATCTTCATAAACCAAAAACTTCGGTTAGAAATCTAACTGAGGTTTGAACGTAGCATTCTTCTAATCTTCACGTTAAACTAAATATCAGAATTTATTAGAATGATGTAATAGTTTAATTCACGTTTTTGGATTGGCCTATCGTTTTAAAATTCAGAAAACTGAATAACTAAATAACCAAATCTACCTAGTCAGAAATAATTAACAGAGTTCAAAATTTTTATCTGTGGAGTTAAGGTTAAGATAGGAGTGCTTATCTTAGAGGCAGTGTGATCTCTGTTATATTATCGTTTCTTGCTCCGTCCCCGGTCATACAGAGCTAATATACACAGCTGTGAGAACCCCATTCAACATAGGTTCGGTGACAGCCTGAATATATTAGTAGAGATGAGTTGCGATGCGCCATGTCAGATTGCACAATCATCTGTATTAAGGTACGTTTACACGCTCAAGTCGTTTGCACAAACTGGCTTGCGCAAGCTAGTTTGGTAAGTAAATCGTTGCGTGTAAACGCAGGCATGAAGTTTGCGCAAGCCAAAAAGTTTGGCTTGAGTAAAATCTGTCCCGATAGAAAATCAGCTTGAGGTTGGAGTGTTGGAATGAGCGTCCAAACAAGGGTCAAGCATCAGCTCCAACCTTGCGCATGCGCATGGGTGGTAGTGACGTTCGACCAGCTGTTCTCGCGACCTTTAAGCTGGCAGTTACCTGTTAATTAATCTCATTCGCATATCTTATTATTTACTAGGAGAGAACCCGGCGTTTCTCGAGGGATGGATACCAAAGTTTCCTGTTAGATCTTCATCACCATCAACTTTGGCCGATTTTGCTACTGTTTTCGAGATATTTGTAAAAAACTGAATCGTTGCACATACAAATTTTTATGGTGTGAAGGGGGAGAGAAGAGGGAGTTAGTTTTTTAACCAAACGTAGACAGTATTTTTCGCTTTGTTACGTGTCCTAAGTACCATAGATATCGGATATAAATTGTGGTTTTGTATAAGGAACATTGAAAAAAATTAAGGGAGTTAATAGAGGGAGAGGAGCTGGCTTTCTGTAAACCAAAATGTGGAAAGAATTTTTTGTTTGTTTTAAAGTTAAAAGTGCGTTTGCATAAAAATTAAGGAGTGCTTTATTTTTTTTTATCAGAAACCTTCTCCATGAAGAAATATATAATACCGTATGTGCCAACTTTCAAGTTGATCGGTCTATTAATCGCGGATATTCCGGGATCCATATATATATTGATAACCATTCAGTTCGTGTTAATTGCTGTTTAGTTTGTTTATTGTTTGTTCAAAACGTCCAAAGTGAAAGAATTTCTTGTTAAATTTATTGAGCAATACATGTCGTTTCCTTGTTGTGGAATTTTTAGAGTACAGCGCAAGAGTCATGACCATAAAATTTTAATTGAAAAATTTCAAGCAGCGTCTGCTCTTGAAATTATTTGTGTAGTTAAATTTGGCAAATACTTTGTCTCTACGCAAATAGATGCAAAAATCTTCAGACTCACTGTGTTATTCACGTATTAAATTGGTTTGAGAACCATGGTTTAGACTATTTCCTATTATTCGCGTTCAATTTGATCAATTTAATAATGCAAACCGCAGCCTTTGCCTGAATTAGTTCTTCCACGAAATTTTCCATTTTCAACACAGCAGAATACAATTTTCAGGATTTTTCACTTTACAACTGTGCAAGCCAAACCGAACGTGTGAACGACAGCATTTCAATCAGTTCATTTGCACAAACTGGCTGGCGCAAGTCAGTTTGTGCAAACGGCTTGAGCGTAGAAACGCACCTGACCATGTATTGTTTCTGGATTTTACAGTAGTGCCAATTTCTATATCACTAGTGTTGTAATATTTGTGATACGTTACATTGCATGTGACTTTGAATTGACACGTGTTGTGGCCAGTTTTGTATGTTTTTGTTCATTAGACAGATGTATTCTTTGAATAGGCCTACTGTTATACTCTCAATGACGCGTTTGTATAATGTAAGCAACTGTTTCCTGTTGTTGTTGATCTGTAGGTTTCTCATGCTTATATGAATTTCCTTGGGGCTGCTGTTGTGGTTCAGAGATTATTCAGTATAAGTGGGATAATTTGTACGGACATAATTTTTCCTCTGAATTCTATAGTGAAATGTTGTTTGACTATGTATATCGCATGACATTGTTGCCAGATCAGCTCTTAAATACCTGGCTGACGATAACTTTCTGTTGGACCTGGATACCATATTCACGGTTTACCGTCTCTCAGTTTTTTATAAACGTTCTCGGAGACAATGTTAATAGCAGTTTGGGATTATTTTCTGATGGTGTAGCTATCTTTATGGTAGTAAAAATTTATGGTGATTGTTTAGAATTCAGAGCTATCTCAGCGTTACTTCGGCTGGTGCGGCGCATGACAACTTAAACTAAATTGCGAATAGTGCTAATTAAATAGCTTACTGAACAAAAAGAATCCTTTAAGTGAGATCAGTTCTCGCGTAATTAATGCGAATTCGAAACATAGATGAAATTTTAAAATACTTCACCATACACACAAATGAGATAACGTATGAAACTCTCGTGCAACCTTGACTACTGTTGTACTCTGTGGGATTGATTATGGAGAAAGTACAGCGAAGAGTAGCTCGTTTTGTGATCGCTTTCTTTTGGCTTCTGGTTACGCCTTGTCGACGTCGAGGTTAATAGTGACGGGGCCGCTTGCTATAGCGTCATGGAATTTGTGCTCAGGTTAGGCTGGGGGAGTTCCTTATCTAATCTATTGGCAAACATACCAATACCCTCCTTCATTTACTACTGCTGAGAAACGTTTCAACCAAATTTTGGAAGAAATGACAGGAGAAATAAAATGACAGGGATAAGTTGTTGCACTGTTTCGTATATTATTTCTTCTTTCCTCGTAGAATTTGGGATTTTTATATGCAGATAAGCCAGCCTCTGCCACTGCACAATTGTGCAAGCAGACTAACCTGTTCTTAAACAAAAAGACTTTTCTTAAGTCAGTAGCGAAATCCAGTTTTGGAAGCATTAGCAACCGCAGGTGTATTTTTTATATTTACAACAAAAGTGAGATGATTTAGTATAAAATACTTAAAATATGGCTTCATTCCGTAACCAGGAAGTAGCACTTTACCTATATGCCTTCAATGTAATATAACTTTGTTAAACGACTCAATGAAACCTTCTAAGCATAAGAACATTGACAAGAAGTCCAAAGTGACAAAGAAGATAGAGATTCAACTTAGAGATACCAGTCGAACAAAATTATTTGAGAACACCGTCACTGCAGCAACTCCTAGCGACATCTGAGCGAAAGGACGATGGACGGCGTGAATCTCTTAATATTTCTCTACAGACTGCAGGGTCCGGAAAGCATAGCCTTATTCTACTATAAGTGCGGTAATACGCTTCGTGCTGCATAAAACAACTTTCTATATTATTAGAAATCCACTGACTAATAATAAAGTACAAAGAATGGTTCACGGAATGGCTCAGTGCGTAGAAATTTCTTTATGAGAAAACTTAAAAACATTTAATTATGTATATAGCTTTATGAGTCTGCCTGGAAACAAAGCTTTATTTTTAGCTATATGAGATTTATAAAACAAGAAAAAAATTCCACAAAACTGTTATTTGCCAAACTAGACGACCCGTTTGAAAATTTCGCAAATACAGTGAACAGTAAGGTTGGGGAGTTTGTAATATGATCAAAGAAGAACCACCTATTTTTTTCAATTGTTTATTTGTTCAGTGTAATAGATACGACGCCAGTGAAGCAGTTTATTAATATCTCTGCAATATGTGTTACTGCTGCCTAGCGGCTTGGTTGTGAACTCACACATACGCGCGACTTTCACAGTTATTACTTTTGTCGTTTCTGGTCGAATATATTATTTTCATAATATATAATGTCACCAAAGCGAATATCTTAATCTTTAAAATGATACTTCATTTATGGATTTCGGTTAGGAATGCAGGGAGATAAATGGTTCGTGGTACAAAAAACAGCATTTTAGAAATATTGACATATTTACCTTTTAAGGGTTGAATTCCGAAAAATTCCTTTCTTAAATATGATGTGATTAAAGTGGAGACTGTTTCGCATGGCTCAATATATTATATCATTAGAGATTTTAATAAAATCAATGGTAATACCTTAAATGAGAAATTATTTGCTTCATTTTGTTTCCCAAATGATTTACTAAACATGGAAATTTATTGGCTACCTAAAAGGATCGATTTTATGCACTCTTTCATTCAGTTTTGGAATTCCTTGGTAGGAAAGACAGCGACTTTAACACAATTTAATTAATTCAATAATTTAATAGTTTATGCGACTGATTTATTTGTCAAATTTAATGAATCGAATTTAAAGCAAGGTCACAAGGTGATCAATGATCAATTAAATTTAATGTAATTAAAAGCATAATATCTGTTTCTTTTATACGAAACAAACATGGAAAGAGGATAATGCTCTGATTTTTCAAATCTTTCAAATTGCAAAAACGAGATGAAGATTTGCTAGTTTATTGCTAAAGCTTAACAGCTCTTCACTCTGACCTCAACAAAAGATTTGAAGACATTCTTCACTGAATGATTCCCCATTGCGTGTTGAATTCTTTTTCTGATTACAATAAACAGATACCAATTTTATATACTGCATTATGGGTAACTGTGTAGAAGCTGTTGATTGCTTTACCATTCTCCTGTTTAGTAGAACGTAGATTTAATGCATTTATGACATCATCCCGAAGAAAAGAAACCGATTGGAAATTAGTGATCCTGGAGACTCGCGAATGTTACACAGATAAGGACGAAAGTACATAATCTCATTCAATCCCTTCACGTTCACCAATTTTACTTTTTTAAAAACAGAATTTTTGAATTTTAAAACAAAAGTTATAATTTTAATAAACACTGCTGTAACTATCAAAAAGTTTGCATTCTATTTTATTCTTGTGTCACCATTTACGAGGCGTATTTTTTAAGTAAGTACCGTTTTGTCACACCGTGGCTGCAGCGCTACGGTCGGCGTTCCGCGCATGCGCACTGGGTACCTGCATCACTTGCCTACGCACGGACGCCATTACAGTCTAATTCTTCCTTGTTTACGTTGTTCACTGAGTGCTTAAGATGTCTCCGATAATCGTGAGTCCCACCGACTGTGAAGTACGGGCTGTTATAAGATTTCTTTGTGCTAAAGGCCTAAAACCGATCGATATTCATCGTGAGATCTGTGCAGTTTTGCGGACAAAACATTATGAGTGATGGAATGGTGAGAGCATTTAAAGATGGCCGCACAAATGTGCATGATGAACAACGGAGTGGGCGTCCTTCGGTCGTTAGTGAAAGTATGGTGCAGAAAGGGGACAATAAGGTGAGAGAAAACGGATGCTTTACGAATTCCTCCTTGTGTGATGACTTTCCTAATGTTTCTCGCAGTGTATTGTATGGCATTGTGACCAAGCACTTGAATTACCGAAAATTGTACTCACGTTGGGTACCGAAAATGTTAACGGATGTGCACAAAACCAAACGTTTAGGCAGGTCATTGACTTTCCTTGAGCGGTACCACAACGATGGTGATGATTTCTTAAGCCAAATTGTTAGGGGCGATGAGACATGGGTGGCCTACGTCACACCTGAATCAAAGCAACAGTCCATGGAATGGCGGCATTCAGACTCACCCAAAAAAGTGAAGTTCAAGCAAACGATTTCTGCCCGGAAAATTATGTGCACAGTTTTTTGGGACAGAAAAGGAGTATTGCTTGTGGAATTTCTGCCTCGTAATGAGACAATCAATGCAGCAGCTTATTGTGAGACATTGAACAATCTGCGCCGTTCAATCCAGAACAAAAGACGTGGCAAGTTGAGCAAGGGCATCGTTTTGCTGCATGACAATTCCCGCCCACATGTGGCTAATCAGACCAAAGATCTCATCAAATCTTTTCGATGGGAAATTCTAGATCATCCTCCGTACAGCCCTGATCTGGCGCCCAGTGACTACCATCTGTTCCTGCACTTGAAGAAACACCTGGGCGGTCAGCGTCTTGAAGACGATAACGAAGTCAAAACAGTTGTGATGCAGTGGTTAACAAGTCAGGCGGCAGACTTCTATGAGGAGGGCTTTCAAAAACTGATACTACGTTATGACAAGTGCCTCAATATTGAAGGGAATTATGTAAGTAGAGTAAGGTACAGGCTTTCATGTAAAAATAAAATTATTGATATATATTTGCACGTCTTTTTTTTTAAATTTCAAAACGGTACTTACTTAAAAAACATGCCTCGTATCATCCAAAACATTTGTATATTTTCTGCTATGCAGTTATGTAAGTATTTCAATTGGGGGTCCATGGTCAGGTTTTTTCCTTTGCGAATGATCCATGGGCTTAGTAGGTTTGTGTACCGCAGCGCGAATGGCCGCCTTAAAGACGTCGAGCGCAGAAGAAATGAAGAAAGCGTTGCCATGGTTGGAGCTGGTCGCGAGAATGGAGGAAGGGATTATGCTGAAGCTCTGGCGCTCTTGAAGTCTGGAAAAGGAGACAAGGCGGACAAAATGGATGAACCAGGCGAATAGAGGGGAGTTGCCTGGAGGAAGAAGGACGCGAAAATGTCACGTGATACTGATGTTGATGAGGTATGACCCCTCATCGCTAGGGGGGAGTCGACATTCCGTGCGTCATAGAAACATGCAGCATATGCGTCGGAGGTTGTCTACTGTGTTTGAATTTGGTGACGTCCTTCTCTTTTACAATAGCACTACATGACGTTTCAAGATCTGTGGCCCAACTTTTACTAATAAAAACATAAAACTTGTAAAGTTTGCTAACGTTTCCGTTATTCCTGTCTCACCATGCTAACGTAAATAACAAATTCACTTCACAATTTGAGTTAATATGTTTTTAAACCAGAAATTTCTTTCTCACTTATAAATAATGATCCCATTGCCCATGTTTCATTTAAAATTAACGCACATTGTTAGCATCATATTTATTATCTAACTAACATTTGCCCGCTGCTTCACGCGCGTGTGCTTTGGTATGTGTAAAAATTCTTTACCGATTTTATTCTATTACCAAATATTAACGTTGAGAGGAGTGAATTCTAAATGTCTTCTTAAATTTTTCCTTTGTTTAGTTATTACCTTAGGTTCGGTTTTCATACTGATGTCAGAGAGTTTTGTTTCATTCATATTTTAATGTTATACAATTTATTAGATAGTAGAAAAACTATCTGAAAAATTAACTGTACTGATTCGTAGAGATAATTATTGTGAGAAGAAAAAAAATTGTTTAGAAAGAGTTTTATTTTTGTGATATAAGTAGGTGTAACAATGTTTAAGAGACATAAAATGTTACATTTACCTTACTTTGTAGGTTGGTCATTATAATGCCTCTGTGTGCAATTTTTAAATGCTAATACGGAGGACTGCACGATTTATTATTATTATTAATTTAATTGCAATGGAACTAAGACTCCGGTGTCAATTCTCCCAGTCATCTAATTACTCCTTTTTATTTTATTTTTTTAAAAAAATTCTTTTATAAGTGGTGTGTTAAATCCCTCCCCCATTTATTTTTCTGATTTACAAATTTTAATTTTAAATTCCTTAAGCGTTTTTGGTACATTATTTATTACTTCACTTGGTAATTTGTTCCAATCCCTGACACTCTTACCAACAAAAGAAAATTTTCCTGCTCCCTTATGCATGAAATCGAGCGCCAGCTTGTGGTCATGGTCGTGTTTCCCCTTACATGCACTATTCCTAATTCTTTGACCAATATCCCACCATGCCCCATCACCAACATATGCCCTGTATATTCCCAGCACTCTCTTCACCCTCCTACCTTCACCCAGTGATTCCAAATCCCAATTTAATTTTCTGTTAAAATTTTTTTTTCCTTTTGCTGTTAGGATATTGGTTTTATTTTGACGATATGTTAGTACGATCAGTTATATTTGCTATAAAACATACATTTATGTTGATTAAAACTAATCTTGCGTGGTATCACATGTTAACAAATATTTTTAATTTCCTTCGCTTTCAAATCACCGTATTACTAATGCCATTATTTCAGCCACATATAAATAATTCCAAAATGTAATGATTTGTTCACGGTACAGTGTATGTATTAATACACGTTTGACTGAAGCTATGATTTTTGAACGTCAATATTGTGGTTCAGTTGAAGTACAGCCTGAGCCATGATGTCAGTTGATAAGCTTTGTTGAAACATAAGAGACAATATGGATTTAGTTTTATAATTAAAGCGATATAGCATCAGGATATGAATTATTTTAATTTATATTTGCTTTAAATAAAGCCGTATTATTGATGTTATTATTATAGTCGCATATAAGTACCTTCAGCAGGCCAAGATTCGATAGCGAAACAGTGAATGTATTAATGCGCATGTGACAGAAGACAAGTTTGTCGTTAGGTTGAAATGCAGCCTGGACCAGAATGGCAATTGACACGTTATGTTACAGCACAAGGCATAATGGATCTAGTTTTATAATTTACGCGGTGTAACATAAGGTGTTAAGATGCCTAAATAATTTTTTAAATTTTATTGGTTGCATGTTGCTATCGTCATTAACTCAGTTGTACGTATGGAGATAAACAGTAGAAAATCAGGGTTATGAAATTATTTTATAGAAAGAACAGATTATTTTTCTGCCTGTGGTTTAAACAGCAGCCAAAATTTATACACACGTTTAAGAATATTTGCACATGAGAACCACCATATATATATTATTCGAATAAAGTCCATCGAAATAATAGGCAGTTCTGTAGAAGTTAATATGGAAAAACTACGTATTGTTTGTTACCTGTTTGCTCTTTTCAAAAAGACCATTCTTTTTTTTTTAAAAAAAACTGAATTTCTTATCCACAATGATATGTAAAGAAAAAATACTGGCGTAATAATGTTTATTGTACTTCCTTAAGCTATCACGTAAGACATATTGTATCAGAGACAAACAGTTTAACTGTCTACCAAACACAATCTATGCCTACCACATTAGTAATCTAACCCATTTCACATGACAACTGACCTGATACGATATAAATTAATGATGATTAAGTTTGATTCACTTATTCCGTTTACTTTAGAGTACTGCGGTGCAGAAAACTGAATAACAAAAGCAAAAAATTAAAATGGAATCCTTAGTTTTGTCAGATTTATGTGAAAGGAGTGAGCGTCTGAAAGTGCATAATGATCCGCGGCCCACGATTTCCCACGTATAAAGGTTTTTAATTGCTTGATCCTTCCCATGGTCATTAGCTATTTTCGCAGTTTTTTTTAACTGCTTTACGTCTCTTTTTAACATCGAGGTCTTTAGAGACGGGAAAGAATGGGGGGCAAGGATGGGGGCAAGGAATGGGAAGGAATTCGGCCATGGCCTTTTTTGAAGGAAGCATCCCGGCATTTGCCTGGAGTGATTTGGGGAAACCATGGAAAACCAAAATCTGGATGCCCGGACGGGGATTCGAACCGCCGTCCTCCCGAATGCGAGGCGAGAACGCTAACCGTTACACCGCCCCGCTCGGTCGCAGATTTTGACTCGCACCATTAGTTCTAAAAATTTGAAAACCCCGTCCAAATTGCTGTCATAGTTTTTGCGCGGCTCCCGTTCAAATAAAGAGACACACGTAGCTTGCTTACAAACTTATAATAGTATAGAATATCCATTCATATGTTCGATGAGATTCTCTAAGACACACACTGGTGTTGTCCATTTTGACTTTTTTTTAAATTCTCTTTACCCATTCCGTTTTTTATGCAGTGGAAAGAAGATCGAACGAGGCATTATCCACGAGGAGATTTTTTCGTTGACTATTTTATAGTGTAATCATAAATAATTTTATACTTTGAATTATTTTATATTTATTAATTGCGAGTAACTTTGCGATAATGATTTGTAATAAAAGCTGTCAAAATAACACAAACGTGTTACGAAGTTCTCGTGTACGCTTGTATTACAATTCCTTCTCGGTAGATTTTTACAATAAATAAATATAATATTTTATAAAGTATATAATTTATAATAATAGTACAAAATATAAAGTTTAAAAGCAAAAAATTAAATTTACCGCACGGAGACTCCAACCTGCTACCCCTGCAGTACGAGACGGAACTCTCAGCGGTGTCCCAATCGCTGATTGTAAATGACGTCAACGTAACCACTTCAGTAACTTTCATTTCTAGTGAAGCCCTACATAGACTATATTGTAAATCTGAACGAAGTAGATGAGTGACAAGCACTTGTCAGTTGCTGACTAGGGTCCGATGGGTCTTCAGTTCAATCCCCCGTCTTCAACGGATGCCAGCAACGAAAATACTTTATCGTTAAAAATTCAATTTTTTGTTAGTGTTGGCTGGTAGTTGTTTGAGTAACAGGTCATAACAACCCACAGCATTGTAGCAGTACTTGTAAAATAGCTTCACCATGTTACCCAGTATGTAAGACAGTTTGTTTACAATTCTGACAATTAGAGAATGTTACTGCAGACATGGAAATCAACCGTTCGTTACGGGCTCAACAGAACCGACTATTCTAATGTACAGGTAACAAATAAATAAAATAATAAGCCGCAAACGGGGGCTGGTATATTCGATACGTTCTTCACGTTTGGATGTGCTTTTTTTTTTTTAAATTACGATTTTACGCCTCGTCGACGTCGTGGTCATTAAAGGCGGGATGGGACTGGAGACAATGAACGGGAAGGAATTCAGCCATGGCCTTTTGAAGGAAGCATCCGGGCATTCGCCTGGAGTGATTTGGGGAAACCGTAGACGGGGATTCGAACCGGCGTCTTTCCGATGGATGTGCTAGTTTTGTGAATACAACGTAGAAAATTGCCGAAATTACAGGATTACGTTATGCGTACAGTCTGAAGATAGATTACGCTGGAAATTGAAATTGTATCACAAGGCTCAAGTGTTGATTTTTTACCAGGTTAGTAGTAATAAAGTAGGAATATATCTATTATCATCTGCTCTGGAGCCTAGATTCAGCACTTGGGAAAAGTTCTTTATGTTGAATGCACTGTTTGATCCAATTTACATGCTGTGCAATGTCATAGTCTAATAATACTACTCGGGTTCGTTGTGATGGTAGATCACCTGAGAATGGCAGTACAAGCGTGGTGGGTGAGTGGTTAACGCTCTGGCCTCGCATTCGGAAGGACGTCGGTGTGAATCCCCGTCCGGGTATCCAGATTTGGGTTTTCCATGGTTTCCCCAAATCACTCCAGGCGAACGCCGGGATGGTTCGTTCAAGAGGCCATGGCCGAATTACTTCCCGTTCCTTGTCCTCAGTCCCATCCCGACTCTAATGACGTCGACGAGGCGTAAAGCCATAAGTAAAAAAAAATCATCATCAGATCCTATCCGGCAGCGTAGCAGAGGTGGTGGCGCACAGTACCTAATCAGTAGACTGTGCGCTAAAGCACTGTTTTAAATGTCAACCTTTCCGCAGTGAGGGCATACGACACGGTTGATGGCGATCCATTCGTCGGAAGGGGACGTTAAACGTGGCGGCATACAAGTGTCTCTCGGAAGAGTAGGACTGAATGGGCCGGCTGCGAGATTCGCCTCTCCATTATCCATCTTTCATTTCTTACAGCAAAAAACAACACAATACACTGAACACACATACCCTACTATCACAGTCATGCACAGCCACAACAACGCATACGACTTCCAAGAGCGTACGTCCTGCACTGTAATGGCCTACGCCCGGAATCGGGTATGGCGTTGTAGGAAAAGGAATAGCGGAATAACATTAAAGTTGAAAGTTCAGTCAGAACGTACGTTTCAATAAATACGTCTCCAAATTAAATTTCCAAAATAACGAAATTATCGGTTACAATGGTCGCTTCCTTGTGGTTTCAAATTTCCACTTGTGTTTTTCGGTGACCCGAAATCAAATATTATATTTTGTGTAGTTATATTGTGTAGCATTTCATTAGAAGTAAAAGTGATCAGAAATCTTGTCTGTCTAGGTATTTGAGCTCGGAAACGGGTGACTGATATACAAAAATAAAGACGCGAGCGGCATGCGACTCTATCTCGAAAATACAGCCACCTAAGACATTGAAATTTGTGACCACTATCGATCACATCCTGCGTTTAAACGACAGGTAGTAAAAATTCAATTCTAAGTCCGTCAAAAATGGCGAGCTGAACAGAGTGATCTTTCAGATTTTCACATTTCCTTAACACAATTATTATTAAACTAGTGTAAGCCCGAGACCGTTTTTTGGGTATCTTCACGGGTCTAGAATGGTTCCAGTTTTTAGGATGAAAGATTATGACAGGTTGACCTCATTTGACCAAATATAAACTTGACCTGTGTTTCAGGATGAATACAATCTCTTGAGCTTGAAGAACACAGAAGCATTACCAGAGATTGGTATTTAGAATTTTTTTTAAAAAAATTCCTGTTTGCTTCGAAAACATAACGTTGTTTTTTTATTGAGACTGGGCAAACACTCATAATGTTATCATTGGTCATAGTATCTGTAAAAACCAGTGAACTAAATACACATTCCATATTATTAAACAATTGAGACACTCTGAAGAAATGAATTGTCAGAATAGTTGATTCGGGAATATATTTGGTCTGATGTCTACTTTAAATAACCTAATAACTCGAGTACAGCGAACATGAACAAAGACCATTAACGAAAGTAGTCAGTAAAATACGCAAAAAGCAAATAACCCGTATTGCACAAACTTTGTTAAAGCGAAAACATTAGAGAAAGTTTTAATTAAATTGAAATTTATCATAAGCCGGAATGACAATTGTCATACGTGGTTATAGCACAGACCATGAGTAATTATATTTTTTGATGTTTTTTTAAGTTGCTTTCTTTTGCAACATGTTACTGAAAACCAGATCCACGTTTTTTCCAGTCGCTAAATTTACCGATATTTTGTTAACTATGAAACGCAGTGAAAAGCAAACTTAATGAATGTATTATGGCAATTAATTTGGTAGCAGTTTGTAAGATTCTCTGTTGTAGAAAATATGAAAATGTACTTTATCCACTTAAATATAGCCTAATACTTTTACTTATGTTTCCAGCGTCAGACCAGTATGAATAGGAATTTCATTTATCCCTCATTGTCCGCCCCTGAATTTATTTCGATACTCACGCTGTAAATCAAACCACTATAAAAAAAATCAAACCACATGAACTTTAAAATCAACTCCTTTGTCTTTATTACAACTCAGTATTAAATAAAACATCTTCTACTTATATTATATCTTCTATTTTCCATATAACAACCAATTATAAATTACAAATTTCAGTATTTCATTAACTTACTCTAATTTTCTCTGCCCTCAGGCTAATATTTCCCAGTTACTAATCCCGCCAGGATTCTTCGCGGCTTCTCCATTGAGCCTTCCTCTTTCACTTCTTCTCTCAATACATTTTCTCTTCAAAACCCAACTCCTCCTCTTCCAACAAAACATTTTCTTCAATTTTTTCAACTGTTCTTTATTCGCCAAAGATCTCGTATATTTGTCTTGACATTCTGTAACCTTGGAACTTACAAATTCAATGTTAGTATTTACAATTACAATCTTTATATATAAAGATGAATGTATGTTTGTTTGTTTGTTGGTTTGTTTGTTTGTTTGTTCTTCATACAAATCCACAGTTTTCATCCGATCTCGATGAAACTTTGCACACTTATCCTTTGAAACAAGGAGAAAAATACTGTCTACATTTGGTTGAAAAATTATCTGTATAAATAACACATGTTGTCTCATAACTTCGAAATACGGCGATAGACAGACATGTTGGATATAGTCGTCTCCGTACCGTGTTTCCGTATAGTGGCTTGTTTACGAACGTCGTGGTGTCCGGTTCAAATCTCCGTGGGGGCTAAGATTTTTAAAAATTGTTTTTCATCGTAAGAGTCAGGCCTGAGCCGTAGGTTATTTGGATTGAATGTTAAACTGTAGATATTATAAAGTTAGGGGGCAATGCGAGGCAAATCGTAGGTAGTCTTGCAATTTTGTAGGTGTACACTTTTTTACGTTTTAATGATCCCTCAGGTGTTGTTCGCAGTCAGTGTGTGAGTGTGAACCACAGTAATACTAATATAAATACGGAAGTAAGTCTCTGTCTTTTTGTTACGTTTTAACGACTATATGGCTATATCGTTGTGATGGAATTTTATAAGGAAAGCTGCATGAAGGGCACAGGATATTTTTTCCAGTATGATTAACAGTTGTAGTCACGAAATTTTGAAATCTTATCGAATAGTGACAGAAATATGTTGGAAATTGATTCTCTTCAAGAGGCAGGTTCGACGGTAGAATGATATAGTGATAGCTTTCCTGTCATATTATGCCGACTCGATATTTTTTGGGACCAATCCTTCGTTACCAACAACTTTTTATATTTAATTCTGGCAAAAAAATTCTTAATCCACGCGTACGAAGTCGCGGGTACGAGGCTAGTTATTAAATAAAAAACAACTTTACCAATGTTATAATCACAAAAGGTTAAGTTGTGTACCTCACAAGTTGCTTAGCTATTTAATTGTGGGCATAACCACAAATTTCTTCTAATGATCTCTGGTCGCTGTTAATTTGCGAGCGAAGGCTGACACGTGACGTTACCGTTCTCCAGCCAATAGCTATCGAGGTGCGTGAATGAGTGAGTGAGATTAGGAAATTATATAGTAAATAACTCTCATAAAGCTGATTATGTAATGTTGCACATATTTCGATTACAGTTTACTTCGCGATACAGTTGGAACAGCTTACATGCGTCTTCAATAATAACGTCTGTAATATTACTTCAGTGAAAGCAAAGCAAAATAAATCTTAACAACATACGTTATGCCGCGTAATATTAGTTTCAATATCGGTCCAGGTCACATAGACCGTGATAAACGTGGAACAACTTACATTCGCATGAAGTAATGTTTTCAGCAACAATATTTTTTTAATAAAATTGCTCATGCTTCTGCCGTAACATGAAATACGTTTTGTCATTGTTATCCAGGCTACATTTAATTTTAGTCGAAACTATCGCTAACAATGCTGCTCGAAAATTAAAGGTTTTGGCTTACATATCGATGGGAAAAGAATTTAACGAAAACAACTGCATCAAACCAATAATACAAAATAACTATTAATTAATATGTTAATTTAAACGAGAGACATACTTTTATTTCAGTGTTCTGGCAATTCACTTATTCGCAGATGCTTGGCCTCGCCTCTACCATGTAGTAACATCTCTGGGGTTGTAGCCTCGCTGGGCGCGTGAAGTCAGCACTACGGTCCCGATGACAGCGGCCAAGCTTAGCCTTTTATTAGTATTGATCATTACATCTAAAACAATTTACAAGTTGCCATTCTAGAGGACGCAGGTTCGAATCCTCGCCCGTGCATCAAGATTCGGGTTTTCCATGGTTTCCCCAAATCACTCCAGGCGAATGCCGGGATGCTTCCTTGAAAAGGCCATGGCCGAATTGCTTCCCGTTCCTTGTCTCTAGTGCCGTCCTGCCTCTAATGAATTTGACGTCAGCAAGGCGTAAAGCCGTTAGTAATAAAAAAAAAATGTAAGTTGCATTGGTATTTTAATGTTACTTTGCCGCCCGCATATTAATGGTGTTCTATTGAAAGTGGTCTTATCTGAGAACACATGGAATCCGAAGATACCTATAATAACTTTTAGAGAAACTGAATGAATTTCAGCGACACGTCCGGAAAGCCTTCGTTCACACATGAAAAGTGAAGTATCGTTGAAATCGCTGTATGATTTTTTTTTTTTTTTTTTTTTTAAAAAGAGCTGTAATTTTTTTTACTAAGGACAACTTTAACACAAACAGCAATGTCTGGAGAGCGTTGAACTCTGGAAATAAGTCGGATACTAAATGAAATACTGAATCGGGTAGCCATGGAAAAAACTTCCGTCACTCGTGTCGTATCGACGCATCCACGGGAAAAACTTATGGTCGGAACTTGAAATTATAAACAAACAACACGACGTCCAATTCAAACTAACAGCTCATCTCAAGCGGACAACTTAATTTAACCATTCTGGTTACGTACAAAGGTAGAAAGAGACGTTGTCACGAAAACTTATGTTTTAGAAATAATACACAAAATTATGTTTTTTTGCAATGATGTTGCTATTTACAACAGCCGAAGCATCAGAACATAAAAAAGTAATTTGCCAAAGACGAAATGCTCTCGGGTGGAGTCGAATCATCGCCCCTTCTAATGCAGGGCCCGCGCGCTAGCCCCTCCACTACAGGCGTTTTAAAACAGATAAAGCATTAGTCAGTGGAGCCTCCCCTCCGTGGTAATATCTCGCCGCGATATATCGACCCAGGAGGGTAATCAACTGTGCGCCTGGGGGGACGAGGGTGCGCCGAAACAAATTAACAACTCAGTGAGCATCGCGTAACACTCCTCCCCCGCGCAAACACACACACACGGCGGTGTCATAAGCACCACACAATACCGTCTGTCCACTGGACAGAGATTAGCGGCACTTAAATCAAATTGCAAACATACCAGCAGGTACCCAAAAATAACCAGAATAGCATTGCCATGGGCGGAGCGTCTGTAGTACGCATTTCTGCCGCTAGGCACTTATAGCACAACTCATTGTCAGTTCAGTGCCGCCTGTGTTGTCGACCTGGCTTGTTCTGTTAATCTGCAGTGACTGTTTTTGCTAGCGCTGTTTTGTTATTGGTTCGTTTTTGATGATGGCATGTTTAAGTAACAACGTGCAGCTGTGAAATTTTGTTTTCTGCTCAGTAAAAATGCTGCTGAAAGTGTTTTAATGTTGAAAACAGCTTACAAAGATGACGCCATGGGAAAAACTCAAATGTACGAGTGCTTCGCTCGGTTTAAAAATGGCGACATGTCGATTGAAGACAAACCTCGCTCTGCTCATTTTCTTTTTTGATGCCAGGGCGTAGTTCATTTAGAGTTTATTCCCCCACATCAGACCGTCAATCAAACCTTTAGTTTGGAAGTTTTAAAAAGATTACGCAACAGTGTTCGTAAAAAAATACCTGATTTATGGCATACAGGAGACTGGTTCTTCCACCACGACAATGCACCTGCACACACAACTGTCTCTGTTACGCAGTTTTTGGCTAAAAATGGCGTGATTCTGCTGTCCTATGCACGTTACTCACCTGACCTGGCTCCGTGCGACTTTTACTTATTTCCACCCATGAAAAGGGACATGAAAGGACACCGATTTAGCAACATTGAAGAGGTGAAGAGAGAAACGAGGGAGGAGATGTAACACATTTCTAAATATGGCTACAGAAAATGTTTCCAACAGTGGAAGCACCGGTGGAACAAATGTATTAGTTTTAACGGAGAGTATATGGAAGGGGTTAAGGTTTATTTATAAGAAATTTGAAAATGTATAGCTTTTAAGAAATAATTCCGTTTTTTTGGGTACCTCCTCGTACAACATAGTAAACAAAAAACCGGTTGGTTGAGATTGCATAACTTAATGAATTCCTGATGTCTCGAATGTGGTAATTGAGGCGGCAGTTGCTTGACACACAAACTAAACACAGTTCCAGGTTAATAGCCGACTCCGCTTCGCAGCTCTGCAACGCCGGGCCACGTCGCGTCGTCGCGCTATCGTTCAGTTTATCGTAGTTAATTTACGATCCCGTCCATTCAGAATTAAAACTGCTTTCAGCAAAATAGGATTAATACACGACAAAGTGACGTTAAAATAAAAACTAAGCAAATTATTAACCCGAGGGTGGTGGGTGAGCGGTAACGTTTGGGTCTGGCCTGCTCCCCGTCCAGCCGCGCAAATATAGGTTTCCCATAACTTCCCGAAATCACTCGTCAAAATACCGTGGCCAAATTCCTTCCCGTTCTTCGTCCCAAAACTCTTTCGGCTCCAATTACCTGGACCAAAGCTTAAAGCAGCTTCCAAACTATGTTATATATAAATAGTTTTGGTATTTTTAAATTAGATACAGAATATGTCCAATATTGTGGACAACTCTCAGGTTCGTAGGTAAGAGCGTTTTGGAGATAGACCAGTTTACAGAAATGATAGAAAACTAAGAATTTTGACGACTCGACATACCCTTTTTTTCCAGCGATAAAAAGAATAAATATATCTTTGGTCTTTCCTTGATAAACTCTAAACATCTGTACCCCATACGTTAAGATAGGGGGAAAAAATTCTAGCCCATTTACTTCTACGGAACCGATGTAGAATGCGAATTGGTTCGGGGCAAGGGATCGTCTAAAATGTGTGAAATTGAAGCCTGCACGTGAGGTAGAGATTGCAATCCCGCAGTGTTTTCAATCCCGCGGGATCCGCGCGGGATTTGCGCCAATCCCGCGGGATCCATGCGGGATTGGTGCAAACAGTTTTTTAACACTTATATTTAAAACATAGTTACTTAAAACGTTAATAAAATGAATAATAATTAAATTAATAAATCAATTTTAATGTTAAATATAAAAATTAATAGTTAACAATATTTTAATGGGAAAAATGATATTAAAACTTTTTAGCATGTCTTAAGTACATTTCGAGGTTTTGTATTTTTGTTTTTTAACCTAAACCAATTTTTAAATAAATAATAAAAAAATTGAAAATATTCAGTGTTACATATTATGTGCCGTACAATACATCACATGAATTTAGAAACATGGTCTGCTTAGTGGCCAAGTTACCAGATTTTCCATAACACCGAGAGAAAGCATTCCATTTCACAAAGTGAAGAGTGAATATACTCTGTAAAGTGTAGACTTGGCTCATAACAAGATCTCATAACTTTTTGTCACTGCACAAGGACGAGACTAGTTTTTTTTTTTTTTTTTTTTTTTAACAATAATTGTTTTTGTGGGATTCCTTATTATATGACCTGATTCCTTGATTGATCTTACAGTTGATTCAATGTTATTAAAGGAAACTACTCACCAACACTTAAACTGTCAAGTATTTCAATTTTACATATGTGGCATAACGACGTTTTACGAGTGGAAATTATTACTTTT
This sequence comes from Vandiemenella viatica, assembly GCA_031002005.1. Lineage (NCBI taxonomy): Eukaryota > Metazoa > Arthropoda > Insecta > Orthoptera > Morabidae > Vandiemenella > Vandiemenella viatica. The sequence continues at coordinate 27,845,982 of JARYHS010009186.1, forward strand.
TAGTAAGAAAGGAGACTTTCTCGGCGAATGATTGCAGTGAAGTTTTCATAGGTTGTATCCCCGGATTTCATTGTAAAAACACGAGATTTCACACGTGACGGAGACAGCGGAGGCAGCCGTCGAAGTATGGTGTTCCTACAACACAATTCGTCGATACCCCCGTGAATACTTCATTATAACTTTTTTTGCCTTTAGTCGAAATAATAACAAGGAGAAGAGGAATTAATCTATAGCCTGAGCGGCACATGTAAACAGGCGGCTTTCGTCAAAGAAACGCATTGAGGCAGCGGCCAAAACAGCAATAAGTCAAAGGATATACAATTGCCTTTTGATAGCTGCTAAATAAATAGGTATGCGATTAAAATTACGATAACATTAGTTTCCTATCAACGAATAATCAAATTTTCAGTCGCAAAAAAGGAAATTGTCACAATAACTTTATATGTAAATACAGAAAATTGGAATAATGAAACCGTGAATAAAAAGCTGTAACTTTGTAGTTTAGATAACGTTTGCAACACATAAAAAATCATTATATAGTTAGAAAATCTTACTAAATACGCAACATAACTCAAATTACAGAAATGTGTACTCGAAAATGAATACGTAAAAGTGTATCTATTTACTTACGAATGACGAAGGTTGACAAAAACAAACGTTTGTTCACACGCGTCAAATGCCAACTGCAATGGTACAGGCAAACAGTGCAATACATCCGATAGAGACCGAGTGGGGCAGCGAGTCACGCACTGACACGCGTTTTATCCGCATTTTGCGGATTGCGGATCCGCTTAATTTTGTGCGGGATCCGCCAGACTGTCTAATGATGCGGGATCCCGCGGGATTACGGGATGCCGCTTTGCTGGATTGCAATCCCTACTAGTCGTCCATGAAGGTCTCTGCTAGGGATTTCAATCCAGCAAAGCGAATATTAAGCTAACAGTTTCTAACGCAAACTATTGGTCATGCCCGTTTTTTCCAGTACTGGGTACTGCAGTCTGTAAAAATTAAACTTCGAAACAATAAACAGGAAGTTTATGAATGAGGAAATCTAATGCTGTGGAGCCAAATGTGTGGCTGTTAGCTGCCATCTTTGGCGGTTCTCACGTGCTGGGGCTTTCAGAGGTCGCAGAGGCGCATCAGGAAGTAAAGTAGTTAGCGCCTAGCTCTAGCGCTCCGAGGGTACACGGTTCGAGTCCGGCATTGGACATGAGTGATTTTGATATAGTGTTATGTTCTTCTTGGTATATATTGCAAACATTAGTTGACTAAGAAAGGAAAGGAATTAGGCCACAGTACTTAAGAAGCAATCATTACACCTCGATAGCTATTAGCTGGAGAACGGTGTAACGTGTCTGCCTCGCTCGCAAAATAACAGCCACCAAAGATATCATTAGAAGAAATTCGAGCTCTTTAATATCTAAGCAACTGCTACCAAATTAATTGCCATAGTACATTCATGAAGATTGTTTTTCGTAGCATTTCATAGTTAAAAAAATATCGATAAAATTTACGGCTGAAAAAACGTGGAACTGCTTTTCAGTAACATGTTGATAATGAAAGTAAACATTAAAAAACTTAAATTACTGATGGTCTCTTGTTTAACTAATTGTCATTCCAGCTTAGGCTAAGTTTAAGTTTATTTAAACTTTGTTAATGTTGTTGCTTGCCCAACGTTTATACATTACGATTTATTTTCTTTTTATGTATTTTACTGACTACTTTCGTTAATAGTCTTTGTTCATGGTCACTGTACGTGAGTTATTAGGTTGTTTAAAGTGGACATCAGACCAAATATGTCACCGAATCGAGTATTCTGGCAATTCATTTCTTGGAGTTGCTCAATTGTTTAATTATTTGGAATTGTTATTAATTTCGCTGCCGTTACAGAAACTATGACAAAAGATTACAATATGAATGCCCTGAATGCTCATTCCAAAAAAAAAAAAAAAAAAAAAAAAAGGATGCTTTAGAAGCAAACAGGAATTCTTCAAATTTTGCAGAGTGAACTGTAAGGGTCAAAAACAAGTCAAGTTTGTATTTAAGCAAGTTCGAGATGAGGACCTTTGAAACAATTATACGATAGCGCAATAGTCGCTATCCGTGTTTAATACGTCTGTTAATACTTCTAAGTTCTTCAAGTTCAAGAGATTTTATTCACCCTAAGAATGAAATACAGATCAAATTCGTGTTTGTTCAGATCAGGTCGACCTGCTATAATCTTTTGACCATAAAAACTGAAACGATTCTAGACCCGTGACGATACGCAAAAAACGGCCACAGGCCTACACTAGTACCGAATAATGTTACGAAATTAAAATACTGAATGCTTTAAAAATTTCAGAATTTATACGTAATGTCAGGATTTTACAAGCATTATTGCTCGGTGATAAATCGGTAAATTTAGAAAATTGTAGCTACTAAATGGGCAATATAATTCACCTATAATAATGCATCCAACAGAAACAAACGGAGGCTCTTATAAATTCTACGTAAAAAATGAATCTACGAGGGTGAGTCAAATGAAAACCTTAAATATTTTTTTAAATATTATTTAATGTACAGAAGTGGTAAAAGCTGTATCACTTTTCAACATCTTCCCCACGCTCAATGCAAGTCCTCCAGCGCTTACAAAGTGCATAAATTCCTTTGGAAAAAAATTCTTATGGTAGTCCTCGCAACCACTCATGCACCGCATGGCATACCTCTTCATCAGAACGGAACTTCTTTCCTCCCATTCCTTCTCTGATTGGTCCAAACATATGGAAATCACTTGGGGCAAGGTCTGGTGAGTATGGTGGATGAGAAAGACACTCAAAATGCAGGTCTGTGATTGTTGTAACAGTAACGATTCTTGCAAGGAATCCATCACCTTCTGATTCAAAGCGCCGAAGTTCTTCACAAACATCAACACGTCGTTTTCTCATTTCAGGAGTCAGCTGCCGTGGCACCCATCTTGCAGACACTTTGTGAAACTGGAGCACATCATGCACAATGTTGTGTGCTGAACCATGACTAATCTTTAAACATGCTGCAATGTCATTCAGTGTCACTCGGCGGTTTTCCGTCACTATGGCTTCAACTGCTGCAATGTTCTGTGGAGTCACAACTCGTTGTGCCTGACCTGGACGAGGAGCATCTTCCACTGAAGTCACACCATTTGCGAACTTCCTACTCCATTCGTAGACTTGTTGCTGTGACAAACGTGCATCACCGTACTGAACCTTCATTCTTCCATGAATTTAAATAGGTTTCGCACCTTCACTACTCATAAACCGAATAGCAGAACGCTATTCTTCCCTGGTGCAAGTCTCAAGTGGGGCAGCCATTTTTATACTGATACTGCGACGGTATTTGTGCATCTGCACTATGCTGCCACCTACAGGCCATTCTGCACGCTGCTTGTAGGACGCTTACCAACTTACAGGATAACGGCGCAAAATTTCGATTTTTTATTACAAATTTAAGGTTTTCATTTGACTCACCCTCGTATTTACTTACGAATCGTGACGGACGAAAAAACACACATTTGTTGATGTGAGTCAAATATCAGCTGGGATGGTACGGGCAATCCAACCGGTCGAGCCCAAGTCACATTAGACGCACACTCGATCAGAGATTCCACCCTGCACTATTGCAGTCCCTAGTTACAAGTCCCGTTAAACCGCATCGATCAATCAAGCAATTTGAATCCACGTCTGAAGTTCTCTCTATTCTGCAGTTTAGGAGCGATCGATACCTAGTCGATGTTACGTCACCTTGTTCATATTGTGACTAAGGATTGCAATCCCGCAGTGTTTTCAATCCCGCGGGATCCGCGTGGGATTGGCGCAAACAGTTTTTTAACGCTTATATTTAAAACGTAGTTACTTAAAACGTTAATAAATTAAATAATAATTAAATTAATAAATCAATTTTAATGTTAAATTATAAAAACTAATAGTTAACAATATTTTAATTGGCAAAATGATATTAAAACTTTTTAGAATGTCTTAAGTACATTTCGCGGTTTTACATTTTTGTTTTTTAGTCTAAACCAATTTTTAAATAAAAAATGGAAAATATTCAGTGTTAGGTCATATTACGTGCCTTACAATACATCACATTAGTTTAAAAACATGGTTTGCTTAGTGGCCAAGTTACCAGAGTTCTTTTTAAATTCTAAATAAACGTTCCAAAACACCGAGAGAAAGCATTCCATTTCACAAAGTGAAGTGAATATACTCTGTAAACTGTAGACTTGGCTCAGAACAAGATCTCATAACTTTTTGTCACTGCACAAGCACAAGACTTGGATTTTTTTTAAAAATTGTTTTTGTGGGATTCATTATTAAATCTCCTGATTCCTTGATTGATCTTACAGTTGATTCAATGTTATTAAAGGAAACTACTCACCAACACTTAAACTGTCAAATATTACAATTTTACATAGCGACGTTTTAAGAGTGGAAATTATTACTTTTTAGTAAGAAAGGAGACTTTCTCGGCGAATGATTGCGGTGAAGTTTACATAGGTTGTATCTCCGGATTTCATTGTAAAAACACGAGATTTCACACGTGAGGGAGACGGCGGAGGCAGCCGTCGAAGTATGGTGTTCCTACAACACAATTCGTCGATACACCCGTGAAAACTTCATTATAACATTTTTTGCCTTTAGTCGAAATAATAACAAGGAGAAGAGGTATTAATCTATAGCCTGAGCGGCATATGTAAACAGGCGGCTTTCGTTAAAGAAACGCATTGAGACAGCGGCCAAAACAGCAATAAGTCAAAGGATATACAATTGCCTTTTGATAGCTCCTAAATAAATAGGTATGCAATTAAAATTACGATAACATTAGTTTCCTATCAACGAATAATCAAATTTTCAGCCGCAAAAAAGGAAATTGTCACAATAGCTTTATCTGCAAATACAGAAAATGAGAATAATGAAACCGTGAATAAAAAGCTGTAACTTTGTAGTTCAGATAACGTTTGTAACATATAAAAAATAATTATATAGTTACAAAATCGTACTAAATACGCAACATAACTCAAATTACAGAAATGTGTACTCGAAAATGAATACGTAAAGGTGTATCTATTTACTTACAAATCACGAAGGTTGACAAAAACAAACGTTTGTTCACACGCGCCAAATACCAACTGGAAGGGTACAGGCAAACAGTGCAATACATCCTATAGAGACCGAGTGGGGCAGCGAGTCACGCAGACAGACACGCGTTTTATCCGCATTTTGCGGATTGCGGATCCGCTTAATTTTGTGCGGGATCCGCCAGACTGTCTAATGATGTGGGATCCCGCGGGATTGCGGAATCCCGCTTTGCTGGATTGCAGTCCCTAATTATGACTGTCTTCGAAAAGTGTCCTGTTCCGTCTTAATTATCTTTTTTTCTAATACTTAACGATAACACTGCGTGTTGCATTTGCTCCGTTAGCGCATGTTAGTTTCTAATGTTCCGTTACGACATTCTAAATGTGCGCTAGCACAGTTATTCGGTTATTGTTTTCTCTGTAATTTGGGGTCTGTGAAATATGCGTAACTGATCGCTCCCATAACCCTTTACATCTTCCCGCGATAAGGTGTTTAGCAGTGTTGAGGCTATTCAGAAGCGTTACTAATTGGCACGAGGCTGCCTTTCTTTAATTAGAGCTTTATGGTTCTTTGTTAGCAAGATAATTAAAGCCGGCATAATTTTGTGAAGGAAGTCGGTAATTGCTTTCAAACTAGAATATGAATGGCCGGGCTAAGAATGGAGCGCTTTCCTCGGGAATAACAGGCGCTTTAAATAATTACTGTAATCGTCCTATTCTTTACAGTATTGTTATCTTTTAATTTACTGGCAGACCTTTACGTGGGCGTTAAGGCCGCGCCTTTTAGGCGATATTTCGCATCCATCAACACGAACGCCCGGTCGATCTCCAATCCCTGCCTCATAAACTGCACATTTCACAAACAAAAAATACACTTGTTTTTGTTTCTGGCGTTATACCTCCTTGACGTCGAGATTATTAGAGACGGGAAAAGATGGGGGGGGGGGGGGTAAGGAACATGAAGGAATTTGGACATGGAATTTTGAAGGAACCATCCGACCTGGACTGATTGTTGGAAATAATGGAAACCCCAAATCTGGACGGCGGAACGGAGAGTTGAACCCGCGTCCTCCCGAATGCGATTCGCGGTTTTGTCCGTTCGCTGTTTTGTCCGTTCGCTGTTTTGTCCGTTCGCTGTTTTGTCCGTTCGCGGTTTTGTCCGTCGCGGTTTTGTCCGTCGCGGTTTTGCCTTAGAACCGATGTAAACACGTCAAAGGCAGACGACCCAAGAATAGATGGTAAAATGAGTTGAAGACGACTAAGAATAGGAGTGGTTTCACGGCTTTCATCGACGTCGATGTCGTTAGAGCCGGCATAGGATTTCGGCCATGGCCTTTTTAATTAACGATCCCCGAGTGGTTTTAGGAAACTATAGAAAATCGAAATCCGGACCTCCGGAATGGGTGTCGAACCTGCATCTTCTCAAATGGGACGACAGTTTCTTAACCGCTCACACATTACGCGCATTTTGATAGAGCTTGTAATGTTCCAACCCCTCCTTCTAATTAATTTCCTGCTAATTTATTAATGATTTACTATCGAACCTCTTTGCAGAAGATTGACTGCATTCTTTCCATCATTTAATCCAGGTAAAAGGGGCGGAACAATTACAAAGAAAATAAAATTTAGGTAGATGCACCATACTGATTTGAATTTATATTCTGATAAATTGTACTCTGTGGTACACTATAGGTTGTAGTGAACAGGGTTACTACATCAGGATCACTCCATAGTTTTTTTGTGAATGGCAAGAGTGGCTGGATGAGACAGGGTATGCCACCTATTGACAGAATATTGAGGTGTGTTATTTCTTTGCATGGCGGTCGAATGGCGGGGATTGACCAGCGGCCTAGACACCTAATTGGCCGATGGAATTTCGCCTGCCAAAAACAGACAAAGGGTGCGTCGGTTGCCGGAGAAGGACGACACTGAGGCACAGGTGCCTGCCCAAGCAAGAACTCTGTGCCACCTCCCAATGGGTGCAGATCAGAAGTGGTGTTATGAAGTGTAAAGTTATGAGTCTAAGTGAGTTTTCAGCTGGAAGTAGTGCAGTGGTTGAACCTACGGTTTAACAAAGTTTACGGTTGGTTGGCGCAGCGGTTGAACCTGGGGTTCGACAAAGGATACCGTCGCTTGGTGCACCTATGCACAACCTCATACAGCACCAAGTGAGAAATTGATAAGGGGATTATATTTTTACCACTGAAAATGTTTATGGATCAAGACTCCAGTAAACGTTCCTGGGTGAAGCAATTCACCAGATGAGAACTTCTCATGCCTATTAAAATTGTTTATTATTTGAGCTAGTCGGACAATTTGTATTGAGTATTAACAGCGTGTAAGCATAAGCATATAGTAGTCTCATGTAGGGTGGCGCCCATGGTATACAGTGTTGTTTTATATTTGATCATCATGTAAAAGAAAATAATTGTCAATTCTGTTTGTAATCAAATGTATGTTTTTATGTTAAAATAAATGTTTGCTTTTATAACTAATTATTTGTTCAGAGCGAATCTGTTAAGTTCCCTGCCAAGATGAAATGCTTAAAAAGATATCAATACAAGAAATTTTGATCTAAAATTAAAATATTAAATTTTCGTTGCTATTTAAGCACAGAGATGGTCGGACCGTCACAAGGTTTTATGTTCAAACACATATATTGAATCCGCAAATCATCATCCTGATAAGACAATTGCAACTTCCTTCTTCATATACTTAGTTTACTTTACAAACTGTGAGCGAGAGTGATGCATGGCAGATACACAGACAGAGAGAAACAGAACATAATATGTGCTTACATCATGAACCCGCGCGGAGCGAAATCGTGAACTTCCACTGCGTAGCACTAGACAAAACCTGGTCAAGACTGAGAACACAATGGTTCCCTTGGGGTCTTAAGTAGCACCCCGGCCAACGGTACGCGGTATCCTGGGAGGGGAGCTACCAACTTCGGCTTCTGGTTTCCCCATTGGCGTAAGGAATTCCTCTGCCTTATGGCAGACAGCACAGGGTTCCAAAGATACACCCACGCCTCGGAGATGACCTTCAGTGTTCGTAGGGTGGTACTGCAGCGTGCTGATTGCACGCCAAACTCTGGGCGGGAGCAGATGCCAGAACTTCTTCAGCATGGCGTAACCCCCCATGACAGTAATCTATAGACACTTTAAAATCTTAAAATAAAATCTTTCAGCGTCACTTTCGCTACCATAATTAAAATTCCTTAATACTATTCTTATTCTAATTAAATACTACCCCTTAAAGTTCCTAATTATAATTTAAAAACGTCTTCTGGCGTCACAGGCTCCACAGTCGGATAACTAGATACACGGCACTTTTTGCGAAAAATTATTTTAACCGTGTTGCAATTTCCGTAGAAATATCAGTAGCTAAAATATCACAACTGGGATAAGGGGTGCTTGGTAGCGCAATAGAGGAGAGGCTCATGTTCAGTGTTAAAGGCGCACGTTTCGTGCCGTGTAATGTATATTTTTTAATACTGATATCAAAATTTATTCAACTTTCTTGCGCTACTTTGTTTCTATCAAAAGTTGCAGTGGTATTTGGAATTAACGTGAATTTTAGAAACAATAATGGTCTGGTGAAAGTCCGGAAAAGTTTTGTATAATTTATAATAAGATTGTCATTCGTGCTGCAACAGCATTTTTCTTTCATACTTCCACTGAAACATTTGTCACTGACAGTCAGATAAAGTTGCCTCTGTGTTTCCAAACGAAAAAAAAAAAAAAAAAAAAAAAACAAAATACAGTACAGCATAACTCCTATATTTATTCAATGTTCTTATAGCCGAAAGTAATTATGCTTTAGATTTTTCTATGATAAGAGCTGGCAGGACTGTTTACGATGGATGTACAAGGTAATCCATTGATTTACTAACATCTGCCCGCTACTTTGTTTACATAGGATATAGAGTATTGAAATACGGACTCCTCTCTTAAACACAGCCAACATATCGCCGCCACAAAATAATAGTATTAATAATACTATGCTGCTTGTACTCCCAAATATCGCTAAACATTTCGACTGCCAGAAATAACTAAAGTACGACCAGTGATACATTTATCTTAAATTTCTCAACTTGAAATCATAATGAAACATATATATTATTTTACCCCAAGACTGTGCATTATTAGAAGCCCCAACGAAATCCAAGCGGTAGTTTATCCGTGAATCCCTTCCGTCCAGACAATCAGAATTGCGGTCAAGAAATGGAAATTGCTTCTCGCAATCGAAGGTTCACGACCTAGGATATAAAAAAACCAAGGACGATCAATTTGTAGGGACCGAGTTGGGAGGAGGGCAAATTTGCCCTCCTACGTAACATTCGGGAGGACGGGGTTCAAATCTGTCCGGCCATCCTGGTTGAGGTTTTCCGTGGGTTTCCTCAACCACTCTAGGCGAATGCTGGGATGGTGCCCTACTAGGCCACCGCCGACTTCCCTCCCCCTTCCCTCCCCTTAGGATAGTTAGGCTGAAAAATGTCTAACACCAGAAAACGCTGAGCGACGACGTTATTTTTTCACGTTCGAAGTATGTTCTTCTACTGGCTGCAAATTAAAATCAAATATGCATAGCATGTGAAAAGATGTAATATAAAATTAGTAGTTGCTCCCTGCAAAAATTTCACGAATGATAGACGATAAATAGTGAGGTTGGGTGTTTGTAATACGATGAAAGAGGAATCGACTCACTTATAGCAATTGTTTATTCGTCAGGTGAAATAGTTATGCAACAAAACATCTAAAATGGCTTACGAAACAATTAGGCTTTGCGTTATCATTACTCTAAAAGAAACTCGTTTCAAGTCATACGTCACATTTATGCAAAACCTAATACGGGGAACACGACATTATATGTCGTAGTAACAGTTTTATCTCGTATATAAATATTTCCATCAGAAAATTATTTTTGTGTCTGGAGAAGATCAGCAAGCAAGAAAAAAGTAAGCAATACCGAAATAATAAGGCTAATGGCAATGAGAGAAGAAATGTGTGAAGTTTTTTTTTTTGCAATCATCAGTTTTGTGATTGGTTTGATGCAATCCTCCATCCCTTCCTATCCTGTGCTAACCTCTTCATATCTACATACCCCTTACAACCCACGTCCTCAATTATCTGCTTCACATATTCCAATCTCTGTCTTCTTCTACAGTTTTTACCTTCGACTGTTCCCTCCACAAGCAAATTAACTAATCCAACATGTCTAAATATATTTCCACCAGCCTGTCTCTTCTTTCCGTAAGCTTCTTCCACAAACTTCTTTCCTCACCCATCACTTCCAAAACTCGTTCATTTCTTACTTTGTCAGTCCACTTAATTTTCAGCATTCTTCTGTAGCACCACATTTCAAATGCTTCATTTTCTTTATTTTCGGTATGTTTCGCTACCATAAAGTGCTGTGCTCAACACAAACAGTTTTAAAAAGTTTTTTCTAATTCCTAGATCAATGTTTGAAACTAAAAAGTTTCTCTTTTTCATGAAGGCACTTTTTGCTAGATCTATTCTGCTTTTAACATCATTCCTGCTTCGGCCCATCGGTTGTAATTTTGCTGCCCAAATAACAGAATTCGCTTACTTCTCCAATTGCATTCGATCCTATTTTTGTATTTAATCTGCTAGTATTTGTATGATTTCTGCTACATTTCATCAATTTAGTCTTGCTTTGATTTATATTCAGACCAAAAACAATCCTTCAGTATTTGGTTCATGCCATTCAGTAACTTCTCAATATTCTCAGCCCTTTCTGCTATCAAGACAATGTAATCAGCAAATCGTAGCATACTGATTTTTTCTCCCTGAACACTTATGCCACATGCAAATTTTTCTTTGACTTTCTTTATTACTTCTACTACATACAAGTTGAATATTAACGGGGATAGACTACAACCTTGTCTCACACCCTTTTAACTGATGCATGTCTCTCGTGATTATCTACTTTTATTATAGCCACTTGTGTCTTATATAGTTTATAAAGTTTTCTTCTATCTCGATACTTAGTCGTGACTTCTTTAAAATTCTGAACTTATTATCTCACCTAACATTATCAAAAGCTTTTTCTGTATCAACAAATGCCATAAAAGTATCTTTGTTTTTCTTGATCCACCCTTCAAGTATTAATCTTAAAGACAGAATTGCTTCCCTTGTACCGCGATTTTTCCTAAACCCAAACTGATCTTCACCTACTATCTCTTCTACTACCCTTTCCATCCTTCTGTATATTATTCTGGTCAGTAATTTTGAAGCATGTGATGTTAGACTAATGGTGCGATAATTCTCACATTTGTCGGCTTGTGCTTTCTTTGGAAGTGTGAAGATGATATTTTTATTAAAATCAGTTGGAATTTCTCCTGTTTCATAACTTTTTGATATCAGCTTGAATAATCTTTCGATTCCTTCCTCTCCTAGGATTTAAGAAGTTCTGCAGGGATCTCATCAATTCCAACTGCCTTATTTGCTTTCAAGTCATTCAGAGCTTTATTAAATTCTGTCCTCAAAACAGGATCTCCTAAGTCATCAATGTCGATATCGCCTTCCTTTTCCATACACTATTGTTCAAGTCGTCCCCAACATACAGTTTCTCAATGTATTCCTTCATCGGT
>JARYHS010009186.1:27858692-27952918 GCA_031002005.1 Vandiemenella viatica
GACAAGTTGATTGAGTAGTTTAGCTGCGGTTTCACGTTTCAGTCTCCTATACACTTTACTGGAATGAGAGATCTGCGTCCATCACCCATAAACTCGGTGCAATAACGTAAAGCCATTCTTGTAAAAGGACACAGTTTACCAAGCATTTCAGAGGTTGTTGAATTTTTATTTTGGAGAAGCTGATCCAACAGACGTTGTTCTGTCCAAATTTCAATTGATTTGTTTCTGATTGTTTTGTGAATTTGTGAAAAGCTATTGAAAATGTGTAAACAAAGTAGAAATGAGAAAAAAACCTTGTTTCTGAATAATCAATGTATTTATTAACAAATGCGTCGATGGTTATTCAATCTGAGAAGGATTTAATTCAGAAGTACGCCAGTCTAAAAATTTACATGCCAGATGAGTTCTATCGGCAGTACACCACTGAAATGATGGAAATGTGTAATGTGCCTGATGTTATTGATTTGAAGCCTTGCCGTTTTGTTCCAGAATTTAAGTCACACTTAAATTAAGTCAGAATTTCATGCTAAACAAATGATTTATTTTGTTTCATTAAACTTGAAATCTCAGTGAATCTCAAGGTGGTTTATTCATTTCGATCATCTCACAAATCAAACCGGTTTTGATTGTTTCGTAGATCTTGCATCGTTCGCTCTAATTCCTCCAAAGACATTTTATGTACCATCGTACATTCATCTCATGCAATGTCCTGCGCCACAACATGAAACATGACGGAGAAAAACTGGTTTAGGCTGCCGGCTGGAGAGAACAGATGTATGAGGAGCAAAACAAGGAGTGGAACAGTAAGGAATTTGAAAGCACTTGGCAGAACGTTGTGTGATGCGTAGAACTGGAATGATTGTGACTCGTTTGTTAGGTCACGACTCCAAGACAGCTGGAAGAAATGCAGTTTTCATAGGGAGACCATGAAGATGTTGAAAGCAGAGATGGTAACGTAGTGAGAGCGGAAGTGGAGGGACTTGCAAGGGGACTGCCAGACTTTGTAGGCATCGATTTCAATGATACTATTGTAGTGATCAGGGTCACTCCATAGTTTTTGTTGTGAATGGCAAGAGTGGCTGGATGAGACAGGGTATGCCACCTATTGACAGAATACTGAGGTGTGTTTTCTCTTTTCATGGCTAACGGAGGGGGTTGATAAGTGCAGGGTCGGCGCTAGGAATTTCGGGCCCGGGGTAAGATGGGCGACCTTTTCTTTTCTTTTTTTTTTTAGCTCTACAAACTGGCCGGCCGACATTGGGCGGATTCTTGGCTTCTGGCCTGGGGGCCCCTACAGCCGCTGATCGGGGCCCCCCATCAGCCGGCAGGCCCAGGTACATTTGACCCGCTTAACCCTCCCTAACGCCGGCCCTGGATAAGTGGCTGAACACCTGATCGGCAGATGGAATGTCGCGCGCCAAATGGACAAAGGGTGCGTCGGTCGCCGGAGAAGGACACTGAGCCACAGGTGGCCGAACAAGCAAGTCCTCTGTGCCACCTCTCAGTGGGTGCAGATCAGAAGCTGTGTTATGAAGTGCAAAGTTATGAGTCTAAGTGTGTTTTCAGCGGGAAGTAGTGCAGTGGTTGAACCTATGGTTTAACAAAGTTTACGGTTGCTTGGCCCGTGGTTCGACAAAGGATACCGTGACTTGGTGCGCCTATGCACAACCTCATACAGCACCAAGTGAGAAATTGATAAGGTAATTATATTTTAGCACTGAAAATGTTTATGGATCAAGAGTCCAGTAAACGGTCCTGGGTAAAGCAATTCACCAGTTAAGAACTTCTCATGCTATTAAAATTGTTTTTATTATTTGAGCTAGTGGGAAAATTGTTGTATTGAGTATTAACAGCGTGTAAGCATAAGCATATAGTAGTCTCATGTAGGGTGGCGCCCATGGTATACAATGTTGTTTTATATTTGATCATCATGTAAAAGAAAATAATTGTCAATTCTGTTTATAATCAAAGGTATGTTTTATATGTTAAAATAAATGTTTGCTTTTATAACTAATTCTTTGTTCAGAGCGAATCTGTTTAGTTCCCTGCCAAGATGAAATGCTTAAAAGATATCAATACAAGAAATTTTGATCTAAAATTAAAATATTAAATTTTCATAATTTTCGTTGCTATTTAAGCACAGAGACGGTCGGACCACCACACTATGTGTTCTTCTCTCTTCGCTGCCTTCAACTTTGGTGAGTGATGAGTCATTTTCCCTTTTGTTGCAATTATATTACCTAAAGCAATTTGCTTTTTCCTTAGTTTATTTATTGTTTATGTTAAAGGCTAGTATCCTGTTATTCACGGGTGAGACGAGCGTTAGTTTCACAGATATCACGTCACAAAGTATACACACGAGGTAGCTTGATCCGGAGGAAAAAAGGGGAAAATATTATAAAGAAGAATAATAAACTTCATTTGTTGTGTAGCTGAAATTCACGAAGAACAGAAGCTCGGAAATATTCAAAATGTTCCAATTAGAACTAGATGACAAAGCAAACTCTGACTCTGAGGCAAACCAAAGATTAGTATAATCACGTGGAAGTAACATTAATTTAAACGGTCATTATTAATTAAATCTACCTAAACAAATGTTCAAATGTCACACAGATACTTTTAAAAATTCTCTAAAATGCAGTGAAATGCGTACGGTGTAAAATAAAATTCAATTTCAGTGTTAATTTTTATGCAAATCACCAACTTAATTTCTTATTTCATATTTTTTTTTAATATACATGAAATTTTTGAAGAAGGCAAAGATGGTCAGTTATATGGAAGGCTAAAAGAGGAGGAGGACGACCCATGTAAGAAAAGATCTACTTCTTGACCAGCTTTCCCAGTCAATGGGAGCCGGCCTTTGCCTTCGCAGCTACAGCAGCGAGGCGTGGGTACAATAGGCTCCCCTCTGTTCTCACCCCCACAGACCAACCCCAGCTAATGGCGTCCCCGGGGGGAGAATACAGACCATGGAAATAAGCACCAGGACACGACCAGCTAAACTAGACCACCTGGAGATGAATATATGCGGAAGCTAGTAAACAAGGAGCCTCTATCATAGAAAATACTAATACTACTTGTGCATAATAAAGAAATACGAAGATAATTAATAAGAAAAATCTTGAATATGAAAGTAGAGAGACAAAATAAAGGAACCTGCAACACAGGGGCGGATCCAGGAATTTGGTTTGGGGGGGGGGCCTTGAGTCGGCCATGGGGTAGTCCTTATAGCCTCTTCGGGCCTCAAATCCAAAGAGCTTTTTTTTTTTTTTTTTTTTTTTTTTTAAAAAAAAAAAGGGTCTCCAAAATTACAATGTCGGGGGTGGACCTAGATACATTTGGGGGGGCTTGAGCCCCCTAGCCCCCCCCCCTGGATCCGCCCCTGCTGCAACACACAAATGGGGGAATCTTGGAATAATTAAAACAATAATTCTAACTAGAAGCTCAATACTCACAATAAAAATTTGTACCAATAATTAAATATTCAATGACTAACGGTATTTTCCAGAAATCACTCCGGACGAATGCCGGGTTGGTTCTTTCAAAATTCAATGGCCGAATTCTTTTCAATTCGTATTCCACCCTCGTCTATCGCTTATAATTACACGACTTCTACGATCCCTGAGACCTCAGATGACCGTCATCGGCGAGTATGGCGGTGGCCTGGTGACAGGTACCACTGTTCCAAGCACAGTGGTGTTACTACTGGCGTCATGGTGTGAGGAGCCATCCGGTGTGACTTCAGGTCACGGCTGATAGTGATTGAGGCAACTCTGACGGCACAACGGTACGTCACGGACATCCTGCGTCCTCATTCCTACCTCACACGCGACCGTGTTGTGGCGCTATTTTTGAATAGGATAAAGCTAATACACTCATGGCAGGAGTCTTTACGAAGTGTCTGGTATTGAGGTACTGCCTTGGAAAGCGAGACCCCCAGATTTGTCCTCGATAGAACCAGCAGCAGCATCCAGGATATCAAGGACCAGTCGTGGGCGAGCTTGCCTCAGAAGAGGATACAGCGGCTTTATGACACCCCTCCCAACCGAATCAGTGCATGCATCTAAGGCGATGGTGTGTAACGTCATATAATAAGTATGCTAGTACTACCAGGTTCCCTGTAAATTTGAGTCTCAACCAGGGAAGTTTCATTTTTTTTTTTTTTGTAACTGCTTTACGTCTCTTTTTAACATCGAAGTCTTTAGAGACGGGAAAGGGTGGGGGGCAAGGATGGGGGCAAGGAATGGGAAGGAATTCGGCCATGGCCTTTTGAAGGAAGCATCCCGGCATTTGCCTGGAGTGATTTGGGGAAACCATGGAAAACCCAAATCTGGATGCCCGGACGGGGATTCGAACCGCCGTCCTCCCAAATGCGAGAACGCTAACCGTTACACCGCCCCGCTCGGTGGGAAGTTTCATTTCGTTTCCTCTTTTTATTTTATTTACTTTTGGCTTTACGCCTCGTCGACGTTATTAGACGCGGGATGGGACTGGGGATTCTATATTGCGGTTCCAGTTCCATTCAGTTTCTATATTTATTTATTGCTTCCGGCATTACGGTAGGTCGACGTCCAAATAATTAGAGGCGGGAGATACGCTGGGATGTGAGACGGTAAGGAAATCGACCATTACGGTTTGAAGGACCCACCTCAGCATTAACCTGGAGTCATTTCGAAAAACTATGGAAAATCTAAATCTGGATGTCCGGACGGGAATTCGAACCGCCGTCCTCCCGAATGCGGCGCCAGAGTATTAACTGCTCACCCACCACTCTCAGTCGTTTTCTCTTCTCCTTCCGGAAATTTCGGTTTCTTTCTCAGGGAATTTAATACAAGTGTGGCACATCATTCAGATGCGTATAACTGTATATATATGAATAAAACGGAGGACGCGTGTTCGTATCCTCGTCCGACTAGGTAATGGTCGATTTTCTTACAGTTCCACATCCCAGCGCATCTCCCGCCTCTAATTATCTTGCCGTCGACGAACCGTAATACACGAAGCAAAAAAAAAAACCATAAAAACAAATTGGAAGTAGAACCGGAATTTATAATTAAGCTGTCATATTTTCCTCCAAACTTTTTTTAGTTAACAAGGGATAATTCCATACTATTAAAAATTTGATGTTATTTCAATTTTATTTTTGCAGTTATTTTAGTAATATGAAACATCACATTTGCAGTTGCATTCTTACATACGAACAATCATCGGTATACAATAAATATATTAGCTATAGTAATAATTTTGCCATATAAGCAGAATATTACATAGGAACCTAAATTTATTTTATCTACACTTTTTAAAATAGGTAAGTTTTTAGTGCATCGAGGAAAAGAATCCTTAATATAAACGGGATACAGGAAAGAGATATCTGGAAAATGTTGCTATAGATGTTCACTTAATTACATTAGATCAGAGTTGGCAACAAAAATGAATAAATCAACCTACTATACAATTCACAGGCTATGCTAGAAAAGTGATGTGTAATTTTCATTATAGAGAAATTACAGCCTTCTTGATCAATATATACTTTATCTTGAGCTTAAAGGCTTAAAACAACGGGAGCAGACAATCGTATGTTAACCCCACGCTGCGGTCTAATTGAAATACTGATCCGCAGTGAGACCTAGAAAAATATGAATGTACAGTAATTAAACATTGGTAAGTATTACTCCGATTCTCTTTTTAAGGTGTGAGAATAAACGACTGGTGTCACAAGTCATGACGGAGTGAGCAGATGTGATCTACTCGATCGCTGTTGTACCTCTTAAGATCTATTTAAATCGAAAATATATTGCCCGGAGGCTAAATGTCACAAAGAATGAGTTTTTATGGACAAAAATACACTTTTAGGGTGTGAAATAAACATTCACTTCGCTTTAGGAAAAATAACATTTCCTCTCATGATATGAATCGCTAATTCGAAAAAGAAAGGGAATAAATTCGGGTTGTTCCAGCAGTATGTAAGCTATAGATCTTAGTGAACTTACTATAACGCTATATAATTAACTCCACGTATTGACACGCTCGAAATTGGTATAAAATGATAGAAACTACTGTAATTTATCAACGTTTCCTCCTATTATCAGACAGTAAATGTTCTTTAATCAAACGCGTAATGGATTGGTCGGTTGGGGGAGATTAACTGACTACCTTGCATTAAAATAAAAAAAATATCACCATCTTCCACTATGTTCTAAAAATACATATATTAATTTCGGGAAACAGAGGTGAAACCATTACACCTGTTTTTAGCATTTGAAAATGTCCCTAAAATATTGATTTATTGAGTACTCGTAAATGCTTAGAGACAGAGGTCTTTAATCTTAGCATCAGTCTGTTCAAAATAAAATCAACGCAATACCTCGTTTCACAGTTGTGAAATAGCAAACAAACAATTATCGTTATTTGAAATTGATAAATTGTAATACATGGTTTGTACATAGGTGAAGTTTACAAAGGTTCACAAATTTGCAACTGATTCATATACTCTTTTATGCACATTGAGAGCGATTCTTGCATTTATAATAATAACAAGCATCATATTCAGATTTGAATAGACTTTACAGGGCGCCAGGGAAGTAATTTGTTCCCACAAAGAATAGAGATTGAAAATTTCCAACCACGGAAGTCTTTCTTTCAACGTAATAAAAAAAAAAAAGGAAACAAAAAGCACTCGGCTTTTAGACACAACTGGCACAGTGATTTATCTCCGGCGGCAGAAAAACTCCCACTCGTAAGAGCGTTACAGGGCTGTCTGAAGTGATTAGTTGAAGTACGCGCTGTTGGGCGGATGAACATTTACCGTGGCTGTATCGGCGGCACGAAAGCGCAGTTGCGCTCCTGCCCCAGGTACTGCAAAGCACTCGTCACGTCAGCAGGCATGTGTGATTGTATCTGTCGGACTTGGCGCTAAGTCATCCAAGCATCCAGAACTTAACCACCAGCAAGTAGTGGCCAGTGCGCTCGTCCTGGACGAAGAGAAGTCCCTCCGCTCACTAAGAATGTCCCTCTCTACTTCTCCCATAGTACACGTCCATTTTCTCCTCGGCGTGTGTCATAGAAAGACAAAATGTTTGAAATTGCAATCACGTGAGGAAATAAACACACCGGATTGGTTTCGCTAAAGTCTCCCTGCTTTGCCGGCGAAAGCACTGCCTCTCATTTACTAACAGTTTTCGAAGCTATCGGTACCTCGTGAGGACGCGTAGGAAACTTTTTCCCATTATACACCAAAGGAACGAGCCCATTCAAAGTCTCTTTCTGACAAATCCCAGTGGTCCTCCTTCTCACCTGGATTATCACCACCTCGCTATTGTCCCAGCCTAACTGGTATTTCCTGCCTCTAAACAAAGTCGTGCGAAGCCACCTTTAGCTGTCCGCGTCTTCCTGCCTCCAGCCTAGTGTTAAAAAAAACGGTTTTTTTTTCTAACATGAAAAAAAAAACGTTTTTTTTTTCTGGAACACGTTATTTTTTTAATAACTACTAAATCTCAAATTTGTAAGGCATTTATCGTTTAATATTACTGTTTTAGAGTTTATACTAAGTACTTATCTTAATTTTTAAATCTACTACACTTTTCTGGTTCAGTAGAAAAGAAAATTACGAAAATATTGGCAACATTTAAGTTTTCTTTTACGAACGGGGACTTCCCAAAGAGGCTTGGTTGCGCGGGATGGAATCCCCGTTCCTCATTGTTTGGATTGATACTCGCTATTTGAACTAGTGCTGCCAACCCTACGAATTTATCTGTAGACCTACGGATTTTTAATAAATTAGGAATTTTAAATTTATCTACGTTTTTTTTGCCTCTTTTTATTACTTAATGTGCTTTCCCTACATTCGTATACCTGTTTGACTCTCAGCGTATAGTGATACTGAGTCATTAAATTGTCAGTGATTATGAATCGTTTCCTTGCAACCGTTGGCGTAAACCAACGATTGAAAAAGAAATAAAGTTTCTATTTCGTATGATAATAAATTCAAACTTAAAAGACCGTAATAAGAGAATTATCAGCGCAGTCTTTATGCACAGTGTGTACTTTGCTCACAATTTAAAATTGCAATCTCAAAATCGTTTGCGTGCAATACAAGAACAACCAGTAAAAGAAAATGTAACTATTTCTGAAGTTATGGATCTAGAGGAGCCAGAAGAAGAAACAGAAAATTCTGACACCGACCGAACTAGTGTTGGTGGTGCTGATACTAGTGAATGTAGTAACTGACATAGAGGATGAATAAAATTATGTTACCTATATAGATAAATTTATGAATCATTATGTAAGACATTATAGGATTCAGTAAGATATAAAACACACATCTAAAATGTAATTTCCGTAAATAAAACTATAATTTATCGAATTTATTGTTTTCTGAAAAAAAAACCAGGGTGCTAGGTTTTTTTCACAAACCTGAAAAAAAATTTTTTTTTCAATTTGCAACACTACTCCAGCCCGATACAAAGAATTCCACTTATTCCTAATGTTTAGTGAAATTAAAAATCAATATTAATTAATTTAAATTTGTAGGAGATGAGCCATACTCTTCACCTCGCAACAAACGCTTCAGCCAAAGTTGACCGAGCCCAAGGTAATCATGATGTCTCTAAATGAATAATTACAACGCTGGTAGTTACAGTTTCAATTATTAATTACTTTATATCTGTGTTTTAATCAACTGCGTTTTCCAATCTACTAACGATATAGAAGTTTCTCTAACCGCAGTAATACACACTGTTCTATGCTGATCAATTTTAGAACTTTCCTAAATACTTAGAAGTTATATCTTATAACTTTAAACGAACTGTTCTTGTACATATGTGGCAACGAGTAAAAATGTTAACTCCTAGTCATTACATTGTTCATAAAAGAATTAAGTGCGACCCAGATACAAAAATATTTGGCTGCTGCGGATCGTCCCTCGGTAAATCATGTGGACAGATTGAAGCCGAGGTGGCTGACCTCTTCACAAGAGCAGCCCATACATGCGGCGTCGTCAGAACAGCAGGGTGGCGGGATGTGTGGAGGACTAAATTGAAAGGTTCAGAAGAACTGTTTGGTGGGCAGGGCGCGAAGCCAAGTTTTGGCGCGAGTAGAAAAGATTCGTGGAAATGAACTGGGTTGCAGTTTGAATGTGCAAATAAGAACACGATACCTAATACGTGTAGCCAACGAGATTTTTCCTCTGTTTCTGGTTTTGGAGGCTCCACTGGATGGAAAAACGAAGGCGGGAGGCGAGTGAGAGATACGTGTGGAGGCTGCGTGTCTCTTCTATCTTATCCGATGAACCCACGAAAACGAGCGGACGCCAGGACGCATGGGCTACATCACACTCCGGTTCCTGTGACCACCTATAGAATTACTAACTTAATGCAAGTGCAGAGCCGAGTATTAGATAACAGGAAGGCCGCCATGCTTGGAAGAGCGGTTTTTGTGGCTCCCCATAAAAAATAAAAAATTCTGTACCCTGGAGCGTCCATAAACCACGTAGCTCCATTTTGGCCTCCTGTGATCCCCCCTCCCCCCAACGTATCCCGACGTCGGTTTTGTCTCTACCCCCCTACTCTCTCCCACGTAGCACATAGCTTTTTCCCTATTGATTCCAGAAGACATTTTGTACTGTTTTCTCTTGTCACATTTCCGTAAATTACTTACGAAGATAATTAAATGACGGAAATAAATATTTACATGTTGTTGAGTGTTCTGTACCCCAAATAATATGAATGAAAAACTACGTGCCCTGACTCGGAAACTACCGCTCCCCCTCCCCCCACCCTACGTATCCCAGAGTAGCTTGCCAGCCAACCCCCTTTAGTGGGGTGTGCCACATTGTTCCCTTCCACTTTGTTTTAACCTCTCCATGGAAATCCCGCATCTGCACTTTGAGGACTAATACAAGCACTGTGTGGTACTGCGTGTTTTGCATTATATTAAGTACTTTAAGTAGAGAGTTTTTGGCACTGTTGATTGAAAATGTAATGATACACTGACGACATTGAATTACGTATAATTTCCTTGATATGGTATTGATATCTTGTTATTTTCTCTCTATTAAAATGTTACTTGACGTAGAATGCGACATTTTGCGTGGAAATGACACACACCACTGTTTTGTTTATGATCGCTTATTATTCTAAGCATGTTTTCGTGCGGTATCGAGCGGTCGAGGTTAAAGAGTCCCTTGTGATTGTATTTTCTTGCAACATTTCATCACATACGATGCAAAGATAGCGGAATTACGGAGCAGTTTTTTCTAGTAGCTAAATTTTAAAATCTGAAAAATGGCCTACATATATAATCCAAAACAATTTTCGCTGAACACCCTTACTAACGACCGTGCCGTCATCTATATATTTTTTTGTTATATGACTGGAGAATTAGCAAAGAGAGACACATGTTTAATGACTTCAGGAGCTAATTTAATAGACGCTAAATAAACGTTTCTGTAAGCAAAATTGATCGAGTTTTTGAATAACTGTCCACCGATTCCATACTCGAAACGCGAAAAAAAAAAAAAAAATGGTTTCGCTTCTTTGTCGGATTTTAAACTTCTTGCGCATGAACTGGCAGACATGGTGAGACTATAAGCGTTCCGTTCGTGTTTATAGAGAATTTTTATTGATAGCTACCGACATACAACCACCATGGGAGACTCAAAGCTAATACTGCACACAAACACCAGTGGTATGTTCTATGTAGTTGTGTTAGCAAAGTAAAATATAGGGACACACACGTCTTTGGTCGAAATAACAAAATACCCTCTGTCAACCATTTTGAACCACCATATCTCTTACATCCCCACATTTTCCACCATGCAAGCACGATGGGAGACTCAAGGCTACTACCACAAACAGACACCACTGGTCTGCGCTAGGTACTTTTGAGTGCAGAGTGAAATAAAGGGACACTCATGTCTTTGGTCGAAATATGAAAATGCCTTCCGTCAAACAATTTCAGCCACCATATCTCCAACACTACAATAGCTACCGACATGCAAGTGCCATGGTGCACTTTGGCAGACTCTAGGCTGCTACCACAAATAAACACCAGTTGACTGCGCTAGATAGTTTTGGGTGCAGAGCGAAATATAGGAACATACATGTCTATTTTTACATCCGGTCGACCACTTTCAACCACCATATATATCACACCCCCACAGCTAACGACATGCAAACACAATAGTGCACGTTGGAAGACTCCAGGCTACCACCACACACAAACGCCCGTGGTCTGCGCTTGGTAGTTCTGGCAGAAACGTGAAATATACTGACACAAATGTCTTTGGTCGAAATACGAAAATGTCCCTAATCGACCATTTTCAACCACCATATCTTCCACACCCCCATAGCTATCGACATTCGGCCAGCGTTATGAACGATGGGAAACTGCGTACTACTACCACACACAAACACCAATGGTTTGCTCTAGGTAGTGGAGGCTGCAGGGAAACACGTCTATGTATGTTGTAACGTCTACCTCGCGGACGTTTACTTTTGGGTCATACTGTTTTATCATTAGCAAAATTATCAATTTGGAATATCAAAAATCATACTTAATCTTCAGCTAATCACATGAAATATTATTATAATGAATAGGAAAATTGAAAATTGGGTGTACAATTTATTATTGTGAAATTAGGCAAACACGAAGTTTGTTTTTATTCTGAGGTTGACAATTACATATCATTGAATGTCAAACAGTTAGAGCAAAATCTCAGGGTCATTGCAAAATCTCAGGGTCATTACAAAAATCTCAGGGTCATTACTGGGTGGAACGATTGCATGAGCTTCCGTCCGGGCCGTAGCTTTTACCATTGTTCACAGCCCAGGTCAGCGACCAGGTAAGACCAGCGCCACATGCGGTCTTTCAGCTTCCTCGAACGCACCGCGTGATGGCAGCGTTCCCAGCTGCCGACTCGTACTCCGCGAAAATCACTTCGGCCGTACTAGATGAAGATCTGCACCAGAATGTCTCGTCGTCCGTCCTTCTCCTCCGAGCAAGACTCTGTACTTCTCGTAACGCGATGTCGGGTCCGGCTCTTGGCGAATCACCGCAATCCGCGCCAAAGGAACAGCGTCACATTGGCCCAGAACAGACAAGAAAAAATACCAACACGGCAATAAATTGAGGCGGCTTCTCTATTGGCTGGATCGTCTTCCCCTACTCTCATAAAGCACTCATTTACTAGGAAACGTCACTAAGGTTTATTTTTGCTAGTCCGCGCCAGTTTTTCGGCGGGAACTTTCCGAAACGTGCGAAAATAGAAAGCGGGTCTCAGTTATTTATGGGGGTTATAAATCCGCTTTATGTCCACGTTGAGAAGGACGTTGTCAGCACCCCCCAAGGTGCGTGTAAATCTGGACGCTTTAGTTCCGTCACGTTTCTGTTCGTTGACACGACGCATCGGCAACATTCACACACACCGTGGGATCACTTAGTGCCTAATGGCACTGTACCTTTTAATTCATTACAATGTGTATCTATATATAGCTATACTATTATAAATCTGTAAGCAAGCTACGTGTGTCTCATTGTTTGAACGGGAGCCAGCAAAAACTACCGCAGCAATTTGTACGGTGTTTCCAAATCTTTAGAGCCAACGGTCACAATTAAAACCTGCGGAAATAGCAAATGACTTATATGTACCGAGGTACGGAGGGAATAATTAAATACATTTATAGAGATAAAATTATGAGATACAGATCCCACTGTAATTGAGATGTTCACTCCTTGCACAAAAAACTGGCAAAAAATATCACACAACTTAATTTATAAATCTGTTTAGCATTTTGACTTCGAGTATTTAGTTTTTCAGTTTTCTTGAATGTAGTTGATAAATGGAATACCTGAATTATACGTAATAAACATTACTAATACCGGTTTTTACTTTACTGAAAAATTATGAGTTTGACGAAAGATGAATATCTCTCGATTGTATATGGTTGTTTTTGGTTATAGTTTCTCTGTATTATCTGTTTTGATAAAAGTAATTATACGGAATTCATTACTCAAAGCACTACACAATATGTGAATGTAGTCTTTCCTGGCGAATAAATGACAACAAATTTTCTCGGGTTTGCAGCCGGATTTTATTAAAAAGCGAGAAGCTTTCGGCAACTAGTTAGGAATACCAGGCCAGGCGTAAACGCCTCGTATTCGTAACGGCAAGATCGCCGATACATAATTGACCTGATGATGGCTACTGAGCTAGTTGCCGAAAGCTTGTCGCTTCTTAATAAAATCTGGCTGCAAACTCGAGAAGATTTGTTGTCACTACACAATATTTTAATTCTTCAATAAGAGTATCAGAAGTGTAATATATGTGGTTAGTAATTTTGTACTTAATATAGATAGTAAAGGGTTTTCCATTTAAGGGGTCGCCGAAATTTGATTGTGAACAGCGTAAGACAATTTGTTTTGTTTCCAGGAATACACGTCATCATTGGCATGGAACTCATTAAAACAGCTTATTAATTACTAACAACAATTGAATTCCTCATGCCTCATTACAAGAACAATTCGAAAGTAAAGAGTAAAATTTTGTGTTATGTCGCTTACCGGTAATTTCAGACGGTAACTTTCGTTTTGCCTTATGTCTAAGGTACATTTCTTTTATATCTCTAATATTCACTTTTTATTTCCAGAAAGTGTGTTCCAAATTTTTGAACAAAATGTCAACTGATTCTCGATACGTCCTTATTGGCGATTATGTTTCATGTAGCTTTAATGTCTTATTTTTAATATATTATATTGTGTTAAAATATAAGTATAACAAAAAAACTTTCGAACTATAGTGTGAAAACTGAATCTCAGGTAATAAGTAAATGAAAGGAAAATATTTAAATGAAGTTTATATTTTTTGTTTCTTCAAATTAATATTTGGTTCCAAAACAGAAAAAAGGGTATTCTTAGACACGCTAAAACACGCGCGTGCGAAGTAGTTGGTAAATGTTGATTAGTTTGAATATATAACCAATATTGCGCCAATGGAATTACATTTTTGTTTTGTTTTATTTTTGACTCCATTTCCTGGACCATGTTTAGCGATTGTCTTTAGGGGGCATCCATAACTTACGTGAGGTGTTTTTCTGGATTTCCGGCCCCCCCCGTCTCTGGTGTGATTTCGTGAGATCTGGTCCGACCCCACCACCCCCCCTTTTCTGGTGAGATCTCCCCTAGAAATCACTTTCGAAAATTTTTTGAGTTTTTTTTTTTTTTAGGTCTCACCCTTCCAACGCTGGTTAAATCGACTTTCGCGTGTTTTGTAGATTTTTTTTTTAGCTCTACGGTCCAACAATAATTTCCTAAACCTCACGTGAGATTTCCGTGCCCCCCCCCCCCCTACTTCACCTCACGTAATTTATCGACGCCCCCTTAACACGTTACAGACATTGTTAATACCAGTATGGAATATTCGGTGAAGTGCCAAGCGTCGTGGTACACTTCCTAATAACATCGTGACTCCTTTTGCCTTGCGAAGAGCAGTAACCGACAACTTGACAAGCTGTCGGAAGTCCTCCTTCCCTTTCATAATTGCGAAAGTGTTGTCGGTGCAGAACGCCGTGCACAAGTTAGCCGTTCGATTGGGTGCAGACATGTGGGTTCATGTCTGGCGAAATAGGTAGCCAAATCATTCGCTGAAATTGTCCCAAATGTTCATCAAGCTACTCGTTACGATTTTCGCTAGCTAACATGACGTACTGCCCATCGTTGTTTGGAAACATTTAGGCCGTGAATGGGTGCAAATGGCCACCAAGTAGCTGAACACAAACTTTTCCAGTCAGTGGTCGGTTCAGTTTGACCAGAGGTGTCAGTCCATGCCACACACTAGAATACACCACCAGCTTCCTGACATGCTGAGTCCATGGCATTGCGGGGTCTGCACCTACCATCAGCTCATACCACTTGGGATCGTGGCTTAAATGATCACGGAAACTTTTTCCAGTCGTCTGGACTCCAACTGGTACGTTCATGGGTGACCGACTAAAAGCGCACAAGTGACATAAGCGCACAAGGGTCCCTTCATGGAAACACTGTGTCACCACAAAAAACGCACAGTGAAGCCCTGATGGCCTCTAAGGCTAGGTGAGCACTTGCGATTTATAGGCGGGCGATTAAACACCAATTTTTCAAGCTACACAACTGTCGAAAACTGATTTGAGAGATTGAAAAAATGGCAATCTGCCATGTAAATACGGAAGAAATCGCATTTTTTTAACAATTTTTAGTTCCATGTATAGTAAAATATCGACCCATCATCGCCGTCGGAAGTCAGTAATTAAGATAACCGAGAAAGATACTCCTTGGCGATGGACGAAACCATGAAAGATTCTTATAGTTAAAATAAAGATACCAATGCCAGCACAGTACGTATACTCCCTATGACTTTCGCAGTGGAAAATCCTAAACTCTTTAGTCTCAATGCTAGCAAAGAGGGATAAATTCTCTGGAGCTTCTTTATCTTTTATCTTACAACAGAAAATAAAATGTTATCTACGAAAACCTAATAGATTGAAATCCAGACAAAGAGTGTTTACTTAAGTACACATTTCACTCCATGAAAATTTTTTCTTATTAGTATTTTGTAACTAAAGATTACTGACAAAATAGAGTATGTTCTTGAGGCGCAGAATGGGTAATTGTGAAAGCTATTCACATTCAGTAAAATAGTGAATGATTTTCTTTTTGAGGAAACCGTTTACAATACACCAATTATATATGATAAAAATTGGATATTGCATATTAGTAGTTAACATTCGAAATTGAACATACTAATGGGACGTTAAATAACTAAACGTTAATCAGTAGCTGGTAATATTTATTTATTAATGATTATAAGTTCAGTCCCACATTCCCGAAGCCCATTTCACTTGGACCAAAGCGAGCATAGCTAATCTAAACAAACCACAACACTTGCAATGCCTGTATCTAATGTGCATTACAATTCTGTGAAGCTTGGATTAATAGACGAAATTATTATGAAAATTACTCCCTTTCACTTCCCAGTAACCAACATCCATTATGATGCGATTTGTCAATTCAAAAAAACTTTACGTTAATTTTTATTTTCTATAACATTACATACACCTTTATAACAATACTGTTGGCTAAAATAAATGATATTTTCTTATCTGAACATCATGAAATTTTCTTTAAGTAACTTTTCACAAGTAAGAAGATATACCCAGTATAGTTATTTTTACGTTTATTTTTTGAACCTAACTACAAAATTCATTCTGGCATCATCTGTTGCGACTGATCCTTGCAAGTGCATTTTTTGCGACCTATTGCGATCTATTTTCTATTGCAGCGACAGAAAGTCGCTAGAATGAACCGAGCCTAAAGAGTTTTTGAAGTCATACATTTTCCGGATATAATTCAGTAAATTTCTAATACCTAATAACTGATTTCTATCACACTTTTTCCAGGCTTTGCTGCCAATAAACTTCACTGTACGAATGACGCAAATTAATAACAGTCTAAACAAATGAGCTGTGCTGGATACGCAGGGAAGAATTTTTCTTGGAATTCTTAACTGCAGGTATGCATGGGTAAATATAGCCACCCCCGGAGCTTGGATTGTGCGCTTTTTTCACTGTGCGCTTTTGTCATATAACCCAGGAGAGGCACTGCAGTCGTTTTAATTTTGTTAACAGAGACATTATAGTCGGTCTTCTGTTGTGGTGCGACGAAATAAAGAAAGCATTAAAAAGTGCGAATAAGATTTATAATTAACCAGTATAAGCCTGTGCTCGTTTTTTGCGTATCGTCACAGGTCTTGAATAATTCCGGTTTCTAGGATGAAAGATTATGACAGATTGACCTGATTTAACCAAATGTAAACTTGACCTGTGTTTCAGGGCGAATCAAATCTCTTCAACTTGAAGAACTCAGAAGCATTGATAGAGGTAGGTATTAAACACGAACAGAGACGATAGCGCAATCGTATAATTGCTTAAATAGAAACTTACTTGTATTCTACCCTTAAAGTTCATTCTGCAAAATATTAAAAATTCCTGTTTGGTTCGAATGCATCACGTTGTCTTTTATTGAGACTGGGTTAACACTCATAATGTAATCATTGGTCATAGTATCTGTAAAGGCCAGAGATCTTAATACACATTCCGTATTATTAAACAGTTGAGCAACTCCGAAGAAAGGAATTTCCATAATACTCGATTCGGTAACATATTTGGTCTGATGTACACTTAAAATAACCTAATAACTCACGTACAGCGAACATGAACAAAAGCCATTAACGAAAGTGGTCAGTAAAATACATAAAAAGCAAATAAATCGTAATGCATAAACTTTGTTCAAGCAACAACATTAGTGAAAATTTTAATTAGATTGGTATTTTTCAAAGCTGGAATAACAATTGTCTTTCGTGGTTACAGCAGAGACCATGAGTAATTTTTTTAAAATGTTTTTTAAGTTGTTTTCGTTAGCAACATGTTACTGAAAAGCAGAATCACCTTTTTTCAGCCCCAAAATTTATCAATTTTTTTTTTTAATTATGAAACGTTGCGAAAAGCAAACGTAATGACTGTATTATGGCTATTAATTTGGTAGCAGTTGCTTCGATATTAAATTGTGGATATAACCACGAATTTCTTATAATGGTATCTCTGGTCGCTGTTTTGCTAGCGAGTGAAGGCTGGTCCATGACGTCATCATTTTCCAGCCACTAGCTATCGAGGTGAATGAGTGATCTTAGGAAATTATATAGTAGACTAGTGTAAGCTCGTCACCGTTTTTTCAGTATCGTCATGGGTCTAGAATAGTTCCAATTTTTAGGGTCAAAGACTATAACAGGTTCACTTGATCTGACCAAATGTGAACCTGACCTGTGTTTCACTGTTAGGGGGAATAAAATCCCTGAGCTTGAAGAACTCAGAAGTATTAATAGACGTAGGTAGATATTAAGCACGGACAGGGGCGATCGCACTATCGTATAATTGTATGAAAGGTTAGACTCGAATTTGTTTAAATACAAAGTTGACATGTATTTAAAGTTCACAATGCAAAATTCCTGTTTGCTTCGAAAGCATCACGTTATTGGGTCTAGGAAAACATACATAACGTAAGTATTGGTGATAGTATCTGAGAGAACTTAATTCACATTCCATATTATTAAACAGTTGAGCAACTCTGAAGAAATGTATTACCAGAATAATTGATTCGGTAACATCTTTAGTCTGATGTCCATTTAAAATAACCTAATAACTCGCATACAGTGAACATGAATAAAGACCATCGACAAAAGTTGTCAGTAAAATACTAGAAAGGGGGCATCCACAAATTACGTGAGGTGTTTTTCCGGATTTCTGGACCCCCCCCCCCTCCCCCTTGGTGAGATTTCGTGAGATCTGGCCGGATCCCCCCCCCCCCTCTGGTGAGATCTGGTCCGTGAGAACCCCCCCTAGAAATCGCCCTGGAAACTTTAGTAGACTTTTTTTTTTAGGTCACACCCTAACTTTTTTGACGAAATACCCTCCTAAAATCGACTTTGGCGCAAATTGTAGACCTTTTTTTTTGGCTCTACTGTCCCAAAATTTTTCGCAAAATCTCACGTGAGATTTCCGTAGACCTGCTCCTCCCCCCTGCTGAGATCTGGTGAGATTTCGCCGGACCCCCCCTCCCCCTATTTCACCTCACGTAATTAATGGATGTCCCCAAAAGCAGATAAACCCTAATGCATAACAAACTTTGGTCAAGCAACAGCATTAGTGAGAGTTTTAATTAAATTGAAATTTATGCTAAACCTTAATGACAATTGGCTTTCATGGTTACAGTAGAGACCATGAGTAATTTAATCTTTTTAATTTTTCTTAAGTTGCTTTCGTTAGCCAAATGTTATTGAAAAGCAGATCAACTGTTTTTTCAGCCGAAAAATTTATAAGTATTTTTTTAACTATGAAACGCTACGAAAAGCAAATTTAATGAAAGTATTATGGCAATTAATTTGGTAGTAGTTGCTTGGCTATTAAATTGTGGACATAACCACGAATTTCTTCTAATGGTATCTCTGGTCGCTGTTTTGCGAGCGAGGGCTGGTATATGACGTCATCATTTTCCAGCCACTAGCTATCGAGGTGAGTGGATGACCTTACGAAATTATATAGTAGATTAGTTGATAAGAGTTTAATTAAGGAATCTGTATTGTGCTGTGGCGTGAGTGAGAGAAGGTACGGAAAGGTAAAAATAATTTGATCTGAATTTAAGGGAGGTGCAAAATGGCAGCCATGAACCGCAGGTAAGAAACGCGGAAACAAAAAGTTAACCTGTAAGAGGCGTAAGACATACATTATCTTTGGAATCCTGTATTTTACTGCCTGTATATGAAGCCACCTTGTATGCAAATCCATTTTCTCTCTATGTGTCTGTAAAAGTATTTTCACTCTCGCTACGTAATTATTTAAAAGTGGTGTTGTAATAAATCTGATTACCGCTAATATAATTTTTCAGAATTTATAACTGCTGTTTTATCAGTAGTGCCTATTGTTTTGATAAAGAAATTTCTAAAGTGTACAAACAATTAATCGTGGTCAATATACGACGTAGATTGATAGATATGAATGCCAAGTTGATTAAAACAGAAAGAATGATAATTAGCTATTATTGTAAATGTTTCTGCTATTTATCCGGCAGTCTGAAATTAATGACACAGTGAATGGAGTCAGTATGAAGTCCGATTGTGTTAGTTAGTAAGAATTGAGGGGACGCTACGCTGTCAAAGTCACATTTCGCCGCACTGTCCACACGGACTCGTCTGTCGTACGTCCCACACTAAGTGTTGCTGTTCGTCACTTGTTTAGGTTATTAACTTGACATTTCGGCCAGTGCGTTGTTGACAGCAGGGGTACTGCCACAAAACACATTCGTGACGCTGTGGATGGATCAGGAACGTTGAATACTCGAACAGTTTCCGAAATGGAAATCACCGTACGTCTGGCACCAGCTACCACTGCGTGTTAGAGGTCTGTTGATTAGTGTCGTGTGGCCATAATGACGTCACAAAACCTTTCACACGAGAGTACATGTGAGAGTTTTTACTTACATATATTTCTATTCACATTTGTTCCGCCTGTAACGTTTATCCTTATGCGCCAGTATTTTCAAACTCCCTAGTCGCCGATTCTAATTCTCTTAATATATCTTCGAGTTCTTTACTGCAGATATAAGATCTCTTGAAAATGATTTAATGAAATTGGGAGTGAGCTATATACGAGAGGTGTCTGTTACAGTGTTCTATTAATTTTATGTGGAGAGTTTCACCAGATTTGGTCGTCGTGTCATTTGTTCTCGATGAGTGTCAATACCAAGAAGACGGTTGTCATGCTTCAGGGCCCAGACCGTCTCTCAAAAATAACACTAGACGGCATCCCTCTTCAAGTGGTAGAAGACTTCTACTATCTCTGCTCCAACACTACAACCAACTAGTCCATTCAGAAGCAGATTGACGCACGAATCGGCAAAGCCACGACTACCTTTGGGAAGCTGTCCACGCGTGTCTGAAGAAACCTCAAGCTAACAATCTCCACAAAAATTCTTGTATATGAGACGTGCGTCCTAAGCATCTTATTGTACGCATCGGAGACGTGGTCCAATGGCAAGAGAGACAGCTGAACGCTTTCGATATGCGGTGTCTGCGGGCAACACTCGGATTCGCGTAGTATGACACACTGAGCAACGAGACTGTTCTGTCTATTACAAAGTGCCACAGTATTACTGCCATCCTGAAACAAAGACGACTCCGCTGGCTTGGCCGCGTCCATGGAATGAACCCTGAAAGATTACCACGGAAAGTCATGCTGTCAGATTGCTCATATTAAGACACCTGTACGGCGCCAAATGCTAAAGTTTCAGGACTCCTGCAAACGTGATTTGGAGAGCTTCGGCATGCGCACTTCTGAAGGTCCATTCGCACTGCGCGTGGTGTGGTAGTACGCGCCTTTCCTCTTTTACCGCCTGGCGGTGGGTCGTGGTGGCAGAGAAGAGAGGCGTCCACTACCACTCGGCGAGGGACGCGCGGGGACGTACCGCCGACGACATGTCCAAACATGACAGATATATATAAAAATAACAACAGAATAAGCTTCGTAACAGTGAAGAACATCCCCCGGACCCCTATTTCGCCAGCGATAGATGTGGCAAAATTTGTAGCACCGCCATCAGACTATTCAGCCACAAAAGAAGAGGTGATGCACTTAACCCTGGCGATAACTGAGTTTCCTCATAGTTACTGGAACTATCATATGCGAAGTTGTTGTTTTCAGTAGATACGGGGTGTCCAGTATATACAGGGTCTCCAGTATGTACAGGGTGTCCAGTATGTACAGGGTGTCCAGTATGTACAGGGTGTCCAGTATATACAGGGTGTCCAGTATATACAGGGTGTCCAGTATATACAGGGTCTCCAGTATATACAGGGCCTCCAGGAATGAAAATATAATCCTGCAACCAAAGATAGGTCACGTCGTTTCCTACTATATGAAAAAATTTTATTTTAGTAAAAGTCTCACCATTTTCGAGATATTAATTTTTTTAAATATTTTTTCAAAACATTTACTTTGTTCAATTTATTCCATGCCATTTATAAAGATAAAGAATTTTTGAAGACTGTTTTTTTTTTTTAATTTACTCAAGATATTTGAGTCATCTAAACAATGCTCCTATTT
Organism: Vandiemenella viatica; assembly: GCA_031002005.1. Classification (NCBI taxonomy): domain Eukaryota; kingdom Metazoa; phylum Arthropoda; class Insecta; order Orthoptera; family Morabidae; genus Vandiemenella; species Vandiemenella viatica. The sequence continues at coordinate 27,880,373 of JARYHS010009186.1, forward strand.
TCTTAAAACGTTAAAAACAATTTATAAAAAAATCTTAATTGGTGTAATTATTTTATACTTCTTTTAAAATGATTGTTTTATGGTAGTTAAATCTGTTAGAGAGACCATTGTGCATTTTAAACATGTAGAAAAATAATATATATGATAATGATTTTAAAAAAAGATTTTTTTAAGTTTTTTTTTAACGTTTTCAGAAAAGAAACATTGTTTAGATGACTCAAACATCCTTGAGTAAATTTTAAAAAAATTGGGTTAAAAAACTCATAATTTGAAGAAATGCCGTGGAATAAATTGAACAAAGTCACATGTTCCGAAAAAAAAATTAAAAATCTATATCTCGAAAATGGTGAGGCTTTTACTAAAATGAAGTTTTTTTATACAGTAGGACATGATTTGACCTATCTGCGGTATTATTCTTTCATTCCAGCACATATATATATATATATATATATATATATATATATATGGAGAGCGGACTGCTAGTCCATTACAACGTAGCACATTAAATTCAACGTAAGCCATAGTTTTATCTACGTATAATTTTTAGCATCCCTCAATGCTACTCTTTCTCAACTACCAAACGGATCCACCATTCCACAGGTACAGACCCTACACACGTTATATCACACGTTAAATATTAGTATTCTGTCCCACAGAGAGAGAAAAGGATACAGATTATATGACTTACTCCTGCAAAGGCAGCCTTTCCATAATCAGTGACTGTTACTTGGATGTGTTGCGCAGCAGAAAGCGCAGAATCGACGTGAACAAACGGTGGGCACAAAAAAATAATAGCACCAAAAAGCTTAGCATGTGATGCAAGAAATAGTGAACAAAAATAATCAACACGCAACGAAGGACAGCAATAGCTATCTGTACGAAATAAATAGAAAAAAATTGAAGAAGTTAAATAAAACATGGCTCTTACGCAACTATGTTTACGGCGATACTGAAGACAAAGACGAATATTGGAGAACGCTTTAAAAGAATAGGAAGGTCAGCCTCTTTCATAGATCAAATGGGATTTTAACCTAAAAATATATATCCTAGTGTGTTGGACGCGGGGGAGGGATAGGTTTTCAGGCATTGAATCATTAATATTAAAAAGCTGTGGAAAAAGACGATCTTAAGCTCTTAGTTCTTCATCGAAAGATAACAGTAAATAAACGTCACTGATTAACTGATATAGAATTCGTACAAAAATATATAGAAATGTATTCATTATTTTGGGTTAAAAATGCGGAAAAACATAATAATACACATTAATGATAATAAAATACCACATTAATGTTTATTATGGAACGGTTATAGAGTAAAAATATATATTTTCGGAGTTATTATCTCATATAGTTGTACGTTCTAAATTTTGCACGTGTGTTCATGTAAAAGAGATGAAACAGAAACTTTGTTGACATGGCGGAATTTAAATTAGTTACGCAAGTTTATTACGGAATAGTTGCGTAGTGACTAGATAAAGCTGACATATTGTTCATGCCAGTCTCTATAAGAATCAGGACTGTATGTGGATCAGGACGTGAACTTTCACAATGCTGGTGACGTCATTCTGATAATGCTTTACAGTGTTGCCAACACATTACGGTTATGTTTAATCAATGGATTTGTAACTCAATTCATAGAAAACCACATGGACGGGACAAATGGAGCACATCCAAAGCACTTCTTCCAATATATCAACAAGTAATTGTTTAGTTATTTGAATATAATCACATCAGTGTTGAGTAAGTTACTGAAACTGTGATGATATTTCGTTATCGGCTTACAGAATACGGGTTAATAATGAGTTCTATTCGAATAATGGTATAAGATTTTATAAATATATTTGTTGGTTACTTCTATAAGGCTTTGGATAGATTTTATACTATTTACTGGAAGATATCTTTGATGTAGGCGGTGCATTGCTGCCTGCTTTCCTGCGCAAGCAAAACAAAATGGCCGCTATGTCGGGTCCCAATATGTTTGGGCGACTCACACACGCACAGAGAAACGAACGACAAATTCTGAGCCATGCCAATGGTTAGTCCAAAATGTTAACCATATTTTGGAATCATAAAAACTCAAATTGGTGATCCCTGTTGGCAGAAAAAAGGTGAACCGGAATTGGGATTCGGAGGCTGGACGACGAGCCAGATAGTAGCGCTGCGTAGCGGTCAGAAGGACGTACTACCGGTCGACATTTTGTTTGTGCGGAGTAATTTTCCGTTGCTGAGCGATCGATAGAATCTGAGCGCTGAGTACATGGAAATGTAATTACAAAACTTTGCCTCCAGTAAAGAAATATAGCGGAAACGGGGAGTTCTCGTCTTTATATCATTTGGCTTTCAGTGTAAATAATTCTGATAATTTATATCCAACCAATGTTTCCAAAATGAGGTTTGCTGCACTGGACATCTGTTCCCTTGCATACGTCTCGAAAGCTAATTAGGTGACATGATGCCGATGTTAAACCTAGTACTATCATGAAATAAAAACCAAGAATCACTACCAATGTGAATTACCAACAAGTAAATTACAATAAAGGTGTAGAATCATTTTGAACATAACTTCCATATAAGTTATACATTTTTAATGTAGTCTAACAATTGTACAAATCTATGATATTGAGAAGCTTTTCTCATTTAAGAGCAGTCAGTACTCACAGTCTCTCATTTTCCACGAAATTAAAATGGTTTCTTATGTATTTAGCTATGTGACAAAAGTTCCCAAGTTTCTTTAAACATTTCATATCATATGGCAAGACATTGAATAAACAAGCTGCAAAGTAGGGCAGCTCTTTGTCTGTGGAAATAACCGCAAAACACAATCAGTAACTAAGATGATAAAGGAAATGAATTGGGAGAGAATGGAGAATATGAAGAGGCTTAGATTAAAAGTAATTTAATTAAATCCCTTATTCCTTTCTGCAATACTCAAGAACTCTAACCTTTGCAGATTTATATTTGATGTCTGTATTATGGCTGCGGACGTTAACATTAGAACTAAATTTTCTGCTACAAGAGAAAGAAGGGTATATAAATATTGTCCTACTTTGTGAGTATATCTAGATATCAAAAGAAAGTCCTTGAGCTTATGCCGCAATAATTCTTTGATCACGTTTAAGTGACTTCATTATTTTTTGCGCTTGTGAAGACTACCACTAGAAAAACGTGCTATGACCGTGCAAATACGCAAAATAAACAAAATCTGATGTTGCTGCTATATCGACTGCTGCTGCTCTAAAATATTGAAAAAACCATAAATAAGATGTCGAGAAGCTGGTAAGTGTTGGTAGGCCGGCTAGCTTACGTTTTTCTCCAATTTACACTGAGAAATGTTTTCAGTAACTGATTTCTATCGTACATCTTGATTGTTCCTTTAACTTACTATTATGATTACCTGAATTAATTATGTATTAATTAATGCCTCATTATGTTAATTTATTTGCATCGCATCATTAGGCCTATAATTTGCAGTGTTTTCGAGATTTCGTGCTAATAGGTATTTTTCATGGCTATACTTTAATTGTAGATAGACCTTCAATGTGAATTGACATTATTGTTTATATTGGTCTTGAAGAAGAAGACCCACTGTTTTTAGGATTACTCATTGCAACGTCTTTGTGTTGAAAAGATCAGCCGGCAATGCAGTTTTCCAAGGGACGCCAGAGTGTACAGATTAAAATTGTAATAGCAACGTTTTTGACTAGAAATAAATGGCTATGCTGATGATATTCACTATGATCCTATTGGGTGGGCGATTAACGCTAGGGGCTTGCATATCGGAGCATGCTGGGTAGATGCCCGATCCGGCCATCTAGACTTCGGTCCCCCATGTTTTCTCAAAATCACTCTAAGTGATTGGTTGATCGGAGAAAAATGTGTTGCTGATTTCCTGCCCTTTCGTTACCCACTATCGTCTCCCTCCCCTAATAACAATGACGTTGACGAATCGTGAAACTATGACTCCTCTCCTTCCTAAAAAAAAAAAGGAGGGAGTAATAAATACCTATATTGGTCCACCTGGAATATCTTGTCTTACTACTCCACAGCCGAAATTTATAACCACATCTTCATTTATATTCTTTATGATATATGTTGCTTTCTATTTTAAACAGGTGTTCCGTCCTACCATTAATACTGTAGGTGCCTGAACACTACCTTGCTAACTTGGTGCAATTTAATGTTAACGCAATACCAACAGTGTCTGATAAATGAAAGTGTATTAAAATCATTCTTCACAAATTCAGACCTTTAAAGTACAACCAGATGAAGTAAATTGCAGTTGTGGAAAGCTTTAGACCATTCATTCTTCATTTAAAAAAAAAAAAAAAAAAAAAAAAAAAAAAGCTACTTGTGGTCCTCAAAATGAAGGAGGCAGGCTAAGCCTAGTAACAGAGGTAGGTTGGGCAGTTTCTTTCCTCCTTACCTAACCTAATCCTGTAATCCTACCGGGTATTACACAGGCGTGCCATAGGACAAGGTGGGAGATTCCCCGCCGAGACAGGGATTCGAACCGGCGCCCTCTCGAGTTCCTGGCCACTCAGCCACCAATCCACTTCCCATATTTCGTACATGGGAAATGATACAAAACTGGAATAAATTAGTACCATATTATTATATTTCTTGTTTAAAATTACTGACTGCACGAAATGTGGCGTTACTGGATGAATTTAAAATACACTTTTTTTTTTGTTTTTTTTTTTTTTGCTGTCATCAGTCTTTCGACTGGTTTGATGTAATCCTCCATCCCTTCCTACCTTGTGCTAATCTCTTCATGTCTACATTATCCGATTTTATTTTTTTGAATATCTCGTAGATGATGTCTTTTTCTAAAAGAAAAGTTACGAATTTTTTTATTGTTTTCTTCACGCTAGTTCTGAAATAGAATTACCATCATATACTGTATATGTGTGCCTGTGACTGTATTGTTAATGCTGGTGAGGATGCGGTCAGTGGGTCCTTCAGTCCTGTAGTCCCGCCGTCTGTCCGTCACAGGCCTCTGGCGCATCAACACAATAAGCAAGAGACTCCAAATCTGCACGTAATATATGTTTCCTTCATCCAAAACCGAATATCGTATTTAAAACTTTGTAAAATTATAATCTATAGGAACAAAGTCTACGTGAAAATAAAGTGCAGAAAATATTATTTTTCTTCTCCGGCGAGTGGGAGTCAACTTTTAGAACTCGCCAATTAGGAGCTAAGGTAGTTTTTTTTCTTTCACTGGAAGAGAAAGATGGGAGTGGCAGGCAATGTTTGACTATTTTTGTTACCGGGTTCATCTTAAAACGTTATTTCCTAGTAACTCGAAAGTTGTCCCAAATTTTACCGTTTCCTATAATTAAACGACAAATTGCGAAAACACTTTTTTAAATTCTGAGCAAAATAAGGAAACGTTTTGATTTAAGGTTTGTTTGCCGTATCATCATCAACAGTTTCGTCACCGGCTGGGTCTGCCTTGTTTACGAGCCTCTGCACTTCCTTCTCTACCACCACCTAGGTCCCCCACTCACTGTCTACCTCTGCGTCGTTCACCATCCATTCTGATTTCGTGGATTTTCCTTGGGATTCTCTGTTCCTCCATTAACATACCCTACCGTCTCAGCCTGGTCTTCCTCTTTTAGTATGTATCTAATCGATTCATTCCTTTCCCTGTCATTCGGGAGGCGCTCATTCTGTCTCTTAAAAATTTCATGTCACTAGTTCGTACCCTGCTGATGTCCTGCTTCTTCATCGTCCAGGTTTCAACACCGTATGTCAGTATAGGCACACAGTATGTTCGATAAGTTACCCCCTTTCATTTCTGCGCCGTATCACACTTCTGATGCCGCTGCCGGCCCTCGTCTTTCGCTTATCTCATCATCGATCCTTCCCGCTACTTGGAAGTTTTAACCTTCTTCAACTGTTCACCTGTCATCATAAATCCCCTAGTTATCGTATATTCTTTCTGCTTGTTTCCGTGTAGTCATTTATCTTCACATTAAATTTCACACCTTATTCGCCCACACAGTCTGTCCATACATCCAACTGCCGCTGAACTTCCATTCTCCTCGTCCCCAGACCATTGGTCTTTACGCAAAACCCACCACCTTCATAGTTTCCTCTCCCAACCTCGCTGCCACTTTCTCAGTTATATCATCCATGATTACAATGAAAAGTTGAGGCGAGAGGGAAGTTCCCTGCTTTAGCCTGTTTCTTTGTTTAATCCAGTTGTTATTTCTGCTCCCATTTTCTGTTACTCTGCTGATGGTTTCTTTTGGAACTTTTCTGTTCTCCAAAGCCTTCTAAACCTTATTCCTATGTGTCCCATCATAACGTTTCTCAGTGTCAACAAATACCAACTCATACCCCATACTAATAGTGTTTCTCCTTCAGTTGTCTTTGCCGTATATATATATGTTCGTTTGGGCCAACTAGGACCACGTTAAACCTTTGTTTGGCTTGAATTTTTCTGTGTGTGTGTGTACATCAATGTTACAGCTGGGGTTGTTGGCCCTAGAGGAGACCTACAGTTTAACGCGGAATCTGAACCACGGAAGCGTTCCGGTGTTCTTTATATTACACATTAAGCTATGCCAGAGGTAAGGTCGGGTTAATGGCCTGTGAAAATCCCCACAGACAGGGATTCGAACCAGAGACCTTTCGATCTCCAGTCAGATGCCTTGACCATTGAGCCGCCATGCATGCCACTCATTGTATATTTATTAAAATTTATTCAGAATGTATTTTAAACTATTTACTGTAAATTTGAGAGTTACTGAACTATGAAATTAGCAGCGTGGTTTAGTACTGGTGTTAACTGAATTATCAATACATATACGCCCAAGTCCAACCTTTAGACTTTCGCAAACAGTTCCAGAAAAAAAACAGCAGTTTCGTTTGCAAAACATCCAACAGATACATTAAGATTTTCACCAATACTTTCACTCACACCTATGACGATTTGTTGCGTAAGGTGTCTGCCAGACTTCGGTAAATATTGCGTTTCAAAATTATAAAAAATTAATTTAGTCTATAACACAAAAGTTGATCGGATCCTCCTGTAGGACGCGTACAGTAACATCGGGTTTTTTCCCGGAGAATGTCCAGTTTAATGCGGAATCCCGAATCAAAAGCTGATTTACTGGCTTTGAGGGAGTAATGTAATTTATGTCGAATGTGAACACCTATTTTTGGGGGCGAATCCCTTTCGAGCTTAGCTCATATCGACACGCTTCTAGGTGTCCGCCACAATCATCTTCTTCATCCTGTCTTCTTCTGGGACTATCTTCCCAAAAAGCCACTAGGGACCACCTCTTCTCCAATTAATTCATTCTTTATTCTTTGTTCTTCATCTTCTTTTCATCTTAGCCTTCTATCCTCTTTTCTTCACCAATACACATGTTATTTTCATTGTTATCATTCTTCACTATCTCCGTTTCACCAACCTGGTCCATCTTCACACCGTTTATTCTTTCTACATATCTTCTTTACAGCCAATCTTCTTTGCTCAACCTTCATGTTCTCTTTTCCTTCTTGCTCTCTGAACAGTATCTTCTGTCTTCCATTATCCTCCAATTCCACGAAATTTCCAGTTTTCTTCCTCACACCTGCTCCAATTCTTGTAAATGTTCGTACGAATCTCTTCCAATTCCCACTGTTGAACGTGAACTTGCCATAGCACCTTGATTATCCATTACCTCCATTAAGTCCGCTCGTAAATCATCGTATTTAACACAATTTAGCAGTACATGTTGTGCAGTATTCTCACACTGAAAAACTTCACATTTATCAGAGCATGACAGACGAAATTGTTCCAACTGAGCTTTAAACTTTCCGTGTCCAGATATGAACTGCGTTACGTAATGGTTCAAATAAATCCAACCAGCTTCATATCTTTCCAATATCTCTCGAATATGAACAGCTGTCCAACCATTATTTTTATTAGCATAACATTTTTCTAGCATCCGTACTACATGACAGTAAGATTAAGACTAAGTGCAAAATCGTCAATAATAATGGCGTCATAACAACATGGGAACAAACAGTTGCGGGTGCGGAAAGTGAGACGGCGGTGTTACCAAGTTCGTTGCAAGATGTCGGACCACACCGCGGCACGTTGCCGCTCAGGGAATCGATCACTTTGGAGCAAATTTATATTATTGGAATTTATCCCCCTCCCCCTCCAAATCGATCGTATAGACCTACGTGTGTGGACTTATCCACGTAAGGTAGCTTTAATTTCCGAATATTATTAACCCGGAAAAAAACCCTTAATATTAAATAAGAACTATAATTCCTTTAGCTAGTTTTTTATTTCGATTTACTTCAGGATCTATGGTTTTTATTCTATATAAGGGTTCGTAATATACTATCTTCGTAACGCTTACCGTATGAGACGCCTAGATTTCAACTAAAATATAGTTCATGTATTTACATTAACCCGAAGATCATCGTCGTTGCCTGCATATCTGTAGTAGGATACCGGTTTTAATCCAAATTCGGCTTCATACAACCTGGATTAGAATACTTATCCATCAAAGACTTCGCAATTTGCCTCCTTTATCTCTCAATATTGATTTAAATAGAATTTGACAGTAAAGAGCAAATTTATTGTTCGGCCGTACAAAACTTCAATACCGCACATACCTTATTGACTCACATATATCACACGTTACAATATAAACATGAATTAGCATTTTACCATAGACATCTCATTACATAGAGTCCTTCTTATTTACTTTACTCTCTCGCGACGTGAAAACTCTATCTTCCTTCTTGTATTGCCAAGAAATGTTCATCTCTTTATTCCTTGTAATCTGTCGATATGTCCTCCTAAAGTATTACCTTATCTCTAATACATATTAATGTTAATAATCATTATTATTCATATTGTTATATTATATTAAATCCATTAACAACATATTTTATTCATCATGCAAAATAGAAATGTTAAAGTTAAAAAAAAATATATCATAATTTCGTGTACTTTAGGCCGATTAGCAGAATAAAGCTATTGAAACGTTTTCCTATTACCATAAACGCGCAATAAAGGAACAAACACGTGCCCAAGTCTGAGCACCACAGGCTATTTGACAGTATTGAAAATGTGTTACAAATTTCAGTCATTTGCGTAGATTAATGCTTCAGGAAGCTATTTTTTTTTTAATTTTGGAAAGAAAAGTGGATTATTTTTATCACAAAAAGTGAAATATTTTTTTTCTTACCTTTTGCCACGTGACAGAAAACTCCAGGATTGGTGGTCACTTTAGTGACGTCATGTGCCTGTAAACGCTGCGGCTGCGAATGGAGCGTTTCCTGATATCCTAGTTTTCAACTATTTTTATTATTTCTTGCTGGTTATTTCTTGTTATTAATGAAATTTTGTTTTGAGTACAAAATGGAGAACAATTTATAAAAATCTACAAAGGAAAAATACCGAAAATAGACGCCTTATTTGTTAGTCTAGCTATCGATACAACCGCTGTGTTTTATTCCGCGTAGCTCAAAAATGTAACAACTTCAGTTTGAGAATCATTTATTTTTAAATTGAACGTTAAAGATTAACATAATTTTTTATAAGAATGACTAAAACTATAAATTAAATTAGTTGTTTTAGGAAATATTGACGAGAAAAATGCAAGCTAAATGTATCTGTAAGGTAAACACAACAATTAAATAATTGAATGTTGTGGCCCTTTTTATTAATTGCAGATAAAAAAAAATTATAGAAAATTATAAATGTTTTTCTCAACGAACTGAATTTATTATTTGTTTATTTATTTACTGAATGCGTTTCACTTCATCTAACACGAAGAAACTGTGATGTTTAAGTATTTACTATTAATTTAAAAAGAAGCAACTAAGAAGTAGTATGCGGGTAGCTGCGTGGTTTGAAGAGTGGGATGATATTTTTTGTGTGTGCATTTTTTTTCGTTTCTGTTTGTTATTTCTTGCACTACAGAATCATGTTTTTATTTGAAGAATTCATAAATTTTTTGTTGCTAAGCGTCATACAAACGTTTGAAACATAAATTGCTGCCATAGAAGAAAACTTTTAAGCAAAGATATCCTTCCTCTTTTAATTTTTAAACATACCAGAGATACAATATCATGGAAAAAATACAAGTGCACGGCGGTGAATAATGGAGTTTATTTTAACAGTGACATCACCTATAGAAATTTCATGCTAATCTTGCAACAGTTTCGGAACGCTTTGAATCCCCTTTGTTGAAATTTTTTCGTAACGATACAACTGCAAGTTACCTTCCTGACAATAAATGCGCCTATTTAGGAATTAACTTTTAATCTGCAAGTAATTTTCATTTAAAAAAAAAATGTTTTTCGGTGTGCAATTAACGTCCAATTTCCTTTTTGAAGTCTTCTTCATTTATGTTTTAAATGTTTGTAATTCGCTAATCATCCAAAAAGTTGTGAAGCCTTCGAAAAAAACAATTTAATGTTCTGGTAGATCCGAAGCGATAATCGAACCTAAAGAATCTAACCTTAAACAACATGTTACATTTAACGCTACGAAATTACAGTGTAAATGAGCTTCACTGATAATGGTAATTTACTCTGTCGCAATTTCGTTTGGGTTTCTTCTAGCAAGTTGCAGTAATTTATTTTCGTATTGCATCTATTGTGGGAACACTTATGGTTTTTTTGGGAGTTTTTATTGTTGTGGTTGCAGATTGGTGTACTACACACTATTAATGAACCCTATTTCCAACCATTTGTACACAAATTCAAAGAAACAACCCAGACATTACTTTTCGAGAAAAGAGGGCTTGCTGGCATGTGACGTCACGAGTGTCGTTGGCTCGCTCCAGGCAGCAAAGGAGCGTTTGGCGGACTTTTAAATACTCTAAATTTTAACGTTGCTTTTTACGTAAAGTAAACCCTTTCGTCAAAAAATAAATAGTATCTGGTGAGTAACGTGTATCAATAAACAATTTAAATCCATTTTCAGAAAATAGTCAGATAGCCTATTAGGTCAGAATTTTTCCGTCGTTATCGTTGGGACCCTCTCCAGTTTCCCGTTACGAGCGTTGGTTGTTGTATACGATCGTTTTCCACTGTCTCCTATCCAGAAAAGTTTCTTGGTCCGTGATATATTGCCAGCTCCAGCACCTTCTCTCTCTGTCTTCCATCTTCTTCTTGGTCTTCTCACTGGTCTTTTGCCCACTATCTTTTTTTTTCCAAATAAGTTTTTGGTAGTCTTGTACTAGTCATTCACTAGACATGTCCAAACCACTTAATTCTTGATGACCTAAGTCTCTCTTCCATGGATTCCCTTAGCTCTAGGTTTGATCTAATTTCATCATTCTTTATGCGGTCAAGTCTAGTTTCCTGGAGGGCAGTTCTAAGAAACTTCATTTCACATGCTTGGATCTTGCTAATGTCCATTGATGTTAGAGTACATGTTTTCAAAGCATATGTGAGAATAGGAATGAGATATGATTTGTACAAGACTTGTTCTTCTGGAACCTTCATGTCCCATAGGAATCCCCGTACGGTACTGTAGAAGTTGGCTCCTTTGGTTACTCTATTCATTATTTCTAACTCACTTCTACCGTTACTAGCAATTATGGTCCCCAGGTAGCTGAATTAGTCAACAACTTCGACTTGGTGTTCTTGTAATTTTATATGACAGTCTGTATTCTTTCGGCTTATTTTTTAGTGCTACGGTTTTTTTTATTCATTTTCATTTCATATTCTTCAAACTTTTTATTCCACATTTTCAGTTTTTTTGTACGCCTCCTTCGGTTTTAATCCATACTGCCAAGATGCACAAGAATTTTAGTGTGATGTGTAATTGTGTATTATAGCAGCTTAGTAACAATGCAAAGAAGAAAACTATATTTTTAAGATACAGCAAAATATTAATGTACGAAATTTCCGTTGAAGATTTTAAGTAAAATCATAAATCTTTATACAATGACAATTGCCACAAGCAATGAATTGTAGCACCTAATGATATATTAAAAATTCGTGAGCTAATCATTGATCTCTTAATTCGCAGACATAAACAAAATTTTAATTTCGTGAAGTCGTACATAAATTCTTCGCTAACTTGTTTTTTACTGGTTTATATTCAGGTGAAACTAGTTAGAAAGATGTTGAGCAGATTTAGGTCTGTTCCTCATTTTTATACGACTGTTGGAAATTGTTATCTTTGATGATGTGTACAATCTCTGGACGGGAGTGCATTAAGAATCTTTGGCGCATATGTTATCATTTGTTGCTCCGTATACTTGTGAAATAAAGTCACAAGACACGCCTCACGTTTTAACTTTTAAGCTACACCACAAGCTTTCTAACTCCATCCGAGTCAGTTCTGTAGTTTTTGCGTGAAGTTCGAACAAAGAAACAGAATACACAGCACAATTACATTTTTGTATAAGCAGAGATTAGCTGGTAGGAAATACATATCTATTCATTAAAATGCAATCTGAATTAAGAGTACTATCGATAAAATTGACTTATTATGCGGCAAAATGGAAAATACTGAGAAAAAAATCAGTAACTGATATGAGAAAAAAAAATTTGGAATGTGATTCATTGGAAGACAGGAGAAATGTGAAGGGATTGTTGGGAGTGTACAAAGCGTATATTGGTGATGACGCGTGAGAAGATATTGGTGGATTTTTTATTATTATTATTATTTTTTTTTAACTTATAGCTTAACGCTTCGTCGACGGCGAAATAATTAGAGGTGGGATGGGAATGGGGACAAATACGGGAAAGAATTCGGCAATGACCTTTTAAAGCAAGCATCCCGGCGTTCGCCTGGAGTGATTTGGGGAAACCATGGAAAACCCAAATCTGGATGCCCGGACGGGCATTCGAGCCTACGTCCTCCCGAATGTGAGGCCAGAGGGTTAACCGCTCGGTTTGGTGAAAAAATTGAGAGAGGTGCATTGAAGGGATAAGATGACTATGACCGAAAGCTGGCACTTAATTTCAGGCATAAAGATGTACGGAAAAAATTCTTTCGTAGGTGAGGCAGGGTTTGGGTGAAATAACTGAGGAAAGTGATGAATAATTTACCAAAAAGAAATTAAAATTCGTAGAGTGCAAAACTAAGTGGGTACAAGAAAGGGGGAAATATGTGTGTTTAAGGAAACAGCGACCGAAGCGGGCGCTACAACCGAAATAAAATTAAAAAAGAGACATAAAATAACTACCAGATCAGTGAAAATATAACAGAATCAACAAGACAAGGGAGAATTGTTTTTTGTTGAGTTATCCGTTTAACAAATTAACAAAAAAAATTCTGTTACCTTTTGGCCTTTTGAGAAAAAAATCAAGATGGAGGTAGATTTGTTTAGAGATCGTCAAATGAAGGATTAGTTTTTTTTGCTCTTATACGGAGATTACAAAAAGTGACAGTACAGTCTTCGTTGACCACCTAGAGGCCTGTGACAGATGGACAGAGAGTATCGGAATATTCGGGTTCTTTTTTTTGAGTTATCCATTTAACAGATTAACAAAAAAAAAAAAAATTCAGTTTCCTTTTGGGAAAAAAAATCAACAATATGGATCAAGGTGGAGGTAGATTTGTTTAGAGATCGTCAAATGAAGGATTAATTTTTTTTTATTTTTTTGCTCTTATACGGAGATTACAAAAAGTGACAGTGCAGTCTTCGTTGACCAGCTAGAGGCCTGTGACAGATGGACAGACAGTATCGGTTTATTTGGGTTCTTCTTCTTCTTCTTCTGGTCCCTATCCGTTCCGGATGTCGGAAACCATTTTGCCTGCCTTGTCTCTGCTGATTGATGCTCGGATTAACGGATACCGACTAAAAGCGCACAGGTGATATAAGCGCACAAGGGTCTTTAATCCTCTACCTTCCCAGAAGGTCGTAGAACCCAGAAAAAAGGCAAATTCGACCCCTGACAAGGTGTGCTTCCTAACCAGCGTGTAGCCTGCGACAGCCTCTGATGACAGATCCAATGGAAAACATCGGAAGCGCTTCCTATAAATACAAGCTACTCCGCGTCGTATAATTACATTATGCTACGTGGTTAAATGTAATTAAAACTTCATTTAGTATTTATATTGTACACTGATGCTAACGGATATAGCAAAACGTAAAAATTCTAACAGTTCTCACTATTCGTATTATTACTTCCATAAAAATGTAACTGTTATTTCTGCATTGATACTCAGTTTTTGGTTAGGCATGAAATGGACTTCAAATAGCACTCAAACTTTGCTTAGGAAAAACTCTGTGGTTTGTAGGCACGTTTATAAAATTATCATTCCACTGACTTATCTATCTCATCTGTAACTCTAACCGAGCGTGGTCGGTGACCGGTTAGCGCTCTGGAATTGCATTCGGAAGGACGCCGGTTCGAATCTCCGTCCGGGCATCTAGATTTGGGTTTTCCATGGTTTTTCCAAATCACTCCCAATACCTGGATTCTTTCTTCAAAGGGCCATGGCCGAATTCCTTCCCGTCCCTTGTCCCCAGTCTTTACCTGCCTCTAATGACCACGACGTTGACGAGGTGTAAAGTCTTAAGCAAAAAAGTAACTTCATAGTTATTAAAATCAATATTCATAATTATTTTGTTGCTAAACGCAAATTAAAAAATAATAACTTAACATTATACATTCATATGAATACAAGTGTGAATTTTTAATAGTATATGTACATAATTTTAAGATAATATAATTAGAAGGTGAGCGTTCTGGTAGCTCAGTGCCTAAGCGCTTGCTTTCAAAACGTTCGCTGCGCAGGAATTTTGAGAGTTGTGTTTAATCAAATGAGCTATGCCAGGACGCACCGTGGTTCGGATTCCACGTTAAACTGTAGGTCCCAGAGGAAAGGAACTGGCCGTCGTACCTCTGACACAATGGCTTAGTATGCCTCCTTCTGGAGGATCCAACCAACCTTCGGGTTGTGGACCAAGTTAAGTTTTAATTAGAAGGTAGCCATAATGATTTCTAGCAACGTGATTGTATAGCTAGGGTGTTAAAACTACACCTGCACGGCTGTTTAAGTATCGGGTGAATGAATCTCTCATAGAAAACCCATCAGCATGTGCGTAACCGTCACCACCTGCTAATGGTCCAAAATTTTCTGTTGGTTATTGTTCACTTCTGTTTATTTTATAATGAAGTACGTAATTTTGAAGAGAAATACATTTCTAAGTGAATTATGGAAACATCCATTAACAATAACCGAATGATCAATCGTTTCTGGCTTTATACCGATCTTCTAACAATAAATGTAATATCAAATCACGCCCACTAGTGACCCTCCAGTGCTAGATTCGCCGGGCCCGGGCGACTACGCCTACTGCCCGGCTGATGCCCAGAGTGAGACGCTGCGTAGGAAGTCCAGGAAGTCGAGGGCAGCTATAACAGCCCCCGCCCACCGCGCTTTGGTTGTGCGCTTTTGTCACTGTGCGCTTATGTCATGCATCCCGGATTAACTCGGTAGTTGACTTGGAGGTCAATGTTCGCAGATTTTTTAACCAAGAAGTTCTTCTTCTACCAACACCTCTCTTTCCTGGTATAGACAAACGTTGCTCCCTTTCTACCACGCGAAGGTGAATGCCAGGGTTTTCCCTTCCCTGAATGTAGGACCATGATGGCATTACCTAGATTCTCCAGTAGTTTCAGAGAAGAGTATTCGGACGCGGAACCCTTTTTGGGCTATGGAAAATACATTCTTACTTAGTTAATCAGAAATCTGATTACTTATTGTGTTTACATCGAGTAGATTGAATGGAGTGGTATTTGAGGATTATTAGGCTATGTAATTCTGGCATACAGAAATAATCTTTTTAATTTCATATCTTTTATTCATCCACCTTCCTCTTACTGCGAAGATTTCATCGTTATTATTAACCTTCATCTACAGTTTTTTCTTATTTATTTTATTCCGCCCTTTTTGTTGGTGTGGCCATACACCACTTTTTATGACTGAAATAAAATCAGTAGAACTTTTCTCTTTATATTGATTGATGCATCACTTTTCCAACTTCATTGCACAGTTCGTTGAGATGGTTTAGTAGGAAGCAAGTCACGTCTCAATATTTCTACTATCGATATGTTGATGAAGGTTGTCCTATCGATTAAAACGGATATTATTGATTTCACCATACGTATGCCAATGCAACGACGTGTTTTGATGTATAGTCATCTTTATGATTGGTGGTAATTATTTCGTACACAATTCCATACCACAAAGCGCTAATCTACAAGAAAAGATCTCTAATAAATATATTTTACCAAACGCTGGGCCAATTTGAGCAGGGATACTTTTATTCCACTACGTTTCATTCAGCTTTCATAGTCTTCTGTAAACTTCTTCCGTAGTTCCTTTTGTTCTCGTGTGAATTAAAGTAGGCCTGATGAATTAAATCATTTCAATGTAATATTACCGAATGTGTTAAATACTGCGTCCAATATGAGTTACAATACTACTAGGTATTCAGGCAGTAATTTCTTCGAGACTGGAGAAGCTATGCATATGAGATTCACACGTGAGAAATTTTGCTAAGTCTCTGAGAAGTACGCTCTGCGGTTCGGACTCCACGTTGAACTGCAGGTGCAATAATGAATTTTCACATGTTCAACTTAATTGCGCAAGAATTAACTATCACGACTCCATAAAGAAAAAAATTGTAATATAAGTGATTAACTTTTTTTATATCTGCTTAAAGTCTCTCTAACAGCGAGGTCTTTACAGATGGGAAAGGATGGGGGGGGGGCAAGGAATGGGAAGGAATTCGGCCATGGCCTTTTGAAGGAAGCATCCCGGCATTTGCCTGGAGTGATAAGTGATTAACAGACTGGTTGATCTCTGAAGCATTGTCGCTTCACAATGATACGAAGCTTCAGTGTGTAAACTCAGCCAATCTACCTGGAGACACCCAACAGTATATCGGCCGTCAGGAAACCAAATTTCAATTTGAGGCTTATTTCACCTCTGTTGTGGCATATTTCAACCATGTAATCCCACCAACTGAAGATAAGCTACGATCTTACTGCTTATTTCAATTGAGCAAAAGACATCTTCCAAAGGTGAAAATCACTTTATACATCTATTTAAATTTCTCCCCACACCGGAAAATGAACCGGGGACATCTCGGTAGCTACTCAACTTATTAGTAAATAAAACCTTTATAACTTCAAAGGAGCCTATACCAACATGCATATGTATCGTAGTACCCAATTATACAGTTAACCTCAAGAAAAGCAGTAAATATGATATTTAGTGGTAATATTTACAGATGTTTGATAAACTCTAATTAGACGATCTTAAACTGAATTTGCTTGTCTTGCACTCCAATCGTAACCTTTGAAAAACATTTTATCACGAAATGAAATTTGAATCACACTTTCAATTCAATATATTCATAATTTCCTGTTTCGTATTTTGCCTCAAATTGCAGGTGAAAGGAAGTTGCAAAATATCGAATCCTGCACTCTTTGAGAAGGTGTACTGTAAGTCTATGTAGCGCTGCAGTTAATCTATTCTGGTGCCTATGAGACTGTTGCAAATTAAACACGGCAGATAGTAGCACAATATTTTTTTGCCATTTAATGAAAAAATTTGTATCGATTGAGAGAGGCTGAAAATATTTTTCGCGAAAAAGTGATTATGTTGTACATTACGTATTTTGCTATGAAAGATTGTGAAACTAAGAGGCAAACATGATACAATTTTGCTTGGCAGCCAACCTGTTACAACTAAAGTCATGATGCAAAGGATGTTATTCATAATTTTGCGTAAACAGTTTTGTTAATGCTGGCTGTTGGTGTCATGACATTTTTAATTAAGCTGAGTTACAATAACATTAACTTCAGAGATTGTATCAACTCACATTCTTTGGTAGCTCTGATGTTTGCCTCTTTTTCGTTGTAGTTACTATCAAATTTTGTCTGGACAGAAGAAAGACTAATTGACATTACTATCTAAACATGACAAGTATTATCGAGTTAATTTAACTTAACTGCAATGCAACATACGCACGGGAGGCAATTCCCAACACATTTACTTTTCAATGTCACGATTTTTTTTATTTGAAAAATTTGCTCAGCGTTTTCCTCGGCATTGTATTCCAGTACTGACAACCTTAGCTTGAAAATAAAATTTCCCATCCGCTTACCTCTGAAATCAGGTGTTTGCTTATGGATATTATCATCTCATCCCTTGTATCCACTGCTCCTATTCCTTCCACCAATATCCATCTAAGTATATTTCTTGTGCTCTCTCAGGTTTCTCTTAATGCGTCTGCTATCTACCAGTGACTCCCAACCCAGTTCCTGAATCAAACCAGCTACGGGTTGTTTTCTGCAGCAAGCGGTTATATTAAGTAGCTGGCTGTACAAGAAGAAAAAATTGTACTTCGGTAGTATAGACAAGGAATAGATACACGTGTGCATCTTTCACGTTTTTCTATCTGTACAATGAACAATTAAATTGCGCGGATTTTCACGCCGATGCGATGTTTCTTGTATCGATATACGTCCGCAAGCAGCTATCGATACTGATACGTCACAGCCGTGCACCAACGGCGGCTGCGCCACTGCAACTACGCCATCGCAAGTAGTGCGTCATGTGGTGTCTCGTAACTTATATTCAACTGCACAGGACGCAAAGTGTAAAACAGAAACTGAAGAGCACAACGTAAACAAGGTGTGAGTCAGATTTCATGGTATGAATGAAAGTTTTGAACGTAATTGTGGCAGGTGAAAGACCCTGCAAGCCGCTACGAACCACGATTGCTTTGCGAGGACATGTCTGATGACACAATTACGAAATCCACCACGAAACTAATTGATATGTCAATATCCGACATCTTCTGTGTATGAAGTAACAGGAAGGACAGTACGTAGTGGAACGAAAGCAAGTTTATTAATTATTATTTGTTCTGACAGGAGTTATGTAGTTAACAATACTGAAGTGGCAGTAAGTGTTCTGCACTTTGCTGTGCTTTATCCTGTGCGTTTATATCCGTAATGGCAGAAATAATACTGGCACGAAACGGAACAAGAAGTATTTCCCTGAACCCATCTGCAACCTCCTTGCAAAGCAAGTGTTATAATGTATATGAAGTAGATACTAACTGCTTTCAATGTCATTCACGTGTACTGTTAATGTTGATACGATTTTCTTTAACAAGTATGGTATATGCATGCCTTATTTTTATATTTTAAATCAACTATTTGCCCTGTTATAAAACCGTAAAAAATATAATTTTGATAAAAATATTAAAATTTAACATTTAAAATTGCAATCCAGTTCCTACGATTTAAACGCCACCAATTTGGCGCGCTGCATGATGACGTCATTGTACACGACTGCATTAGCGTATTGTATATTGTGGAGTGTTATATCTCAAAAACTTTATGTTATATAACTAATTTCGATATCGAAGGAGGTCGAAAATAATACTGTATTGTACCTGTGTGCAAAAATACGATAAGAAATGCACCTGATAAAGTGTATTTTATGTTTCGCGAGATGCGAATGTAAGAAAAAAGTGATGTGTAGCTATGAGAAGACATAAATAATCTTTAACTGGTTGTTTGTATTGTCGTGAAAATCATTTTAATATAATTATATAATGTTTAATGTCGTTAAGTTAAATTTGTTATAATACATAACAATTCGTTACCTATTCAAACTCTAATTATAACTTAGTTTATAATAATTTAATAGGTATATTTTTAAAATAATTTCTTCCAGGTTCTTTTTCAATCTGATCTACAATCGATAGCACGTTCCGGACGATATGTGTGGCCCCAGGATATCGTCTCACACGTTTTTCTGCTATCACCTCACAGATTAAATTTAGTTATACCTACTCTTCTCTATAAAATCAAAGTATTTGTTGTTTTATAACAACCACTATTTATTAACACAACTTAATTAATTCAAATATTTACAGTTCTCGTTGATACAACATAAAATCTCACATATATCCAACAACTGCTTCTCCTTGGCTTAAAACAAAACAACCACAGCCTACCAACTTCAACAAAACAATTTTTTTTATAAAAACTTAAATTTACCCATTTTCACAGACTACGGACCTTTTAAAAACCATCTAAAATTTTAAAAACGAATTTCAATCTCCTGAACATATTCTGAAGGGTATATGTCTACCTGAACTGCTGACTTTAAGATGTCCCATCATTTAATGACTGAACTGTCTGATAATGATATCTGTGGTACCGTCGTTTCTTCAAATGCGCCTACCAAAAATTCCAAATGTCATTTCATTACAAAATTTGGTATTTGATGTAGACGGTAAGGTTTCCGCTCCCTAAATTTCCAACCCGAGTTTAAATCCCCGCAGTATCAGATATTTCTATTTATTTTCATCTGAAAAAATTGTTGAGCATGAAATTTTTATTTTATTTCAATTTGAAAACAAATCTCATTACTTCTAACAGATACAACAAACGCAATTTCAGCCAATGACTTCCTAATATGCCTCGCCATAGCCATTGAAGTTTGGCTAGGAGGCGAATCTGTTTTCGTCACGTACAATATTTTATTTTCAACCATTTACACACAATCACTTCCAGGAATTAAACATATCGATCGTAGAAAAAGGAAAAGTTGATGTTACGTATTACGTTTAAAATACTTCTTGACGACAAACAAGTATAGAAAAGACGAAAGTAAAAACTAATACCTATTTCAATTAAAAACAATAAAATAATAAACTTATTAACAAGGTCTGAGGGCCCCTATAGTTGGTGATCGGGACCCCCATCAGCCCGCGGGACCCGGGTACTTTTGACCCGCTTACCCTCCCTCCCCACCCTATCGCCGGCCCTGTTTCAAATCAAAGAATTTCTGGAAAAAAATGCTTTTCTGCTACTTTATTAGGTTACTAGCTTCGAAACTCGTCAAAAATAACGGGCTGAACGGTATGTTCTGGTAATACATTTCTTTGGAATCGATTAACTTAGTAAATTTGTTATAAAACAACGCGCAATATAAATTCTTGTGTCTTTTTTTTTTTTTTTTTTTTTTTATAATCACTGCCTCAACGGCGTTATACAGCCCCGCTACGATTTGTAGCTTTATCTGTGGTTTCACTGATGGTGATGGATTTTATTTTCGCGAAATGTGCACTTTGGGGGAAAACCGGCTTTGACCGTAGTGATTACGGCCTGTGTGGAAACCCTTTTGATATTCTTATTTGTTCGATAGGTAACTGATATCATGTGGTCAGTTGGGGATCATTGCCGCAATCAGTTGTGTTAACAACTCGACGATTTTCCCCAGCTGATTTGCTTGTCTTGGCTCTTGATTACAGCATTGGTGCCCGTGTTGGTCATTTGATTTGGTCAGCGGATGATTATTGAAGTGGCTTGATGACCATCTCTGAGGTCCTTCCGGTCTTCCCATTTGTTGGGAGTGACTGGGTTGACGCTGGCGTTGACGGCTTCTGATGGCTGCTAGTAGCTTTCTTCTTATGGGGCATCCCCCATAACTGGCGGCGTGGTTAGAGCCACAGTTTACACACGTCGGCGTTGCGTCACGCGGACGTGTGCAAACCAGGTTGTTATGACTCCCTCCGCAGCGAACGCAGCGCACTTGCTTGAGACAGTCGGAAGCTTGATGCCCGAAGCCTTGGCAGCGGAAGCATTGATGTAACGTTGCCATCGGTCTCCGCTTCTGTGGCCTCTTGTTGCTTACCTGTAACAAAAACTATCAGTTGTGACTCTGGTCCAGGGTGCATTTAAACTTTAAACTCCGCTAATATACCAGACCTATATTTCATTGTCGATTACTCTGGTGTGTCCCTTGATTCACATTAGATGTATCTAATATGTGACTATTGCTCTAAAAGAGAAAGAAAATTATCAACTCAAACATCTAACACTTAATTACCTTGCAGCTTTCACTTCTCCGTCAGCGACTGTAGATTCTGGATTTGATGTACGTTTTCATCATGAAAACATCGTTTTTTCCGAGATTATTTTACAAACCCGCTGCTATTCACTTTTTACTGTATGAGTATTCTCGCAAGAATGCGATATTTCACTATTTATGTTGATAAATTGCCATAAAACTTAAACACAATCATAAAATTATAAAAACGCCCAGCGACTTCTCACGTCAGGATTCGATTCGACAAAAAACGTTGCGTTTCAGCGAAGTTAATTTTCCTTTGATTTTGGTTAATTAATATCAATCAATAAAAACGAATAAAGAGGGAATCTACAGTAATCAAGTTTTCACATAAAAATACTAGACGTTTATTTGAATATAATGCAAATTCCCTATTACGTGTCAGTTAATACATCACCAACTATTAATAAAACTAAAATAATTTCGACTGTGAGAAAAATCAAATCGAGCCAGCAGTTTCTCTCTGAATCCCGTTGAACGAAAAACTAATGTTGATCTTAACTTCTTCAGCCAATCCTATTATCCTCCATAGCGCAGCGCTGCACGGTATTCAAAAACCCATTAAAATCCAACAAGTGGTAATTGCGTGAAACACGTTCAATGAAAAATTTATACTAATTTGCGGAAAAATGTGTATTAAATTTGTCCCTTTCCGAATTTGCATCAAAATGAAACATATCCTATTTTACGCTTATCGCCAGCGACTGTACCCTATCACAATCCAAAAATGTAGGTAGAGATTCAGACACAAATAGTGGCTTACTAATAATTTTTTCTAAAACACTTTAAATATGCAGAATTTTTCCGGTTAAGATGTTGACATAAGTATTGATATGAAGAGGAAGGTTAGTCGCGAAAATGAGAGAGACGTTGAAACTAAACGACTGTATATTACTTTTGGAGAAAGTTACACAGAAAAGTGATTCACAAGAAATTTGTATGATTAATGTATTGCCTGTATTTATACTCTGTGAAGCAATGAAAAATATAGAACTGCTGAAGATGCTTCATTGAATGAAATGAAACGCATTCAGGAAAAATAAATAAGATATAAACTAATTCAATTGTACTGGCGGGATATTAATTATTCATTCAAACTGATTATATCGCAATTGAGGAAATAGCTCACAACATTCACTCAGTAATTTACAAGTTTTAATTTTTCAGTATAATCTCTCTGCTTCTCAGTGTAGTGTAACCATGTTGATTTTCGTAGGATGGGTTGGTGTAAAGCAAAAGTACATGAGTAGGAAATTGCTACCATGGCACAAATATCATAGCAATTAACTAATAATAATTTTTGATTGTTTATTACAGTTATAGAGGGTCATACTCACCACCGGACTGTATTATAAATCTATTATAAATTTCTCTTTTGTTTGATACATTCTTTTTAACAAATCTGGCAATAAATAATTCTTTATTCCACGATTGTGGACACATTCACTTACTAAACAAAAAGCTATGAAATATAGTTTCTGATTGGCTGGAATAGACTGTTTTCTCTCCTACGTTGTATATTCGATAATTAAATCTATATGTTAAACTGAACTTTAAATTTTATTCCTGCTATATCGTCTGCCTCTCAGACAAACCCAACCCTTTCTTCGTATGGAGCAGTGACATTTAGGGAAAGGAAATCAACAAAACGTACGGTCCTTCTCTGCACCAGATGTTTTTAATACTCCAGTAGAGTACTTTATAGTACGCTGTGTATCTTTTTTTTTAATTAATTTTTATTTGGCTTTAAGCGCCTAGGCAATATACAACCATCATCCATTTGTACATACATATATAAACATTTTTCATATAGGTATGAGAGCAAGACTTGACATGATTAATAAAATAGAAAGGATAGAACAAGGTAAACTGATTAATCAGAAAGGAACATTTTTGTTTATCCCCTAAAGGGGTTTGACACATTATGTTTAAATACTATTGCTCAGACATAATTACAAATAATACAGTTCCTTATATTTGGTTTTTTTCCCCCGGCATTACAATGAGTAAAATCCTTACAATTAACTAATTTTCACCTCTAAATTTTTATATTAGTTGACTTTACAAAGTTACTTAGCAACTTGTATATGGTCACGTTGTTACCCTGCGACAGACAGCTGATGCTTGTTGGGAGAGGTATTCCATAGTTGACTAGTTGTTTTATAAATTTTTGTCGATGAGATTTATATTTGGGGCATGAGAACACTACGTGATTAATATCCCCTATATCTGCTCTATCGCAATCACAAATATCACTATGTAAGAGGTGTATCCGATGTAAATGCCGGGGGAATAAACCATGGTTAAAGCGCATTCTAATTATAGTGGAAATGACGCCTCTATGATCCGGGAAGTTGAAGAACCATGGGCGGGATGGTATTCGGGGTTGAATCGATCCATAATATTGTCCCCTCCTACTTTTGCTGGAGTCCCATTTAGTTTGCAATATGTTCAGAGCCTTTGTTTTTATTTTTAAGAGGTAGTCAGTGTACGGAAGCTGGATATCTAAGATGTCTCCTATTCTAGCGGCTGTCTTTGCCATTTGATCTACTGTTTCATTATCAGGAACCCGTGCATGTGCTTTTAGCCAAAGGAAGTTAATGGAACTATTTATTCTGAACAATTCTAGATATATCTCCACAATCTTAACTATAAATTGATTGGTTTTCTTGTCCAAAGATTTTCTTTGGATGGAATTCAGCACGCTAAGCGAGTCAGAGATTATTAAAAAACTCGTCTCAGTCAATGTCAATCTGTGCTCAAGTGCTCTTAATATTGCGATGGCTTCTGCAGTATAAATGGATGTATTCGATGGTAATTTATACGTTTCTTGATACCTAGTACTCGGACAATAAAAGGCGCAGCCTACTCCATCCCCTGAGTCTATTTTGGATCCGTCCGTATATTTAAAAACCGAATAATTCCAATTGTCCTCCAGGTATTTCCTTACTTCTTGTTTGTAGGTGACATGTTGGTTGGTCTCAGTAGTTATGTAATATATTGGTATTTGTACCTTTCTAATGCTGGAATAATAATCATATGGGGGAAATATCTTCGTTGGAATAATTCTGTCTGCCAGTTTTTCCCACTCTCTGTAACTGAGGAGGACTTCTGCCAGTCTTTGACGCTCTGTATTATATCCATAGTTATACAAAGCTTTGCATTTCGAGATAATTGGATGATTTCTATATGCTAGCCTTTCCGGAATATATTTACTGGCCAGCCAGTTTGGTCTGATATTAAGGGGCATCTCCCGGGCTTCTATATGTAGGGCGTTAGTGGGAGTCGATCTCATGGCTCCCAGACAGGTTCATATACAGCTGTATTGGAGTTTGACCAGCGTGGAAAGGGTTCGACTATTTGCGTTGCTGTAAAGAATGCTTCCATAATCTATTTTAGATATAATTAAGGCTCTGTATATTGCTAAGAGGATGTGATTTGCACCCCACCATATCCGTGTTACGCTTCGTATAATGTTCAGAGCTGGGTTACAGGAATTAACTACTTCAGTAATGTGGGGAATCCAAATGAGTTTGGAGTCCAGCACTAGACCCACGAAACGAACATTGGATTTAACTGTAAATGAGTAGATTCCTATTCTGACTGTTCTGATTTCGTTGAGATCTAATCGATTTCTGGAGAAGATTATCACTGAGGACTTTTCAGTTGAGATTTGTAGCCCATTCGGTTTAAACCATTTATCGATGTTCATCATCGTAATTGTTAGGTTGGATAACGCTTCCTCCAGTATAGCCACCATACAATATATAGTCTACAGATATCATCCGCATATTGGATAATTCGGGTGTTTGGATTAACTACTCTTTCCAAATCCCATGTGTATAGAATATATAATAGTGGACTCAGAATAGACCCTTGAGGTAGTCACCCGTAGGTGTTACTATTTCCGCGGCTACAGCCTGTACTTCTTTTACTCCCCATTTTATCTGTATTTGTTGAAAAGAAATTTTTTCCTTTATTAAGAGTGCCGCACCTCCCTTTCCGTCAGTTCTATCTTCCCTGATGATGTTATATCCCCTGAAATGGATAGGGGCATGTGGCTTAAACCAGGTTTCACTGATAGCTGCAACTGTTATGTTGTTGTCGAACAATTCCTTAGATAGGATGTCTTTATTGGCAATAGCAGATCGAGCGTTCCATTGCATAAGTTTTATCGCCATAGGAAGTAGAGAGAGTATTCCGTTCTTTAATTGGTTCCTACTACGTTGGTAAGAAGTGGGTCGAGTTGGGAAGAATCAGATGGAGCTGCTTGAAATTCTTGAATCATCTTCAGAATATGCAATATCTTCTCTATGAGTGCTACTTGTCCGGGTGAGGGGGACTTTTCCTTATCCTGGGGTTGAGGAGAGTAGGGATTCTGTGTGATAGGTGTTATTGGTATATGATGGGGTACATACATTCTTTGATAAACAGGAGGGTATTGGGACTTTTGTTCTTTTGGGGTTGCTGGCCTTTGCTAGTTGTGGCCTACGGTAGTAGTAGTATATTTCGGTTGGTTTGGAGAGAGCGCTTTACTTTGGTGACGTGACTCTTGATTTTGTTGGATAGGGATTATAGGACAGTTTTGGAATCCATTTGTTGAGGCTAAAGTGGGTGGCTGCACTGCCATCGGAGAGAGCAGGGGAATTGCTTTTCGTCGTAATAGAGCGAATATGTATGACGATGGGTGGGATACTAGTTCGGCATGGGAGAGGCTTTATTATGCGCCGCTGCCACACGTGCTTTTTGTTGTTGAACAATTACAGGACATATTCTGTCATTGGATAAATGTGGACCGTGACAATGCACACATTGTGGATCTGCTGTGCTGGCACACGTCTCCATAGTATGTGGGCCTCCGCACTTATTGCAGCGGGGAGCGCTGCGGCATTGAGTTATACGATGGTCAAAACGTAAACAATTATCACAGAAGAGAATTTGTGGTACATGAGGTTCGACTGGGCATCGTGCTCCAAAGATTGCTACGTGGTCCGAGAGGGATTGTGATCTAAAGGTGATCATGCATATTGGTATCGGTATTCTCCTATCATTATTTTGTATTAGTTCTTCTTGGTAAACCGTTTAACTGCGATAACTGGATAGGGGCTTTCTATCACCTGTAGGATTTCTTCTTCTGACAGGGAGGTGTCTACGTCCCTGATAATACCTTGTTTGTTTATCAAAAAATTTGGAATGAATGCTTCTAGGTTTCTGTCGTTGAAAACTGTAGGTTGAACCAACAAGTTAGCAGAGGCTGCTGAATTGGTTTCGATTTTTAACCTATTTCTCCCGGCCACTATGATATTGATGATGTTATGCTTATGTGCTGGGCTATGTGTATAAAGAAGTTTCCCTATCGACATGGGGTGAAGTCTACCAATATTTTTATCCACACTTTCCACAAAGACGAAGTATGGACCCGTGTTTGTGCGGCTGTATCGGTTAATCTTACTTCTGTGTTTACTGGAATTTAAGTTGGGGCTTGTCACCTGGGGGATACTCTTTTGGTTAGTAGGGTTCAGAGTGTTCGATAATATACTTTGAACTCCTACACGATCCGCGGGAATATTTGTGATATCCATGCCCGTACCCTCGTTTAATGTGGTTTGGGTTGGATCACGGCTATTATATTGATGATCTAATTCTGTGACTGAAGTAGTTGGGTAGAACATCGCTGAAGACATGGAAGCTAACTCCTGGGGCACACTCACTGGATTGTTTAACGTTCCAGTGGACATTTCCTCGTTCGGTAGCTCAGTAGGGTTTCCTTCTATGCGAGACCGTTTAACAGTTCTTTCTTCCGAATTTACATTATTCAACAATTCGATCGAGGGGCAGCTTGCAGAAGCAGCGCCGTTACCTGGGAAGTTGAGCGGATGAAGATGAGATGGCTGTGGCTGGATTCCATGTTCGGGCACGGCCCAGGCACTCTGCAGATGCTAAGTATTGAAACCTAGTTTTGTATATCTTCAGGCAATTCAAATTTTATACACACTTCACTGCACTGACGGACTGTAAGTTCACTTGACTGTTTACGAGACTGACTAAGCTCCGGAACACGGAAGTGATCGCTATGAGCGCATCAGCTAGACTGACGCTGTGTATCTTTCCGAATGAAGGACGCAACACTCTCATAACTTCTCAACCCATAAACATAGAAATTCATAGATACACAATATATTGATTCTAACCAGTCTCACATGTCATAATTTAGTGAAGGAGTGTTCAAAATTCACAAATGTTTGTAAATTCCTGAATCAACCTTTAGTGATGTTATGTTATTACGAGTTCTCGGATTTTTTTTAGGCAAAAACCTGTTTTGTTCTTGACTGAAATGCATGAAAATAACTTTATATGTGTGTGCGATTTATGGACATTTAAGGACGTTATTTGCGGTTGTATGGTGCCTAAAAATGCCTAAATTGTCGCTAGAACATATTTTTGCCTATTTCACGTATTTATCTTTCGAATAACAACAAAAGTGTTTTTAGTTCAGATAAACACAAATATTTCTCAAATGTTTATTTCCAACAATTCAAGAGAACATGTTTGGGGTTTCGTTTGAATTTGCTGGAGAATATGCGAAAATCTTTAAGTTACGAGTGCAACGAAATACTTCTTCTGCCAACCTATTTAGGTCGCAATGACAGGAGGGATAAGATTAGAGAAATAAGATGCCGTACTGATTCATTTATGTATTCCTTCTTTCCTCGATCTGTTCGGGATTGGAATGCGCAAAATTAGGATTGGTGCTTAGCACCCTCTGCCACCCACAGTATTTGTGATTTGCAGAGTATAGATGTAGATGTAGATTGTCACTCGGTCCCTGTTTACTATTATTCGCAATGAACCGTGTGTTCTCATGAAGCACCAGTATGCCGGAAGTACCGACATCCAAATCATCTTTAATTAGGCAATGCATTAACGAGTTTCGCAATTTCTCTACGAATGGAAACATATACTGTGACGTTTGTAACTAACAGCTAAGTAAACTGTAACAGTGTACTGAACTGTTCCCACCATTAATAGTGTAATTGACGTACCATGTAGGTTTATTAAGCTTGAATGAAAGATACTCCAGGCATGCTTCTACAGTATCGCAAAAGTGAACCTCAATTGTAGGTGCGGGGCAGAAATGCAAATAATTTTTAAATATGTAGACGATACAATTTGATTGCTCAAAATAAATGCCCTATTGTGTTTGGTCAACAGTTTAACAATCTGCAAATAGTGAAATTTACAATGTGAGGATGTTAACGTTGCATTGTATATTTAAACATCTATTTATAAATAATACAATAAAAATAATAACATACAGTAAAAAATAGTAATGCATAATAAAAGTACATTTATATAAATGTATAAGGATTTTTGAATCACTACATAAATATTCAACAGATGTGTATTAGACATTCATTTCTCCATCAATACGTGACAAATACACATTCAGAGTTTTATTGATTTTAGATCAACCCAGAAATATAAAACCGATGAAATTTAATGACGTTCTGCTGAACTGCGCTCTTCGATGTTAGTTTTTTTAATTAATTCATTTTTACTGATGATATTTTATAAACAAAACCACAATTTTGATCACATTTTTTTACATTTTCAGAACCTATTTCGCATTGGAACATAACCTGTTTTAGGCACCCAAATCATATTTTTAGAACCTGGAAATCCGAGGTCAAGTTATTATAAAATCTTGGCGTAATTTAATTGCTTATCTTGGCTGTGGTGTTCAATGTCTGGTCGGGATTGTATTAATAATCCCTGATGCATATCTTTTCACATTACGAACAGATTATCATTTCTTCGTCCCATGTCCGTTCACGGAGAATATTAATACGAACCAGGGATTTTAAGCTAAACATTAATATTTCAAACTGTGAAACGTCATCAGAATAGGTTCTGTCATTTTCGCGTGATATTATTTCAAACAAACAGAAACAACCCGCTACAGAGATAAATGTATAGGGAAGGATTGAAAGATTTTTTCAGATATACATCATGGGTATCAAGTTAAAGCTGTCCATCCACCAACAATGAAAATGTTTGTTTTTTGTTCATGTTATTGGCGTGAAACCATAAAAATCTGATTCAAATTTATTTCCGAAACCATTGATCACAAAATTCCTTCATAATGTATAAAGTTACAAATTTACAAAATTTGTAAAGTGACAGGTAGGTAGCATGTTAAACGTTATTGGAAAACTACAGCGCAATTCTATGATTTATGTTTCCGCAAAATAACATAGTGGATTGTTTTAAAAATATGATTCTTCAGCAGGTATTTTTTCGACAAAACGTTATATACTTACATCATTCGGTGGAAAAATCTAATTTTCTCAATGGAAATTTTTTGAATTATTCATATAATTTGATTCTTTCGCAACTGAGGAAATGGCCCATCATATCCAGAAAAATTTATTATATTGATTTATATCTATACAATTTGAAAAGCAATAAAATTATGGATTCAATTTAATAATTACTTTTTTATTTTCTTAAAGTTTCTAGAAACCAAACTTTAAATTTAATAGTATTTATATGATCAAATACCCTGAGCGTGAGATTTTTATGTTTATTTTTAAATCTAACTCGCTCAACCAAAACCGAATTTGGTACATTAGGATAAGATTTTTATTTTATCCATGATAAATGGACTTTTGAAAGTCTGTAACTGTTTTGAATTTGAAGATAATTATTTGCTCACCTTATATTAGGATAAGACTTTCAGAAGGTACTCATTGGGTTTTTTTTTGCTTCTGTAGAAGGAAATGGTACAGTTTTAATATTTCATATTTCTGTCCTTCACCCAAATGAATGCCATAGTAGTTTCCAAATGTCAACAGTTTGGCAACCTGCCTTGGCAACAGTAAGTTTAAACCGTACGAATCAGAAGTTGTTCTTATCTCTTCGGCGATGGAGTTACATTAATTTACATTACTTTACACAACTGACATTCTGAACTTATCACTGTTCAAGAATTTCTAATTTTAGCTCCTTTCCCATACTTCCTGATTTTTCACCACTAGAATCATAACTGTGATCGTTTAATATTATCTGTTATATTTTTTTTAAAAAGTATTGGTTTCTTGGGAGTGGAGTGGTAGCTCGATGGTAAGATGCAGGTTCTGTGTTCAAGAAGAGCTTTACGGTACTTAATTAATCGTAGAAATTCCTCTGAATTAATTTAATTTGTATTTGAATGTTATAAACATTAGTGAAACTGTAGTGAAACTAAATGCAGTTTTATACTATGTAATAATTTTCAGTAAATAATCGCTTATATTCGACGATGAAGACCTCAAGCCCAATTCCCGGTAAGGGCAGTAATATTCGCAGATTTTTATCTCAATTTTATCTCTGTTTAGTTAATATGGAGTAAACTTGAATCGTTTCTTGGCTGAGATTCCACGTTCAGGTTATTTATTTATTTATTTATTATTATTTTTTTTTTTTTCGAATCACCCATCTTTGGGGTACGTCAGATCAATCACTTCTTGGATGCTTGCGTTTTCTTCTTCTCCCAGTATTTCTTCATTCTATCTGATCTCTTCGTTCTTTCCTCTTCTGATATTTGAATCGGTTTTCTGGTGTTTATCGCAACTTGGAACCTCTTACTTTTGTCTTTAGTCACGGTCTTGGCTGTACCATTCTTTAACATCACTTCGGTAATCTGGAGTTCTCTCAGATCCTTTTCCACTTCCTTTAACCAGTTGGGCTTAGTCTTTTTTTTTATAAAAGAAGTCAAAGATTTTTTTTGTTAGTCTATTAGGATTCATTCGGAATATGTGTCCACAGAAATCAATCCTTTTTTTTCTCATGGTTTCCGAGAGTCTCTCGGACTTTGCGTAGAGGGCTTCGTTTCTGTAGAAAACTTGTTTGTTATTCTGGAATTTGGGACCCATGATCTTCCTCAAAATTTTCCTCTCTTTGATTTCCAATTTCCCCATTTGTTTATTTATTTATTTATTTTTTTGAACTGCTTAACGTCTCTTACACGATCAAGTGCAGGTCCCGTAGGAATACCTGCCATAATTGCTTAGTATATCTCTTTTGAACGGTGGAATCTTCATGTTTCTTTCGAACTGAGCTAAATTTTTAGGTATTTTAGAAATAAAGAGTGGTTAATGGGCCTACCTGTATTACAACTGAGGGGTTCTCAGTTCGATTAAGTACTGAATAATTGCGGACTCTCAGCCTGAACTTAAGCTCTAGCAAAACTTTAATTTGTATGTGTAAAGAACGTTAGAACGCTCCACGGTTGTGATTTTACGTTAAATAGAAACATTACTAGGATATGAAGTCTTCGCGAGTTCTCCGGCGACCTTTCGTTATGATGTTTCTGATGTTATGCAGGGAGCACCAGAGCTGCACTGGCGATGTATAACATCAGAGCTGAAGACGGCGGCAGAGCTAGCCACCGAAAGCTCGTTGTTGTTTTTCTTCAACGCCTCACGGCGGAGAACCCGCGAACACTTCATATCATCGATACGCCGTGAAAGCCTTCGTTCTCAAGTTACTAAGATAGGGTAGGAAACCGTGCAAGAAGAAAGCAAAAGTTGTAGCTCTATTTTATGAAATTTTTAATTTATCCCCGATTATTAAACTGATTCAACTTTATAGAACTGGCAGCTTAGTCCCTAATCACGAGATAATTGTTTATATTATGAACTTCACTTAGTCCTACATTACTAATAACTCTGTCGTTATACTGGTGGGTATTTTTTCTTGTGGTATTTAAAAATTGTGGTGGTTACCTCTTGCCTCGTATTTACGTGTTTATTGTATTGTGTGGCTGACTGTGGTGTTGAGTACAGTGTGTTGAAGGGTAGTTACTTAACCCAGTCAGGTTAATTCAGGCCTACTCTTCCGAAGGACCGAGCGTGGTGGGTGAGTGGTTAACGCTCTAGCCTCGCATTCGGGATGGCGCCGGTTCGAATCCCCGTCCCGGCATCCAGATTTGGGTTTTCCCCAAATCACTCCAGGCGATTGCCGGGATGCTTCCTACAAAAGATCTTGGCCGAATTCCTTCCTGTTCCCTGTCTCCAGTCCTATCCCATCTCTAATGACCTCGACGTCGATGATAAACTAAAAAAAAAGTAGTCTTCCGAAGGATACCTACGGAGTCAAACAGACGAATAACCATCAACATTGCCATACACCTCACTCCACAAGCTATGCGAAGAGGTTTGGGATCTGCCCAAGACATTGGTAAACAATATGGTGCACCACCACCTTTCGTGCTGTTCCGGTCAGAACTCAAAACAGCTGACTTCTTGTTAGGCGCTGGGAACTATGGCTGTGCCTCAGCTTACGGAACAGGTAAATCATTTTTAAGAAAATAATCTCGACCACATCCCGAATGTTGATTCGATCTTCACAAGGGTAGCATACTAAGCCATTGTTTCACAGGCCAATTCCTTTCGTCTGAGACCTACTGTTTAACATGGAATATCACAGAATGTCCTGGAGTGACGAAATATTGTTCTTAAAAATTCCTGGCCCCAACGGGATTTGAACCCGCAACTGGCCTCGGAATTTTTTAAATCAAGCGCCTTAACCATTTTTTCCCCCCTTCTTCATTTTGGCTTGTCTGCCATTTGTCTCTTACACAGTCCTGATGTTTTCTTACTTTATTCATTTATAACACTCACAAAATTTGCAAAGGAGCCTTTCCTTTGAGCTGGTGTATTTTTGTTGTACTCTTCTACTAAGTAAAACCAGTATTCTTGTTTTGATTTGCTCTTGTTTGAGACGGCGTATCCTAGCAGCCACATTTTGGCATTATGTTTTGTGGCGGGATATGCTTTCCTCTGTGGTCTTATTAGTTCTTCGGTTCTGAACTTATTTTTTGAGGTTCTGTTTATTATGGGCACTTTTTCTTTAGTCCATTCCCATATTTCCTTCGCTCCTTCATACTCAAATTTGTGGTCTAGGGTATCGGTTTGTTGGCATTGGCTGGAATTGTTTGTATTGCTGAGACGTATTGAGTATAGTTTCTCTTTAGTGCCTATCATATCATTGACCACTTTGTGCCACGTGGATTTGACCGCAAGATTTAACGTTTTATTTTTGATATTTTTCGAAATTTGTTGCCAGCTCAATAGTTTATATTTCTCTTCTTGTCGATTCTTTTGGTTTTGACTATTCATTTATCCCAGAAGGTGTCTTGTTTTGATCTTGGGACTTTGTTTCTGTGATAGGTAGCTGGTTTCTAAGAGGTATTTATTTGACTTATTTTGTAGTGGATTCCTTCTACATTCATCGGTGGTGTTTTACTGCAGGATTGTAATTCATTTGCCAGTACGCTGGAAGGGTGTTTATGATCTTCAGCATTGTTGTAATAAATAATGCTCCGCACTTCAACTCTATGTCAATTAATCCTAAACCTCCTTTTGTTTTGGGAAGAGTCACTTTATCTTAAAAATGTTTCCTCTTAGTATGAAGTTACAAAGGCACGAAGTTATTCGCTTGGCGGTTGAAGCTGGAATTGGGAATATGCTGTCTAAGTATAGTAGTTTAGAAACTGTGTTTTCATTGACCAGATCCACATTTAGGTCCCTGGTTCTCTTACTGCTCCTCTTATCACATTTAGCTTTGTCCTACAGCTTCTGGCTATCATTTTTAGTGGGCATGTATGCAGTTCTACTCCTAAGACTTGCATTGTTTCTCTTTGTTGCTATTGATATAGAATGCCGTTACCTAACTTAAGAATCTTGCATTTAGATAAGTTTATTCTTGCCTCCGTTTCTCGACAATATTTTAAGATGGTTCCCCGATGATATTTATTTCTTCAGCATTCCTGGCCATTATACATGCGTCATCGGCGTAAGCTCGGCATGTGATTTTTCTATTTGCATAGTTTATTTCAGATATTGTGGATTTTATGTATAGCAACAGGGGGTCCAAAGCAATAGAGGATAACGCCACTGACATAGGGTCACCCTGTCTTACAGACCTTTTTATTTGCACTGCTTTTGTTCCGAAGCCATCGACTAAAACTTTTGATTCTGCTTCATGGAGCAGTTTCTGTATAATTTTGATAATAGAGTTACTGGATCCTATTCTCTCTAATGTCTTTCGTATATGCTTGTGACTGACCCTGTCGAAGGCTTTATTAAAGTAGATAGACAATAACTGTGTATTTATTCCTGTTACTGCTGCGGCCGCGATGATGTCTCTATACGCGCTTAACGTCCCCATAATTGTTCTGCCAGGTACTGCACTTGGTGTTCCGCTACCACTGACCATCACGTAGAGTAATAACGTCTTTGCTTGGTGTTGCCCATGGAGGAAGGAAATATATGGAGACGACGCAAGAGACCTTCACCACGCATTGAAGTGAAGCAGGGCGGAGGAGGAGTGGGGGGGGCATGGCCGGAGTGGAGGGGGCATGGCCGCTTCCATACAGACACGGGGAATATGTACAAAAACCTCAAGGGGACTCTAGGATAAAGGTGACGCCGATATCTGGTGATGGATTATTATGTAACTCGATATGACAAATAAAAAATGAAGAATAAAATTTTTTGATATTCTGCTTAGTTTTCGAGATATTCTGTCCCAAATGTGAAATGGTTTTGGTTGAAATTCAGAAGAAAAAATTGGTTAAAGTCAAATTTGATGATGGATTCTTATTTAAAAAGACGAGACAAATGAAAAATAAAGAATAAAAATTTTCGATATCTCACCTAGTTCTAGAGATATACTGTATCAAAAGTGAGGTTTCTTGAGTTGAAATGGAGAAGAAACATTTCGCAAAAGTCAAATTTAATGATCGATTCTTATGTAACACGACGAGACAAATCGAAAATAAAGAATAAAATTTTTCGATATCTTGCTTAGTTTTCGGGATATACTAGGAACATCGCAATGTTTGGAAGCGCAATACCGCTGCTGCCGCCATGCGGGAGAGTTTAGAGCCTGCTTCACCGCTTTAACGTCACTTCTCCTCCATATATTTCCTTCCTCCATGGTGTTGCCTTCACTCTGCATATAGACTTCCCTCTGCGCCTACCACAGTGTTCCGGTCGAATCTGCGATAACAGACGATAGCAAGCAGCCGCAAGCTTTGCTTATCAGTCAACACCAAAATGTAAATCGTCTCGAAGTATATGTCCTGCTTAATATTTCTCAACTGCTGTCCTGTTTTGAATCAACGAGACTAGTTAACAGGCGGAATTGGACACCGAATTATTACAGTCATCTCATGCTATATTTAGTCATCAATTCGATCATTTGTACAAACTGTAAGAGTGATTTAATTTTTTAATTTAATTTTAATTGCAATGGAGCACAGGCTCCGGTGGCAATTTCCCTACATAGCTATCTTCCCCCTATCCTGCACCCACCTACATTTGCCCTCTACAAATTTTTTCTTTAAATTCCTTCAAAGTTTTCGGTAAATTATTCATCGTTTCTCTTGGTAACTCATTCCAATCCCTGACACCCTTACCTAAAAAAGAGAATCTTCCTACACCCTTGTGCCTGAAATCGAGTGCCAGCTTGTGGTCATGGTCATCTTTTCCCTTCCATGCACTACTTTTCATACCTACTGCAATATCTTTCCATGCCTCATCACCAGTATATGCCCTGTACACTCCCATGACCCTCCTCATCCTCCTCCTGTCTTGCAATGAATCCCATTCCAGCTCCTTTATCATATCCGTCACTGATTGCATTCTGCGATAATTTCCAGAAACAAATCTAGCAGCCCTTCTTTGCACCCTCTCCAACTCCTGTATTTGATACGTAAAATGAGGGTCCCATACTACACTACCATATTCGAGCAATGGTCTGACCAAAGTTTTGTAACCCAATTCCTTGACTTCTCTCGTACATCCCCTCATAACTCTCTCCAACAAGTGCAGAACTCTGAAACCTTTTCCTACCACCTGTCCTATGTGTCCTGCCCAGTTAAGTTTGTTATCAAAAGTAATTCCAAGATATTTGCATTTCAAGTCTTCAGCAAGCAATTCTTTCCCCACCTTATATTCATAATTAACCTTTTGTTTTTTATTTGTGTATCTAATAAGCTGACTCTTCTTTGCATTTATCTTCATTCCATGTTTACTAACCCAATTAGATATCCTGTCCAGATCACCCTGCAACTGTTTACAATCCTCTATCGTTTTGATTCTTTTATACAGCATTATGTCATCTGCAAACAATCTAATTTCAGATAGTAAACAGGAAACACAATTATTCATTAGAATAATGAATAGCAATGGTCCCAATACGCTACCCTGTGGCACACCCATTTTTACTTCCACTTCTTTTGATACTACATTTCCTACCCTAACTTTCTGTTTTCTACCTTTTAAAAATTCTTCTACCCAGCAAATCACTTTCTTATCCACTCCAATGGTTTTTACCTTATTTACTACCATTTTATGGCTTACTCTGTCAAACGCCTTAGACAGATCTAGTGCTACACTATCAATTTGGCCTCCCTTGTCCATTTCATCTGAAATATCTTGCATATATCCCACCAACTGAGATTCGCATGAATATCCTTGCCTGAAACCATGTTGCCTGCTTGAAAACCAATTACGTTCCTCACATATATTTCTGATGTGGTTGCATATCAATCTTTCCATTAATTTACCTACCACTGATGTCAAACTGATTGGCCTGTAATTCTCAACTCTATTTCTCACCCCTCCCTTATGTACCGGTACTACTATTGCACTTTTCCAGTCCTGTGGTAAGCAGCAAGTGTCTAGACTCAATTTAAATAATATTTCAAGATAAGGTACAATGTCACATCCGGCTATCTTTAAGATATCTGTAGTAATATTATCTTCACCAGCCCCTTTATGTTTTTTCAGCTTTCTTATTTCCTTCATGATTTCCTCAGGATGGATATCAAATTTTTTACTATCGTCATTTCTAATTGTGTTGTTAAGCTCGTTCTCCGAATTAGACCCTCCTGTTTCTGATTCATTTTCCCTAATGCTTTCTCTGAACCAGTTACTTAAAATCTCTGCCTTTTTCAAATCGTCAGTAACTTCTTCTCCATCCTTATCTATAAGTGTCTCTACATCCTCCCTTCCCCTCAGTTTCCTGATATAGCCATAGAAACTTCTAGATGCATCAGTCAATGGTCCCCCTGCACTGACAATACTCTTCATAAACCCATCTTTGGCCATTTTCTTTGCTGTTATTTTATGACAGATGTATACGTCGCATGTTTTGAATTCTTATTGCTGTAAATATTTGGTTATTGGAGATTCTTAATCACTTGCTTATAATTTTTGCTGTATTATTTGCTGGAGTTTGCTCATAAGGTTTCTGCATGCTTATCTTCATACACTTTTTCTCCGACGTTACCTCAACTTCTTTATATCTATGACTCAGCTAAGGAGTGGCCACGTAAACCTCTTTCTTTTTTTGCTTAGAGCTTTACGCCTCGTCAACGGCAAGGTCATTAGAGGCGAGAAAGGACTGGGGGCAAGGAACGGGAAGGAATTCGACTATGGCGCTTTGAAGGAGCTATTCGCGCATTCGCCTTGAGTTTTTTCGTAAAACCGTGGAAAACCCAAATCTTATTGGCCAGACAGGAATTCAAACCCACGTCCTAATGAAAGCGAGGTCAGAGCATTACCACTAAACCACCACACTCAAACCAAACGTTACGCAAGCATTTGAAAACTTAGTACTCTACAGCTAACTGTTATAACACCAGCGTTAAAATATCGTTGGATTGCTGAAGTGAGCTTATATGGCGAATCGACTGGTTACAGAAATCTAATAGCTCCGTATTCGACAGCTAAATGCATTATTCAAGTTGGGGCACTCAGAGTAATGATGAAGTTGCCTTTAGTGAACATCTCACTTGTCTCTTCTGCTTCCAAAGAGGTGTATACCATTTTAATTATGAAACGTAATTTTCGATGTACTTCAAACAAACAAACCCTGCCCACTGGTAACGTATCCATGTAATTAATCCCACTATCAGTTCAGATTTTTCCTTACTCGTATTCATTTTCGAAGATTGATTGTATTCTTAGGATAAAAACAGGTATATGTACATTACTATAATATTTCAAAGTTTATTTTATTTACTTATTCCGTGGAACTTTGCAAGAAATAATAATCAAGAATCTCATACGCTAGTTTAACAAATAGAGTAGATTTGACCCGTCGGATTTGGTAAAAGACGGACACACAGACAAAGAGACGTAATTTTGGCTTACTTCATCATTCGTCAAGATAACTGTTTTGGACGCGGCATTGTGGAGGCACTCATCTAGTCTCCATAAAATAATACACTTGTGGTTGTTGTGAGTAACTATCGGTACAATTCCCTTTTATATCGGGGAGAGTTTTTATAGATTACCGTCTGACGCCAGCCATTGGTGACTTTCTTCATCGTTTCGTAGACAGAAGGTACTACCCACCTTAACTACCCTAAACCAACGAGTTGCTCCCACCTCTCTGGTCTTAGGGGGTGAATCTTAGGGGTGCTTCTCTCTGGCTTCTCAGTTATTTAATTTTATTTTATCAAGATTCCTTTCGAGCAAACAACACCATTCAGTGCCTCTAATGGCAGCTATCTTTCTATATAAAATATGCATCAATACATTCCTGTTAGCTAATTAATTCTACATCCGAACAGTTCCTAATAATTAACACTTTATTTCGTCGGATCACGTCACCTCCCGTCATTAGGGCCAAGTCCACCGCATACTCATCTGTTTTGTGTTCACTTTACTTCGAAGTGTCTCGACGAGTTGACTTCTTAACCGAGCTAGGTGGAACACGAGTCAAACGACAGGGCTCTAGTTTTATTCTAAGTCAAATTGAGCGGTACAATAAACATCTACATTACTTTGTATTCATGAATGGTGAAAATTCTTATAAATTGTAAGTCATACAGCCAAGTTGTCGAAATTCAAGTAGATACTACTAATCTCACGGCCTAGATCAGCTTGTGCTGAATCTGAGGATAAGCCACAGATCCCGACGAAAAAACCTCAAAAAGCGCGCGGCGGGAAAAAAGACATGCATGATTTATCATTACCATCTGTCTGCTAACCGTATAAGAATGGTACATGTTTGTTTAATGTTATTCTGTTTGAAACGAGGAAACTGATACCGTTTAGATTCGCATAGATAATTATAGAAACCGCATTCAAACCCTCACTCGAGGTTTCAATCTGGGCCAGTTTTTCGTCCTCTATCTACTGTATAATTTCCAAAGCTAACTCACTCACCTCGATAGCTACTGGCTGGACAACCCTGTCACGTGTCTTCGTTCGCAAATTAACAGCTACCAGAGATATCATTAGAAGAAATTTGAGGTTATGCCCAAAATTTAATAGCTACGCAACTTCTACGAAATTAATTGCCATAATACATTCATAAAGTTTGCTTTTCGTAGTGAGTCATGGTTAAAACAATATCGATAAACTTCACGACTGAAAAAAACGTGGAACTGCTTTTCAGTAACATGTTGCTAATGAAAATACCGCAAGAAAACTTAAATTACTCATGGTCTCTGCTGTAACTATGAATTCCAATTGTAATTCCGGCCTAGGCTAAATTTCAATTTAATTAAAACTTTCGCTAATGTTGGTGCTTCACCAAAGTTTATACAATACGATTTTATTTTCGCTTTTTACGTATTTTGAACACCATTTACGTTAATGGTCTTTGTTCATGGTCGCTGTACGTGAGTTATTGGTTCTTTAATGTGGACATTGGACCAAATATGTCACCGAATCGAGTATTCTGACAATTCATTTCTTCGGAATTGCTCAACTGTTTAACAATATGGAATCTTATTAAGTTTTCTAGTCGTTACAAACCCTTTGACCAAAGATTACATTATGAATGCCCAGCAGATAAAAAAAAAAATAATAATAATAATAAAAAAAAACAATGTGATGCTATTGAAGCAGACGGCAAAAACATCCCATTCACATTGAAGCACTGTTCCAAAGAGGTCAGAAATATGGCTGGCAGTCAAACCAACCCATCAGTAGATTGTGAGAAACTTTGAAAGAAAATGTTAGTGCTACTACACGCTTTTTAAACCATATAATAGTCAATAGGTTATATTTATTTTCTATTCTTGTTTTACTGATCTGAGGCCAAAGAACCAAAACTTATATTTCTGTTTACTTTTAATAGCAGTTCTGCTGCTATTAAGACAAGTGAGGTAATAAGGTATATAATAAGTGCTTATTTTGATCAGAAAGGTTATGCTTAACTTTTAGAGGAGTTTGAGAAACACAAACCTCAACAAACAAAGAAGAAAAAGTGGTTGTTGGCACTTCGATAAAAATGAAACATACCGCTCTTGCAACTAACTTACGGAATTCGAATAATTTTGACAAGTTAGCTGAGAATTTTCAGCTGATACTATGTCACCAATATGCACTGTGAAAAAATATTCATTTATGGACCTAATTGCAGATGTTAACCAATTATGAAACCCATCGGAAATTAAGTGACACCGCGCTTGCGCTAAAAAGAAATTAGTGAAGAATCTGTGGAATAAAAGTAAAATGCAAAACTAGCTTTAAAAGCAGTTTATTTTGAATGCTTCACGACACGTATTTGGTCTTCATCTAAGTAACGCTATCTGCATACGACGGTTCATTTAATTGGTTGAAAGTTTGTAACACATTTGAAAGAAAAAGTGCTACTCTTTTTTTTGCTTGATATTTAAGGCATCTCGTAAATTTGAAACGATAGCTGTACTTGTTGACATACATCTGAGTATGATTTCAAATTATCAAAAATTATGAAGACAATTACTAACAATGAATCAAATATGTTCAAAGCTTCCAAAAGTTTGGGAAATCCAAATTGGGAACATACGCAGTATGTGATAGAGATGCAACTAACATTGAAAATATTGGAGTTGATAATGATATGTTACTACGATACTATTGAGAAATCTTGCAAACTGTCTGAGATCTGAAGTGTACTAATTGGTTAATCATGACAGATGTGCTTCTCATACATTGCATTTAATTGCTTCACGAGGTATAGACAAGTCACGTCAAAACATCTCGTACAACAAACATAATGATGCGGCAATCGCAAATTTCAAACACTTTGAAATCTGTGTTCAAGGTCTCCAAAAGGGTCTGAAGAGTGAGTCTACTGGAAAACCCACCACCTCTATGTTCAACCCAATGTAATTATTACTATTGTTCTGTTCAAGATCTTCAGCCAGTAAAGGAGACTCTGAATGAAACTCAGAAAACTAGATTTGGCAGCTTGCATAAGTGTTCAAGGAGAAAGAATCAGTATGCTACAATTTGCTGATGACATTGTCTTGTTAGCAGAATAGCCTGAGGATATTGAGAAGTTAGTGAATGGCATGAACAAAATATTGAATGAAGATTTTTGACTGAATATAAGTCAATGCAAGACAAAAGTGATGAAATGTAGCAGAAATGATACCAATACTAGTAGAGTAAATATAAAAATAGGATCGGCTGCAATAGGAGAAGTAAGTGAATTCTGTTACTTAGGAAACAAAATTACAACCGATGGCCGAAGCAGGAATGGTGTTAAAAGCAGAATAGCACTAGCGAAAAGAGCTTTCATGAAAAAGAGAACCCTTTTAGTTTCAAGTATTTGATCTTTTTAAAACTCTATGTGTGGAGCACAGCACTTTATGGTTGCGTAACATGGACTTTAGGAATACCAGAAAGAAAGAAAAGTGACGAGTTTGAAATGTACAAAATAATTGCTGGAGACATCAGAAGTTCCTAGAGGGAGGAAGATAACTTCTATAATTGTTTACTGTCTAAATTAATGATAATACAATGAATACTAAAACAGTATACGGTGGATGATCCTATATACTGTGGTGTGTTGATAGATATAATTAAAGTAAGCCTAAAAACGCATTTCGGGAGATAATATTCATTAAAAGAGCACAACACGGAGGAGATAACTTATTATCATCTGTATATTGTACTTTTTTTAAAAATCTCAGATGGTTGCCACAGGAAAACAGAGAATACATAAAAGAATAATTTGTTGTTGAGGTACTAAATATAATACAAAATGATGTTCAAAGTAGACATAATCCAACTGGGAAGAAAGTAAAAGAATTAATATCATTATATGTTTGTAGAGGGCTCAGATTCTTCAGTAGCCAGTAACGATGGGAACATTAACATCCACCTAAAATACAACAGTATTTATGGGTAATTGTACTAGTTCAGATTTATGGGTAATTGTACTAGTTCAGACTGTCTAAATAAATATTCAACAGGACGACTTGTTTGAACAAATAGTACTGATAAATCCATGAATTAAGTAAAATAAATGATATTAATAATAAATTAACAAAAATGATTTTATTTTAATGAAAGTATTTTAAAAATACCTATTTTGTATTTAAATGCTAACATTTCAAACAAGTTTTTATTTTGAATTTTAAATAGAAAAACACGAAAGTATTTGCTTTTTGCATGCTTTTTAAAAACTATTTTATATGTCTCTGAACGTTACTATATCTCTTAGATTCCTGTACCTGTTTTCTATGATCTGCGTATTTTTGTTTGACTGATGTCTAGTTTATGAGTTTCGGGGCCGTG
Organism: Vandiemenella viatica; assembly: GCA_031002005.1. NCBI lineage: Eukaryota > Metazoa > Arthropoda > Insecta > Orthoptera > Morabidae > Vandiemenella > Vandiemenella viatica. The sequence goes on from JARYHS010009186.1 coordinate 27,923,824, forward strand.
CTGCATTCGCCTATGTGACTGCCATCAGGACGCGGGATGCGTGACTGGTCTATCAGCTGCGGTAGCGTGCATCCGCACTGGCGGGCTTCATCCTCTATACAATATCATGGCGCTTTGATTTTTGGTTTTAGAAATATGTTTTCATAACTTTGCTCAGATATGGCACGTGATGGACGTGATACCTCTGATTGGCCCCTGATTGCTGGAGTGTCTGGGAGTGCGGCTCTTGCCTGGGGTATGGTGGCACCGCTTCCGCTTGCCGGACCAGGTTGCACATTGGAAGATTGAAAGGAGATAACGTTTAAAAAAACAATAAAGCACTACAGTGATATTAAGATTTAGCGTATAGTACGTTACAAAGCATTCTGCAATTGATGGAGTCAAGATGTTGAATTGTTATATACACATGAAATTTGCAGACCAGTCCATTCAAGAGGTGGAGTGCGTGAAATTCCTAGGTTTGCATATTGATCATAATTTACATTGGAAGGTACATGTATCTGATTTACTAAAGCGATTGGGAGCAGCCACATTTGCAATTAGTACAATTTCAGCTATACGTGATCTCCGTATGAGGCAGCTAGTTTATTTTGTTTATTTTCACTCCTTATGGTATACGAAATAATATTCCGGGGCAATTCTACCCATAGAGACAAAGTGTTCAGAGCTCAAAAGCGAGTAGTAAGAATTAGGTGTGGGATTAGCAATAGAACTTCATGTATGGAGTTGTTCAAGAAGTTAGGGGTTTTAACATTGGTGGCTGAGTATATATACACATTAACGTCCTCTCCAGTCACAAATTATACTTCGTTTGAAACATATAGTAAAATACACAACTATGGCATTAGAAGTAAAAATAATCTTCACAAGAATTACAAGTCGTTGTCATTTGTTCAAAAGGGGGTCCGATATTCAGGGATACGTATCTTCAACAAGCTCCCAACAAACATTAAATGTCTAGCAGATGATAAGAATAAATTCAGGAAAAATTGAAAGAATTTTAATTGACAACTCCTTTTACTCTGTCGAATAATTTATTTCTAAGGTACCTACAAAATAAACTGCCAGTAGTTTGTGGAAATGTAGAGCCAGTATCTTAAATTGGGATCAATGGGAAATGAATGTATTGTATTCTATTGTATTAATGTTGAAAGAAGTTCGAGAAACTATACGAAAGTGTAAGAAGTTACTTGAGTTGAATTGGTGAAATTTATTTGAAGAGAGGCATATTGAATAAATAATTATTAGTGAGAAAATAAGCATTGAAGTTGAAAGATATGAAGGTTTATTTTCAGGTAAAAGTAAGAAAGAAAAGTTTCCAAGATTTACCATTGAAAATATGGCGTGACAGCAGCATCGAATAATGGTCTAGAGAAATAACGGGGTGTCTTGATTCTCATCTTCTTTGGGGGCATAGCATAAGATAAAATAAGGTAAAAAATTTACTGTGTTGTATACATTAGGTATAGCAATTACGTATATAGATAGCGTTACTGGTTGAGCAGTACTAATTCCTGAACGGAGGTAATCGTATAAGGTTATTAAAACACGAAAATTTAGTCGTCCTGTAAGGAGTAGTTAGGATAGTAGTGCCCCAGTGTAATAATAATCCATATACACTAGCCCTGTAAGAAGGGCAGCGTCGCAAGTGGTCATAATGTCAGTGTATCATCTCCATTATACAAATCATCGTAAAGCAGAGGTTGTCAGGTTCGATTTGCCAAGCGAGAGCTGTCGATAGGAGCAGAGCTGGTTCTTGGTATGAGATGCCAAACACACCACAGAAGTCGCTCTGTAATACTGAATCTGATAAAAGTTAATCGGTTAAGACGCTTAAAATTGCAAATATGGAATTCGTCCTGCCGACAGATGAAGAATGATATGTTGTTTTCCTTAGCTTACTGACAAAGAGTGTATTTGCAAAGACAAAATCTGTTGTTTGTGGCGTTTGTTGGCAGAGAATGTATAACGAATTAAGCAAGCATTGGCTTCCAGTCCAAGAAAATAAACTCGACAAGCCAACCGAGAACTGAAAGTACTATATCAACCGATAGTATCAAAAATGTTGGAAAAGCGATTGCTTTTCAAACCGTAACACTGGATAATGGATATGCTACATAGAGTGTGGGATGCGTTTGAATACCGAGTTATGATTTCTTGTGATTATTAGGTACAATAATAGCCAACCAGTTGCTTAAATTTTTTATTTATTACTCTTAACTGCAGTTTCGACAAACATAAGCCTGTCTTCTTCAGAAGTACATTTAAAGGTTCATAGACGGATGCAATATACAACTTCTGTTATTTTAGTGGGGAACCTGCACTATGTCAACAATTTCAAACAGGACTACTACTTCATCTACATCTACATCAATACTCTGCAATTCACAATTACTGTGGGTGGCAGAGGGTGCTAAGCACCAATCCTATTTTAGATTATTCCAATCGAATAGAACGAGGAAAGAAAGAATACATAAATGTATCAGCACGGCATCTTATTTCTCGAATCTTATCCCTTCTGTCATTGCGACCAGTAGACTTGCGTCATTGCATCCACTGTCTGCACAGGGCGGGAGATTTCCGCCAACTTGTGATGGTCACATTGAAAACATGTCTTAAAATGTCCTGTATCTTCTTTTGTAATACTCTTTCTCAATCTTCTTACCTTCCGCATCATTTCCAAGATACGTTCCACTTAATATTCAGCATCCTTGTATAGTACCCTGTTTCAAATGCATCAGTTTTCTTTCTTTCTGGTATTCCTAAAGTCTATGTTTGGCTACCATGCTGTGCTCCACACATTTCCTTCTGAGTGCTGGATAATATTTGAAATTAAAAGATTTTTCTATTTGATAAAGGCTCTTTTCCCTAGTGCTATCCTCCTTTTAACATCATTCCTCCTATGGCTAAAAGAGATGATTCTACTTCCTAAGTAGCAAAAATTACTTATTTCTCCTGTCCCATCCGATTATACAAACCCAACGTCTATTGGACGTTGTTGTGAGCTGTATATAAGAAAGTGTAAGATGTCCCTTATTTTTTGTCAAACATTTGTTTCATTACTTACTCGAAATCTAAAGGACATCTGAACTGACAGTACGTAGTCTCTAGAAGTATCGACGATACTTCAAATAACTGTAACTATACTACACTTCAAAATAATAATCTTCTAATAAATTTTTTTTTTTCGCGCAGTCTGCTGGAGGTAATGTAGGTGAAGCTGGAGACTCTGATCACATCCATTGTTTACGATTGCTCCGAATGAGCGGAACAGGCTGCGATTTTGGCGCCACCTCATCATTCTCTTGGCGTAGTGATGCTTGTACGTATTATTTTTTCTCTCTTGCTATTCGGGATTCAAATTCACAGAGTAATGAATAGTTTTGGTACAAAGCAGCCTCTTCCACGAGTAATATTTTTGAATTACAATTTATGGATCTAGCTGCAGTTTATTCTATGAGATTCTCTTTTCTGCCTGCTATTGTTTGATCTGTGGTCACAAACGACAGTTTGAGAAAGTCAAAACAGAAGACCGCTGTGAATGAAGAAGAACAGTTTTGCAGATAAATTGTTCTCTCCTGCTCTAGTAAGTTTAAGAAAATTGCGTCATTAACAGCGTAAAAGAAGACGGTCACACCGTTTGCTGCTAAAGGAACAGCTTTCCGCTGGTGTACGAGATGCAAGCTATTATTGCGATACTTCCCTGGTACAGAGATGAATCATGTTCAATCCACTGTCACCAAACAGTGCCAATGTTGCTTTGGTTTCCGTTCCAAATGTTCTCACAATTTCAAGCTTTGACCGAAAGACAGTAAGTTCGACTTCAGTTTTGTAGTTGGTTTTCTCGTGTGTAAATGTTCATGTGACTTACTGTGAACTTCGTCATTGAGATGACCACAGATTCAGAAATTTCATGCACTTTAATTCTGTCATCCATTGTAATATCATTTTTAAATAATTAAGTTTAAACATTTTAACATCTTTAAATAATTATTGGTATTTTGATCTTAACACAGTGTAACTACTCGTATCTTCTAAAGTTAGTAAACCACTAATACACTCTTCTAATCGGCGTTGAGAACTGTTCACAACATCTCTAATGATTATCCTCTGTTTCATTTTGCATTTCAAAAATAATATCTAAGAAACGCGAAATTCTGTCTTTACTATTTTTCACAAATTATCGTACTCGACCGAACGAACTGAACCATATATTCAAAGTAATAGATCAGCTTGACTTACGTTTGACGTGAAAATCTCTAGGAGCTAGTGGCAACTAATAATAAGAATCCGTTTTGGAAACCAGTGACAAATCTTACAACATTTTCACATTATTTTTCACTGTGACTAGTATATGTATTCTCGTCGTATTTTTGGGATGTTGAAAAGTGCAACAGTGTGTTTGAAATGGTTTGAGGGAATGAAACTGTGGAGTTCCCAGCTTACTTGAAACAATATCGAAACACATTTTATTATAATATTTCTTGTAGAGCGTCCTGGTGGCTCAAGCGTGTGACTGGCGATAGAGAGGTCCCCGGTTCGAATCCCTGTCTCGGCGGGTATTTTCATAAGCCCTTAACCCAACCTTCGGATCTGGCACAGTTTACTGTGTAATGTGAAGTGGTTCGGATTCCACGTTAAGCTGTAGGTCTCTAGTTTTCACTGATGTGTACACATCCACAACAAAATTCAAGCCAAACAAAGGCTTAACGTGGTCCAATCGAACATACATACACACTGTAAGGATAGACAGAGATTAGACTATATAAAGCAAATATTTGAGGACATGGATTGTAATGTCTATGTTCATGTAGGAAAAGATGTAGGACTGCATCAAACAAATCTATTGCCGGCTTCGGTAGCGTAGGGGCTAGAGTGCTAAGCTAGGTCGCCGGTTCGAATCCGGCCGAGGGCATGGGTGTTTAGTGTTGTGTCTGTGAATGTCTTGTCCGTGTTGTAGTGTCCTTGTGTCAATACTTGATAGCAACAAATCACATTGAGCTGGCTGTATGGCCTAGTAGCCGAATGTCATTTAAAAAAAAAAAAATAATATAAAAAAAAAAAAAATTTTAAAAAATAAAAAAAAAAAACATATCTAGATGCTGATGATAGCGAAAAAATTTAAAAAAAGGTCAGAAATTTTTGGGTAGGGGATTTCCATGCTTGCGAACTCTCTCATCATTTTATTTGGTGCTGTAATTTTTTATTTATGTATTTAATTTTTCATGAAACACAATGTGATTCCATTTTCTAATCGCTCGTGGATAGAATGAGTAAAGAAAATAACGATTCTGGATCTGATTTCTCTAAAATCATATGCTTGGAGCATAGCCCTGAGTGAGGGTGAATCATGGACCATAGGAATGGCGCAAGGAAAAGGCTGGAGTCGTTTGAGTTCTGATGCTACAGACGAATGCTTAAGATAAGCTGGATGGATTACGTCACTAATGATTAAGTATTCAGAAGAGTTTCCGGGAACGAAATTTCTGGATGGACTTACAAAAAAGAAGAGACAAGATGTAGGCTGTGTTTTGCGACATAAGGGTTTACTTAAGATGATTCCTGAAGAAAAGATAGAAGGAACAAACTACGGAGGAAATGGAAGATTAAACTATATTAACCAAATTTTGAACGACATTGAATGCAGTAGTTATATATAATTAAAAAGGAAGACAGAAAAGCAGCATACATTGAGAATTGCTCTACAGCAAACCCCGGATTGATAAATAAAAGAAGATAATATCTTTCCTCTTATCGGATCATCTCGTGACTGTTTTCTTTTCCTGCCTGCCTTAGAATCTAAATTTTAACACTCTTTGAGATATTATTATTTATTGCCGTGGAGCTCATGGCCTGATGACAATTTCCATTCGTATCCAATTAACCTATTTACCTGTCAGGGTAGCACTAAAAATAAGCCGAAATAATACAGACTGTCATTTAAAATTACAAGACCACCAAGTTGAAGTTGTTGACCAATTCAGCTACCTGGGGAGCATAATTGCTAGTAACGGTAGAAGTGAGAAATAATGAATAGAGTAACCAAAGGAGCCAACTTCTACAGTACCGTGCGGGGCTTACTATGGGACATGAAGGTTCCGAGAAGAACAAAAATTGTCTTCTATATATCATACCTCGTTCCTATTCACACATATGCTTTGGAAACATCCACACTAACATCAAGGTACCTTAGCAAGATCATGTGAAATGAAGTTTCTTATAATGGCCCTCCAGAAAACTAGACTTGACCACATAAAGACTGATGAGATTAGATCAAACGTAGAGCTAAGGGAATCCATGGAAGAGAGACTTAGATCATCAAGACTTAAGTGGTTTGGGCATGTCTAGAGAATGACTAGTACAAGAATTTGGAAAAAGGAATAGTGGGAAAAAGACCAGTGGGAAGACAAAGAAGAAGATGGACAGACCAACTGAAGGAGGACATTAAGAGAAGATGCTGGAACAGGGAATACATCAAGGACTGAGAAACTTTTCTGGATAGGAGACAGTGGAAAACGATTGTCCATAACAACCAGGACAGAAACACAAGGAGGCACGAAAACCTCACAGGGGAAACTGGATGTGGTCCCCAACGATAATGATGATAACCTGTCAGGGGGGTCAAATTAATTGTCATACTAATGTGGTGCTTTTCCAGTGCCCAATGCAGGAAATCTCCACACATAATCTGAGTAATATCTCAGGATATGTTATGGGGGAAAATTGATTTATCTTTAACAAATTTTTGTCAACACCAGCTCCTATACACTCTTTATCCTACCTGTGTATATCATAATACGTAGAAATGGTTTTTAATTTATCACTTTGGTCGTTTCCATTGTGATAGCCACTAACGGCCTCATTAAACCAACTGCTCAATATTTCTGCCTTTTTCTTATGCTCTGTAATTTCTTCACCATCTCTATCCATATCTGTTTGAATACCTTGCTCAACACTCAATTTTATAAGGAAGTCAAAGTAATTTCTAGATGAATCATTGAATGATTTCCCTAAGCTCATAATATTCTTAATCCTCCCAATTTGTTGCTATCAGTCCTTTGTTTAATTGTTTAATTTTCCTTAGTGTGTTGATGTTTAATTTAATTTAATTTAATTGTGATCGAGCGCACGCTCCGGTCGCAATTTCCCTGTACACCCGTTATTCTTCTTTCTTGTACCCACCTACTTCCACTCTCCACGTATTTTAATCTTAAACTCTTTCAACGTTTTTGGTAAATTATTCATTACTTCCCTTGGTAATATATTCCAATCCCTGACTCCGTTATCCCACATCCTTATGCCTCAAATCGAGTGCCAGTTTGTGGTCATGGGCATATTATGCTTTCTATGCACCACTCTTCCTTCTTTAGATCTAACGGTATTGTGTTATCTTATTACAAACCTCTTCATCCAGTGGAAGCTGTGTATCATCATATCATATCACGTTTTGTACATTTACTTCGATTCATTATTTTTTTCTGTATTTTTGAAACTTCTTGCTGAATTGCAATATCGACTTTCAGATGCACATAAAATCTGTTAAAAGATTTCACATAGTATTCAATTGAGTTGTAAATACTTATTAGTTCCTTTAGATTTGATCGAGGCTAATTCAGAGAACGGACGATGTTTTTGGCACGGTCTTTACTGCGGACCGTCGTTTCCCGGAACTGTGCGCTCCGTCGCGGTGCTCGTGCCAGCGCGAGTCTGGCGTGCCAACCTACTCGGTTGAGCCGGCGAGGTTGGCAGCCATGCGCCAGGCTATTTTTAGAGCTGGGCCGCCACGGTCGATAGCTGTGTGGAGCCGCTTCGGGCGACGCAATGCAACGCCGCGGCCGGCCAGTCCTTCACTTCACTCCCGCATAGCCCAGTAAACGGCACCCAGCCTCCTGTGGGCTGCGATTAAACAAATATCTTGACTTGCTGACTTTCTTTCCTTTTCCCGCCAGTACTCCATTCTTTATTTCTCCCTTTCTCGTTCCTCGTCCGGTTCTTAGTTTGTTTACTGATTCATCACATAGCAATTTTTTTTTTTTTCTGAACACTTTCCTCTCTGTAACATCTTATTCCCTATTGCCACATTTCTTTTGATCAAAACCATCGTTTGCGATTTTTTTAAAATTTAATAATGGGTCTAGGCAAGAATATAAGTTTTTAGGTACGAAAATTGGTAAACAAAGGTTCATCAAAAATGAGATGCTGTAAAGAACTGCAGAAGGATAAAAGAAAGAAAAACATTATAAACCAAAAAATCGAAGCAAAGAAAATATTTCACAAAACTCAACGTATTCTGAAACCTGGGAAATTAGGCAAAGGAAAGGTGTGGACATGAATTTCTTACAAAATTAGGACATATACCAAACGAGAAAATAAAAAGATAAATCAACGAAAATTAAACAGTACTTGAGGAAATATATACACCGTTGGATTATATAGTACGACGTGTCAGAGGAGATGCAGCAGGGAAAATTATGGCAATTGCAGCGAATGAAAGAGGGAACAGGAGAGGAATGGTCTTGTAAGTGATCAGAGATAATCACAATAGAGGACCAGAAGAAAAACCGATGGAAAAAGAGATAGACGTGAAGTTTTAGGGAAGGAAGACTGCTACATGAGATTCATTTAGAAACATACTAATAAATAAAGAAGTGATGTAGAACTGTACCTAGTTACCTACTCTGTGCCATGGGACGAAATGTCAGTATTCGCGGAGATGTAAAAATAGGTCGATATGAGTAAAACAGTTGACTGAAATGGATGTTCTTTTCCGCACTGGCTTCAGGCATAAAACCACTTTGGTATACTGTTGCCTCTACAGCAGTTTGCAATAAACTCGTGGATTTTCCTCTTTTAACTTCCATAGAATATCAGAAAGAAAGGATAATATTGAAAGATTTGAAATGCTATAGAAATAAGTGGAAACATAGTGGAGGAAATTAATATTTAATGGAAATGATGGGCGAGGAGAGAAGTGTTGGAACAGTCTCACAGAAAGAATACAGAATGTTTGGTTATAGTTTAAGCAAAAAGGGACTGGTTCACTTGTTAGAGGAGGTGACAGTCGATTGAAAGAATTGTGGAAGAAGTTAAAGATTAGAATATAGGAAGCTTATGTAGACTGTAATGTGTGAAAGAGGTGGAGGATTACATCAAACCATTTCGGTGGCAGATGACAGAAAAAAGAATAACAGCGAAATATAAGAAACTGTCACAAATTACAGGGATTGATGCTTGATATGATAAAAACAAAAATGAAAAAATTACAACTATTTTAGAAAAGAAATAGTCGAAAAACACACTAAAGCTAAAGCAACATGGCTGAAAAATTCATGTAGTAAAACAGGAAATTAAATGGTAGCATAATCCCGGAATGGAAGTATGGAGACAGGAATATCACAATTAATTTCAGTGGAATGAAAAACTGTGTGTTAGGAATATAAGGAAAAATGTATAATAAGGACAATATGGTACGCTAAAAGAAAAATATCGATGATATAAGCGATACAGGATTAAAGACAGATTTCTACATAACTTTGTCGTCCGAACATGGCCACCGCGGACGATCGTTTTATCACAGAACTGCTAAAGAAGAGGGAAGTAAACGAAAATTCCAACTGACGTGAAAAGTTTCTACATTTCGACGAATTTTCGTAAAAGTGTTACCTTCAGATTCCCGGAGAAAATGTAAGCTGAGCAAATAGAAAATGTCACGCGCTTACAGAGGTTTGTTCAGTAGCCTACGTGAAAACTGTGAAGAGATGACACCACATTAGTTACAGAGGTGGTAACGGATTGATCGTCTCTTCTTACCGGTATATACATATCCGTAATTATGACTTTCATCATCCTTGCAATTAAATATTTAAAAAATTATGTTTATTCTCCAATTTCCAATATCGGATCAGTACTTCGACTTTTATTAATCCTCTAATACCGAGTTATTACCACAGCTGAAAATAAATTATCTTTTAAATGAAATGCAATTGCTTCTCAAATACCAACTAGCATTATTCACTAAACTATCACAATAACAATTATCGTTTACTTATCTTGGTATCCTTTTTATGCACATTATTCCATTTGAACACAATGGTTACAATTCATTTGCATTATTTTTCTTCTTATGAAATATCAGATTACAATTTTGCAAACATCCCGCCAGGATATAGAACGTCCACATATTTCTACTGCTCAAGACATCTGGTAACCAGAGATCTTCCTTCCCTATGGCTTGACATTCTCTGACCATGAAAACTTAAAACAAAGTTACTCTGTATAATCATAATTATTTAATAACAAAATATATTTATAATAATAAATTTGGCGATTAGTGATGTCATGTCTCTCACCAGGTTAATTTGGTTACCGCCATATTTTTTGACATAGCTACCAAGTCTGTGTCCGAAAACTCTGTTACTCTTTGTTCGGAGTTAATATTAATCAATCAAGTATCGTGAAATGTGAAAATGAATAAGGAAGTTCGTGAGGTGCTGAAAAATTTCTCTTGAAAGCCAAAACGGTTCAGATAATCATAGCTATGTTGGTGAACACTGTCGTGAGTCAGCGCATTGGATGCGAACGATTTACGGGTGACTTAGTTGTTTACAAAACTGACCGTATGAGTACAAGTGAGGTTCAATGCTCAGTGACTGCTGACATTGTTGAAAAACGGATGATGTATTGATATATAGTAGAAGGTTCTAGAAAGTTATGGTGGCTCATTGGTTAGCGTTTAACTCGCAGAAAGATAACCGGTTCGAATACCTGTCTCGGCGGGGATTAAAATTCGCTTATTCCGACCTTCACCTCTGACAAAAGCTTGACTTGTGTATGTGAAGTACCAGAGAATACTTCCGAGGTTGGAATTCAACGTTAAATTGAAGGTCCCCTTTGTCCGGTAGGATTACCAGGTTAGGTTAGGCTAGGTAAAGAGGAAAGGAACTGCTACTTTACTACTCGTACCAGGCAAAGTATACCTACTTTGGGATAGACTAACCAAGCTTCATGAAGGTGTTAAGGGTCGTCTTAAACGACAGCATACATAGTGTTTTGCATGGACGTTACACTGGAGGAAACTACCCTCTAGTTTGGTGACGCAATCGCTGATTCTAGATCGGAGGCGTTAAACCTGCGAGTCATTTCAGGAACAATCTGGACGGAATCCTGAGGATCGCTTTTTTTTCTTAGCAGTAGGTTCATCCTTGTGAGCAAGGAACAACCACCAAAGGAAGAGGAAAATGTTTCATCTTGTGTAATGTTCATGGCGTTACATCCAAAACTTGTTAGAGCAGGGAGAAAAAAATACGCAGCATATGATCTTTCAAATTCTATTACACCATGGCAACTTACCATCTCAGAATTCTGCAATTGTCGACATAAAACTGATATTCTTCACAACTCGGTCTGAGTGTTATCTGCTCCAAAATCGCAACAAACGAGGAACCAGTTTCCGAGATAATGTTTTGAAGATTTGGACAAATCATGATGTATGGGTTGGATCACTGACAAACTAACAAATATCGTAGAGTACGTTAAAAAATCGAAAATGTTTGTTCCAAAAAATTACTTTCCTTTTGTACGCCATTTTACAAATGAGCGACTCTCTACAGAGGGATCTTGTGTTCCAGTGGCTTCGAATTTAATTCCTTTATCATATTAGTTGAGTGACGCATTTTGTCGCCAATCTTTCAGGTTCGTGTGGGTTTTTTTTTCATTATTATTATTATTATTATTATTTAATGGCATTGGCTACTGAGGCTTCACAGCCAGCTCAAGGTAATTCTGATTCTTTCAATGTATTAGTTTCTCCAGAGTACATAGTTCCCACTAAGTGTTACAACACGGACACGACATTCACAGACACTTAAACACCCATGCCCTCGGCCCGACTCGAACCGGCGACCATCGGCACGAGGAGCTAGCACTCTAGCCCCTACGCTACCGAGGCCGGCCTAATTCGTGTTAAAATGATTCAAATGTACTCGCTCCAAAAAAAAAAAAAAAAAAGATTGGAAGAAACGTTTCAGGAATAACGAAAGAGAACTGCTGCGAGTGGTAGATAGTTGAGTAAAGTAACTGGTACTGTAGCTAGCGAATTGCATTTTAGCACTGTATCGCCCACTCCGACCTTGGTGTGTAGTAACGCATTTTCCTTTTAGTTTTCTCCTTGTAGCACGGAATTAATGTTTGTAATGTATTATCTTTGCAACCTTTACATAAACTAAGTTCCACAATTTCGTTACGCTTATTTGCATATTAATCTTTGAGGCAGCGGTTTTATTAACGTTATTCTATCGTTCTATATTTCAGAAAACTGAAGTAATAAATAACCAAGGTTAGGTAGTCAAAAAACAGTATTAACAGAAGCCAAATGGTGGTTTGTTTGTCTGCGTTATAATGTGATCTTTGGTGGCTATCTCGTGTTCACTTCAGATACAATGTGATCTATGGCGTCTATGTGTTATTGTTATCACTTTTTGCTCCTCAGATTTTAAGCTGGACGATAAGCTTTTAACCTGTGAAAACCCCATCCATATTGGTTGTGTATTTTTTGGGTAAAGCCTCAAAAGCAGCTCGCTTACAGATTCATAATACAGTACTAAAGAAGATACTAGCTACATATACATCAAGAAAGCAATTCACCAAAAAGAAACCTTAAATTATCTATGGTATTTATACAAGTGATCTGGGGAAAATTCGCCGACTTTGGGGATCTATTCCTACTATCTCTATCCTAACTCAAATAATGACTGAAATTCAAGAGGAATAATTGATGTAATAACAGTAAGGATGCTGCTTCTGTCAAAACACTTACATATTTTGTTCTTGATAGAAACATCAATACTGCCGTTCATAAAATTATGCGAGTATACTCTTACTATGGTGTACCTGCGTTACAATTTTATAATGAAGCAGGGGAATACTTTTAGAGTCGTAGAACGTTTTCCGTGAATTCCATGTAAAACGCCTGACAGTAAAGTGTGAATCCACAACGCCTGCAGCTTCCATTTAGCCACTCAATAGCAGGCAGCACCTGACGGATCTGTAGATGGATGCAACTGCAAAGATTTTCTGTTGGAATTCCGTGTTACAGCTGAAGTTTCCGGAGCTGCTTAACCCTTTCTACAGCTTTGGTAAAGCTTGCTTTGTGTGTGTCAAATAAATTAAAATGTTACGCAAATAAAACTATAGGGTCACTTCAGCATGTAGAACTAATGGGGAATGATATGCGGCCATCACAGAGGTGAATTTGGCGCCATATTGGCACTGTGATAGTTCTTTTGTCACCTGGCCAATACTGACCCACGCATTACTGTTACTTACAGCTCCGCATATCAAAAAATCTCGTCAGGAATAACAGAGTAATCTATCTACTGTACTATATAATTTCCTAAGCTCACCCACTCGCTCACCCCGATAGCTATTGGCCGGAGAACGGTGTCACGTGTCAGCCTTCGCTCGCAAAACAGCGACCAGAGATACCATTAGACGGAATTCTTGGATATGTCCACAATTTAATAGCTAAGCAACTGCTTCCAAATTAATTGTCATAATAAATTCATTAAGTATGCTTTCGGTAACATTTCATCATTAAATTATCCATAAAATTTACGGCTGAAAAAACGTGGATTTGCTTTTCAGTAAAATGTTGCTAATGAAATCAAAATAAAAAAAACTTAAATTACTCACGATCTGTAAACGTAAATGCCAATTGTCATTCCGGCCCATGGAGGAAGGAAATATATGGAGACGACGCAAGAGACCTTCACCACGCACTGAAGTGAAGTCGGGCGGAGGAGGAGTGGGGGGGGGGGGGGGCATGGCCGCATCCATACAGACATGGAGAATATGTACAAAAACCTCAAGGGGACTCTAGGATAAACGTGACGCTGCAATCTGGTGATGGATTATTATGTAACGCGATTATACAAAGAAAAAATGAAGAATAAAATTTTTTGATATCCTGCTTAGTTTTCGAGATATTCTGTCTCAAGTGTGAAATGTTTTTGGTTGAAATTCAGAAGAAAAAATTGGTCAACGTCAAATTTGATGACGGATTCTTATTTAAAAAGACGATACAGATATAAAATAAAGAATAAAATTTTTCGATATCTCGCCTATTTCTCGAGATATACTGTATCAAAAATGAGGTGTCCCGAGCTGAAATACAGAAGAAAAATTTCGCAAAAGTCAAATTTAATGATCGATTCTTATGTAACACGACGAGACAAATCGAAAATAAAGAATAAATTGTTTCGATATCTTGCTTAGTTTTCGGGATATACTGGTATTGGATTGATATGCGGCCTGGACTAAAAATTAATTCTGCCAAAGCCACAATGAACATGCAGAATGAATATTTCAGTTGTTTTTACTACCACTTGTGGTTAGGTTGAAATGAGGCCTAGACCAGAATAAAAATAGTTATTTTGTTACCATACATCGTAAGCTTAATTGGGAATAGCTGGAAGTGGAAGTAGTTTCCATCGCGATACACGTTTTTTCAGTAACTTGGTTCTCATGAAATTACTAACAGTAATAGATAAATTCTTTGTCCATTATGGAACAACAAATCATTCTGGTACAGATTGAATTTAGACCTAACCACAATCTCCATTAAATTGCCGTTACAGAATCAAACTATGTAGACATAACCACACACGCGTATTTGAATCGCAAACTGTATTTGCGGTAACAACATCGTTTGCTTCATCAAGATTCCTAGATTGCTAGCATAATTTAACACATTTAATTTCATCATACATTGTCAGTATAAACTGCAACGTGGCGAAAGAAAGCGCAATACTAAATTAACTGAACCGCGATGTAAAACACACCCCTTCAAATCTCATTTTCAACACTCGTTAAAAAGTAATGCTAGTCTATTAAGTGCAAAATAATAGCAAGGTATGCTGATTTTCTACACTACACCAACAAAAATTTGAGAACAAAGTCATCCCATTGAGAGCTATGACTAAATATTTATAGACAGGCACCGAAGTTTGCAATTTCTACCGCCCACTTCAACTACGATAATTAGAATTCAACTTACTTATGAAATGATATTCCAGGTTCTTTCGTCTCTTGCCTATTTGTGCAACCGTATGCAACACAAGATGGCATTATAAAACACTTATACACATTACAAAATGAAATAATCACAGCATCTAACAGCATGTGAACATCGCATTTGTTTGGAAGCGCAATATCGCCGCTGCGGACAATTCGCATGCGCGAGAGTTTAGAGCCTGCTTCACAGATTTAACGTCACTTCTCCTCCATATATTTCCTTCCTCCATGTTCCGGCCTAGGCTAAATTTCAATTTAATTAACTTGGTAGTATATTACGTCCCGATATAGTTTAAACTACTTACATACGATTAAATTAATGACGGCATTAATAAGGTGCCATATAAACTGAACAAACTAAATATCCGACTCTTAACACTTTATGCTATACCTCCGTTTAATTCTGGTCCAGGTTGCATTCAGCGAGATAAATGTGGGATTATTTGCATCCGCATGAAATAATGACGTGAGTAGTATGGCACTTATGAAGTCAGCTTAAATTATTAATAATAAAAAAAACGTGAAGGGAACATATTGATGAGGCAATTAAACCAAATTTCAACAGGTTAGTACCAATTTCGCGTAGGTTCCGAAAGTGGTGCAGTCCCCCTAAATTTTCCGGACCTTGTTCTGTAACAAGGAGTGTCGCTTGATCCAGGTTGCATTTCAACCTAACCATAGCCTCGGCTAATATTGTATCTCGAAAATCAAAGCTTCTGTCACATGCGCATTACTACATTCACTGTATCGCAGTATAAACTAGACCCAAAACTTTTGATAATGTTGATAATGACGAAAGTTTATGCATTACGATTTATTTGTTTTTTACGTATTTTACTGACCACTTTCGTTAATGGTCCTTATTCATGTTCTCTGTACGTGAGTTATTAGGTTATTTTAAGTAGACATCAGACCAAATATGTTACCCAATCAATTATTCTGACAATTCATTTCTTCAGAGTGTCTAAACTGTTTAATAATCTGGAACGTGTATTAAGTTCTCTGGCCGTTGCATACACTATGACCAAAGATTACATATAAATGTTTGCCCAGCCTCAATAAAAAACAACATGATGCTTTCGAAGCAAACAGGAATTCTTCAAATTTTGCTGAAATACGAGTCAAGTTTGTATTTCAGTAAGTTCGAGTTACGACCTTTGAAACAATTATACGATAGCACGATCGTCCATGTCTGTGTTTAATACCTAGGTCTATTAATACTTCCGAGTTCTTCAAACTCCAGAGATTTTATTCACCCAGGATGAAACATAGGTCAAGTTCGTATTTGGTCAGATCAGGTCAAGCTGTCATAATCTTTGCTCCTGAAAACTGGAACTATTCTAGACCCGTGAGGATACGAAAAAAAAAACGGTCTCCTGCTTACACTAGTACTATTATAAATATGTAAGGGAACTGCATCTGTCCGAGGAAGCCCCACCGCACTACTTTGGATGTGGTTTTCACGCTTTGAAAGCTTATGGTGTGGCTAAACATTAGCCGGCTATCTTATGGCGCAACGCAGAAATCATAATTAGTTCCTAACGAGAGAAGATGGGCGCCACAGATCACATTATGTCTCAGATGAACCACTCCTTACGAGATATCCTACAAAGATTACACTTCCCTCTTTGGATTCTGTAAATATTATATTTTTTTTCTGACATATGGTAGTAATAGCATACATGTGAAACGTATATGAAATCACTAAGTTTAGATATACACGCCAATAAACTAATGAAATTTAATTTAAACGTTTATGTGTTATCACTAGAAGAAAAACGAAAGGCAAACGCATTAATACAATACACACCAAGGTCCGCGCGAGCATAGCATCGGAAAAAGTTATAGTATATTACTAAAACCGGTGGTATTTGCTTTGATTTTATAGGAGTGTAAAACATTTGATTTCAGTTTTTCTTGTGCACCGTCTCTGTTTGTGATTACTTTTTAATTATTTTCACATGCAGCACGTGCTTGTACTGCCCCAGGATGCGTCGTTAAGGATGGAAGTACACTATGACTTTACATATACCAAGAGGCTCAGTGGTACTTGTTAGAGTTTTTCAAATAAAGTTTTCCGTAGCGCATTCTGTTGGCTTTGTTTACACTTTTCTTAACGTTCGAGTTGTAACATATTCGTTCCAGTCTGTTGTCAGATTCTCGAATATACGAACAAAATGTACTGTACCTACAGGAATTCACTCATTGTCACTTTCCTTCCAGGTCAGTGATTGTTATATTACAGAACCGTAATTGGGCTATTAGTTAAGTCTGTGCAAAAATGAGATACGTCACTTCATTGGTACAAACATTTATATTTTATTTTACAGTAGTCTACTTTGAGATCCAACGAGGCTGCAGTCAGAAAAATATGAATGAAGATGTTACAACTGCGGAATTTTGAGGCGCAGCTATTGGAAAACTGAGTATCTTTTCGTTAAATACGACCGTTAGTTACTTATTTCATGCCCTAGACGATAAAACTATACGAAGATTTCGCCAATAGCATCCCCGAATATGGTGGACATAACCTGTCATGCTGAAGGGACTATTTTCAGTTTATCAGGTGCAAATTGCGCGCTTGAAAGTAATTACTTTCTTTGTTCCTCTATTTGAGGGTGCTTATATTGACTCTACTGTTACTAAATTATGTACAAATTAATCTCGATTGCGTTTTTCTTGCTTTTTACTGAGTATGATTAAACCCAGCATCCATCTCCAGAATGGTTTTGTTAAAATGAAATGTTGATATGAAATTTTATGTTCGTAGTTATTAGATATGAATCAATCCCAAACAAATACATTCACTCTTGTACTCTACTTAACCATATCATGCAACTGTAATTTTGTTCTCAACAGATCGTCTTAAGCGTTCAGTGCAACTTGTGTTAATGTGTTCACTTCCGAACTTAGTAAAGCACGTGTAAACTCTTCCCATTGAAGATAAAGAGTTGATAGTCTTTATCAAGCTTCCCTATCGTCTACTGATCCATTTTTCCTTTCAATCAATACTCAAACTCTTTCTATTTTTTGACAATTCGGAATATTTGGATGATTGAAATTAACGTCAAACTCAGTTTGTTAGATCTATCGATCTGAAACCTGGTTTACGATTATCTGAAAGCCAACGATAAAAAAAATAACTTCGGATCTTGGCAGCAGTTCCTCCTCTTTGTCTTTGCATGAAGCTTTACTTATGGTTTTACATCTCGTCGATGTCGAGGTCATTAGAGGCGGAAAAAGACTGGGGCAAGGAACAAGAAGGAATTCTGCTATGACATTTTGAAGGAACCATTCGCCTTTATTAATTTCGGATAACCATAGAAAACCGAAACCCGGACGTCCGGACAAGAATTCGAACCCATCTCCTCCCGAACGCGAGGCCACAGCGTTACCGCTCGCTTTGTTTGAACGGACTTAAGTAACCCACGTTTCGATGCACAGCATAGTGAAGGTAGGCCAAGAATTTCAGCTCAAGTGATGCATTGTGAAGCTGCTACTCAGAGGCTGTTGTAATGTTTGTTAACTTTTAAATACATAATTATAAAATAACATGTGATCAACAAGTTCGATAACGTTGTTAAGATAGGATTAACAATATTAATGACGAAAATCCTATCGTTCAGCAAACAAAATAATGACCACCCAATTATCCTCATTGATCTTAATTCGCGTTTAATATGGCTTCAATAGGTCTTCAAACTCCAATGGATGACGTTGATAGTAAAATATTGCAAAACCCTGCCCGAAATACGAAAATAATGCAGACACCTAAGATTGTGGATACTTAAAAAATTTGATTCCGAAATCTAGAAAAAAGTATTGTTCTTTCAATTTATTCTGGTGAAGTGTTATATATATCTGTACATTTCACCTGTAAACAGTGGGTAATTGTGTTGTAAAAATCAAAAAAGATTTAGTGGTAAACAGACATAATACTTAAAAAATAAAAACTGGAAACTTAAGACAAATTATTCCTATTTCCTCCGTTATTTTGTCGTTTATTCCGTTTATTAAAGTGGTCGATTTTTTTATAGAGAAAATCTATTTTTCTACTTGGCTCCAGAACATCGTTGTTTTTCAGTTCTTAATGAATAACAGTCTGCAGTCTGTAGTCCGAATACGTGACTTGGAATCTTCCTTTCGATGGGCGATTCTGTTGTTTGCAGTGCATGTAATCTGAGATCTCATATTTTAGGGAAAGCTGTATTACGCACATACTAAATTACTATTTCCAGTTGATGCTTAGTAGAATTCGTGCAGACAACCGTTCAAACAGCTAATTGTGTACTTGATTCAGTCGCCATTTCAACACCTCTGAGTACGAGCCAAGTGGAACAGCAAGTACCTTCACTATACACTTGATTGCAACGGCTCGCCAGGCCTTACCAGGGAACATCATGCAGCTTTAACTTTACTGCAGTCCACGGTTTCTTCCGACCTTCCTCTGAAACTTACAAAGATCTTAAAGCTAATAACTACAGTAATCAGATAGACACACACAGAAATTTTCAGCAACTTTAATGCACAGTCTCTCTTCATATAGACCCACCGGCAGGTATAATCGTAAATTTCTTCACAACAGATTTTTACCTATTTGACTATTTTTTACAAAAAATGTTTTAAATTGTTGATTGATATACGTTATTCACCGGGTACTATTTAAGTTTTGGCGAAAGTGTTTATTGTACACAAAATTCAACATTAAAATTTAGAGCATTTAAAAGTCTGGAGCGGGAGCCAACGACAATTGTGACGTCACGTGCCAGTAAGCGCTATTTCTAGATAAGAAACGTCTGATTTGTTTCTTTGGATTTGTGTATAAATTGCTGGAAATAGGATTTATAAATAATGTGAAGTATATCAATCTACAACCACATCAATAAAAACTCCCAAAAAACTGCAAGTGTTCCCACAATAGATGATATAGGCCCTACGAATAAAAATCGCTGTAACTTGCTCGTAGAAACCTAGACGATATAGCGACAAAATCACTTATCATTTTCTATGAAGCTCATTTACGCTGTAATTTCGTAGCGTTAAATGTAATACGGTTTTCTAAGGCGAGTTTGAGTAAGGTTAGGGTCCTTAGGTTCGATCCTCGCTTCGGAATATGTTTTATTCATTTTCTGTGGGCGTATTCGTTGGATAATAGCTGCTGTTGGTTGCATCGCAGATTTATTTCTTTTTTTTTCCGAAAATCTGCCAAAACATCAATTGGTTTTTTTCCGAAGGTTTCACAACTCTGTGGAAGATAAGCGAATTACAAATATTTGAAACATAAACGAAGAAGACTTAAAAAGGAAATCGGATGTTACTTGCACACCGAAACACACTTAAAAAACTGAAATTACTTGCAGATTAAAAGTAAATACCGCCTAAACAGACGCATTTATGTCAGTAAGATAACCTTCAGTTGTATTCCAGCAAACGGGACTCAAAGCATTCCGGAACTGTTGTAGGATTAGCGTGACATTTCTATAAGTGATGTTACTTTTAAAAATAAATTCCATTATTCATCACCATGCGCTTATATTTTTGCATCATAATATATCCCCGCAACTACCTGGACATCTTAGTCGTTTATCTTCATGTTAATAGTAAACACTTCACAGTTTCTTCGTATGAGAGGAAGTGAACCGCTGTCGGTAAATAAGTATTCAGTTTTGTCGACAAAAATATATATACAATCTTATATCTGCAATTACGAAGAATGGCCCACAACATCCAGTTATTTGTTGTGTTCTCCTTATACCTACATTTTAGCTTGCAGTTTTCTCTTGTGTCTCATAAAACAATTTAATTTATAGTTTCAGTCATTCTTATAAATGATTTCTGTTAACATCTAACATTCAATTTAAATATAAATGATTCTCAAATTGAAGTTGCTTTTTTAAGATCCGCAGAATAAATATAAGGGATAGTTTCTGTAGCTACCTCAACAAATAAGGCGTCTATTTTCGGTGTTTTTCCTCTGTAGACTTTTACAAATTGTTCTCCATTTTGTTTTCAAAACGAAATTTCATTAATAACAAGAAATAACCAGCAACAAAAAATAGAAATAGTTAAAACTTGGATAATAGGAAACGTTCCTTTTTTTTTCCTTTCACTGCCTCGACGGCGTTTTGCTGCCCCGCTACTGTTTGTAGCTTTGTCTACTGATTCAATTGGATTGTGTTGGATTCGCTATGGTTAGCGTTAGGGGAAAAACCGACTTTGACTGTTATATAACAGCCTTTGTGGGAAAACCTTGAATGTTCTTATTATGGATCGCTTGTGGTAGTTGATCCTTTATTGCGGTGTCATAATCGTGCTAAGTGGCACTTTGAATTTGTACCTACTGACTCCAGTGAACTTCGGGGCGCATGTTATCTAGCTTCGTGAATAATTTATCTGCTTGTCGAAAGATTTCTGCATGGATGGTAGGCATATTGGTGATCTCGTGAAGAAGGTCTATTGGCGTGTAGTTTCTCGTGTGGCTAATCATTCTTAAGCATCTGTTCTGCACTCTTTGTAAGTGCAGCAGGGTTGATTTGCATGCAGTTTCCCAGACCTGGCAACCGTACATTATGAAAGGTAAGACAACTGATTTGTATATTCTTATTTTTGTTTCGAGTTTCAAGTCGTTGCTCAAAAATATTGGTGGGAAACGTTCCATTTGCAGCCACAACGTTTATAGACACGTGACGTCACTGAAGAAACCAATCCTGGAGCGTGACCAAAGGTAAGAAAGATTTAACTTTTATTTCGCTTTTTTTTTATTATAAATAATACACCTTTTCAAACTTCAAAAAATAGCTTCTTGAAGCATTAATCTACGCGAGAGACTAAAATTTATAATATGTTTTCAATATTACCAAATAGCCTATTATTGCTTCTAAACAAAACATTCTTCCGTTACCATCACAAGATATTAAAGCTTCTTAAACATTCCATACCTAACTTACATGAATATGCACATTCATCCTGGTGTTGCGTTGCACAATAATGACGAAGATGAGTCTTCCATTAATAAAAAAATTCCTATCAGTCTCTTCGAAAACAAGTAGTGGCCTATTCAATGCTCCTAATGTGAGCAGATTTAAAGATGGATTCCTATAAACAAGGTAATACTGCGTGTGATTTTAAGTTTCACTGAATCTGAGTAACAACGACTAACTGTGATTGGTACTTTCACTTCTCTAACTGACGACGTTCTTCTTGTCTCACTTAAAAACCCGGCACTTCAATTTTCATCGACCAAACTAACCTAACCTGGAGCGACTAAGTCCTCACTTCCGAAAAAAAGGAGGCGGGAGATCAACACTTACTCCCGATCAATCCACAATCTCATCCTATCATGCGCCAACCTCTATCTCAAAATACCCCTTAAACTTACGTCCTCAATTATCTGCATCTGCTTCATATATTCTAATCTCTGTCTTCCTCTACAGTTCTTACCGTCGGCTTTTCCCTCCACTAACAATTTAACCAATCCAGCATGACTCAAAATGTGACTTGCTATGCTTTTTCTTCTTTGTGTAAGCTTCTTCCACAAACTTTTTCCTTCACCCATTATTTCCGAAACACATTCGTTTGGTACTTTATCTGAATACTTAATTTACAGCATCCTTCTACATTTCAAATGCTTCAGTTTTCATCCTTTCTGTAAACCGGAACTCCATGCCTCACTACCATAAAGTACTGAGTTACATACACAGAGTTTTAAGAAGTTCTTTCACAGTCCGAGATCAATATCTGAAACGAAAAGATTTCCTTTTTAAAAAAAAAAAAAATAAATAAATAAATAAAAAAAAGTAAAAAAAAAGCTTTTAACACGATTCTTACTACGGCAATCATTTGTAATTTTACTTTGTAGGTAACAGAATTCGCTTACTTCTTCTATTGTATCTGATACAATTTTTATATTGAAACTACTATTATTCCTATCTTCTCCGATAAATTTTATCACTTTTGTCTTGTTTTGGCTTATTTTAGTCCAAAATCTTTCTTCAGTACTTTATTCATTCACAAGATTCTTTTTTCTGCTAATAGGAGCCAATTGTAGCATACTGATTTTTTCTCCTTGAAACAATATACCATAATGTAATTTTTCTTGTACTTCCTTTACTGCTTTTGTTACATACAAATTAATGGGGGTAGACGAAAACCTTGTCTCGTACCCTTTTTTAATTGATGTATATCTCGCGTGGTTTTCTTCTTAGTATAACTATTCCGATAATTCAGCCAACAGCCATCCCTAAGCTGACTCCTAAATATGGCTCTCCCACACGAGTACACGCTCAAACTCTGATCCCCCTCTGCTGAATGTCCCACTCCGATGCGTGTCCAAAGTGTGGTACTAGCTAGCAGTGAACCCCTGTGTCAGGATAAATTCCCCCCAGGCGTGAATATTACGATGTGCACGCGCGTAAACCACAAAACTTACTGTAAAAAACGAGTTTATAATAGATTGAACAACTATCAATGGACATTGTGCTGTGTAGATTTGAATGCATAGTTCCTTAAAACATACATTGTGGAAATTAAAAGTGCAACATCTAGAGAGGAATGGTGGAATTTTAGGAAAGTTTGTAGATATATCCAGAGTCATACTCATTTTTTTTTTTTTTTTTTTTTTTTTGTAACAGTTTAACGTCCCTTTTTAACAACGTGGTCTTTAGAGACGGGAGTCATACTCCGAAGAAATTACAACAAATTGCAATGGATCAGGCTATTACCTTATTACCTTTAGATTCAGTTGTGAGTAAGAAGTGCGCCCACATTGAGCACCTATACGTTCGTGGATCCTTGTCGGCATTGAATATTTTTTTTTTGGTCCAGGCCAGATCTAATCCTAACCTCTTCACTTGAGATATCAGAAAAATAATCTTTATTTTCGATTTGTCTCGACGAGTTTCATACGAATTCATCATCAAACTTGGCTATGGCGAAATTTTTCTTCTGGTCCAGGCCGAATTTCAACCATTCACGTCAATTTTGAGATACAATATCTCGAGAACTAAGCGAGATATACTTTCAATTTTTCTCGTCGAGTTACGTAAGAATCCATCATCAAGGGTTATCATAGAATCCCCTGAATTACCACAAATCTCGCACCATTAATTAATCCCTGACTGGCATTAAGATTTCTATTTAACATAATAATAACATTTTTCTTTGAAAGTAATTTATGAGGCGGTCTCGCAAATGGATCCAGCGATGTGGATGAAACTTCATATGTAGATAACGTTTTGCTTTTCAAGTTTTTAACATGATTAAAAAAAAGGAGCAATTTTTATATTTGGTTTCTCTAACCTCATTACGTAGAAGGTTCAGGTACCAGTAAGCCTACTGATGTTACTTAAGCTTCTCTTTGGTTAACTATGCACCTCAAAATGTCTAGGATGGCTTCAAGCCTTTTACTTTAATCAAACTTTTCTCAAAACCTTGGATATTGAACAGAAATAGAAAGTTGTCGAGCGAAGATCGATCACCCAGGTACTATATATATATATATACAGGGCGTTCGCCGGAAAACGCTACCCTCCCAGTCTGTTGCCGTCGGCAACTTGCTCGGTCAGTCGGGCCAGCAGTTTCCGCCACACTGCACCGAGAATCACCGCACTGTTTAACACCTCCGCTGCCCCAACAGTGCAGTGCAGTGACCCTTACATTGTTAAGAACGGTTTCTTTGCATTGTAGATAGTTTGTGACTTCAGTCTCTTATTAATCAGTGTTGTGAATAAACGTTTCTTTGCGGTTTGGCTGGTTTGGGGCTTCATACACTTATTAATCTGTACCGTGTTTGAGTGTGAGTAAAATTATGGTACGTTACAGTTTGCAACAAAGAATATTTCTCTACGATACATATGTGAAGAAGAAGTCGTTTAAAAAGTGTCGCAGTAAATTTCGTCGCGAATTTCCTGGCGCTTTACTGCCAGCTAAATCAACAATTCTGCGTCTGGTTAAAAAAGTAAGAGAAACGGGTTCATTTTTTAACAAAAAGAGACTGTCGGTCAACCGTATTCTCACAGAGGAGAAAATTGACGATATCGCTTTTCGACTAGAACAGTCACCCAAAAAATCATTAAGTCAGTTAGAGCAGCGTGTGTCTCGAAATATGTTCAGAAGATGTGAAATGTGCATTACACAAGAGGGTCAACACTTCCAGCATCTTTTATAAGGTAAGCTAATGAATTACGTCACATTTAAATGCTTAGCACACAAGTTAATGAAGTTTATGAAGCGTAATTATTATGAAATAGTCCGCGGCCGACGGTCGAACAATGCCGGAAACTGAGCGCTCGCTCGCCGGGAGCAGTTTCTCCCTTGTAGCGCTAACAGTGGGTTGCGTTTCCCGGCGAACGCCCTGTATATATAAGAATTGCTCGTTTAAAGGTATAAGATAAAAAGGACGCGCAATATATTTCCTCTACTTGAAGTTAAGTTGACCCACAGTTAGGTAAATTACGTCATATAGTAGGGGTTACACATTTTAAGTTATCTTCAAACCTCATGAAATTTTCATCCGCTTTTACCTATTTACGGCTGCCAACACTTTCCCCTAATTTCAAGACTGCGCAAACTTTTCGTTCAACTCGCAACCAATAAAAACATCTCCCTATCCTTAATCACCGATGTAAACTTAAAAAACAGTTAAACAGAAGAAAAAAATGATTAATGGATCAGCAAAATAATCCTGTGCAAATTAGGAATCACTGAACGGAGAGATACAACTGTCCACTAACCCAATATGACGTAACGTAGACGTTCCAGAAATCTAACACCAAGTTTATAAACGAAAATGAATCCTAGAACAAAACTTATGTTCTCCATCTTTGATTACTGCCACCAGATCTGGACAAGTTGTTCTACTTCCACTTGTCGTCTTTCTAATTATGGTGCAATAATTTCGCCAGACACACGATGTTTCTGAAACTTCCCCATAGGCTACAATTTCTAACTAATCTCTGTTTTGAGAAGAAGAAACAGATCTGTTATATTACACAGTCTCAATTATATCACAATCTGATGTCGTGTGTTGATGTAATCTATACTGTACAGTAAAACTGTAAAAAAAGTATATCTGTATATGAAATTTATTTAAAAAATAGTAGTTATGACAGAGATGCATTTATCATAAATTTTTTAATTTTTGTATATTCGCGCATCATGCAAAAACTAATGAACAGTTTTTAAATAAAAGACACGGAGGGATAGCTTATGGCAGGAGTGAGGATATGAGCTTCTTTTTATTCCCATAACTTACACCTTTCCTCATGATACAGCAACCATAAATGCAAATTTTGAAATTTTTCCTCAAGCGAAAACTAATGAACACATTTTAATAAATCAATTTGCAACATTACTTAATATCACGACAATGAAATTGCGCATGTTAATTCTTATTCATTTTTATTAAGGCGTTTCACTTCGTTCTGTGAAGCATCTTCAGCGGTTCTATCTGTTGAGTATATATATACATGTAACGATTTTCCTTTATGCTACGATTTACTTGCGAAGTTATGGTATGAATATAAACTTACTTTTAATGTTTTTTTTTATTATTATTTACGGCTTTACTCCTCGTCGACGTCGAAGTGATTAGAGGCGGGATGGCACTGGGGACAAGGAACGGGAAGGAATTCAGCGATGACCTTTTGAAAGGAAGCATCCCGGCATTCACCTGGAGTGATTTGGGGAAACCATGGAAAACCCAATCTGGATGTCCAGACTGGGATTCGAACCGCCGCCTTCCGAATGCGAGGCGAGAACGCTACCGCTCACCCACCATGTTCGGTTTACTTTTAATAAAACTCCTCTGTTGTGTTAGCTTACTTCGTCGTATAAAATATAGACCCTTTTTATCCGGAATAGTAACATATTTTCCGAAGATACAGAGATCAAAGCCGTGGATTGGGGAATTTTTGTATGTATGTGGGCGCATATCGCTGAAGCTAATCAACGCATTTAGACGAAACTTCACATTGTGACATGCAGAACACTTTATATCCAGATTAGTGACATACTTAGTCCATGATAGGCCATATAGTGGTCAATGCGGCAAGTTTTGTAAGTATGGTATTTGTGTGCACGGATCAAGTAATAACCAGCCATTTCAACGAAGCTGAAAGCTTACGTCACGTTAGTGATGGTGTATATAATGTTTCGATGTGACAACTACACGCTGAGAAATAAAAAAATGTCCGGTAACTTATTGTTCTGTAACAGAATCTATACAAATGATATTATCTGGTACCAGCCTTCTCACAGTACATATAATGACCACGATTAGCCATAAATACGCGGTGATGGTGTACTTAAATCGTATAGATCATAACGGATCGATTTTGTGATACAGTGAAGTATTTTATCTGTGTTTGTATACATACAAATAACTTAATTCGTTCGAACAAATGCCAGAAAAGTATTTTCAATATGGCTTACAGAGAAGCTTTCCGAACAATCCCGAAATGTGCGAATGGGTTACCAACGACCATAAAATCTTCTCAATTAGTTTCATTTAGTGGAAGGAATAAATGATGTGGATAAAGACGTTTAAAAAGAAAACCTAAATTTAGAAGTAGTGGAGGAGATCAATATTTCTTTAATATTTTATCTTTGAATTAATAACACAAATATCAGATTGCTAATATTCGGTGTTATTGGCTCGGGACAGGAAGGAAATGATTCTCTATCGCTTTTTTCTTCTGGAAACAGGAATGTTACATTAAATCAAATGCACAAGTCAGAAAATGTACACTCAAATTACATACTGAAATTCACTACCCTCGTCATTGATTTTTATACGTATACATAAACATGAAAATAAGGAAACTAATATTATTTTTTGTTCCTCTCGGAACTTGAGGGTGCTTGACAAGTATTATTGTTTCTTCTCCTCTTCTTCTGTGCCTCTCTGCTATTATCTTTGGGCCTAATTTCTAGCTGTTTCTTTTTGAGGTTCTCATTTAGGCTCTTTAATTTATTTATTTTATAAATAATTTCCTCCGTAATTCCTATTTAATATGCATAGAGAATAATAAGGCATATTATTTTATTTTTCCTCGGAGTAACATTCAGATTTACATTAAAAATAATAGTAGTACTAATAAAATCATTAAAAGTGAAAAAGAACCGGATTAGGATCCTACACTATTAGCAGACGAAACGTTATTTTCTTGTTGTTTAGTCTTTACTAGGTGAAAAGGTTATATGACTTGATAATTTTGGCGAACATCTTTTACCTTCCTCTTCTTGTCAGGACAGAGGATCTTGATTTGTAAAGCTAGTCTCCACTCTCTCACTTCCTCGGCATCGCCCTTGTGTTGTCTGTTTCTCCCTCCTCGACGCCCCTACATCGATCTCCCGCGCAAGGTGAATCAGCTCAACCAGAGAGATTAATGGCCATCTACAGGGAACTGTCCTCCCAGCCACTATCTTTCTCACACACACAATCGGACACACAAATATTCACACACACACAAATCTCCAACGTCACACCTGGCTTTGCTTTATCACCACTTCTAAGCTACAAGACTCTGATAATAAGTTTCGGAATGTTGTTTATAATGAAAACGATAATTTACATAATACAAATTAAAATGTCTCCATTTTAAGGATATGTGATTATGGTATCACATACTACTACAGTGTTGCAGCTCAAAAGTGTAAATTTGTTTACTGTTAAGATAAATTCACAGTAACTAGCTCACTTATTTTTTGGAAGCAAACAGAATATCACTGGTTGTCAAGTTACACATATTGCGATAGCTTAACCCAGACAGTGTATCTATAGGCCGGACTGTTGAAAGTACTCATATTAAACGTTTTAATGGTGAAGAGAAGAGTATGACACAGGTTTATGAAAGTTTAAGGAAGACATTACAATCTTTGAGATATAGTACTGAAGTTAAATGCCGAACAGAAGTAAGGAAGAATGTTGATTGTTAATAACTTATTTACTCGTCTAATGAAGCGATAGAAAAATACTACTGGATTAAGTTCAAGCTATACGTGAAGGAGAAACGTAGAATCAAAATGT
>JARYHS010009186.1:27953918-28213052 GCA_031002005.1 Vandiemenella viatica
TGATTAGTGTTTGGTCCACTGCCAGTACACCAACGGGACTCCTGCCACATAATGGATATCACTGTGCTACGACAACTGATTATTGGAAGCAAAACCTTTTCCACATAGTGAAACAACCGAGACGCCCCAACAAATTATTGCTGAGGTCAGTTTATCCTCAGCGCAAAGTTACACTCCAATTCAAGTAATCGGCAAATGGGGCTGATCAGCATTTGGATGACCTATAAGCGCCCCTGAGTTTAAGAACAATTTCACGCTCTACAAATAGCCAGGACATATTTAGTTCAAGAGATTAAATTTTGCTAGTCGAATATCAAATTATTTTATTTCATATTTTATTAGTTCATTTTGGTAATTGTTTCAAAATGTTAGTAACTACCATTAATGATTTGATTAACAGGTGTTATTTATATACTAAAATAAATTAAATGTATATGAAAGATCTTTCATTTCTGGAGGTACCTTGCAATATTTGATGAAATTAAAATAAGAAAAAGTAAGATGACTATTACAAGTGGGATGATATTTTTTTGTGTGTGCATTTTTTTTCGTTTCTGTTTGTTATTTCTTGCACTACAGAATCATGTTTTTATTTGAAGAATTCATAAATTTTTTGTTGCTAAGCGTCATACAAACGTTTGAAACATAAATTGCTGCCATAGAAGAAAACTTTTAAGCAAAGATATCCTTCCTCTTTTAATTTTTAAACATACCAGAGATACAATATCATGGAAAAAATACAAGTGCACGGCGGTGAATAATGGAGTTTATTTTAACAGTGACATCACCTATAGAAATTTCATGCTAATCTTGCAACAGTTTCGGAACGCTTTGAATCCCCTTTGTTGAAATTTTTACGTAACGATACAACTGCAAGTTACCTTCCTGACAATAAATGCGCCTATTTAGGAATTAACTTTTAATCTGCAAGTAATTTTTCATTTTTTTAAAAAAATGTTTTTCGGTGTGCAATTAACGTCCAATTTCCTTTTTGAAGTCTTCTTCATTTATGTTTTAAATGTTTGTAATTCGCTAATCATCCAAAAAGTTGTGAAGCCTTCGAAAAAAAAACAATTTAATGTTCTGGTAGATCCGAAGCGATAATCGAACCTAAGGAATCTAACCTTAAACAACATGTTACATTTAACGCTACGAAATTACAGTGTAAATGAGCTTCACTGATAATGGTAATTTACTATGTCGCAATTTCGTTTGGGTTTCTTCTAGCAAGTTGCAGTAATTTATTTTCGTATTGCATCTATTGTGGGAACACTTATGGTTTTTTTTGGGAGTTTTTATTGTTGTGGTTGCAGATTGGTGTACTAAACACTATTAATGAACCCTATTTCCAACCATTTGTACACAAATTCAAAGAAACAACCCAGACATTACTTTTCGAGAAAAGAGGGCTTGCTGGCATGTGACGTCACGAGTGTCGTTGGCTCGCTCCAGGCAGCAAAGGAGCGTTTGGCGGACTTTTAAATACTCTAAATTTTAACGTTGAATTTTACGTAAAGTAAACCCTTTCGTCAAAAAATAAATAGTATCTGGTGAGTAACGTGTATCAATAAACAATTTAAATCCATTTTCAGAAAATAGTCAGATAGCCTATTAGGTCAGAATTTTATCCGTCGTTATCGTTGGGACACTCTCCAGTTTCCCGTTACGAGCGTTGGTTGTTGTATTCGATCGTTTTCACTGTCTCCTATCCAGAAACGTTTCTTGGTCCGTGATATATTGCCAGCTCCAGCCCCTTCTCTCTATGTCTTCCTTCTTCCATCTTCTTCTTGGTCTTCTCACTGGTCTTTTGCCCACTATCTTTGTTTACAAATAAGTTTTTGGTAGTCGTGTACTAGTCATTCTCTAGACACGCCCAAAGCACTTACGTCTAGTTGATCTAAGTCTCTCTTCCATAGATTCCCTTAGCTCTAGGTTTGATCTAATCTCATCATTCTTTATGTGGTCAAGAGTAGTTTTCTGGAGGGTCTTGCTAAGAAACTTCGTTTCACATGCTTGGATCTTGCTAACGTCCATTGATGTTAGTGTACATGTTTTTAAGCATATGTGAGAATAGGAATGATATACGATTTGTACAAGACAATTTTTGTTCTTCTGGGAACCTTCATGTCCCATAGTAAGCCCCGCACAGTACTGTAGAAGTTGGCTCCTTTGGTTACTCTATTTATTATTTCTAACTCACTTCTACCGCACCGAGCGTGGTGGTGTAACGGATAGCGTTCTGACCTCGCATTCGGGAGGACGGCGGTTCGAATCCCCGTCCGGGCATCCAGATTTGGGTTTTCCATGGTTTCCCCAAATCACTCCAGGCGAATGCCGGGATGCTTCCTTCAAAAGGCCATGGCCGAATTCCTTCCCATTCCTTGCCCTCATCCTTTCCCGTCTCTAAAGACCACGTTGTTAAAAAGGGACGTTAAACTGTTTTTAAAAAAAAAAAAAAAAAAAAAAAAAACTTCTACCGTTACTAGGAATTATGCTCCCCAGGTAGCTGAATTGGTCAACAACTTCGACTTGGTGGTCTTGTAATTTTATATGACAGTCTGTATTCTTTCGGCTTATTTTTAGTGCTATTCAGTTTCATTCAATATTCTTCATACTTATTATTCCTCATTTTCAGTTGTTTTTTTTTGTATTCCTTCTTCGGTATCATTCCATACTGCCAGGATGCACAAGAATTTTAGTGTGATGTGTAATTGTGTGTTATAGCAGCTTAGTAACAGTGCAAAAAAGAAAACTATATTTTTAAGATACAGCAAAATATTAATGTACGAAATTGCCGTTGAAGGTTTTAAGTAAAATCATAAATTTTCATAAAATGACAATTGCCACAGGCAAGGAATCCTAGCAACTAATGATATAATAAAAATTCGTGAGCTAATAATTGATCTCACAATTCGCAGACATAAACAAAATTTTTATTTCGTGAAATCATACATAAATTCTTCGCTAACTTGTTTTTTACTGATTTTTAATCAGGTTAAACTAGTTAGATAGATGCGGTTCCTCATCTTTATACGACTATCGGAGGTTTTTATCTTTGATGGTTTGTACAATCTCTGGACGGGATTGCATTAAGAATCTTTGGCGCATATGTTATCATTTGTTGCTCCGTATACCGGTGAAATAGAGTCATAAGACACGCCTCATGTTTTAAGCTACACCACAAGCTTTCTAACTCCATCCGAGTCAGTTCTGCAGTTTTTGCTTGAAGTTTGAAGAAAGAAACAGAATACACAACACAATTACATTTTTGTATAAGCAGTGATTAGCTGGAAGGAAATACCTATCTATTCATTAAAATGCAATCTGAATTAAGAGTACTATCGATAAAATTGAGTTATTGTGCGGCAAAATGGAAAATACTAAGAAAAAATCAGTAACTGATATGATAAAAAAGTTGGAATGTGATTCATTGGAAGACAGGAGAAATGTGAAGGGAGTGTTGGGAGTTTACAAAGCGTATATTGGTGATGAAGCGTGAAAAGATATTGGTGGATTTTTTTGTATTATTATTATTATTATTACTTATGGCGTTACGCTTCGTCGACGTCGAGGTCATTAGAGGTGGGATGGGAATGAAGACAAGGAACGGAAAGGAATTCGGCAATGGCCTTTTAAAGCAAGCATCCCGGTGTTCGCCTGGAGTGATTTGGGGAAACCATAGAAAACCGAAATCTGGATGCCCGGACGAGGAATCGAGCCTACGTCCTCCCGAATATGAGGCCAGAGCGTTAACCGCTCACCCACCATGCTCCGTTTGGTGGAAGAATTGAGAGAGGTGCATTGAAGGGATAAGATGACTATGATCGAAAGCTGGCACTTAATTTCAGGCATAAAGATGTACGGAAAAAATTCTTTCGTAGGTGAGGCAGGGTTTGGGTGAAATAACTGAGGAAAGTTATGAATAATTTACCAAAAAGAAATTAAAATTCGTAGAGTGCAAAACTAAGTGGGTACAAGAAAGGAGGAAATATGTGTGTTTAAGGAAACAGCGACCGAAGCGGGCGCTACAACCGAAATAAAATTAAAAAAGAGACATAAAATAACTACCAGATCAGTGAAAATATAACAGAATCAACAAGACAAGGAAGAATTGTTTTTTGTTGAGTTATCCGTTTAACAAATTAACAAAAAAAAAAAATCAGTTACCTTTTGGGAGAAAAAAATCAACAATATGGATCAAGATGGAGGTAGATTTGTTTAGAGACCGTTAAATGAAGGATTAGTTTTTTTTTTGCTCTTACACGGAGATTACAAAAAGTGACAGTACAGTCTTCGTTGACCACCTAGAGGCCTGTGACAGATGGACAGAGAGTATCGGAATATTCGGGTTCTTTTTTTTGAGTTATCCATTTAACAGATTAACAAAAAAAAAAAAAATTCAGTTTCCTTTTGGGAAAAAAAATCAACAATATGGATCAAGGTGGAGGTAGATTTGTTTAGAGATTGTCAAATGAAGGATTATTTTTTTTTTTTTTTTTTGCTCTTATACGGAGATTACAAAAAGTGACAGTGCAGTCTTCGTTGACCAGCTAGAGGCCTGTGACAGATGGACAGACAGTATCGGTTTATTCGGGTTCTTCTTCTTCTGGTCCCTATCCGTTCCGGATGTCGGAAACCATTTTGCCTGCCTTGTCTCTGCTGATTGATGCTCGGATTAACGGAGACCGACTAAAAGCGCACAGGTGATATAAGCGCACAAGGGTCTTTAATCCTCTACCTTCCCGGAAGGTCGCAGAAACCAGAAAAAAGGCAAATTCGACCCCTGACAAGGTGTGCTTCCTAACCAGCGTGTAGCCTGCGACAGCCTCTGATGACAGATCCAATGGAAAATATCGGAAGCACTTCCCATAAATACAAGCTACTCCGCGTGGTATAATTACATTATACTACGTGGTTAATTGTAATTAAAACTTCATTTAGTATTTATATTGTATACTGATGCTAACGGATATAGCAAAACGTAAAAATTCTAACAGTTCTCACTATTCGTATTATTACTTCCATAAAAATGTAACTGTTATTTCTGCATAGATACTCAGTTTTTGGTTAGGCATGAAATGGACTTCAAATAGCACTCAAACTTTGCTTAGGAAAAACTCTGTGGTTTGTAGGCACGTTTATAAAATTATCATTCCACTGACTTATCTATCTCATCTGTAACTCTAACCGAGCGTGGTCGGTGATCGGTTAGCGCTCTGGCATTGCATTCGGAAGGACGCCGGTTCGAATCTCCGTCCGGGCATCCAGATTTGGGTTTTCCATGGTTTTTCCAAATCACTCCCAATACCTGGATGCTTTCTTCAAAGGGCCATGGCCGAATTCCTTCCCTTCCCTTGTCCCCAGTCTTTACCTGCCTCTAATGACCACGACGTTGACGAGGTGTAAAGCCTTAAGCAAAAAAGTAACTTCATAGTTATTAAAATCATATTAATAATTTTCATAATTATTTTGTTGCATAACGCAAATTAAAAAATAATAACTTAACATTATACATTCATATGAATACAAGTGTGAATTTTTAATAATATATGTACATAATTTTAAGATTATAGAATTAGAAGGTAGCCGTAATGATTTCTAGCAACGTGATTGTATAGCTAGGGTGTTAAAACTACACCTGCACGGCTGTTTAAGTATCGGGTGAATGAATCTCTCATAGAAAACCCATCAGCATGTGCGTAACCGTCACCACCTGCTAATGGTCCAAAATTTTCTGTTGGTTATTGTTCACTTCTGTTTATTTTATAATGAAGTACGTAATTTTGAAGAGAAATACATTTCTAAGTAAATCATGGAAACATCCATTAACAATAACCGAATGATCAATCGTTTCTGGCTTTATACCGATCTTCTAACATTAAATGTAATATCAAATCACGCCCACTAGTGACCCTCCAGTGCCAGATTCGCCGGGCGACTACGCCTACTGCCCGGCTGATGCCCAGAGTGAGACGCTGCGTAGGAAGTCCAGGAAGTCGAGGGCAGCTACAGGTATAACAGCCCCCGCCCACCGCGCTTGGGTTGTGCGCTTTTGTCACTGTGCGCTTATGTCATGCATCCCGGATTAACTCGGTAGTTGACTTGGAGGTCAATGTTCGCAGATTTTTTAACCAAGAAGTTCTTCTTCTACAAACACTTCTCTTTCCTGGTATAGACAAACGTTGCTCCCTTTCTACCACGCGAAGGTGAATGCCAGGGTTTTCCCTTCCCTGAATGTAGGACCATGATGGCATTACCTAGATTCTCCAGTAGTTTCAGAGAAGAGTATTCGGGCGCGGAACCCTTTTTGGGCTATGGAAAATACATTCTTACTTAGTTAATCAGAAATCTGATTACTTATTGTGTTTACTTCGAGTAGATTGAATGGAGTGGTATTTGAGGATTATTAGGCTATGTAATTCTGGCCTACAGAAATTATATTTTTAATTTCATATCTTTTATTCATCCACCTTCCTCTTACTGCGAAGATTTCATCGTTATTATTAACCTTCATCTACAGTTTTTTCTTATTTATTTTATTCCGCTCTATTTGTTGGTGTGGCCATACACCACTTTTTATGACTGAAATAAAATCAGTAGAACTTTTCTCTTTATGTTGAGTGATGCATCACTTTCCCCGCACCATCGCACAGTTCGTTGAGATGGTTTAGAAGGAAGCAAGTCACGTCTCAATATTTCTACTATCGATATGTTGATGAAGGTTGTCCTATCGATTAAAGCGGATATTATTGACGTCACCATACGTATGCCAATGCAACGACGTGTTTTGATGCATAGTCAATTTTATGATTGATGGTAATTATTTCGTACACAATTCCATACCACAAAGCGCCAATCTACAAGAAAAGATCTCTAATAAATATATTTTACCAAACGCTGGGCCAATTTGAGCACTGAGCTTTCATAATCTTCTGTAAACTTCTTCCGTAGTTCCTTGTGTTCTCATGTGAACTAAAGTAGGCCTACTACATTAAATAATTTTAATGTAATATTACCGAATGTGTTAAATATTGCGTCCAATATGAGTTACAGTACTACTAGGTATTCAGGCAGTAATTTCTTCGAGACTGGAGAAGCTGTGCATATGAGATTTACACGTGAGAAATTTAGCTAAGTCTGTGAGAAGTACGCTCTACGGTTCAGACTCCACGTTGAACTGCAGGTGCAATAATGAATTTTCACATGTTCAACTTAACACTAGAGTGCACGCGCCCTTAAATTACTCCTTGAGCGCACGCGCGGGCTACAGGCGTAGCCCATTTATGGGTTAATTAATTTTCGGAATCAGACAAAAAATATATAAAACAGAGTAAATAATTACAAAACATCTTTATTTTTATCATAATAACTGATACAATTAACAAAATTTTGTTTCTTAATTATAATTTGTAACATAAACATAAACTTCTTAAAAATCAGCTATATTTTGGAAGGTTTGAGATCTTTTAGTCTTATTTTTATTTAGAAACGTAATATTTATTATAAAATGGGTTTCAAGTTAAGTAATTGAACCAATTATCAAAATCATTGATAATAAATCATTCTGTTGGCATACATGCAGGACAGACGACTGCCTGATGCTACAATGCGCCTCATACATTTGCTGTATTGCTTGCGCGTGCTACGGTCCTGAGCCCTGCTGCAGAAAGAACATCGACCAACTCATCCCCGAATAGGCACATTATGTTGAGGGGTTCAGCTGCCAGTCCTAGAAGTAGTCTGCCTTTCAGTTGTATACGTCTTAGTGTATTTTGCTGGAACATACGACGCTCTATAGAAGGTCTTGCAAGATCTAATCCGACTTCTTGAAGATATTGACGACGGATCACTTTCATATCAGGGTTGTTCATCTGATATATTACAACACCGTTTATTCCCGCCATATTTACAAATTCGTAAAACAGCATGAGAGGCCATCGACGACTATTCCGAGTAACGTCGTTTTGTTTCACATTTTATCAAAAACATCGACGCCGTTTTTTGTGTTGTTATAAAATGCTATGATATCAGGTTTTCGAGCATCAGCAGTTGAATCATTAATTTTGGCATGATTATGGAGGGTAGTCAACATCAGAAATACCTTATTTCGTTTTGTCATCCTACAGCAACCATTTTAGTATTTGGTCATCGTTCACATTACCTGTCAACTAAAAATGACCAAAACATAATAAAGTTACACACACGAAAAATCCATAAACGCAAACAACACACATAAAAAACAGTTGTAGACTTTACTTTTTATAGTATTACTACAGAAAATATATCATATTTACCTCAATTTTGTCACTTGTATATTAAATAATTAACTTCCTCCAACGCTCGCGCGGGCTACAGGTGTAGCCCATTAATTTCGAGGGCAATTTATGCAGACGTCCATGTGCCGCAAGGGGTGGCACACTACTGGCGGGGGCGGGGATAGTACTTGAGGAATACACTGGACGATTAATTTGTAGTGCGCCAAGTTTAAAAAATATACGACAATATTACACGTTGGGCAACGTATGTAGCCCACGCGTGCACTCTAGTGTTAATAGCGCAAGAATTAACTATCACGACTCCACAAAGAAACAAATTGCAATATAAGCGATTAACAGACTGGTTGATCTCTGAAGCATTGTCGCAACACAATGATAAGAAGCTTCAGTGTGTAAACTCAGCCAATCTACCTGGAGACACCCAACAGTATATCGGCCGTCAGAAAAACAAATTTCAATTTGAGGCTTAATCCACCTCTGTTGTGGCATATTACAACCATGTAATCCCACCAACTGAAGGTAAACTACGATTTTACCGGTTATTTCAAATGAGCAAAAGACTTCTTCCAAAGGTGAAGATCAATTTATACATCTATTTAAATTTCTCCCCACACCAGAAAATGATCGGTAGCTACTCAACCTATTAGTAAATAAAACCTTTATAACTTCAAAGGAGCCTGTACGAACATGTATATGTATCGTAGTACCCAATTATACAGTTAACCTCAAGAAAAGCAGTAAATATGATATTTAATGGTAATATTTACAGATGTTTGATAAACTCTAATTAGACGATCTTAAATTGAATTTGCTTGTCTTGCACTCCAATCGTAACCTTTGAAAAACATTTTTATCACGAACTGAAATTTGAATCACACTTTCAATTCAATATTTTCGTAATTTCCTGTTTCGTATTTTGCCTCAGATTGCAGGTGAAAGGAAGTTGCAAAATATCGAATCCTGCACTCTTTGAGAAGGTGTAGGTATATGCAGCGCTGCCTATGAGACTGTTGCAAATTAAACACGGCAGATAGTAGCTCAATATTTTGTTGCCATTTAATGAAAAAACAAATTGTATCGATTGAGGGAGGCTGAAAATATTTTTTGTGCATTACGTATTTTGCTGTAAAGGATTGTGAAACTAAGAGGCAAAGATAATATAATTTCGCTTGGCAGCCAACCTGTTACAACTAAAGTCACGATGCAAAGGGCGTTATTCATAATTTTGCATAAACAGTTTTGATAATGCTGGCCGTTGGCGTCATAACATTTTTAACTAAGCAGAATTACAATGACATTAACTTCAGGGATTGTATCAACTCACATTCGTTGATAGTTCTGATGTTTGCCTCTTTTTCGTTGTAGTTACAATCAAAAGTTCTCTGGACAGAAGAAAGACTTATTGACATTACTATCAAAACACGAAAAGTATTATCGAGTTCACTTAACTTAAATGCAATGGAACATGCGCACCGGAGGCAATTCCCAACACATCTACTTTTCAATGTCACAATTTTTTTTCTTTTTTTTTTTTTAATTTGAAAATTTTGCTCTGCGTTTCCATCGGCATTGTATTCCAGTACTGACAACCTTAGCTAGAAAAGAAAATTTACCATCCCCTTACCACTGAAATCAGGTGTCTGCTTATGGATATGATCATCTCATCCCTTGCATGCACCGCTCCTAATCCATCCTCCAATATCCATCCAAGCCTTATCGCCAATATATATATAAAGATAAATGTATGTTTGTTTGGTAGTTTGTTTGTTCTTCATACAAATCCACAATTTTCATCCGATCTCGATGAAACTTTGCACACTTATCCTTTGAAACAAGGAGAAAAATACTGTCTACATTTGGTTGAAAAATTATCTGTATAAATAACACATGTTGTCTCATAACTTCGAAATACGGCGATAGACAGACACGTTGGATATGGACGTCTCCGTACCGTGTTTCCGTGTAGTGGACTGGCAGCTCAGTGGTTAAAGCGCTTCCTTACGAACGTCGTGGTCTCAGATTCAAATCGCCGTGGAGGCTAAGATTTTTAAAAATGGTTTTTCATCGTAAGAGTCAGGCCTGGGCCGTAGGTTATTCGAATTGAATGTTAAACTGTAGATATTACAAAGTTAGGGGTGCAATGCGAGGCAAATCGTAGTTAGTCTTGCAATGTTGTAGGTGTACACTTTTTTACGATATAATGATCCCTCAGGTGTTGTTCGCAGTCAGTGTGTGAGTGTGAACCACAGTAATATTATTATAAATACGGAAGTAAGTCTCTGTCTTTTTATTACGTTTTGACGACTAAATGGCTATATCGTTGTGATGGAATTTTGTATGGAAATCTGTATGAAGGGCGCAGGATATTTTTTCCAGTATGATTATCAGTTGTAGTCACGAAATTTTGAGACCTTATCGAATGGTGACAGAAATATGTTGGAAATTGATTCTCTTCAAGAGAAAGGTTCGACGGTAAAATGATATAGTGATAGCTTTCCTGTCATATTATTCCGACTCGATATTGTTTGGGACCAATCCTTCGTTACCAACAACTTTCTATATTTAATTCTAGCAAAAAAATTCTTAATCCACGCGTACGAAGTCGTGGGTACGAGCTAGTATATATATATGTCTTGTGCTCTCCCAGGTTTCTCTTAATGCATCTGCTATCTACCAGTGACTCCCAACCCAGTTCCTGAATCAAACCAGCTACAGGTTGTTTTCTGCAGCACGTGGTTAGATTAAGTAGCAGGGTGTACAAGAAGAAAAAAATATATTGTACTGTCGGTAGAGTAGACAAGCACAAGTGTGCATCATTCACGTTTTCCTATCTGTACAATGAACAATTAAATTGCGCAGATTTTCGCGCCGATGTTTCTTATATCGATATACGTCCGCAAGAAGCTATCTATACTGATACGTCACAGCCGACCACCAACGGCGGCTGCGCCACTGCAACTACGCCATCGCAAGTAGTGCGTCATGTGGTGTCTCGTAACTTATATTTTACTGCATACGACGCAAAACAGAAACTGAAGAGCATAATGTAAACAAGGTGTGAGTCAGATTTCATGGTGTGAATAAAAGTTCTGAACGTAATTGTGGCAGGTGAAAGACCCTGCAAGCCGCTACGAACCACGATTGCTTTGCGAGGCAATGCCTGATGACACAATTACGATATCTAACACGAAACTAATTGACATGTCAATATACGACATCTTCTGTCTATAAAGTAACAGGAAGGACAGTACGTAGTGGAACGAAAGAAAGTTTATTAATTATTATTTGTTCTGACAGGAGTTATGTAGTTAAAAATACTGAAGTGGCATAAAGTGTTCTGCACTTTGCTGTGCTTTATCCTGTGGTTTATATCCGTAATGGCAGAAATAATACTGGCACGAAACGGAACAAGAAGTATTTCCCTGAACCCATCTGCAACCTCCTTGCAAAGCAAGTGTTATAATGAATATGAAGTAGATACTAACTGCTTTTAATGTCATTCACGTGTACTGTTAATGTTGATACGGTTTTCTTTAACAAGTATGGTATATGCATGCCTTATTTTTATATTTTAAATCAACTATTTGCCCTGTTATATAACCGTAAAAAATATAATTTTGATAAAAATATTAAAATTTACCATTTAAAATTATTTTAAATTGCAATCCAGTTCCTACGATTTAAAACGCCGCCCATTTGGCGCGCTGCACGATGACGTCATTGTACACGACTACATTGGCGTATTGTATATTGTGGAGTGTTATATCTCAAAAACTTTATGTTATATAACTAATTTCGATATCGAAGGAGGTCGAAAATAATACTGTATTGTACCTGTGTGCAAAAATACGATAAGAAATGCACCTGTTCCGCGACATGCGAATGTAAGAAAAAAGTGATGTGTAGCTATGAGAAGACATAAATAATCTTTAACTGGTTGTTTGTATTGTCGTGAAAATCATTTTAATATAATTA
Source organism: Vandiemenella viatica (assembly GCA_031002005.1). Taxonomy (NCBI): domain Eukaryota; kingdom Metazoa; phylum Arthropoda; class Insecta; order Orthoptera; family Morabidae; genus Vandiemenella; species Vandiemenella viatica. The sequence goes on from JARYHS010009186.1 coordinate 27,966,170, forward strand.
TATAATGTTTAATATCGTTAAGTTAAATTTGTTATAATACATAACAATTCGGTACCTATTCAAACTCTAATTATAACTTAGTTTATAATAATTTAATAGGTATATTTTTAAAATAATTTCTTATTCAAGCTTAATCCAAAGCAACTACGGACCTTTTAAAAACCATCTAAAATTTTAAAAACGAATTTCAATCTCCTGAACATATTCTGAAGGGTATATGTCTACCTGAACTGTTGACTTTAAGAAGTCACATCATTTAATAACTGAACCGTCTGATAATGATATGTCTGTGGTACCCTCGTTTCTTCAAATGCGCCTACCAAAAAATTCCAAATGTCATTTCATTACAAAATTTAGCATTTGATGTAGACGGTAAGGTTTCCGCTCCCTAAATTTCCAACCCGAGTTTAAATCCCCGCAGTATCAGATATTTCTATTTATTTTCATCTGAAAAAATTGTTGAGCATGAAGTTTTTATTTTATTTCAATTTTAAAACAAATCTCATTACTTCTAACAGATACAACAAACGCAATTTCAGCCAATGACTTCCTAATATGCCTCGCCATAGCCATTGAAGTTGGCTAGGAGGCGAATCTGTTTTCGTCACGTACATTATTTTATTTTCAACCATTTACACCCAATCACTTCCAGGAATCAAACATATCGATCGTAGAAAAAGGAAAAGTTGATGTTACGTATTACGTTTAAAATACTTCTTGACGACAAACAAGTATAGAAAAGACGAAAGTAAAAACTAATACCTATTTCAATTAAAAACACTAAAATACTAAACTTATTAACATAACAAGAAAAAATTATGTAAGAATGTAGTCTTTTCTGGCGTATGTTTGCAGTGAGGTCCTCTCGTGTGTATCTCCGGATTGTGTTGTGAAAACAGAATCCGGCGGTACACCCGTGTGGACTTCATTTCGAATCAAAGATTTTCTGGAAAAAAAATGCTTTTCTGCTACTTTATTAGGTTACTAGCTTCGAAACTCGTCAAAAATAACGGGTTGAACGTTATGTTCTGGTAAGACATTTCTTTGGAATCGATTAACTTAGTAAATTTGTTATAAAACAACGCTCAATGTAATTCTTTGTCTTACCTGTAACAAAAACTACACTCCTGGAAATTGAAATAAGAACACCGTGAATTCACTTGTCCCAGGAATGGGAAACTTTATATACACATTCCTGGGGTCAGATACAACACATGATCACACAGACAGAACCATAGGCACATAGACACAGGCAACAGAGCATGCACAATGTCGGCACTAGTACCGTGTATATCCTCCTTTCGCAGCAATGCAGGCTGCAATTCTCCCATGGAGACGATCGTAGAGGTGCTGGATGTAGTCCTGTGGAACGGCATGCCAAGCCATTTCCACCTGGCGCCTCAGCTGGACCAGCGTTCGTGCTGGACGTGCAGACCGCGTGAGACGACGTTACATCCAGTCCCAAACATGCTCAATGGGGGACAGATCCGGAGATCTCGCTGGCCAGGGTAGTTGACTTACACCTTCTAGAGCACGTTGGGTGGCACGGGATACATGTGGACGTGCATTGTCCTGTTGGAACAGCATGTTCCCTTGCCGGTCTAGGAATGGTAGAACGATGGGTTCGATGACGGTTTGAATGTACCGTGCACTGTTCAGTGTCCCCTCGACGATCACCAGAGGTGTACGGCCAGTGTAGGAGATCGCTCCCCACACCATGATGCCGGGTGTTGGCCCTGTGTGCCTCGGTCGTATGCAGTCCTGATTGTGGCGCTCACCTGCACGGCGCCAAACACGCATACGACCATCATTGGCACCAAGGCAGAAGCGACTCTCATCACTGAAGACGACACGTCTCCATTCGTCCCTCCATACACGCCTGTCGCGACACCACTGGAGGCGGGCTGCACGATGTTGGGGCGTGAGCGGAAGACGACCTAACGGTGCAGCGGGACCGTAGCCCAGCTTCATGGAGACGGTTGCGAATGGTCCTCTCTGATACCCCAGGAGCAACAGTGTCCCTAATTTGCCGGGAAGTGGCGGTGCGGTCCCCTACGGCACTGCGTAGGATGCGACGGTCTTGGCGTGCGTCCGTGCGTCGCTGCTGTCCGGACCCAGGTCGACGGGCACGTGCACCTTCCGCCGACCACTGGCGACAACATCGATGTACTGTGGAGACCTCGCGCCCCACATGTTGAGCAATTCGGCGGTACGTCCACCCGGCCTCCCGCATGCCCACTATACGCCCTCGCTCAAAGTCCGTCAACTGCACATACGGTTCACGTACACGCTGTCGCGGCATGCTACCAGTGTTAAAGACTGAGATGGAGCTCCGTATGCCACGGCAAACTGGCTGACACTGACTGCGGCGGTGCCCAACCGCTGCGCAGCTAGCGCCCTTCGACGGCCAACACTGCTGTTCCTGGTGTGTCCGCTGTGCCGTGCGTTTGATCATTGCTTGTACAGTCCTCTCGTAGTGTCCTGGAGCAAGTATGGTGGGTCTTACACACCGGCGTCAATGTGTTCTTATTTCAATTTCCAGGGAGTGTATCAGTTGTGACTCTGGTGCAGGGTGCATTTAAACTTTAAACTCCGCTAATATACCAGACTCCGGTGTGTCCCTTGATTCACATTAGATATATCTAATATGTGACTATTGCTCTAAAAGGAAAAGAAAAGTATTAACTCAAATATCTAACACTTAATTACCTTGCAGCTTTCACTCCTCCGTCGGTGACTATAGATTCTGGATTTGATGCAAAGTACGTTTTCATCATGAAAACATCGTTTTTTCGGAGATTATTTTACAAACCCGCTGCTATTCACTTTTTACTGTATGATTATTCTCGCAAGAATGCAATATTTCACTAATTATGTTGATAAATTGCCATAAAACTTAAACACAATCATAAAATTATAAAAACGCCCAGCAACTTCTCACGTCCGGATTCGATTCGACAAAAAAACGTTGCGTTTCAGCGAAGTTAATTTTCCTTTGATTTTGGTTAATTAATATCAGTCAATAAAAGCGAATAAAGAGGAAAAAAACGTTGTAGTGGTAAATCTACAGTAATCAAGTTTTCAAATAAAAATACTAGACGTTTATTTGAATATTATGCAAATTTTCTATTACGTGTGAGTTACTACATCACCAATAACTATTAATAAAAATGAAATAATTTCGACTGCGAGAAAAAACCAAATCGAGTCAGCAGTTTCTCTCTGAAACCCGTTGAACGAAAAACTAATGTTGATCTTAACTTCTTCAGCCAATCCTATTATCCTCCATAGCGCAGAGCTGCACGGTATTCAAAAACCCATTAAAATCCGACTAGTGGTAATTGCGTGAAACACGTTCAATGAAAAATTTATACTAATTTGCGGGAAAATGTGTATTAAATTTGTCCCTTTCCGAATCTGCATCAAAATGAAACATGTCCTATTTTACGCTTATGGCCAGCGACTGTACCCCATCACAATCCAAAAATGTAGACAGAGATTCAGACACAAATAGTGGCTTACTAATAATTTTTTCTAAAACACTTTAAATATGCAGAATTTTTCCGGTTAAGATGTTGATATAAGTATTGATATGAAGAGGAAGGTTAGTCGCGAAAATGAGAGAGACGTTGAAACTAAACGACTGTATATTACTACTCGAGAAAGTTACACAGAAAAGTGATTCACAAGAAATTTGTATGATTAATGTATTGCCTGTATTTATACTCTGTGAGGCAATAAAAAATATAGAACTGCTGAAGATGCTTCATACAATGAAATGAAACGCATTCAGGAAAAATAAATTAGATATAAACTAATTCAATTGTACTGGCGGGTTATTAATTATTCATTCAAACTGATTATATTGCAATTGAGGAAATAGCTCACAACATTCACTCAGTAATTTACAAGTTTTAATTTTTCAGTATAATCTCTCTGCTTCTCAGTGTAGTGTAACCATGTTGATTTTCGTAGGATGGGTTGGTGTAAAGCAAAATTACATGAGTAGGAAATTGCTACCATGGCACAAATATCATATCAATTAACTATTAATAATTTTTGATTGTTTATTACAGTTATAGTGGGTCATACACACCACCAGACTGTACCATAAATCTATTATAAATTTCTCTTTTGTTTGATACATTCTTTTTAACAAATCTGGCAATAAATAATTCTTTGTTCCACGATTGTGGACACTTTCACTTACTAAACTTACTAAACAAAATGCTATGAAATATAGTTTCTGATTGGCTGGAATAGACTGTTTCCTCTCCTACATTGTATATTCGATAATTAAATCTATATGTTAAATTGAACTTTAAATTTTATTCCTGCTAAATCGTCTGCATGTCAGACAAACCCAACCCTTTCTTCGTATGGAGCAGTGACATTTAGGGAATGGAAATTAACAAAACGTACGGTCCTTCTCTGCACCAGATGTTTTTAATACTCCAGTAGAGTACTTTATAGTACGCTGTGTACCTTTTTTCAAATTAATTTTTATTTGGCTTTAAGCGCCTAGGCAATATACAACCATCATCCATTTGTACATACATATATAAACATTTTACATAAAGGTATGATAGCAAGACTTGACATGATTAGTAAAAGAGAAAGGATAGAACAAGGTAAACTGATTAATCAGAAATGAACATTTTTGTTTATCCCCTAAAGGGGTTTGACACATTATGTTTAAATACTATTGCTCAGACATAATTACTAATGATACAGTGAAATATACATTATTGTTAGTTCCTTATATTTGGTTTTTTTCCCCCGGCATTACAATGAGTAAAATCCTTACAATTAAATAGTTTTCACCTCTAAATTTTTATATTAGTTGACTTTACAAAGTTACTTAGCAACTTGTATATGGTCACGTTGTTACCCTGCAACAGACAGCTGATGCTTGTTGGGAGAGGTATTCATAGTTGACTAGTTGTTTTATAAATTTTTGTCGATGAGATTTATATTTGGGGCATGAGAACACTACGTGATTAATATCCCCTATTTCTGCTCTATCGCAATCACAAATATCACTATGTAAGAGGTGTATTCGATGTAAATGCCGGGGGAATAAACCATGGTTAAAGCCCATTCTAATTATAGTGGAAATGACGCCTCTATGATCCGGGAAGTTGAAGATCCATGGGCGGGATGGTATTCGGGGTTGAATCGATCCATAATATTGTCCCCTCCTACTTTTGCTGGAGTCCCATTTAGTTTGCCATATGTTCAGAGCCTTTGTTTTTATTTTGAAGAGGTAGTCAGTGTACGGAAGCTGGATATCTAAGATGTCTCCTATTCTAGCGGCTGTCTTTGCCATTTGATCCACTGTTTCATTATCAGGAACCCCTGCATGTGCTTTTAGCCAAAGGAAGTTAATGGAACTATTTCTTCTGAACAATTCTAGATATATCTCCACAATCTTAACTATAAATTGATTGGTTTTCTTGTCCAAAGATTTTCTTTGGATGGAATTCAGCAAGCTAAGCGAGTCAGAGATTATTAAAAAACTCGTCTCAGTCAATGTCAATCTGTGCTCAAGTACTCTTAATATGGCGATGGCTTCTGCAGTATAAATGGATGTATTCGATGGTAATTTATACGTTTCTTGATACCTAGTACTCGGACAATAAAAGGCGCAGCCTACTCCATCCCCTGAGTCTATTTTGGATCCGTCCGTATATATTAAAAACCGAATAATTCCAATTGTCCGCAGGTATTTCCTTACTGCTTGTTTGTAGGTGACATGGTGGTTGGTCTCAGCAGTTATGTAATATATTGGTATTTGTACGATTCTAATGCTGGAATAATAATCATATGGGGGAAATATCTTCGTTGGAATAATTCTGTCTGCCAGTTTTTCCCACTCTCTGTAACTGAGGAGGACATCTGCCAGTCTATGACGCTCTGTATTATATCCATAGTTATACAAAGCTTTGCATTTCGAGATAACTGGATGATTTCTATATGCTAGCCTTTCCGGAATATATTTACTAGCCAGCCAGTTTGGTCTGATATTCAGGGGCATCTCACGGGCTTCTACCAGTAGGGCGTTAGTGGGAGTCGATCTCATCGCTCCCAGACAGGTTCGTATACAGCTGTATTGGAGTTTGACCAGCGTGGAAAGGGTTCGACTATTTGCGTTGCTGTAAAGAATGCTTCCATAATCTATTTTAGATATAATTAAGGCTCTGTATATGGCTAAGAGGATGTGATTTGCACCCCACCGTGTTACGCATAGAATAATGTTTAGAGCTGGGTTACAGGAATTAACTACTTCAGTAATGTGGGGAATCCAACTGAGTTTGGAGTCCAGCACGAGACCCACGAAACGAATATTAGATTTAACAGTAAATGAGTAGATTCCTATTCTGACTGTTCTGATTTCGTTGAGATCTAATCGATTTCTGGTGAAGATTATCACTGAGGACTTTTCAGTTGAGATTTGTAGCCCATTCCGTTTAAACCATTTATCCATGTTCATCATCGTAATTGTTAGGTTGGATAACGCTTCCTCCAGTATAGCCGCCATACAATATATAGTATACAGATATCATCCGCATATTGGATAATTCGGGTGTTTGGATTAACTACTCTTTCCAAATCCCATGTGTATAGAATATATAAAAGTGGACTCAGAATAGACCCTTGAGGTAGTCACCCGTAGGTGTTTCTATTTCCGCGGCTACAGCCTGTACTTCTTTTACTCCCCATTTTATCTGTATTTGTTGAAAAGAAATTTTTTCCTTTATTAAGAGTGCCACACCTCCCTTTCCGTCCGGTCTATCTTCCCTGATGATGTTACATCCCCTGAAATGGATAGGGGCATGTGGCTTAAACCAGGTTTCACTGATAGCTGCAACTGTTATGTTGTTGTCGAACAATTCCTTAGATAGGATGTCTTTATTGGCAATAGCAGATCGAGCATTCCATTGCATAAGTTTTGTCGCCATACGTTAGCCATTGGTTCCTACTACGTTGGTAAGAAGTGGATCGAGTTGGGAAGAATCAGATGGAGCTGTTTGAAATTCTTGAATCATCTTCAGAATATGCAATATCTTCTCTATGAGTGCTACTTGTTGGGGTGGGGGGACTTTTCCTTATCCTGGGGTTGAGGAGACTAGGGATTCTGTGTGATAGGTGTTATTGGTATATGATGGGGGTACATACATTCTTTGATAAACAGGAGGGTAATGGGACTTTTGTGCTTTTGGGGTTGCTAGCCTTTGCTTGTTGCGGCCTACGGTAGTAGTAGTATATACTGGTTGGTTTGGAGAGAGCGCTTTACTTTGGTGACGTGACTCTTGATTTTGTTGGATAGGGATCATAGGACAGTTTTGGAATCCATTTGTTGAGGCTAAACAGGGTGGCTGCACTGCCATTGGAGAGAGCAGGGGGAATTGCTTTTCGTCGTAATAGAGCGAATATGTATGACGATGGGTGGGATACCAATTCGGCATGGGAGAGGCTTTATTATGCGCCGCTGCCACACGTGCTTTTTGTTGTTGAATAATTAGAGGACTTATTCTGTCACTGGATAAATGAGGACCGTGACAATGCACACATTGTGGATCAACTGTGCTGGCACACGTCTCCATAGTATGTGGGCCTCCGCACTTATTGCAGCGGGGAGAGCTGTGGCATTGAGTTATACGATGGCCAAAACGTAAACAATTATCACAGACGAGAATTTGTGGGATATGAGGTTCGACTGGGCAACGTGCTCCAAAGATTGCTATGTGGTCCGAGAGGGATTGTGATCTAAAAGTGATCATGCATATTGGTATCGGTATTCTCCTATCATTATTTTGGTATGAGTTCTTCTTTCTATCACCTGTAGGATTTCTTCTACTGACAGGCAGGTGTCTACGTCCCTGATAATACCATGTTTGTTTATCAAAAAATTTGGAATGAATGCTTCTAGGTTTCTGTCCTTGAAAACTGTAGATTGAACCAACAAGTTAGCAGAGGCTGCTGAATTGGTTTCGATGTTTAACCTATTTCTCCCGGCCGCTATGATATTGATGATGTCATGCTTATGTGCTGGGCTGTGTGTATAAAGAAGTTTCCCTATTGACATGGGGTGAAGTCTACCAATATTTTTATCCACACTTTCCACAAAGACGAAGTATGGACCCGTGTTTGTGCGGCTGTATCGGTTAATCTTACTTCTGTGTTTACTGGAATTTAAGTTGGGGCTTGTCACCTGGGGGATACTCTTTTGGTTAGTAGGGTTCAGAGTGTTCGATAATATACTTTGAACTCCTACACGATCCGCGGGAATGTTTGTGATATCCATGCCCGTACCCTCGTTTAATGTGGGTTGGGTTGGATCACGGCTATCATATTGATGATCTAATTCTGTGACTGAAGTAGTTTGGTAGAACACCGCTGAAGACATGGAAGCTAACTCCTGGGGCACACTCACTGGATTGTTTAACGTTCCAGTGGACATTTCCTCGTTCGGTAGCTCAGTAGGGTTTCCCTTTATGCGAGACCGTTTAGCAGTTCTTTCTTCCGAATTTACATTGTTCAACACTGCGATCGAGGGGCAGCTTGCAGAAGCGGCGCCGTTACCTGGGAAGTTGAGCGGCTGAAGATGAGATGGCTGTGGCTGGATCCCTTGTTGGAAGTGCATCATCGGCGGGGCTGAAGAGGCTGTTTCTGGAAAATAACACGGCTGCAGTGCCGCGTTGATTATTTGCCCCGTGTCTGGGGGCTCTTCCATGTTAGGGAACGGCCCAGGCACTCAGTAGATGCTAAGTATTGAAGCCTAGTTTTGTATAACTTCAGGCAATTCAAATTTTATACACACTTTTCACTACACTGACGGACTGTAAGTTCACTTGACTGTTTACCAGACTGACTAAGCTCCGGAACACGGAAGTGATCGCTATGAGCGCATCAGCTAGACTGACGCTGTGTATCTTCCCGAATGAAGGACACAACACTCTCATAACTTCTCAACCCATAAACATAGAAATTCATAGATACACAATATATTGATTCTAACCAGTCTCACATGTCATAATTTAGTGAAGGAGTGTTCAAAATTCACAAACGTTTTGAAATTCCTGAATCAACCTTTAGCGATGTTATGTTATTAGGAGTTCTCGGATTTTTTTAGGCAAAAACCTATTTTGTTCTTGACTGAAATACATGAAAATAACTTTATATGTGTGTGCGATTTATGGACATTTAAGGACGTTATTTGCGGTTGTATGGTGCCTAAAAATGCCTAAATTGTCGCTAGAACATATTTTTGCCTATTTCACGTATTTATCTTTCGAATAACAACAAAAGTGTTTTTAACTCAGAAAAAACACAAATATTTCTCAAATGTTTATTTCCAACAATTCAAGATAACATGTTTGGGGTCATTGTCACTCGGTCCCTGTTTACTATTATTCGCATTGAACCGTGTGTTCTCATGAAGCACCAGTATGCCGGAAGTACCGACATCCAAATCATCTTTAATTAGGCAATGCATTAATGAGTTTCGCAATTTCTCTACGGATGGAAACATATACTGTGACGTATGCAACAAATAGCTAAGTAAACTGTAACAGTGTACTGAACTGCTCCCACCATTATATTAACAACACTTTAATAGTGTAATTGCCGTACCATGAAGGTTTATTAAGCTTGAATGAAAAATACTCCAGGCGTGCTTCCACAGAATCGCAAAAGTGAACCTCAATTGTAGGTGCGGGGCAGAAATGCAAATAATTTTCAAATATGTAGACGATACGATTTGATTGCTCAAAATAAATGCCCTATTGTGTTTGGTCAATAGTTAAACAATCTGCAAATAGTGAAATTTACAATGTGAGGATGTTAACGTTGCATTGTAAATTTAAACATCTATTTATAAATAATACAATAAAAATAATAACATACAGTAAAAAATAGTAATGCATAATAAAAGTACATTTATATAAATGTATATGGATTTTTGAATCACTACATAAATATTCAACAGATGTGTATTAGACATTCATTTCTCCATCAATACGTGACAAATACACATTCAGAGTTTTATTGATTTTAGATCAACCCAGAAATCTAAAACCGATGAAATTTAATGACGTTCTCCTGAATTACGGTCTTCGATGTTAGTTTTTTTAATTAATTCATTTTTACTGATGATATTTTATAAACAAAACCACAATTTTGATCACATTTTTTTACATTTTCAGAACCTATTTCGCATTGGAACATAACCTGTTTTAGGCACCCAAATCATATTTTTAGAACCTGGAAATCCGAGGTCAAGTTATTATAAAATCTTGGCGTAATTTAATTGCTTATCTTGGCTGTGGTGTTCAATGTCTGGTCGGGATTGTATTAATAATCCCTGATGCATATCTTTTCACATTACGAACAGATTATCATTTCTTCGTCCCATGTCCGTTCACGGAGAATATTAATACGAACCAGGGATTTTAAGCTAAACCATAATATTTCAAACTGTGAAACGTCATCAGAATAGGTTCTGTCATTTTCGCGTGATATTATTTCAAACAAACAGAAACAACCCGCTACAGAGATAAATGTATAGGGAAGGATTGAAAGATTTTTTCAGATATACATCATGGGTATCAAGTTAAAGCTGTCCACCCACCAACAATGAAAATGTTTGTTTTTTGTTCATGTTATTGGCGTGAAACCATAAAAATCTGATTCAAATTTATTTCCGAAACCATTGATCCCAAAATTCCTTCATAATGTACTTCATAAGTTACAAATTTACAAAATTTGTAAAGTGACAGGTAGGTAGCATGTTAAACGTTATTGGAAAACTACAGCGCAATTCTATGATTTATGTTTCCGCAAAATAACATAGTGGATTGTTTTAACAATTATGATTCTTCAGTAGGTATTTTTTCGACAAAACGTTATATACTTACATCATTCGGTGGAGAAATCTAATTTTCTCAATGGAAAATTTTTGAATTATTCATATAATTTGATTCTTTCGCAACTGAGGAAATGGCCCATCATATCCAGAAAAAAATTATATTGATTTATATCTATACAATTTGAAAAGCAATAAAATTATGGATTCAATTTAATAATTACTTTTTTTATTTTCTTAAAGTTTGTAGAAACCAAACTTTAAATTTAATAGTATTTATATGATCAAATACCCTGAGTGTGAGATTTTTATGTTTATTTTTAAATCTAACTCGCTCAACCAAAACCGAATTTTATACATTAGGATAAGACTTTCAGAAGGTACTCATTTTTTTTTTTTTTTTTTTTTTGCTTCTATAGAAGGAAATGATACAGTTTTAATATTTCATATTTCTGTCCTATGCCATAGTAGTTTCCAAATGCCAACAGTTTGGCAACCTGCCTTGGCAACAATAAGTTTAAACCGTATGAATCAGAAGTTGTTCTTATCTCTTCGGCGATGGAGTTACATTACTTTACACAACTGACATTCTGAACTTATCACTGTTCAAGAATATCTAATTTTAGCTCCTTTCTCATACTTCCTGATTTTTCACCACTAGAAACAAGATTTGTTATCAATCATAAATGTGATCGTTTAATATTATCTGCTATATTTTTTTAAGAAAGTATTGGTTTCTTGGGAGTGGAGTGGTAGCTCGATGGTAAGATGCAGGTTCTGTGTTCAAGAAGAGCTTTACGGTACTTAATTAATCGTAGCAATTCCTCTGAATTTATTTAAATTGTACTTGAATGTTATAAACATTAGTGAAACTGTAGTGAAACTAAATGCAGTTTTATACTATGTAATAATTTTCAGTAAATAATCGCTTATATTCGACGATGAAGACCTCAAGCCCGATTCCCGGTATGTGCAGGAATATTCACAGATTTTTTATCTCAATTTTATCTATGTTTAGTTAATATGGAGTAAACTTGAATCGTTTCTTGGCTGAGATTCCACCTTCAGGTTCTTTTTTTTTTTTTTTAACTGCTTAACGTCTCTTACACGTTCAAGTGCAGATCCCGTAGGAATACCTGCCATAATTGCTTAGTATATCTCTTTTGAACGGTGGAATCTGCATGTTTCTTTCGAACTGAGCTAAATTTTTAGGTATTTTAGAAAAAAAGAGTGGTTAATGGGCCTACCTGTATTACAACTGAGGGGTTCTCAGTTCGATTAAGTACTGAATAATTGCGGACTCTCAGCCTGAACTTAAGCTCTAGCAAAACTTTAATTTGTGTGTGTAAAGTCCGTTAGAACGCTCCACGGTTGTGATTTTACGTTAAATAGAAACATTACTAGGATATGAAGTCTTCGCGGGTTCTCCGGCGACCTTTCGTTATGATGTTTCTGATGTTATACAGGGAGCACCAGAGCTGCACTGGCGATGTATAACATCAGAGCTGAAGACGGCGGCAGAGCTAGCCGCCGAAAGCTCGTTTTTGTATTTCTTCAACGTCTCACGGCGGAGAATCCGCAAAGACTTCATATTATCGATACCCCGGGAAAGCCTTCGTTCTCAAGTTACTAAGATAGGGTAAGAAACGGCGCAAGAAGAAATCAAAAGTTGTAGCTCTATTTTATGAAATTTATTAATTTATCCCCGATTATTAAACTGATTCAACTTTATAGAACTGGCAGCTTAGTCTCTAATCACTAGAGAATTGTTTATATTATGAACTTCACTTAGTCCTACATTACTAATAACTCTGTCGTTATATTGGTGGGTATTTTTTCTTGTGGTATTTTAAAATTGGGGCGGTTACCTCTTGCCTCGTATTTACGTGTTTATTGTATTGTGTGGCTGACTGTGGTGTGAGTACAGTGTGTTGAAGGGTAGCTACTTAACCCAGTCAGGTTAATTCAGGTCTACTCTTCCGAAGGACCGAGCATGGTGGGTGAGTGGTTAACGCTCTAGCCTCGCATTCGGGATGGCGCCGGTTCGAATCTCCGTCCCGGCATCCAGATTTGGGTTTTCCCCAAATCACTCCAGGCGATTGCCGGGATACTTCCTACAAAACCTTGGCCGAATTCCTTCCCGTTCCCTGTCTCCAGTCCTATCGCACCTCTAATGACATCGACGTCGATGATAAATAAAAAAAAGTAGTCTTCCGAAGGATACCTGCGGAGTCAAACAGACGAATAACCATCAACAGTGCCATACACCTCACTCCTCAAGCAATGCGAAGATGTTTGGGATCTACCCAAGACATTGGTAAACAATATGGTGCACCACCACCTTTCGTGCTGTTCCGCTCAGAACTCAAAACAGCTGACTTCTTGTTAGGCGCAGGGAACTATGGCTGTGCCTCAGCCTACGGAACAGGTTAATACTATCATTTTAAGAAAATAATCTCGTCCACATCCCGAATGTTGATTCGATCTTCCCAAAGGTAGCATACTAAGCCATTGTTTCACAGGCCAATTCCTTTCGTCTGAGACCTACTGTTTAACATGGAATATCACTGAAAGTCCTGGAGTGACGAAATATTATTCTTAAAAATTCCTGGCCCCAACTGGATTAGAACCCGCAACTTGCCCCGGAATTTTTGAAGCATGCGCTTTAACCATATTTTTTGTTTTCCTTCTTCATTTTGGCTTCTCTGCCATTTGTCTCTTACTCAGTCCTGATGTTTTCTTACTTTATTCATTTATAACACTCACAAAGTTTGTGAAAGGAGCTTTTCTTTTGAGCTGGTTTAATTTTGTTGTACTCTTCTACTAAGTAAAACCAGTATTCTTGTTTTGTTTTGCTCTTGTTTGAGAATGTGTAGTAGACGGTGTGTCCTAGTAAGCACATTTTAACATTATGTTTTGTGTCGGGATGTGCTTTCCTCTGTGGTCTTATTAGTTCTTCGGTTCTGATCTTATTTTTTGAGGTTCTGTTTATTATGGCCACTTTTTCTTTAGTCCATTACCATATTTCCTTCGCTCCTTCACACTAAAATTTGTGGTCTAGGGTATCGGTTTGTTGGCATTGGCTGCACTTGTTTGTATTGCTGAAATGTATTGAATATAGTTTCTCTTTAGTGCCTATCATATCATTAACCACTTTGTATCACGTGGGTTTAACCGCATGATTTAACGTTTTATTGTTGATATTTTTCAAAATTTGTTACCAACTGAAATGTTTATATTTTTCTTCTTGTCGATTCTTTTGGTTTTGACTATTCATTTATAAATAATGCTCCGCACTTCAACTCTATGTAAACGGCCTTTTGTTTTGGAAAGAGGTACTGTTGCATATTTTATCTTAAAAATGTTTCCTCTCAGTATTGAGTTACAAGTGGTCAAGTGGCTTCCAAGAAGGTAGACATCAAAAATTGTATTTTGAATGAATGGCAACAGCAGTGGAACAATTCGGAAACAGGAAGTAGAGTATTTGAAATTCTTCCTGACATCAGAGAGAGGATACGTATGAAGCACTTCAATCCATCCCGAGGGTTAATACATTTCCTCACCGGTCATGGACCGTACGAAACATATCTTTGCAGGATCGATAGGGTAGTGAATGATCTATGCGCGTGCGGATCTCCAGGAACAACTGCACATAAACCGTTTGAATGTGCTTTAGCTGATGATGAAATCAAACATTACAGAGTGAAGCTCATGGGGAAAATAATCACGGAAATTCTAAAATACAACCTCCCCTTAAATGAACTCGACAAGCTGGCAGATGCTGTGTCAGATGCAGCCAGGGAGCGGTATCGGCTTCAGCATAGCCAGCAACCTGCCGGAACACAGCATACCATTTAAGAAATGAGACAAGATACTCTAAACGGACGAGATACAAACAACTAACTTGGAGACCATTAGACCTGTTCAGAACGGATTTCGATCCCCCGAGTATATGTCGAAGGGTATTTATTCCATATGTCTGTGTTACAATTATTTCTTCAAAATGAGCCCTAGGTATCAAGAAATTAACGCACAAACATATGTGAATAACGTTTAATACTATAATTTTAATGTGTTATTTAAAAGTTTCAGCGTGGTGTATGCTGTAAGGCTTTAACTTCCCATTTTGCGAACCTGGGTTCAAATCCCCATCCTGACAAATATTTTTATTTCTTTCTTTTTTACATGCAGTAATCATTGAGCGTTGATTTTATTTCATTTAAAATTCATTTTCGAATTTTTATTATGCGAAATAACTTTTAAAACAAAATATTACAGAATATTATTTCATTGTTTATTGTTGATAAGTTTATTGTTTATGTGTTTTTTAATGAAACAGGTATATTTCATTTTCGTCGTTTCTATACTTGTATCTCTACAATTAATATCGTAAAGTAAATATATTACAGCCATAAGGTCGGGGTTTTTCCCCCCTTCCACAGTTATACTTATTTCCGTGCAGTGGTGGTAGCATGTAAATGTTTGAAAATAACAAATGTCTGTTATTTCGCATAATAAAAATTCGTAAATGAATGTTAAATGAAATAAAATCAATGCTCAATGATTACTGGATATAAAAAAACATTTTGCAGTATGGGGATTTGAACCCGGGTTCGCAAAATGGTAAGTAAACACCTTACCTCATACACCACGCTGAAACTTTTAAATAATGTACTAAAATTATAGTATTTAAAAGTTATTCACATATGTTTGCGCGATACCTAGGGCTCATTTTGAAGAAACAATTGTAACACAGACATATGGCGTAAATACCCTTCAACATATACTCGGGGGATCAAAATCCGTTCTGAACAGGTCTGATGGTTCCCAAGTAAGTGGAACGGTGATGCCGGAAGTGGTGCTTCTGCAATTTACCGAAGCTTATTCTTCAACGGATGCCAGCGTTAAACGAACTTTTGAAAACTCAAGATGTTTAGTTATTTAGTATTAGTGGGTAACAGTTTTTACTAACAGGTTGATAATTTACAGTGTGTAGTAATAATAGTTAATTATTTGTACCATTTTCGTAGTGTATAGGATTAGTGTTTATTTTACAAAATTATGTTTAGAATAAATTTTATTACAGTATTAAGGAATAACGGTTAGTTGTAGATCCTAGAGAACGAACCATCTGAATGTACAGATAAATAAATAAATAGCAAGAGGGGACCCGGAGCAATGGAGAATAACGGCACTGACATAGGGTCACCCTGTCTTACAGACCTTTTCATTTGCACTGCTTTTGTTCTGAAGCCATTGGCTAAAACTTTTGATTCTGCTTCATGTAGCAATTTCTGTATAATTTGGATAAAGGAGTTACTGAATCCCATTCTCTCTAATGTCTTTCGTATGTGCTTGTGACTGACCCTGTCGAAGGCTTTATTAAAGTCGATAGACAATAACTGTGCATTTATTCCTGTTACTGCTGCGGCCGCGATGATGTCTCTATACTCGCTTAACGTCCCCACAATTGTTCTGCCAGGTATTGCACGAACTAGGTGTTCCGCTACCACTGAGCTAGCTATCAGAGCGCTTAAGCCGACCATCATGTAGAGTAATAACGTCTCTGCTTGGTGTTGCCTTACTCTGCATATAGACTTCCCTCAGCGCCTACCACAGTGTTCCGGTCGAATCTGCGATAACAGACGATAGCAAGCAGCCGCAAGCTTTGCTTATCAGTCAGCATGAAAATGTAAATCGTCTCGAACTTTATGTCCAGCTTAATATTTCTCAACTTCTATCCTGTTTTGAATCAACGAAACTAGTTAAAAGGCGGAATTGGACACCGAATTATTACAGTCATCTCAGGCTATATTTAGTCACCAATTCGATCGTTTGTACATACAGTACTGTATGAGTGATTTTATAGCAGATTTATACGTCGTATGTTTTGAATTCTTATTGCTGTAAATATTTGGTTATTGGAGATTCTTAATCACTTGCTTATAATTTTTGCTGTATTATTTGCTGGCGTTCAGTATTCTCATAAGGTTTCTGCATGCTTATCTTCATACACTTTTTTTCCGACGTTACCTCAACTTCTTTATATCTACGACTCAGCTAAGGAGTGGCCAAGTAAACTTCTTTCTTTTTTTGCTTACGGCTTTACGCCTCGTCAACGTCGAGGTCATTAGAGGCGCGAAAGGACTGGGGGCAAGGAACGGGAAGGAATTCGTCTATGGCGCTTTGAAGGAGCTATTCGCGCATTAGCCTTGAGTTTTTTTCGTAAAACCGTGGAAAACCCAAATCTTATTGGCCAGACGGGAATTCAAACCCGCGTCCTACTGAATCCGAGGTCAGAACATTACCACTAAACCACCACACTCAAACCAAACGTTATGGAAGCATTTGAAAACTTATTACTCTACAGCTAACTGTTATAACACCACAGTTAAAATATCGTTGGATTACTTAAGTGAGCTCATATGGTGAATCGAATGGTTACAGAAATCTAATAGCTCCCTATTTGAGAGTTAAATGTATAATCCAAATTGGGTCACTCAAAGTAACGATTAAGTAGCTTTTCAGAGGCCATCTCTCTTCTGCTTCCAAAGAGGTATACACCATTTCAATATTCAAACGTAATTTTCGATGTAATTCCAACAAACAAACCTTGCCTACTGGTAATGTATCCATGTAATTAATCCCACTATAAGTACAGAATTTTCTTTAATCGTATTCATTTTAGAAGATTGCTTGTATTCTTAGAGAGAAAAAAAAACAGGCATATGTACATTACTATAATATTTCAAAGTTTATTTCATGTTCCGTGTAACTTTGCAAGAAATAATAATCAAGAATCCCATACTCTAGTTTAACAAGTAGAGTAGATTTGACCCGACGGATTAGGTGAAAGACAGACATACAGACAAAGAGAGATAATTTTGGCTTACTTCATCATTCGTCAAGATGACTGTTTTGGACGCGGCGTTGTGGAGGCACCCATCTAGTATCCATAAAATAATACAACACTTGTGGTTGTTGTGAGTAACGAGCAGTGCAGTTCCCTTTTCTATCGGGGAGAGTTTTTATAGATCGTCTAACGGCAGCCATTGGTGACTTTCTTCATCGTTTCGTAGACAGAAGGTACTAACCACCTTAACCACCACAAACCAAACGAGTTGCTCCCACCTCTCTGGTCTTAGGGGTGAATCTATAGGAAACCCAGAGATATTGCCTCTCTCTGGCTTCTCACTTATTTAATTTAATTTTCCCAATTTCCGCTTTGAGCAAGCAACATCATTCAGTGCCTCTAATGACTGCTATCTTTCTATATAAAATATGCATCAATACATCCCTTTAGCTAGTTAATTCTACATCCGAACAGTTCCTAATAATTAACACTTTATTTCGTCTCGTCGAACCAGTGGTGTATCACCACTCCTCCCGTCCTCCGCATACTCAACTGTTTTGTGTTCAATTTACTTCGAAGTGTCCTGATGAATTGACGTCTTATCCGAGCTAGGTGAAAAAGTCAAATTGAGCGGTACAATAAGCATCTACATTACTTTGTATTCATGAATGGGGAAAATTTTTATAAATGGTACGTCATACAGCTGAGGTGTTGAAATTGAAATAGATACTACTAATCTTACGACCTGCTCAGCATGTGCTGAATCCGGGGATAAGCCACAGATCCCAACAGTAACACCTTAAAGAGCGCACGGCTGGAAAAAAGACGTTAAGTACTCATCATAGACATGCATGATTTATCATTACCATCTGCCTGCCTCCTAACCGTATAAGAATGGTCCATGTTTGTTTAATGTTATTCTGTTTGAAAGGAGGACACTGATACCGTTTCAGATTCTCATAGATAATTATGGGAACCGCATTCAAACCCTCACTCGAGATTTCAATCTGGGCCAATTTTTCGTCCTCTATCTACTATATAATTTCGTAAGGTCACCCAGTCACCTCGATAGCTATTGGCTGGACAACCCTGTCACGTGTCTTCGTACGCAAATTAACAGCCACCAGAGATTAGAAGAAATTTGAGGTTATGCCCACAATTTAATAGCTAAGCAACTTCTACCAAATTAACTGTCATAATACATTCATAAAGTTTGCTTTTCGTAGCGAGTCATGGTTATTAGGTTTTTTTTTTTTTGTAACTGCTTTACGTCTCTTTTTAACATCGAGGTCTTTAGAGACGGGAAAGGATGGGGGGCAAGGATGGGGGCAAGGAATGGGAAGGAATTCGGCCATGGCCTTTTGAAGGAAGCATCCCGGCATTTGCCTGGAGTGATTTGGGGAAACCATGGAAAACCCAAATCTGGATGCCCGGACGGGGATTCGAACCGCCGTCCTCCCGAATGCGAGGCCAGAACGCTAACAGTTACACCGCCCCGCTCGGTGAGTCATGGTTAAAACAATATTGATAAACTTAACATCTGAAAAAAAAACGTCGAACTGCTTTTCAGGAACATGTTGCTAATGAAAACACCGCAAGAAAACTTAAATTACTCATGGTCTCTGTTATAACCAAGAATTCCAATTGTAATTCCGGTCTAGGTTAAATTTCAATTTAATCAAAACTTTTGCTAATGTTGTTGCTTGACCGAAATTTATACATTACGATTTATTTGCTTTTACCTGTTTTGCTGACGATTTACGTTAATGGTCTTTGCTCATGGTTGCTGTACTAAGTTATTAGTTCTTTAAAATGGACATCGGACCAAATATGTTACCGAATCGAGTATTCTGCCAATTCATTTCTTCGGAATTGCTCAACTGTTTAATAATCTGGAATCTTATTAAGTTTTCTAGTCGTTACAAACACTTTGACCAAAGATTACATTATGAATGCCCAGCAGATAAGAAAAAAATAAAAATAAAACCCCAATGTGATGCTATTGAAGCAGACGGAAAAAACATCCCATTCACATTGAAGCACTGTTCCAAAGAGGTCAGAAATATGGCTGGCAGTCAAACCAACCCATCAGTAGATTGTGAGAAACTTTGAAAGAAAATGTTAGTGCTACTACACGCTTTTTGAACCATATAATAGTCAATAGGTTATATTTATTTTCTATTCTTGTTTTACTGATCTGAGGCCAAAGTACCAAAACTTATATTTCTGTTTACTTTTAATTGCAGTTTTACTAGTATGACAAGTGAGATAATAAGGTATATAATAAGTGTTCTATTTTGAGAGTAAAGGTTATGCTTACCTTTTAGAGGAGTTTGAGAAACTCATACCTCAACAAACAAAGAAGAAAAAGTGTGTTGTTGTTGGCACTTCGATAAAAATGAAACGTACTACTCTTGCAACTAACTTACGGAATTCGAATAATTTTGACAAGTTAGCTGCTAATTTTCAACTGATACTATGTCACCAATATGCACTGTAGAAAAATATTCATTTAGGGACCTAATTGCAGATGTTAACCAATTATGAAACCCATCGGAAATTATGTGACACCGCACTTGCAATAAAAAGAAATTAGTAAAGAATCTGTGGAATAAAAGTAAAATGTAAAACCAGCTTTGAAAGCAGTTTATTTTGTATGCTTCACGACAGGTATTTGGTCTTCATTTAAGATAAGCTATCTGCGTATGACGGTTCATTGAATTGATTGAAAGTTTGTAACACGTTTGAAAGAATAAGTGCTACTCTCTTTTTACTTGATATTTAAGGGATTTCGTAAATTTAATACGGTAGCTGTGCTAATTGTTGACATACATTCTGAGTTTGATTTAAAATTATCAAAAATTATGAAGACAATTACTAACAATGAATAAAACTTGTTCAAAGTTTTTCAAATGTTTGGGAAACCCAATTTGGGAACATATTCAGTATGTGATAGAGATGCAGCTAACATTGAAAATATTGAAGTTGATGATGAGTTACTACGACACTATTGAGAAAATTTTGCAAACTGTGTGGAGATCTGAAGTCTATTAATTGCTTAATCATGACAGATGTGCTTCTCATACATTGCATTTAATTGCTTCACGAGGTATAGACAAGTTACGTCAAAACATCTCGTGCAATAAACATAATGATGCGGCAATGGCAAAATGTCAAGCACATTGAAATCTGTGTTCAAGGTCTCCAAAAGGGTCTGAAGAGTGAGTCTACTGGAAAATCCACCACTTCTATGTTCAACCCAATATAATTATTACTATTGTTCTGTTCAAGATCTTCAGCCAGTAAAGGAGACTGAATGAAACTTTCAGAAAAGTAGGTTTGGCAGCTATTATTCATATTGAAATTCATTTTCTTAATGAACAAATAAATTGTGCAAAATAATTGCTGCAGACATCAGAAGTTCCTAGAGGGAGGAAGATACCTTCTACGATTGTTTACTGTCGGAATTAATGAGAATGCAATGAATGCTAAAAACAGTGTACAGAACCTACATCGCGTGGTGTGTTGATAGATATAATTAAAGTAAGCCTAAAAACGCATTTTGGGAGATAATATTCATTAGAAGAACACAACACAGAGGAGATAACTTATTATAATCTGTATCATTTTTAAAGCTCAAATTGTTGCTAAAGGAAAACAGAGAATATATAAAATAATAACTTGTTGTTGAGGTACTAAATATAAAACAAAATTATATATAAATTAAATATAATCCAACTGGGAAAAAAGTAAAAGAATTAATATTATTATATGTTTGTAGAAGGCTCAGATTCTTCTGCGGCCAGTAACGATGCTAACATTAATATACACATAAAATACTGCAGTATTTATATGATAATTGTACTTGTTCAGACTGTCTAAATAAATAATCAACAGGACGACTTGTTTGAACGAATAGTACTGTTGAATCCATTAATTAAGTGAAATAAATTATATTAATAATAAATTAACAAAAAGGATTTTATTTTAATGAAAGTATTTTTTAAAATACCTATTTTGCATTTTGTATTTAAATGCTAACATTTCAAACAAGTTTTTATTTTGAATTTGAAATATAAACACAAGAAAGTATTTGCATTTTGTATTTAAATGCTTTTAAAACCTATTTTATATGTCTCTGAGCGTTACTATATCTCTTCGACTCCTGTACATGTTGTCTATGATCCTTATATTTTTGTTTGACGGATGTCTAGTTTATGAAGTGGAGTTTCGGGGTCCTGCAACAGCCATCAGGACGCGGGGTGCGTGACTGGTCTATCAGCTGCGGTAGCGTGCATCCGTACTGGCGGGTTCCGTCCTGTATACAATATCATGGTTGTTTAATCTTTGGTTTTAGAAATATGTTTTCATAACTTTGCTCAGAGATGGCACGTGATGGACGTGAATACTTAGGTCATTACTCATGGATACCTCTGATTGGCCCCTGATTGCTGGAGTGTCTGGGAGTGCGGCTCTTGCCTGGGGAGTGGTGGCGCCGCTTCCGCTTGCTGGACAAGGTTGCACATTGGAAGATTGATAGGAGATACCGTTTAAAACCAATAAACCAATACAGTGATATTAAGATTTAGCGTATAGTACGTTACAAAGCATTCTGCAATTGATGGAGTCAAGATGTTGAATTGTTATATAGACTTAAAATTTGCAGACCAGTCCATTCAAGAGGTAGAGTGCGTGAATATTGATCATAATTTAAATTGGAAGGTACATGTATCTGATTTACTAAAGCGATTGGGTGCAGCCACATTTGCAATTCGTACAATTTCAGCTATACGTGATCTCCGTATGAGGCAGCTAGTTTATTTTGCTTATTTTCACTCCTTATTGTATACGGAATAATATTCTGTGGCAATTCTACCCATTGAGACAAAGTGTTCAGAGCTCAAAAGCGAGTAGTAAGAATTATGTGTGGGATTAGTAATAGAACTTCATGTGGAGAGCTGTTCAAGAAGTAAGGGATTTTAACATTGGTGGCTGAGTATATATACACATTGATGTCCTTTGTAGTCACAAATTATACTTTTTGTAACAAATAGTAAAATACACAACTATGGCACTAGAAGTAAAAATAATCTTCACAAGGATTACAAGTCGTTGTCATTTGTTCAAAAGGGGGTCCGATATTCAGGGATACATATCTTCAATAAGCTCCCAATAAACATTAAATGTCTAGCGGATGATAAGAATAAATTCAGGAAAAAATTGAAAGAATTTTTAATTGACTACCCCTTCTACTCTGTTGAAGAATTTATTTCTAAGGTATCTACAAAATAAACTGTCAGTAGTTTGTGGAAATGTAGAGCCAGTATCTTAAATTGGGATCAATGGAAAATGAATGTATTGTATTGTATTAATGTTGAAAGAAGTTCGAGAAATTATACGAAAGTGTAAGAAGTTACTTGAGTTGAATTGGTGAAATTTATTTGAAGAGAGGCATATTGGATAAATAATTATTGGTGAGAAAATAAGGATTGAAGTTGAAAGTTATGAAGGTTTATTTTCAGGTGAAGGTAAGAAAGAAAAGTTTCCAAGATTTACCTTCGAAAATATGGCGTGACAGCAGCATCGAAGAATGGTCTAGAGAAATAACGTGTCATGATTCTTATCTTCTTTGGGGGCATAGCATAAGATAAAATAAGGTAAAGAATTTACTGTGTAATATACATTAGGTATTGTAATTACGTATATAGATGGCGTAACTGGTTGAGCAGTACTAATTCCTGAACGGAGGATGTAAGGTTATTAAAACACGAAACTTTAGTCCTCATGTAAGGAGTAGTTAGGATATGTAGTGCCCCAGTGTAATCATAATCAGTATACAGTAGCCTTATAAAAAGGGTTGCGTCGCAAGTGGTCATAATGTCAGTGTATCATCTCCATTCTACAAATCATCGTAAAGCACAGGTTGTCGGGTTCGATTTGCCAAGCTAGAGCTGTCGATAGGAGCAGAGCTGGTTGTTGGTATGAGATGCCGAACACACAACAGAAGCCGTTCTGTAATACTGAATTTGTTATAAGTTAATCAGTTAAGACGATTAAAGTTGCAAATACGGAATTTGTCCTGCCGGCAGATGAAGAATGATATGTTGTTTTCCTTAGCTTACTGACAAAGACAAAATCTGTTGTTTGTGGCGTTTGTCGACAGAAAAAGTGTAATGAATTAAGCAAGCATTGGCTTCCAGTCCAAGAAAATAAACTCGACAAGCCAACCGAGAACTGAAAGTACTATATCAACCGATAGTATCAAAAATGTTGGAAAAGCGATTGCTTTTCAAACCGTAACACTGGATAATGGATATGCTACATAGAGTTGGGGGTGTGTTTGAATACCGAGTTATGATTTCTTGTGATTATTAGGTACAATAATAGCCAACCAGTTGCTTAAATTTTTGATTTATTACTCTTAACTGCAGTTTCGACAAACATAAGCCTGTCTTCTTCAGAAGTACATTTAAAGGTTCATAGACGGATGCAATATACAACTTCTGTTATTTTGCACTATGTCAACAATTTCAAACAGGACTACTGCTTGCGTCATTGCATCCACTGTCTGCATAGGGTGGGAGATTTCCGCCAACTTGTGATGGTCACATTGAAACATGTCTTAAAATGTCCTGTATCTTGTTTTGTAATACTCTTTCACAATCTTCTTACCTCCCGCATCATTTCCGAGATACGTTCATTTCGTACTTTATCTGTTCACTTAATATGCAGCATCCTTCTATAGTACCCTGTTTCAAATGCATCAGTTTTCTTTCTTTCTGGTATTCTTAAAGTCCATGTTTGGCTACCATGCTGTGCTCCACACATACAGTTCTTTCTGAGTGCTGGATAATATTTGAAATTAAAAGATTTTTCTATTTGATAAAGACTCTTTTCGGTTGTGCTCTTAAAATCATTCCTCCTTCGGCTAAAAGAGATGATTCTACTTCCTAAGTAACAAAAATCACTTATTTCTCCTGTCCCATCCGATTATACAAACCCAACGTCTATTGGACGTTGTTGTGAGCTGTATATAAGAAAGTGTAAGATGTCCCTTATTTTTTGTCAAACATTTGTTTTATTACTTACTAGAAATCTAAAGGACATCCGAACTGACAGTACGTACTCTCTAGAAGTATCAGCTGATAGTTGCTGAAGATACTTCAAATAACTGTAACTATACTACACTTCAAAATAATAATCTTCTGATTCTAATAAAATATTTTATTTTTCAGCGCAGTCTGCTTCGAGGTAGGCGAAGCTGGGGGACTTTGATCACATCCATTGTTTAGGATTGCTCCGAATGAGCGGAACAGGCTGCGATTTTAGCGCCACCTCATCAATCTCTTGACGTACTGATGCTTATACGTATTATTTTTCTCTCGTACTATTTGGGATTCAAATTCACAGAGTAATGATTAGTTTTGGTTCAAAGCAACCTCTTCCACACATAATATTTTTGAATTGCAATTTATGGATCTAGCTGCAGATTATTGTATGAAATTCTCTTTTCTGCCTGCTATTGTTTGATCTGTGGTCTGACACAACTTTTTGAGGGAGTCAAAACAGAAGATCGCAGTGAATGCAGAAGAACACTTTTGCAGGTGAATTGTTCTCTCCTGCTCTAGTAAGTTTAAGAAAATTACGTCATTAACAGCGTAAAGCAAGACGGCCACACCGTTTGCTGCTAAAGGAACAGCTTTCCGCTGGTGTACGAGATGCAAGCTATTATTGCGATACTTCTCTGGTACAGACTGGATTCTTGCTCAGTCCACTGTCACCAAACAGTGCCGATGTTGCTTTGGTTTCCGTTCCAAATGTTCTCACACTTTCAAGCTTTGACCGAAACACAGTAAGTTCGACTTCAGTTTTGTGGATGGTTTTCTCGTGTGTAAATGTCTATGTGACTTACTGTGAACTTCGTCATTGAGATGACCACAGATTCAGAAATTTCATGCACTTTAATTCTGTTATCCATTGTAATATCATTTTTAAATAATTAATTTTAAACATTTTAACATCTTTAAATAATTATTGGTATTTTGATCTTAACACAGTGTAACTGCTCGTATCTTCTAAAGTTAGTAAACCACTAATACACTCTTCTAGTCGGAGTTGAAAACTGTTCATAACGTTTATCATGATTATCTCTGTTTCCTTTTGCATTTCAAAAGTAATATCTAAGAAACGCGAATTTCTTTCTTTACTGTTTTTCACACATTATCATCCTTGATCGAAAGAATTTAACCATATAGTCAAAGTAATAGATCAGCTTGACTTACGTTTGACGTGAAAATGTCTAGGAGCAAGTGACAACTAATAACAAGAATCCGTTTTGGAAACCAGTGACAAATCTTACAATATTTTCACATTCATTTTCACTGTGGCTAGCATATGTATACCTGTCGTATTTTTGGGATGTTGAAAAGTGCAACAGTGTGTTTGAAATGGTTTGAGGGAATGAAACTGTGGAGTTCCCCAGCTTACTTGAAAGAATATCGAAACACATTTTATTATAATATTTCTTGTAGAGCGTCCTGGCGGCTCAAGCGTGTGACTGGTGATCGAGAGGTCCCTGGTTCGAATCCCTGTCTCGGCGGGAATTTTCATAAGCCCTTAACCCAACCTTCGCTTCTGGCACAGCTTACTGTGTAATGTGAAGTGGTTCGGATTCCACGTTAAACTGTAGGTCTCTAGTTGTCTCTGATGTGAACACATCCACAACAAAATTCAAGCCAAACGAAGGTTTAACGTGATCCTCGTTGGCCCAATCGAACTTACATACACACTGTAAGGATAGACAAAGATTAGACTATATAAAGCAAATATTTGAGGACATGGATTGTAATGTCTATGTTCATGTAGGAAAAGATGTAGGACTGCATCAAACAAATCTAGATGCTGATGATAGCGAAAAAAATCAAGATTAAAAAAATCAGAAATTTGTGGGTAGGGGATTTCCATGCTTGCGAGCTCTCTCATCATTTTATTTGGTGCTGTAATTTTTTATTTGTGTATTTCATTTTTCATCAAACACAATGTGATTCCGTTTTCTAATCGCTCGTGGATAGAATGAGTAAAGAAAATAACGATTCAGGATCTGATTTCTCTAAAAACATATGCTTGGAGTATAGCCCTGAATGAGGGTGAATCATGGAGCATAGGAATGGCGCAAGGAAAAGGCTGGAGTCGTTTGAGTTCTGATGCTACAGACGAATGCTTAAGATAAGCTGGATGGATTACGTCACTAATGATTAAGTATTCAGAAGAGTTTCCGAGGAACGAAATTTCTGGATGGACTTACAAAAAAGAAGAGACAAGATGTAGGCTGTGTTTTGCCACATAAGGGTTTACTTAAGATGATTCCTGAAGAAAAGATAGAAGGAACAAACTACGGAGGAAATGGAAGATTAAACTATATTAACCAAATTTTGAACGACATTGAATGCAGTAGTTATATATAATTAAAAAGGAAGACAGAAAAGCAGCATACATTGAGAATTGCTCTACAGCAAACCCCGGATTGATAAATAAAAGAAGATAATATCTTTCCTCTTATCGGATCATCTCGTGACTGTTTTCTTTTCCTGCCTGCCTTAGAATCTAAATTTTAACACTCTTTGAGATATTATTATTTATTGCCGTGGAGCTCATGGCCTGATGACAATTTCCATTCGTATCCAATTAACCTATTTACTTGTCAGGGTAGCACTAAACATAAGCCGAAAGAATACAGACTGTCATATAAAATTACAAGACCACCAAGTTGAAGTTGTTGACCAATTCAGCTACCTGGGGAGCATAATACCTAGTACCAGTAGAAGTTAGTTAGAAATAATGAATACAGTAACCAAAGGAGGCAACTTCTACAGTAACGTGCGGGGCATACTATGGGACATGAAGGTTCCTCGAAGAACAAAAATTGTCTTGTACAAATCATATCTCATTCCTATTCTCACATATGTTTTGGAAACATGCACACTAACATCACGGACCTTAGCAAGATCCAAGCATGTGAAATGAAGTTTCTTAGAATGGCCCTCTAGAAAACTAGACTTGACCACATAAAGAATGATGAGATTAGATCAAACATAGAGCTAAGGGAAGCCATGGAAGAGAGACTTAGGTCATCATGACTTAAGTGGTTTGGGCATGTCAAGAGTACAAGATTACCAAAAACTTATTTGGAAAAAAGGATACTGGGCAAAAGACCAGTGGGAAGACCAAGAAGAAGATGGACAGACCAACTGAAGGAGGACATAGAGAGAAGAGGCTGGAACTGGGAATATATCACGGACAGAGAAACTTTTCTGGATAGGCGACAGTGGAAAACGATTGTCCATAACAACCAGGACAGAAACACAAGGAGGCTTATAAACCTTACAGGGGAAACTGGATGTGGTTCCCAACGATAATGATGATGACCTGTCAGGGGGGTCAAATTAATCGTCATATTTATGTGGCGCTTTTCCAGTGCCCATGCAGGAAATCTCCACACTTAATCTGAGTAATATCTCAGGTTATGTTATGGCGGAAAATTGATTTATCTTTAACAAAATTTTGTCAACACCAGCTCCCATATACATTTCATCCTACCTGTGTATATGATAATACGTATAAATCTTTTTTAATTTATCAGTTTGCTCGTTTTGATTGTGATTGCCACTAACTGCTCAATATTTATGCCTTTTTATTATGCTCTGTAATTTCTTCATCATCTTAATCTATGTCTGTTTCAGTACCTTGATCAACACTCAATTTTATAAGGAAGTCAAAGTAATTTCTAGATGAATCATTGAATGATTTCCCTAAGCTCATAATATTCTTCATCCTCCCAATTTGTTGCTATCAGTCCTTTGTTTAATTGTTAAATTTTCCTTACTGTGTTGATGTTTAATTTAATTTAATTGTGATCGAGCGCACGCTCCGGTCGCAATTTCCCTGTACACCAGTTTTTCCTCTTTCTTGTACCCACCTACTTTCACTCTCCACGAATTTTAATCTTAAATTCTTTCACCTTTTTTGGTAAATTATTCATCACTTCCCTTGGTAAGAAGCTGTGTATTATCATATTATATCACGTTTTGTACATTTACTTCAATTCATTATTTTTTCTGTATTTTTATAACTTCTTGCTGAATTGCAATATCGACTTTTAGATGGACAGAAAATCTGTGAAAAGATTTTACATAGTAGTCAATTGAGTTGTAATTACTTATCAGTTACTTTAGATTTGTTCGAGGCTAATTCTAAAATCGGACGATGTTTTTGGCACGGTCTTTACTGCGGACCGTCGTTTCCCGGAACTGTGCGCTCCGTCGCGGTGCTCGTGCCAGCGCGAGTCTGGCGTGCCAACCTACTCGGTTGAGCCGGCGAGGTTGGCAGCCATGCGCCAGGCTATTTTTAGAGCTGGGCCGCCACGGTCGATAGCTGTGTGGAGCCGCTTCGGGCGACGCAATGCAACGCCGCGGCCGGCCAGTCCTTCACTTCACTCCCGCATAGCCCAGTAAACGGCACCCAGCCTCCTGTGGGCTGCGATTAAACAAATATCTTGACTTGCTCACTTTCTTTCCTTTTCCCGCCAGTACTCCATTCTTTATTTCTCCCTTTCTCGTTCCTCGTCCGGTTCTTGGTTTGTTTACTGATTCATCACATACGCAATTTTTTTTTCTGAACATTTTCCTCTTTATAACTTCTTATTCCCTATTGCTACATTTCTTATGATCATAACCATCGTTTGCGATTTTTTAAAAATTTAATAATGGGTCTAGGAAAGAATATAAATTTTTAGGTACGAAAATTGGTAAACAAATTTACATAAAAAATGAAATGCTGTAAAGAACTGCACAAGGAGAAAAAAAAAGAAAAACATTATAAACTAAAAAATCGAAGCAAAGAAAATATTTCACAAAACTCAACGTATTTTGAAACCTGGGAAATTAGGCAAAGGAAAGGTGTGGACATGAATTTCTTACAAAATTAGGACATATACCAAACGAGAAAATAAAAAGATAAATCAACAAAAATGAAACAGTACTTGAGGAAATATATACACCGTTGGATTATATAGTACGACGTGTCAGAGGAGATGCAGCAGGGAAAATTATGGGAATGGCAGCGAATGAAAGAGGGAACAGGAGAGGAATGGTCTTACAAGTGATCAGAGGTAATCACAATAGAGGATCAGAAGAAAAACAGAAGGAAAAGGAGACAGACGTGAAGTTTCAGGGAAGGAAGACTCCTACATGAGATTCATTTAGAATCATACTGATAAATGTAGAAGTGATGTAGAGCTGTACTTAGTTCCCTGCTCTGTGCACTGGGACGAAATTTCAGTATTCGTGGAGATGAAAGAATAGGTCAGTATGAGTAAAACAGTTGACTGAAATGAATGTTCTTTTCCGCACTGGCTTCCGGCATAAAACCACTTTGGTATACTGTTGCCTTTACAGCAGTTTGCAATAAACTCGTGGATTTTCCTCATTTAACTTCCATAGAATATCAGAAAGAAAGGATAATATTGAAAGATTTGAAATGCTATAGAAATAAGTGGATACATAGTGGAGGAAATTAATATTTAATGGAAATGATGGGCGAGGAGAGAAGTGTTGGAAGAGTCTCACAGAACGATTACAGAATGTTTGGTTATAGTTTAAGCAACAAGGGACTGGTTCACTTGTTACAGGAGGTAATAGTCGATTGAAAGAATTATGGAAGAAGTTAAAGATTGGAATATATAAGGCAGATAATTAAGGTAGTAGACTGTAATGTGTGAAAAAGGTGGAGGATTACATCAAACCAGTTCAGTGGCAGATGACAGAAAAAAGAATAACAGCGAAATATAAGAAACTGTCGGAAATTGCAGGGATTAAACCTTTTTATGATAAAAACAAAAAATGGTAAAGTTACAACTATTTTAGACAAGAAATAGTCGAAAAATACAATAAAGCTAAAGCAACATGGTTGAAAAATTAATGTAGTAAAACAGAGAATTAAATAGTAGGATAATCCCGGAATGGAAGTAAGGAGACGGGATATCACAATTAATTTCAGTGGAATGAAAAAATGAATGTTAGGAATATAAGGAAAATGTATAATAAGGACAATATGGTATGCTAAAAGAAAAATATCGATGACATAAGCGATACAGGATTAAAGACAGAATTCTACATAACTTTGTCGTCCGAACATGGCCACCGCGGACGATCGTTTTTTCCCAGAAATGCTAGAGAAAAGGGATGTAAACGAAAATTAGAACTGACGTGAAAAGTTTCTACATTTCGACGAATATTCGTAAAAGCGTTATCTTCAGATTCCCGGAGAAAATGCAAGCTGAGCAAATAGAAAATGTCACGCGCTTACAGAGGTTTGTTTAGTAGCCTACGTGAAAACTGTGAAGAGATGGCATGACACCACATTAGTTACAGAGGTGGTAATGGATTGATCGTCTCTTCTTACCGGTATATACCTATACGTAATTATGACTTTCATCATCCTTGCAATTAAATATTTAAAAAATTATATTTATTCTCCAATTTCCAATATCGGATCAGTACTATGACTTTTATCCTCTAATACTGAGTTATTACCACAGCTGAAAATAAATTATCTTTTAAATGAAATGCAATTGCTTTTCAACTACCAGCTCATATGGTTCATTAAACTATCACAATAACCATTATAGTTTACTTATCTTGGTATCCTTTTGATGCACATTATTCTATTTGAACACAATGGTTGCTATTCATTTGTATTATTATCCTTCTCCTCAAATATCAAACTACAATTTTGCGTTCCTCTCACCAGGATTTAGAATGGCTTCATATTTCTGCCTCTCAAGACATCTGGTAACCAGAGACCTTTCTTCCCTCCAGCTTGGCGTTCTCTGATTATGAAAATTTAAAACATGTTACTCTATATAATCATAATTATTTAATAACAAAGTATGTTTATACTAATAAATTTCACGATTTGTGAAGTCATGTATCTCACGAGGTTAATTTGGTTACCGCCTTATTTTGAGGATAGCCCCCAAGTCTGAGTCCAAAAACTCTTTGTTCGGAGTTAATATCAATCAATCAAGTATCGTGAAATGTGAAAATGAATAAGAAAGTTCGTGAGGTGAAAAATTTATCTTGAAAGCCAAAACGGTTCAGATAATCAAAGCTATGTTGGTGAACACTGTCGTGAGTCAGCGCATTGGATGCGAACGTTTTATGAATGACTCAGTAATTTACAAAATTGACCATATGAGCACATTGTTGAAAAACGGTCTGACGGCTAAGTGGTTAGCGTTTAACTGGCTGAAAGATTACCGGCTCGAATCCCTGTCCCGGCGGGGATTAAAACACGCTTCACCTCCACCTCCGACAAAAGCTTGACTTGTGTATGTGAAGTACCAGAGAATGCTTCCGAGGTTCGAATTCAACGTTAAGTTGAAGGTCCGATTTGCCCAGTAGGATTACCGAGCTAGGTTAGGTAAAGTGGTAAGAAACTGCTACTTTACTACTGGTACCAGGCAAAGTATACCTACTTCGAGAGGGTCTAACCAAGCTTTATGAAGGTGTTAAGGGTCATCTTACACTGGAGGAAACTACTCTCTAGTTTGGTGCCCAATCGCTGAGTCTAGATCGGAAGGGTTAAACCTGCGAGTCATTTCAGGAACAATCTGGACGGGATCCTGACGGATCTCTTCTGTTTCTTAGCAGTAGGTACATTAACAATGGCTTGTGAGCAAGGAACAACCACCAAAGGAAGAGGAAAATGTTTCATCTTGTGTAATGTTCATGGCGTTACATCCAAAACTTGCTAGAGCAGGCAGAAAAAAATACGGAGCATATGATCTTTCAAATACTATTACACCATGGCAACTTACCACCTCAGAATTCTGCAATTGTCGACATAAAACTGATATTCTTCACAACTCGGTCTGAATGTTATCTGCTCCAAAATCGCAACAAATGAGGAACCAATTTCCGAGATAATTTTTTGAAGATTTGGACAAATCATGAGGTATGGGTGGGATCACTGACAAACTAACAAATATCGGAGAGTACGTTAAAAAATCGAAAATGTTTATTCCAAAAAATTACTTTTCTTTTGTACGCCATTTTACAAATGAGCGACTCTCTACAGAGGGATCTTGTGTTCCAGTGGCTTCGAATTTAATTCCTTTATCATATTAGTTGAGTGACGCATTTTGTCGCCAATCTTTCAGGTTCGTGTGGGTTTTTTTTCATTATTATTATTATTATTATTTTTTAATGGCATTGGCTACTGAGGCTTCACAGCCAGCTCAAGTTAATTCTGATTCTTTCAATGTATTAGTTTCTCCAGAGTACATAGTTCCCACTAAGTGTAATCACTAAGACACTACAACACGGTCACGACATTAACACACACAACACTTAAACACCCATACCCTCGGCCGGTCTCGAACCGGCGACCATCGGCACGTGGAGCTACCACTCTAGCCCATACGCTACCGAGGCCGGCCTAGTTCGTGTTAAAATGATTCAATGATTCAAACGTACTCGCTCCAAAAAAAGAAAAAAAAAGAAAAAAAAGTTTGGAAGAAACGTTACAGGAATAACGAAAGAGAACTGCTGCGAGTGGTAGATAGTTGAGTAAAGTAGCTGATACTGTAGCTAGCGAATAGGATTTTACCACTGTTTCGCCCACTCCGACCTTGGTATGTAGCAGCGCATTTTCCGTTCGTTTTTCTCCTAGTAGTAAGGAATAAATGTTTGTAATGTAATATCTTTGCAACCTTTACATAAACTAAATTCCACAATTTCATTACGCTTATTTGCATGTTAATCTTTGATGCAGCGGTTTTATTAACGTTATTCTATCGTTCTATATTTCGGAAAACTGAAGTAATAAATAAGCAAGGTTAGGTAGTCTAAAAACAGTATTAACAGAAGTCAAATGGTGGTTTGTTTGTCTGCGTTATAATGTGATCTTTGGTGGCTATCTCGTGTTCACTTCAGATACAATGTGATCTATGGCGTCTATGTGTTATCGTTATCACTTTTTGCTCCTAAGATTTTAAGCTGGACGATAAGCTTATAACCTGTGAAAACCCCATCCATATTGGTTGTGTACTTTTTGGGTAAAGCCAGGACAAAGGACAGTCAAAAGCAGCTCGCTTACAGATACATAATAAAGTACTAAAGAAGATACTAGCTACATATACATCAAGAAAGCAATTCACCAATAAGAAACCTTAAATTATCTATGGTATTTACAGGTGATCTGAGTAAAATTCGACAATTTTGGGGAATTATTCCATACCATCTGTACCTTAACTCAAATACTGACTGAAATTCAAATTGATGGAATAACAGTAACGTTGATCCTTCTGTCAAAAGTCTTATATATTTTGTTCTTGACAGAAACATCACTACTAACGTCATTGAACGTCTCACCTAGTTATTAATTACTTCATATATCTATATCTATAAAACGAAAACCGGACATATTGGTCGTATAAAAACTCGGAAACTACGGGGCAGATTTCGATGAAGTTTTCACAGTTTTAAAGCTTAGAATCTTAATTCACTTGTCTGGCATGTCTTATGTTTCAACGTTAAATAAGGTAGGAGCATTAAATGAAATTCTGAACGTATGGTGAGAAATTCCACAGGAGGAATCACTAGATGCCGCGTACTCCGCACTAAACACACAACACAATGTCTCTGACCATAGCCTTTAATTAAATCAATAAGATAACTTATAGTAATAACTATTTTGCACACTAAACAAAACTTTAAGTATTCTTTCTTTTAATTCGATATATTCAATTTTTAAAAGCCTTAGCTTGAAGTATTCTTTCCTTTAATTCGGGATATCAATTTTTAAACGACATAGATAGCCGTAAAAACAACAGAGATTTTCTTTAAGCACGATCTCTGGACAATATCTCTGGCCTTCAGCATTAGTCTTCTGTTTACGATAATATTATTCCGGATTCATTTTTGATATTTTATCTGCAGAGTTAAAGAATCTGGCGTTTCGAGCCACAAGTATATCCATTCACTTCGCAAATGAATCAAATGTGAGTTTTTAACATAATCTAGGGTTGTTCAGTAATGTAGTAATGAAATTTCTTAGCCAAATTATCGAAGCTTGATATACACTGAATCTTTTCAGACGAATGAAAATAGTAGTACGTGCAAATAAACTTCAGCCCACCAGTTTCTTGGTAGGGGGCGGGTGAATGTAAGTTTGCTTTAATTCCGAAAAAGTTGGCGCGTATTTTATGAAACTTTGTACAAAAGTTTGCGGGAATAAAAATAGGGTACGGTTAAATCTACGCCAACTATACCGGGCAACGCCGGGAACTCCGCTAGTTACTTCATAAAATTATACGAGTATACACCTATAGTGTACATGCTTTAAAACTTTATAATGTAACTGGCGAATGCTTTTAGAGTCGTAGAACGTTCTCCTTGAATTCAATGTAAAAAGGCTGAGAGTAAAGTATGAACGAACAACGCCTCCAGCAACCATTCAGCCACTCAATGGCGGGCATTACCTGACGGAACAGTAGATGGATGCAACTGCAAACATTCTCTGTTCGATTTCTGTGTTTCGGCTGAAGTTTCCGGAGCTGCCTAACACTTTCTATAGCTTTGGCAAAGCTAGCTTTGTGTATGTCAAATAAATTAAAATGTTATGCCACCGTTTGATGGCAAATAAAACTATAGGGTCACGTTAGCATGTAGAACTAATGATATGCGGCCATCACAGAGGTGAATTTCGCGCCATATTGGCACTGTGCTAGTTCTTTTGTCACCTGGCCAATACTGACATACGCATTACTGTTACTTACAGCTCCGCATATCAAAAAATCTCGTCGGGAATAACAATCTATCTACTGTACTATATAATTTCCTAAGCTCACTCACTCGCTCACCCCGATAGCTATTGGCTGGAGAACGGTATCACGAGTCAGCCTTCGCTCGCAAAACAGCGACCAGAGATACTATTAGAAGAAATTAGAGGTTATGTCTACAAACAATTTAGTAGCTAAGCCGCTGCTTCCAAATTAATTGCCATAATAAATTCATTAAGTATGGTTTCGGTAACATTTCATCATTAAAAAAATATCGATAAAATTTGGGACTGAAAAAACGTGGATTTGTTTTTCAGTAAAATGTTGCTAATGAAATCAACATAAAAAAACATAAATTACTCACGATCTCTGCTGTAAACTTAAATGCCAATTGTCATTCCGGCCTAGGCTAAATTTCAATTTAATTAACTTGGTAGTGTATTACGTCCCGATATAGTTTAAACTACTTATATACGATTAAATTAATGACGGCATTAATAAGGTGCCATATAAACTGAAGAAACTAAATATCAGCTGACCCCGGCAGCGTAGGGGATAGCGTGCTAGCCTCGCGTTGCAGGGGTCGCCGGTTCGAGTCCGGCCTCGGGCATGGGTGGTTTTAATTAAGTGTTGTGTTTGTCTTGTGTCGTCTATACCACGGAGAATCTATAATTCACTGAGTGATCCAATACATACTTGCAAACTACAAAATTACATAGTGCTGGCTGTATAGCCTCGTAGCCAAATGCCAAAAAATAAAATAAAATAAAAAAAAATTTAAAAAAATATCCGGCACTTAACACTTTATGCTATACCTCCGTATAATTCTGGTCCAGGTTGCATCCAGCGAGATAAATGTGGGATTATTTGCATCCGCATGAAATAATGACGTGAGTAGTATGGCACTTATAAAGTCAGCTTAAATTATTAATAATAAAAAAAACGTGAAGGGAACATATTGATGAGACAATTAAACCAAATTTCAACTGGTTAGTACCAATTTCGCGTATGTTCGGAAAGTGGTGCAGTCCCCCCTAAATTCTTCGGACCTTGTTCTGTAACAAGGAGTGTCAATTGTCACTCTGATCCAGGTTGCATTTCAACCTAACCATAGCCTCGTCTAATATTATATCTCGAAAATCAAAGCTTCTGTCACATGCGCATTAATACATTCACTGTATCGCAGTATAAACTTGACCACAACTTTTGATAATGTTTTTGATTGACGAAAGTTTATGCATTACGATTTTTTTTGATTTTTTTTATTTTTTTTTTTTTTACGTATTTTTTGGACACTTTCGTTAATGGTCCTTATTCATGTTCGCTGTACGCGAGTTATTAGGTTATTTTAAGTAGACGTCAGACCAAATATGTTA
The DNA here is from genome assembly GCA_031002005.1 of Vandiemenella viatica. NCBI lineage: Eukaryota > Metazoa > Arthropoda > Insecta > Orthoptera > Morabidae > Vandiemenella > Vandiemenella viatica. The sequence continues at coordinate 28,003,105 of JARYHS010009186.1, forward strand.
CCCAATCAATTATTCTGCCAATTCATTTCTTCAGAGTTTCTCAACTGTTTAATAATCTGGAATGTGTATTAAGTTCTATGGCCGTTGAATACACTATGACCAAAGATTACATTATAAATGTTTGTCCAGCCTCAATAAAAAAACAACATGGTGCTTTCGAAGCAAACAGGAACTCTTCAAATTTTGCAGAAATACGAATCAAGTTTGTATTTAAACAAGTTAGAGTCTACGACCTTTGAAACAATTATACGATAGCTCGATCGTACATGTCTGTGTTTAATATGTCTACTAATACTTCTGAGTTTTTCAAACTCAAGAGATTTTATTCACCCTAATCGTGAAACATAGGTCAAGTTAGTATTTGGTCAGATCAGGTCAAGCTGTCATAATCTTTGCTCCTGAAAACTGGAACTATTCTAGAGCCGTGACGATACGCAAAAAAACGGTCTCGTGCTTACACTAGTACCATTAAAATTCTGTAAGGGAACTGCATCTGTCCGAGGAAGCTCTACCGCACTACTTTGGATGCAGTTTTCACGCTTTGAAAGCTTATGGTGTGGCTAAACTTTAGCCGACTATCTTATGGCGCAACTCAGAAATCATAATTAGTTCGTAACGAGAGAAGATGGGCGCCACAGATCACACTCTGTCTCAGATGAACCACTCCTTACGTGATATCCAACAAAGATTACACTTCCCTCTTTGGATTCTGTATTTTTGTTTTAATAGAATACATGTGAAACGTATATGAAACCATTAAGTTTAGATATACACTCCAATAAACTAATGAAATTTAATTTAAATGTTTATGTTTTATCACTAGAAGAAAACGAAAGGGAAACGCATTAATACAATACACACCAAGGTCCGCGCGATCATAGCATCGGAAAAAGATATAGTATATTAATTAAAACCGGTGGTATTTGATATGATTTTATAGGAGTGTAAAACATTTCAGTTTTTTCGTGTGCACCGCCTATGTTTGTGATTACTTTTTAATTATTTTCACATGCAGCACATGCTTGTAATGCCCCAGGATGCGCCGTTAAGGATGGAAGTACACTATGACTTTACATATACCAAGAGGCTAAGTGGTACTTGTTATAGTTTTTCAAATAAAGTTTTCTATAGCGCATTCTGTTGGCTTTGTTTACACTTTGCTTAACGTTCGACTTGTAACATATTCGTTCCAATCTGTTGTCAGATTCTCGGATATACGAACAAAATGTACTGTACCTACAGGAATTCACTCATTGTCACTTTCCTTCCAGGTCAGTGATTGTTATATGAGTTCTATATATACAGACCGTAATAGGGTTATTAGTTAAGTCTGTGCAAAAATGAGGTACGTCACTTCATTGGTAGAAACATTTTTATTTTATTTTACAATAGTCTACTTTGAGATCCAACGAGGCTACAGTCCGAAAAATATGAATGAAGATGTTACAACTGCGGAATTTTGAGGCGCAGCTATTGGCAAACTGAGTATCTTTTCGTTAAATACGACCGTTAGTTACTTATTTCATGCCCTAGACGATAAAACTATACGAAGATTTCGCCTATAGCATCCCCGAATATGGTGGACATAACTTGTTATGCTGAAGGGACTATTTTCAGTTTATCAGGTGCAAATTGCGCGCTTGAAAGTAATTTCTTTCTTTGTTCCTCTATTTGAGGGTGCTTATATTGACTCCACTATTACGAAATTATGTACAAATTAATCTTGATTACGTTTTTCTTGCTTTTTACTGAGTATCAGTAAACCCAGCACCCATCTCCAGAATGGTTTTGTTAAAATGAAATGTTGATATGAAATTTTATGTTCGTAGTTATTAGATATGAATCAATCCCAAACAAATACATTCACTCTTGTACTCTACTTAACCATATCATGCAACTGTAATTTTGTTCTCAACAGATCGTCTTAAGCGTTCAGTGCAACTTGTGTTAATGTGTTCACTTCCGAACTTAGTAAAGCACGTGTAAACTCTTCCCATTGAAGATAAAGAGTTGATAGTCTTGATCAAGCTTCCCTATCGTCTACTGATCCATTTTTCCTTTCAATCAATACTCAAACTCTTTCTATTTTTTGACAATTCGGAATATTTGGATGATTGAAATTAACGTCAAACTCAGTTTGTTAGATCTATCGATCTGAAACCTGGTTTACGATTCTCTGAAAGCCAACGATAAAAAAAATAACTTCGGATCTTGGCAGCAGTTCCTCCTCTTTGTCTTTGCATGAAGCTTTTGTTATGGTTTTACATCTCGTCGATGTCGAGGTCATTAGAGGCGGAAAAAGACTGGGGCAAGGAACAAGAAGGAATTCTGCCATGAGATTCTGAAGGAACCATTCGCCTTTATTAATTTCGGATAACCATAGAAAACCGAAACCTGGACGTCCGGACAAGAATTCGAACCCATCTCCTCCCGAACGCGAGGACACAGCGTTACCGCTCGCTTTGTTTGAACGGACTTAAGTAACCCACGTTTAGATGCACAGCATAGTGAAGGTAGGCCAAGAATTTCAGCTCAAGTGATGCATTGTGAAGCTGCTACTCAGAGGCTGTTGTAATGTTTGTTAACTTTTAAATACATAATTAGAGTATAACATGTGATCAACAAGTTCGATAACGTTGTTAAGATAGGATTAACAATATTAATGACGAAAATCCTATCGTTCAGCAAACAAAATAATGACCACCCAATTATCCTCATTGATCTTAATTTGCGTTTAATATGGCTTCAATAGGTCTTAAAACACCGATGGACGACGTTGGTAGTAAAATATTGCAAAACCTTGCCAGAAATACGAAAATAATGCAGACACCTAAGATTGTGGAGACTTTAAAATTTTGATTCCGAAATCTATTGTTCAATTTATTCTGGAGAAGTGTTATACATCTGTACATTTCACCTGTAAACAGCGTGTAATTAAAAGGATTAATGGTAGAGAGGCATGATACTTAAATAAATAAAAACTGGAAACATAAGACAATTTTTTCCTGCTTCCTCTGTTATTTTGTAGGTAATTCCGCTACATCGACAATTTATTCAACAAAGTGGTCGATTTTTTTTAAAAGAATATCTATTTTCCTACTTGGTTCCAAAACATCGTTCGTTTTTCAGTTCATATTGAATAATAGTCTGCCGTCTGTAATCCGAAAACGTGACTTGGAATCTTCCTTTCCATGGGCGATTCAATTGTTTGCAGTACATGTAATCTGAGATCTCGTATTTTGGGGAAGCTGTATTACGCACATACTAAATTACTATTTCCAGTTGAAGGCACGTAGTATTCGTTCTCTTCCACAGTGCAGACAACCGTTCAAACAGCTAATTGTGTACTTGATGCAATCACCATTTCAACACCTCTAACTACGGGCCGAGTGGAACAACAAGTAAATTCACTATCCAGGCACTCGCCAGGATTTACCGGGAACATCATGCAGCTGTAACTTCACTGCAGTCCACGGTTTCTTTCGGCCTTCCTCTGAAACTTACAAAGATCAAGTGTATCTTCAAACTAAAGAAATAAAGTAATCAGACAGACACACACAAATTTTCACCAACTTTAATGCACAGTTTCTCTTCAGATGTACCCACCGCCAGGTATAATAGTAAATTTCTCCACAACAGATTTTTATCGGATAATAGGCTATTTGAATATTTTTTAAAAATGGTTTTAAATTATTGATCGGTATCGTTATTCACCGGGTACTATTTAATTTTTGGCGAAATTGTTTATTTTACACAAAATTCAACGTTAAAATTTAGAGTATTTAAAAGTCTGGAGCGGAAGCCAACAACAATCGTGACGTCACGTGCCAGTAAGCGCTCATTCTAGACAAGTAACGTCTGGTTTGTTTCCTTGGATTTGTGTATAAATTGTTGGAAATAGGATTTATAAGTAGTGTGTAGTGTACCAATCGACAACCACAACAAACTCCCAAAAAACTGCAAGTGTTCCCACAACAGATGATATACGAAAAAAGTAGCTGCAACTTGAGCGTAGAAACCTAGACGATATTGCTACAAAATCACTTACATTTTCTGTGAAGCTCATTTACTCTGTAATTTCGTAGCGTTAAATGTAATACGGTTTTCTAAGGCGAGTTGCAGTAAGGTTAGGGTCCTTAGGTTCGAGTCTCGCTTCGGAATATGTTTTATTCGTTTCTGTGGGCGTTTTCCTTGGATAATACTTGCTGTTGGTTGCATCGCATTTTTTTTTCGAAAATCTGTCAAAACATCAATTTTTTTTTTTTTTTTTTTTTTTTTTTTTTTTTTTTAATATTTCACTACCCTGTGGATGATAAGCGAATTACAAATATTTGAAACATAAACGAAGAAGACTTCAGAAAGGAAATTGGATGTCACTTGAGCACCGAAACACACTTAAAAATTGAAATTACTTGCAGACGCATTTATGTCAGAAAGGTGACCTACAGCTGTATTCCAGCAAACGGGACTCAAAGCGTTCCGGAACTGTTGCAGGATTAGCGTGAAATTTCTATAAGTGATGTTACTTTTATAATAAATTCCATTATTCACCACCATGCGCTTGTATTTTTGCTTCATAATATATCCCAGTATGTTTAAAAATTGAAAGAGGTAGGATATCTTCTCTTAAAAGTTTCCTTGCAATTTATGTTTCAAACTTTTGCTTGACGCTTAACAATCAAGAATTTAATAATTCTTCCAATAAAAACATGATTCAATAGTGAAACAAACTGAAGTAAAAAAAAAATACACACACCCACACAAAAGAAATCCTAATCAAGGACCTTCTCAATTCTGTTAGCACTTGTTTAGATTCAGTCCTTTTTTTTCCTTAACACTCTTTAACCACGCAACTACCCAGACACCTTAGTCGTTTATCTTTATGTTAATAGTAAACACTTTACAGTTTCTTCGTATGAAACGAAGTGAAACGTTTGTCGGTAAATAAGTATTCAGTTTTGCTGAGAAAAATATATCTATAATCTTATATCTGTAATTAAGAAAAATGGCCCACAACATCCAGTTATTTGTTGTGTTCACCTTATACCTACATTTTAGCTTGCATTTTTTCTCGTCAGTATCACATAAAACAATTTAATTTATAGTTTCAGTCATTCTTATAAATGATTTCTGTTAACATCTAACATTCAATTTAAATATAAATGATTCTCAAATTGAAGTTGCTTTTTTTAGCTCCGCAGAATAAATATGAGGGATTGTTTCTGTAGTTACCCCAACAAATAAGGCGTCTGTTTTCGGTGTTTTTCCCCTGTAGGCTTTTACAAATTGTTCTCCATTTTGTATTCAAAACGAAATTTCGTTATTAACAAGAAATAACGAGCAAACAAAAAATGGAAACAGTTGAAAACTTGGATAATAGGAAACGCTCGCTCTTTTTTTTTTTTTTTTTTTTTTTTTTTTTTTTTTTTTTTCGCTGCCTCGACGGCGCCATAGTGAGGCGAAATCTCAAAAGCTGGTCAAAATATGGAAACGTTATCCAAGTTTAATGAAACTTTGTACAAATTCGGTTTTGAGCACGCCGATTACGATTCCAAAGTCAAAATTGCGAAAAACAAAAAAATCCAGAGGATCCAATATGGCGGATTAAAAATTAAAAATGGTCTAAAAATGTTTCAATTGTCATACAAATTAGTATACAGGGTTTAATAAGCTCGCTGATACCGATTCCAATCTTAACAATCCAAAAAAGAACAAATGGCGGATTCAATATGGCAGATTAAAAATAAAAAGGGTTAGAACATAAATATGTTTCAAAAATTAAAAAAAAATTTGTGAATAAAAATCTGGTGAACTATATATTCCTGTTTCCTTTCGTATGAAGCCAACTTAATCGTCGCTCTCCTTGGTTGGACCAGCAGAATCTGGAGCAATAAAATATAAGTTGTATTAGCCTTTTATATCCCATAAAATCTATTTAAATGTAACCCCAATACATACAGGTATTATTAAAGATTATTTAAAAAGAGGAAGTTAATTTCGTCTGGTATTCTTCAGTATATCGTATTAATTAAGTGAAGATAATTTCGCCAATAACAGACTAAGTTACAACGAAAAATTTCGCACACCTATAGGTGTATCCAACTATAGTGGACTTAGCTATGCGAGATTTGGAAGAACAATGTTTTAAACTGCTAGATTTTGAAATGATGTGTTATTTCAGATATGTAGATGATAGTTTTATAATAATACCAAAAAACAAAATTGATTATTCTTTAAATATTTGTAAAAACTATGACAATAACTTACAATTTACACATGAAATTAATTAAGCTGCACTAATTGTGGAATAGTAGTTTATAGCAGAATTGTTTAGATTTCAGTAGATAAATAGTAGAGAATGAAGTTAAAATAAGGTTCGTTGTGGGACTCTGTGGAATTTATAGTGTTTTCATTTTTGAAAAAGAAAAATACAAATTAACTGTTCAAATTTGTTTAAAAATTATTTACTAAATAAATAACTTTAAAATGTTTTTTTATGTATTTGTAATACATGTAAACATTGTACTCACAATCACGATCTCCGTCCATTTTGAATAATGAAAATTGCTCAAAACTGAAAACTCTTACACCAGTTCAAAGTAACGGTTGGTTTACTTCCTCTGTATCTCGCAATAGTTGCTCGCTCAACGGTCGCCTTTCAAGTGATGTACAGCGTCTGCGTCAAGCCTCGCACCTATTCTAACCATGAAGTTAGACACTTTGGGAGTCAGTCTGCCAAGCTGTATACTTAAAATTCCCTAAATAAAACTTCATTTTTCGACTTTTCGCCAGCTTTTTGAGATTTCGCTCCACTGTGTGGCGTTTTGATGCCCCGCTACTGTTTGTAGCTTTGTCTACTGTTTCAATTGGATTGTGTTGGATTCGCTATGGTTAGCGTTAGGGAAAAAAACCGACTTTGACTGTTATATAACAGCCTTTGTGGGAAAACCTTGAATGTTCTTACTAAGGATCGCTTGTGGTAGTTGATCCTTTATATCGGAGTCATAATTGTGCTAAGTGGCACTTTGAATTTGTACCTACTGACTGCAATCAGTCAACTTCGGGGCGAATGTCATCTAAATTGGTGAAAAATTTATCTGCTTGTCGAAAGATTTCTGCCTGGATGGTAGGTATATTGGTGATCTCGTTAAGAAGGTCTATTGGCGTGTAGTTACTCGCGTGGCTAATCATTCTTAAGCATCTGTTCTGTACTCTTTGTAAGTGTAGCAGGGTAGATTTGCGTGCAGTTCCCTAGACCTGGCTACCATATTTTATAAAAGGTAGGACAACTGATTTGTATATTCTTATTTTTTTTTCGAGTTTCAAGTCGTTGCGCAAAAAGATTGGTGGGAACCAACTTTCTTCTACAGCCCTTGAGCTGCAGAATTCTTAATTGAAGTTTTTGCCTGTTTGGCATTTCCTTCATTTTCACGTGGGGTATTTTGATTAAGGTATTTCTCAGTTTTTATTTGTCGTTTCCTGTAGGCTCGTTTATATTTGTCCTTTAATTAGTAATCTATTTTCGAATTTGTTATTTAAAGATTGGTGGGAAACGTTCCTTTATTTTTTTTTTTTCACTGCCTCAACGGCTTTTTGTAGCCCCGCTACTGTGTGTAGCTTAATCTACAGTTTCAACTAATTATTTGGGTTCGCTGTGATGCACGTTGGGGAAAAACCCGGCTTTGACCGTTATACGGTCTTTATGGGAAACCCTTCCTTATTCTTACTAAGGATCGCTTGTGGTAGTGATCCTTTATATCGGTGTCATAATGGTGCTGCGTGGTACTTTAAATTTGTGCCATTCCATTGGGAGTACTGTACCCACTGACTCCAATCTGTCTACTTCTGGGCGTATAGTGTCAAGCCTGGTGAAAAATTTCTCTGCTTGTCGAAAGATTTCTGCTTGGATGGTAGGCATATTGGTGATCACATGAAGAAGGTCTATTGGCGTGTAGGAGCTCGCATGACTTATCATTTTTAAGCATCTATTCTGCACTCTTTGTAAGTGCAGCAGGGTAGATTTGCATGCAGTTCCCCAGACCTGGCAACGGTACATAATGAAAGGTAAGACAACGGATTTATATATTCTTATTTTTGTTTCGAGTTTTAAGTCATTGCTCAAGAAGATAGGTGTAAGATTCTTAACCACGGCTAGGGCTTTTTTTCTTCTGTCGAGGACATGTTGGCGAAAGAGTAGTTTGCGGTCTAGCGTTACTCCCAGGTACTGGTGCTCGGTAACCCAGGGTAACCTTTCCCCCATTAGTTCCAGTTGTCTTTGTAGGTTCGGTTGTTTAGTGGAGAAGTACACTGCGGCACATTTAGTTGGATTCACTTTCACCTTATTTTCACGACACCAGAGACTAAGGGCGTCTAGGCCTGCTTGGGCGTTGGAGATATTCCTTTCGTGGTTTCCTCCGGTTGCGTAGATGACCGTGTCATCAGCAAATTGTGCAACATGAACGTTGGGCGGGGTTCGTATGTCATTGACATCAATGGTGAACAGATGAGGCGATAAGGCGGATCCCTGCGGTAAGCCCACGTTAATAGTGAAGATGGATGACTTTTGGCCTTCTATTTGGACGAAGAACCTCCTGTCCTTGAGGTAGCTTGCTATGAGGGCAATGTAGCAGTCGGGTATGTCGGTGTGATGGAATAGCTTGTCTATTAGTTTTGTGTGCCACACTTTATCATAAGCTTTTTCAATGACGACAAAGATGGCGGCTGTCGACTTATTCCAATTAAAACCTTTGCTGATTTGCTCGGTAATTCTTACTAACTGACAGGTGGCTCCTACTCGGCTTTGGAAACCGAACTGTTCTTTCCTTATAGTTTGTCCAAAATCTAGGCTTGCTTTAATTCTCTTCAGAAGAATACGTTCCAGCAGCTTGGAGGTAGCAGAGAGTAAGCTAATAGGTCTATAATTATTCGGAATTGTTTTGTCTTTACCCCTTTTGGGCAGAGCTATGACCTTAGCCGTCTTCCATGCTGAAGGAAAGTAATGTTGTAGGAGACAAGCGTTGAAAATTCTGGTGAGAAGTACCAGACCTTTCTTTGGCAGGTTCTTAAGGTGACTATTGCCTACGCCATCGATTCCCGGTGACTTCTTTCTGGCTAATTTCTTGATGAATGTTCTCACTTCACCGGGTGTTGTTAATTCTAACTGGTCAGAAGGAGGTCTGCTTAGCCTGTCCTCTACTCGCTGAATTGTTGCGGCCTCTGCCTGTTCTTCCTCTTGAGCTAAGGGGTAGACCACTTCTGAGTGTTGGGCGGCGAAGTGCTCTGCCAGAATTTCGGCGCATTCAGCCTTTTCACAGCTCCTTTGAGCTGGTGTACAGTGGAGTATTTGTCCGAAGACATTGCCTCCAAGTTGCTTTGATGAGTCATATCTTCTCCGTTGGTGTGTCGTTATGTTGGCTGTTGTTGTTATCTTCAAATGATGTTTCTTCACAAGATGGGATGCCGGCGCATCTGCCATCTCAGAAATGGTCCTCCGTTTTGCTGTGGTGCCCTTACGGCTGCCGCAGCGTGTTTCGCAAGTCTTCCTTTGAAGCCAGGTGGTTGACGAGGTTCTTGAGTAGATCGATGAGGGCATCCAGTCGGTCTTCTCGCTGTCCTGGAACTTGGCAGGTGCAGGAGTGGCTGATGTGAGCTCTGTCGAACTTCTGGTGCTCTGTCTTCTTCTGTCTTGTTGCTGGATGGTGAAGAGGAATAAGACGCTGCTGAGGCGATCCATAGCTCAACTGTCGCTGCTGTGGGCGTGTCATGCTCACTTCTCGACTTGGTGCGGGCTGCGTATGGAGCCTTGGACTCTGGTACTGCCGAGTCTTGCGAAGTTGCTGCTTCCACTTGTCACAACCGCGGAAAGAGGCTGCGTGCTTGGATCCGCAGTTACAGCAGACTGGTTCATCCCGTGGTTTTTTGCAGTCTGCAAGATTATGTCCTCCTCCGCAACGGACACACCTGACCGGTTCAGTGCAATCCCTGGCATAGTGCCGGAATTTTTGGCACCTGAAGCACTGGACCGGGCTGCGTGGGGGCGGCTTCGCTGCTGTGGTCTGCGTTGTGGCATTGCGTGGGGGCGGTTTCTCCACGATGGTCGGCGTTGTATCACTGGTACTCTCTCCATCAGGGAGCATGATGTTGAGGCCCTCTGGATTCTGCTGCTCAGGAGCTTCCTTTTCAGCTGCAGTGGTGTTGCCTTCTTCTTCGTCGTGGAAAATGATGTGATGGGTGGTGCAGCAATTCTGTAAGATGTTTATAACTGTCTCGAAGTCGTGGGGGCAGGCCGGCAGTATCTTTACCCCTTGTTGGTCAGGCCAACAGAATAGGGGCAGCTTCGTGCGGCGATGTAGATAGGTCAGGATGCCGGTATAATGTCTTCTATAGCGGACAGAGATGAGTGGCACTGGACCCTCCTCTGCGTAGGCTGATGATTTCTTCAGTGTCCTCCCAGTCGTCGAATTAAAACAGAATGTTTTGAATCGTCCCCTTATGAGGTCGACGTACTTCTCCCAGTCAAAGTCGCTAGCTAGAGGGGTCGGAAACACTAGCGCCTCCGGCCACTCTGCGACTCCCACTGGGAGAATCTTCTCTGCAAGATGACTATGTTCTCGACTTGAGAGAACCATCTCGAAGGTGGCGAAGTCGCTGGTTGGAACCTCCCAGCAGAATTGCAGATCATCCAGTAGGATTGCGATGTAGAACTTCCATTTCTTGGGGTTTCCGCGGTCTAGGCGACGTCTCCATAGCTTCATCGACCACTCTTCAGGCCTGATGCTTTCAACAACGCGTTCCGAAGCTCCTGCCGGTAGGAAGGAGGCTTCAGCGTAGAAGCCGATTTCTCTTGGGAACGCAGACTTGTTGTTCCTCTTCTTCTTCAGCTTGGCTTTCGGCGTCGCGGCGGCGTCAGTAGATGCAGCAGTGTCTGCCATGGCTGTGAGTAGCCGAGTCGCGAGAGTCGAGGAGAGAGTGAGTGTGAATTTCGGCTTTTCCTAACGGCAGAAAGCATGGACCTGCCGGGCCTGATATTGGTGATTTCGCTTCCTTTGGTTCTTTTAAGGAACGAATTAGGTACCAGGCTTCCTTGTTTTCTAATAAGAGATGGGACATTTTATCTTCCCATCTTTCTGATCTTCTCTCCTTTAGGCGCGCCGTGAGTTGGCGGGAGAAATGGTGGAATCTACGGTGGTCGGCAGGGTCACGGAAACGTTGCCAGAGAGTCCTGTAACGGTTCCTTAGGTATCTGAGATCTTCAAGTATGGCTGGTAGTTCATGATAAGCGTTGTTGTGAATGATGGTGGTGGTAACGGATGCATTCCGTTCGCAGCCACAGCGTTTATAGACAAGTGGCGTCACTAAATCCTGGAGCGTTTTATATCACGTGACCAAAGGTAAGAAAAATCTAATTTTTATTTCGTTTTTTTTTTTTATATAAATAATAATACACCTTTTCAAACTTCAAAATATAGCTTCCTGAAGCATTAATCTACGCGAAAGACTAAAATTTATAATATGTTTTCAATATTATCAAACAGCCTATTATTTCATCTAAACAAAACATTCTTCCGTTACGATCACAAGGTCTTAAAGCTTCTTGAACATTCCATACCTAACTGAACATGAATATGCACATTAATCCTGGTGTTGCGTTGCACAATGATGTAAGAAGATGAGTCTTCCATTAATAAAAATTCCTATCAGTCTCTGCATATGGCACAAGGTCTCTTCGAAAACAAGTAGTGGCCTATTCAGTGCTTCTGATGTGAGAAAAATCAAAGACGGATTCCTATAAACAATGTACTACTGCGTGTGATTTATAGCTTCACTGAATCTGAGTAACAACTACCAACTATGCTTGGTATTTCTCTAACTGGCGACCTTCTTCTTGTCTCACTTAAAAACACGGCATTTCAATTTGCCTCGACCAAATTAACCTGGAGCGGCTATTCCTAAGTCCTTTCTTCCGAAGAAAAAATAAGGCTGGAGATCAACACTTACTGATAATCAATCCTCAATCTCTTCCTATCTTGCGCCAATCTCTTCATCCCAAAATACCCCTTACACCTACGTCCTCAATTACCTGTATCTGCTTCATATGTTCTAACCTCTGTCTTCCTCCACAGTTCTTACCGTCGTGTCGGATTTTCCCTCCACTAACAATTTAACCAAACCCGCATGACTCAAAATGTGACTTGCTATTCTTTTTTTTGTAAGCTCCTTCCACAGACTTTTTCCCTCGCCCATTATTTCCAAAACACATTCGTTTCATACTGTAACAAGATGACTAGATGGGTCATCTCGTACAATTTAAATTAATTATTGTTTGATATAAGAAACATCGGAAATTAATAGATATTCTTTTCTTGAGTTGGAGACAGAAATCCGCGCCGAACTAAGGGTTGTATTAGCGTGGGCGACAGTCTGACTGAGCCGGAAGTGTCCCGGAGTTCGAGAGAATGAGGGGATTATCTCTGGTACTGATACCTGTGAGAAAGTCTGGACACTGGGAATTTTTCGGATGGAATCCTTCAATGGGCGTTCGCTTGGTGTCGTGAGAAAATTGATTTCTGCAAAGCCTCCCGAACAATCCCGACAAAACCAGAAGACTCTTAGCAAATGAGAGGCAATGTATTAGCCAGCATAGAGGGGAGACTTTTGCGAAGCCAATCCGATGTGTTTATTTCCTCACGTGGTTGGAAATATTACAAATTTTGTATTTTTCATGTTACTCGCCGGGGAGAAGGAGAGACGAGCTCTGAGAGGCGAGAAGATGTCACTTGTGCTGGGACTATCGCCCTGGCTACTGCTTGCCAGAGCAGTATTGATGGTTCCATTCTGGAAGCTTGGGTGATTGAGTGCCAAGTCCCGTCGAGGTTATCATTTGTGCTGTTTGACGTGACCAGTGCCCTACCATACCTGGACAGGTGCGCTATTTGAGAGACGATAGCGCTCTTGTGCGACGCTTCGTGCAGCCAGGCAGACACGGTAATTATACCTCCAGAAACAGTGTGTACTCAGACGAATCATTGAGACAGCCCTTTAACGGTCTTATGAGTGTGAGTTCTTATGCCGCCGGACATTAATTCTTGAGCTAGTTGTGTCCAAAAGCCGTGTTTTTTTCCAGTTTGCATTGAAAGATTGACTTCCATGTTTGGAAACTTTCGATAATTATTATTTGTGGGATCAAATTAACTCCCTGGCGCCCTATGTAATCCAGTTAAGTCTGGGGTTTTCTTGTTATCATTGTCATACAAGGATCGCTCTCATTATGTACAAGAGAGGTTTTGCCACAGTTGCATATGGAATTTGCAACTCTTTGTAATGTACATGTATTGCAATTTCTTAACTTCAATTAACGATAATTGTTTGTTTGCTATGTTGCACTTGTAAGACGAGGTATTGTGTTGAATTTTATTTTGCATAGACAGGTGTTTAAGATTAATGGTAAATATACCTCCGTCTGTATGCAGTAATGAGTACCCAATAAACCAATATTTTAGGATCTTTTTAAATATTAATAACAGAAGTAATGGTTTCACCTCTGTTTCCTGAAATTAATATATGTGCTTTGCATAAAGTAGTGGAAGGTGGAGATTATAAATCGTGCAAGATAAGCAAATAATCCCCCCCCCCCCCCCAACCAATCCGCTACAATACTTTATCTGAATACTTAATTTTCAGCATCCTTCTACAACGCCACATTTAAAATGCTTCAATTTTCATCCTTTCTGTAATCTTGAACTCCATGCTTCACTATCATAAAGTACTGAGCAACTTACACAGAGTTTTAAGAAGTTCTTTCTTAGTGCGAGATCAATATCTGAAACGAAAAGATTTTCTTTTTTTATATATAAAAAAACTGAAAATGTAACACCCAGACAGGAATAGTGGAATTATCCTGTTGAAAGATGCGATTTGGATGGTGGACACTTAGGGTATCACAATAGGGTGAAGCACCCAGTCTACATAGTGGTGGGTGGGCTGTCATTGTGCCTTCAACAACAACTAACTCAGTACTGCTGTCGAAACTGACTGCCCCCAAACCATGGCACCAGCGGTTTTACCTGTGTGACGTTCTGAAATCCCATCAGGGTAAATTGCTTCGGCTGCGTACGTGTTGTTGATTACCACTTTGCAAATAGCACAGTGCTGTAAATGTACGATTGAAAAATAATTAAGTGTTCGAAGGTGGAAATCAAAGTGGATAACATTAATTGAAACCATAAAAGTTATCTTACGTAAGCTGTAGAGAACTTTAGATCCCCTAAGAATTTTTTTTTCGTGAAAACGAAACATTTAAATAATAAAAAGGAGAGTCAACTTTCGGCGTCATCTTAATACAATAAAAATGAAGCACAATATATTTCTTCTACTAGAAGGGACAAAGACTTGAAGTTTAAGTGAAGCCATACTTAGGTAAAGTACGATATATAGTAAGAGTTACAATTTTAAGGTGTCTTCAAACCTCATGAAATGTTCATCCGCTTTTAACTATTTATGGCTGCGAACACTTTCCTTTAATTTCAAGACTGCGCAAACATTTCGTTCAAATGGCAACCACCAAAAAGCTCTCCCTATTCTGAATTACCGATGGAAACTTAAATACCTTACGGGTTAAACAGAAGAAAAAAAATGATTGATGGATCAGCAAAATAATCCTGTACAAATTAGGAATAGCTGAACGGAGAGATACCACTTCCCCACTAACCCAATATGACAAAACGTAGACGCCCCAGAAATCTAACACCAAGTTTATAAACGATAATGAGCCCCGGAATAAAAATTATGTCTTTCATTTTTGATTACTGGATTCTCGTGTATATTCCTACTTGTGCCACCAGATCTAGACAACTCCTTCTACTTTCACTTGTCGTCTTTCTAATTATGGCGCAATACTTTCGCCATAAACACAATGTCTCTGAAATTTCCCCATAGGTTACAGTTTCTAACTAATCTATGTTTTGAGAAGAAGAAAAAGATCAGTCATATTACACAGTCCCAATTATATCACAATCTCATATCGTGCGTCGATGTAATCTATATTGTGTAGTAAAATTGTAAAAAATGTGTATCTGTATATGAATAGTTGTGACAGATATGCAAATATAATAAATTTTTTAATTTTTGTATATTCGTGCGTCATGTAAAAACTAATGAACAGTTTTTAAAGAAACGACACAGAGGGGTAGCTTATGGCAGGGGTGAGGAAATAAGCCGTAACTTACACCTTTCCTCACGATACAGCGATCAAAAACACAAATATTGAAATTTTTGTCTATTAATTCCACAAACAAAAAGTAGGGAACAGATTTTAATAAATCAATTTGCAACATTAATTAATATGACGCCAGTGAAAATGAGTATGCTAATTCCTATTTATTTTTATTAAGGCGTTTCACTTCGTTCTGTAAAGCATCTTCAGCGGTTCTATCTGCTGAATATATACATACATGTAACGATTTTGCTTTATGCTACGATTTACTCACGGAATTATGGTACAAATATAAAGTTACTTTAAATGTTTTTATTTATTTATTTACGGTCAGTAGAGGCGGGATGGGAATGGGGACAAGGAGTGGGAAGGAATTCAGCGATTGCCTTTTGAAAGAAGGATCCCGGCATTCACCTGGAGTGATTTGGGGAAACCATGGAAGACCCAAATCTGGATGCTCGGACAGCGATTCGAATGCGAGGACAGAGCGTTACCGCTCACCCACCACTCTCGGTTTGCTTTTAATAAAACTCCACAGTTGTCGGATAAAACATGGCACCCTTTTATGTTACTATCAGGAATAGTAACATACTTTCAGAAGTTACAGAGATCAAAACCGCAGATTTGGGAATTTTTGTCTGTAGGCGAGAGCATATCGCAAGAACTAATAAACGCATTTAGACGAAACTTCACATAGTGACATGCAGATTAGTGACATACTTAGTCCATGATAGGCCATATAGAGATCAATTCGGAAAGTTTTGTAAGAATGGTGTATGTGCGCACTGTTCAAGCAGTAACCAGCCGTTTCAACGAAGCTGAAAGCTTACGTCACATTATTGATGGTGTACATTACGTTTCGATGTGACAACTGCACGCTTAGAAATAAAAAATGTCCGGTAATTTTATTGTTCTGTAACAGAATCTATCCATTTGATATTTTCTGGTACCAGCCTTCTCACAGTACATATATTTACAACGATTAGCCATAAATACTCGGTGACGGTGCACTTAAATCGTATAGACTATAACAGATCGATTTTGTGATTCAATTAAGTATTTCATCTGTGTTTGTATACATACAAATAAATCAATTCGTTCGAACACATGCCAGACAACTATTTCCAATGTGGCTTACAGAGAAGCTTTGTTTACAATCCCGAAGTGTGCGAATGAGTTACCAAGGACCATAAAATCTTCTCAATTAGTTTCAAAGAGTGGAAGAAATAAATGATGCGCGTTAACATATTTAAAACAAAAAACTTAAATTTAGAAATAGCAGAGGAGATCAATATTTCTTTGATGTTTTATCTGTTAATTTACAACACAAATCTCAAATTCCGCATGGACGATGTAGCCAATTCAACAATAACAATCTAATATTATAATAAGCAACTGTGTCAGCTTTGACGTCGTCTGTCACGGCTTGACGTAACTTTATAACGTCGCGCAATGACGTCATGCATTAAGCCATTATTCTTGGTAATGCGCGTTATTTAATTACATTTCCAAGCATCCGCGCATAAATTAACTGACAGAACACTGAAATAAAAGTATGTATTGCGTTTAAATAGACATATCAATCATTAGATGCTTATATTTCCATAATATTCTTTTGATATAGAGAAGTATTCCTTAAATTCTTTGTCCATTGATATGTAAGATAAAAGCTTTGTATTTCGAGCATCTATGTAACGAAAGTTTTGGTTAGATTGTTACTTAGCATAGATCAGAATTACAACTGGCATTTGACGTTACGGCAGAGGGCATGAATAATTTAGTCTTCCCTAAATACTTTATTATTGAAATTATTAATTCGTTTGAACGGAAATAGTTGCATACTGATTGCGATTTGTGCATCTTACACTACATTTAAAACAAACATTACGTGGCATAATGTAAGTTTATAAGATTTATTTTAATTTCCTTTGCTTTCACTGTGTAATATTACAGAGCCTATTATTTCAGTAACTGTGTCAGCCATTCAAATGTTTTAATATCGGTCTGAATCACGAATAACAAAAAAGAAATGTGAAAACTTTTTTATGGAATTTATATCGCGATGCATTATTGCCACTAAAACGCGATACAGTTCATCTATTAATATACGTGAGATTGAAGCATTGTTCTTCTGGCATCAAGAGTATCGTAGTACGTGGTTAGGTTGAAATGCAACCTGGACCCGGATGGAAACGGAATCCTCTTGCTACTGCGCAAGGCACGAGGAGTTACATTGTATTTTATTTTATAACAATTCTACTTAGTTAAGCAATTGCTAAGACATGAATTGTCAGAACACTTATAGAAAAGTGTGTATTTCGTTTAATTGGCATATTAATTATCAGTTTTTTTTACTGAAATCATTACATTTGAATGAAAGAAGTTCCAAACTGATCGCGATATATGTGGCCTAAACCACAATTATGTAAATATTACGTGGCATAGCGTAAGTTGTTAAGATCTATTTTTAGCATCGTTCGTTTTAACTGTGGTCATTATTTCAGTCAATGTAAGCTGTCTCAACCGTTGAAATATCTATCTTCATCACAGGTATTAAGAAAGAAAAGTTTAAGAACCAGTGAAGATTTGGGATCACGTTTATATCGCGATGCATGATGACACTGAGATGCGATACAGGGAATGTATTAATTCGCATGATTGAAACTTTGCTTTTGTAGCAGCAATATTAGTAGATTTAATTTTATCCATAATTCGCTATATTGACGTGACTGTATTAATCAGACAAATGGTAGAATGAGAAACAGCCTTCAGTCACTAGATGAGTGACTGAAGGCTGTTTCTAATATTAGTAGAGATTGTGGTTAGGCTGAAATGCAACCTGGAACAAGTTGACAACTGAAGCTTTTTCCTACAGCACAAGGGACGATAAATTACAATGACCTTTATTTTATAACAATTCTATTTAGTTATGCAAATGCAGAGAAATAAATTACCACAACACTCCGTTAAACCCGTCATTTTTGACGGGCTTTGGGGCTAGTTATTTAATAATAATATAATTATGGGCTCGGCGTTATTGGCCCGGGACAGGAAGGGAATGATTGTGTTTTGTTTGCTGGCAACAGGGATGTACATTACATCAAATGCAAAAGGCAGAAAATGTACACTCAAATTACATACTGAAATTCACTACATTCGTCATATATTTCTTATATATACAGATAAAAATTCAAATAATGAAAATATTTTATTTTTTGTTCCTCTCAGAACTTGAAGGTGTTTAGCAAGTATTATTCTCAGAATTTCTTCAAATTTCTGTTTCTTCTCCTCTTCTTCGGTACTTCTCTGCTATTATCTTTGGGCCTAATTATTAGCCTTTTCCCCAGGAATTTGAGGTTCTCATTTAGACGCTTTAACTTATTTCTTTTTGTAAATATATCTCTCCGTAATATCTATTAAAATGTCTTATGCACAGAGAATAATTAAAGCACTTTATTTTATGTTTTCCTCAGAATAACATTTAGATTTACATTAAAAATAATAATGGCACTAAAATATCATTAAAAGTGAAAAAGAACTGGATTAAGATACGACACTATTAGAGGTCGAAACGTTATTTTCTTGTTGTTTAGTCTTTACTAGTGAAACGCTTATACTACTTCATAATTTTGGCAAACGTCTTTTACCTCCCTCTTCTTGTCAGGACAGAGGATCTTGATTTGTAAAGCTAGTCTCCACTCTCTCACTTCCTCGGCATCGCCCTTGTGTTGTCTGTTTCTCCCTCCGCGACGCCCCTACATCGATCTCCCGCGCAAGGTGAATCAGCTCAACCGGAGAGATTAATGGCCAACTACAGGGAACTGTCCTCCCAGTCACTATCTTCCTCACACACACACAATCGGACACACAAATATTCACACACACATTCCCACGCACAAATAAACACGTGCGCGCATACACACATATATATACAAACAAACATGCACACACAAATCTCCAACGTCACACCTGGCTTTGCTTTATCAGCACTTCTAAGCTACACGACTCTGATAATAAGTTGTTTGCAACTGAAAACGATAATTTACTTACTTACTTACTTACTCTTCATAGAAAGGCCAAAAGCTTGTTCCGACTTCATTCTTCCGACCATCTTTTCCTAGGTCATCCAATGTCCCTTCTGCCTGTGGGATGGTACTCCAGGGCAAGCTTAGGAAATCTATCATTTCCCATCCGTAGAACGTGGTTCTTCCAGTTACCCCTTTTTTGGGTAATTCTGTCATTTATAGGGGAGATATTCAGTTGTTCCCTTATGTACTCATTCCTCCTCCTTTCATTTAAGGAATACCCTGTTACTGACCTTAAAAACTTAGATGATTGAATTTTGTTTATTTACCCATGTTTCACTGCCATATAGCAGAGTCGGTACTGCCATTGTTTTATAAAACTTCAGTTGCGTCTTCTCTCGTGTTTTTTCTTTCAGTGTTCGTCGAATTGTTCCACACATATACTGAAAGCGGTGAAGTCTTCACCTCGTTATTCTCATTAAAAGATAATTCACATCCGAGATAAGTAAAGCAGGAGACTTGTTCTATTGGCTGATTGTCTACCAATATTTTAACTCTGATAGGATATTTCCCTTACCATGCAATAACTTTCGTTTTTGCACGAGACAACTGCAGATTGTAATCTTTGCTGATAATGTTTAGTATATGAATTGCTTTTTGAAGTCCATCTTCATTTTCCTGGTGGAAAAATTGGTCATCTGCAAACAACACAGTGTTTATATAAGTGTTGTTGCTTATTTTTATATCAGGATGGACATTTTATTTCCATTTTCTAAGTCATCAATATATATAGTGAAGAGTTTTGGAGACAGGATACAACCTTGCCGCACTCCTTGGTTAATCGCTAATTCTTCTGTAAGTTTTTTTCCTAGATCTATTACAATTTTTGTCCTTCTATACATATCTTGAATAACTTGTATTAAATGTTATGGATATCCATTTCTTTGCATTATTTGCCATAGTTTTTGTCTATTTACTTTATCGAACGCCTTTTCATAATCTATAAAAGCAATTAAAGTCTTTAAATTATATTCTCTTCACTTTTCCAGTAGTAGTTTAAGGCAAAATATATTATCTATGCCGGATCTTCCTTTCCTAAACCCACATTGTTTTTCTAACAGGAGAGCACTTGCTATTACTTTGAGACTGTTATTTATTATTTTTGCATATCTTTTGTAATTTAATAAACTAATTCCTCGATAGTTATCACATGAATTCCTATCTCCTTTCTTAAACAGTGAAATAATTTTAGCCCTTCTCCATTCTTCTGGGATGATTCTCTTATTCCAACACATAGACTATTAATTAAGTGTAAATATCTAAATTTCAAAATCATTCCTCCAAACTTAATCGATTCTAAATTAATTGTATCTAGTCCAGGAGCTTTTCTATTTTTAAATGATTTTAGTGCTGCATCAACCTCCTCTATGTCTATAAGATCAATTTCTTTAGTATCCACATGGTCAATTCCTATTTTCTTTTCTTCCTCTTTATAATTACTATTGTATTATAATTTTTTCTAGTGCTTTAACCATGCCTCTTCTTCAATTACATTTATGTTAGCACTTTCCTTTTCATCTTTGTTAAGATGTTTCATAAGTTTATAAGCCATCTCTTGTCTACCATGGACATCATCTTCTATTGAACTGATTAATCTATCCGATGACTCTTGTTTCAACTTCTTTGATACTGTCTTAGCAATATATTTTCTTCTTTTATATTCATTTTCTAGGGTTCGATCCTGTACCATTTTTAGATAATTTACAGAATACAAATTAAAATGTCTCCATTTAAAAGATACGTGATTATGGTATCACATACTATTACATTGTGGCTGGTTAAACGTGTAATTGTGTTTGCTGTTAAGGTAAATTCACAGTAACTAGCTCACTTATTTTTTGCAAGCAAACAGAATATCACTGGTTGTCAAGTTACAAATATCGCGATAGCTTAACACAGAGAGTATATCTATAGGCCGGACTGTTGAAAGGACTCATATTAAACGTTTTATTGGTGAAGAGAAAAGTATGACATAGGTGGAAAGTTTAAGAGGTATAATATTGACGTTAACTGCCGAACAGAAGTAAGGAAGACTATTGATTATTAATCACTTATCTACTCGTCTAATGAAGCGATATAAAAATACTATTTAAGTAAGTTCAAGCTATTCGTGAAGAAGAAACGTAGAATCAAAATGTTTGGGAAGGTAAAATTGCTGAAAAAAGAAAGAAGAAAAAATAAAAGATGAAAAAATAAAAGATGTATTTACTGTTTTCTACAAACTGTGAAATCTCTGGAATTTACCTACGATTAACGTGGGTTAATATTCGGTCGATGTCCAAGAGGTAACTTAATGTTGAACAGATCTGAATAAAGTGACCGAGCGTGGTGGTGTAACGGATAGCGTTCTGGCCTCGCATTCGGGAGGACGGCGGTTCGAATCCCCGTCCGGGCATCCAGATTTGGGTTTTCCATGGTTTCCCCAAATCACTCCAGGTGAATGCCGGGATGCTTCCTTCAAAAGGCCATGGCCGAATTCCTTCCCATTCCTTGCCCCCATCCTTTCCCGTCTCTAAAGACCACGTTGTTAAAAAGGGACGTTAAACTGTCAAAAAAAAAAAAATGAATAAAGTGTATTTCAACAAAAGAAGCAACCAAACTGGTTCGCATTACACAGATAAAGGAGAAACTACGAATATAATAAAACAACTGGTCTGGCGAGCGTGTTCTTATATATATATATATATATATATATATATATATAAACAACATATTTACTATGTATGATGACGTAAATTTAATAAGAAAATACTGTAAGCAATAATCAGTTAATGTGCATTGCTTGGGAAATTTCCCCGATGAAATCGGAATTTGAAAATGGTGGTAGTTAATCAGATGTACAGTCCGTGGGCTGGTTCGGCTATCAAACTGACAGATTTCAAATTTGCAGCGTAAGCTGCCTCTGTTGCAGTTGCCTGACGTAGCCGATAATATTACCACGTAAAGGAGAACATTTGACACACACTTCATAACGGATTACAGTAGAAATTTCCAAGGCTATGTTTATACTGGTTGACACAATCATTTACTGTTAATTCAGAACGCCCTAAATAAAAAATGCTGTTGATCCCATGATAACGAATCAGGGGATAATTGAATTTTATGGTTCGGAAGCTAATTAACGAAATACCACCACTGACTATGACTGCGATCTACCAGCAAGTGATAAGAAGTATCGGAAGAGTGTAGACTAAAGGTTATTATGATTATAGCGTGGGGAAGGAATTACTTGTCGCAGACTTATAATGTATGCATCTTGGCATAGTTTGATAATAAACTCAACCGGGCAGGACACATCGGGCAGATAGTAGCAAAATGTTTCGAAATCCTTCACGTAATGCAGAGGCGATGAGGGGATGTACCAGAAGGGTAATGGCTTGCAAAACTTTGGTCACACCATTGCTTGAATATGGTGGTGTGGGACCTACATTTAGTTTATAAAATTCAGAAGTTAGAATGGGAGCAAAAGACAGCAGCTAGATTTGTTTATGGGAGTTACCACAGAACACAATCAGTAAGAGATAAAGGAGATGGATTGTGATTCATTCCAAGATAGGAGGAGGGTGAAGCGAGTGCTGGGAGTGTACAAGGCATATGTTGGTGAAGGGGCATGAGAAGATATTCGAGGAAGAATTAAGAGTGACATGTGGAAGGTGAAAGATGACCATCACCACAAGCTGGCCCTCGATTTCAGGCATAAAGGTGTCGGAAAATTTTCTTTGGAGGTAAGGAAGTCAGGATTGGAATAAATTAGCAATGAAAATGATAAATAATTTATCAAGAACGCCTAAAAATTTCAAAATTAAAATTCGTAGAGTACAAAAGCAGGCGGGTACAATAGTGTGTAGGGAGCGTGTGTTCCACTGCAATTACAGCAGAAATTTCATTTCCGCTTCTTCTATGAATCGTTTATCATTTCTCTCCGTCACTCAAGACTCACATCCACAGAGAATAGTAGGAAATGCTGTGATATTGTAAAATTTTAACTGGCTTTCTGTATTTGTATAGTTTCCTATAATTACACTCGTTATTTTTCAATTCTTAAAATCTTAGTATCTTCGTCTTCTTCATATTTGATATTACACCTAAGGCAGTTGTAGATGCAAACCTGTTGTACCATTTATATACAAATACCACGGCCATGTTCATTCTGTATATTTTTTTTAAGATATACTGTAATTCCTCAAAGGTTATAAATACCCAGTGGAAACATCGGACAAATCATTAATTAAAGCCATGATGAGAATCAGGCTTTGAGTAATTTGATAGGGTCCACTTGCAGGGGGAAGATTGGTGTGTAGGGAAGTTGCCACCGGAGCCTGTGCTCCATTGCAATTAAATTAAATTAAAATTATTGATGATAATAATATTAAACAATAATAAATCAAATTTAGCAGCTCCATCGTTTCGCTTGACAAATGCAAATGTAACATTTAATCTTCTCTTAATCACATACTAGGTTCCACTAGTCAGTAAGCGACTAGGCAACTGATTTCGTGAATTTACAGTTTCTGTAGTTGGCTGCTGATGGCAAGGTTACAAACTCACAAAGCAATAATTGATTTGTGGCGTGTTTTTCACAAGTAAATTTGCTGATTTTATAGTAAGAGAGAAGTTGGAAGTCTGAAACATACGGCAGGATGGCAAATACGCAGCTACGAGATTGATCTTTATAAGCATCTCACATAAAACTTAGAAGCTCAAAATAACATCACGTTAGTGAATTATTTTATAATAATACATATGCTGGGGAAATAATCCGCAAACTTGAAATGGCCTATCAAACTTCGAGAGATCCACAACAGTAAAATATTTCTTCCCCACATTGCTAATATAAGTCATTATGAAACAGTGCTGAAGGCAGTAGTTTTGTATGCAGATAAAACCTTGTTCGTGAATGCTTTCTCCTGGTAGAACTAAGAAAAAATAGTGAACTAAGAAAAATGGCGTTCATCAAAAGAGATCCAATAAAGGAGTCTACAGCCAAATGCAGAAAATCAATGAAACGATCCGTAAAACACGGGCACGATTAAATAGTCTCATCAAACGATCGGAGTAAAACAGATTGACTAAAAAATGTATAATTTCTTCGATGGAAAACCGAAGACTGAATTACCTTGGTTTGTAAATATCAACGAAGACCTTCATTTTTCGGTATTAAAACTCGAAGATGCTTTTGATAGAAATCTGTTTCGGAAAATGTTATTTTCACAGGGGTTAAACCGTGATAAACAATCCAAAAGAAGACGCGATACCCCGCGGACAGAAGAGCGCAAACAGGACCACTCGAAACCAATGAGGGACTTTTGGGCGCAAAACAAATGAAACTAGCCGCCGAATGCAGGAAGGCTTTACGTGATCCTAGGTGGCTCCAACAAACATATATATATATCCTATATCTTTAAACGAGAAATTTTTGTATATAGGCCTACATATATATATATATTGGATCTCGGGAACGGCGCTATCGAATTGGATGAAATTTCATATTTAGATAACGTTTTGATTTTTAAGATTATCTAAATAGTGTTCCTACCTGCAAAAAACCAAGTTTACAAAAATACGAACAATTTTTGCACTTGGTATCCCGAAAACGGCTCGAAAACGGCTCTAACGCCATCTCGTAAATGATTCAGGTACCAGGAAGCCTACTAATATTTTTCTCTTTGGTTTCAAGGAACTCATATATTTAAACGAACATTTCTTGTTTGCTATCTGACTCGAGGGAATACTAACGCTGCATGTTTAATTGTAAAACGTTTAAAAAGAAGATATTTAAAAAATGGCTTTGTCAGAAGTGATACTTATATTTACATAACGTCTTTGAAAACAGTATCGAAAAAGTGGTTACCATTAAATACTGCCAGTTTAATTGTAAAACATTTAAAAATTAGATATTTACAAAATAGATACTGGCTTTGACAAATGCGATGTTTTCAAACTTCAAAAAAAAATCTAATGTCACACGAACATTGAGTCTACTGTTTTATCTTTTGTTGAAGTAAACAATGCATAGAAATTAGGAAGCCTTGTATACTTTACTAGCTGACCCGCGGTAATATTAGCACTGCGTGTTTAATTGTAAAACATCTAAAAAGAAGATATTTAAAATTTGGCTTTGTCAGAAGTGGTTCTTTATTTGACAAAATCTTCTTTGAAAATAATATTAGCAGGTATAATGTAACCATCTCAAGAAAACCTAAAAGAAAATCGTCTGAAACAAGTTACTCGAACTTCTCACAGTGAAGACTCAATTGAAGATAATCCTGACGTTTATTCACGATATTTATTTAACCCACTGCAGTTCTTATGTAAGTAGGAAGGAAATATATTGAATGTATAACAAATATGGAGTGGTCTGGCAGCTCAAATGTAATTAGTGGGGAAAAGATGATTAAAAAATTCTGGCTACGATACCGCGTTTAAATTCTGGTGGGAGTAAGAATTTTTAAGACATGTATTTAACCATATGAACTACGATGGGGCGTTCTATGGTTGGGATTCTACCTTAAATTGTAGTTCCAGAGAAAAGGAACTGGCCATCCTACCTCTGATAGAATTGCTTAATATGCTGCCTTCTATCCAATCTAATATTATTACATGAGCAACTCTTGAAAATAGATAAAATGGGGGCTGCACCACTTTTGGAACCTTGGCGAAATTAATAGTAACCTGTTGAAATTTGGTTTAATTGCTTCATTAACATGTCCTCTTCATATTTTGTGCTCTTGCTTTGCGAAAAAGTCGCTAGAAATTTAATTAAAAATGCCGAAATATGAAGCTGAGCAACTGCGAAATGCTACCAGCACTGCAAAAATAACAAAAAAAATCATCGGTACAGGGATCATATCAATCTAAACAGTTTAGTTTTGTCATAGATTTCCTGGTTAGTTTGAAATACAGCCTGGGCCAAGAGAAAAATTTTATGCAATTTTGCGTTTTACGGCAACCATAGGAAATGGCGTATTTGTTTACAAAGGAAGCAATCGATTATCTCTGACTGCTCGTTTCTATATAGTGGGCATCACAGTATTAAAACTCGGATAAATATTGTATATTTGTCAATTATATGCGACTTTTTCCAACGGAGAAAAGCTGAAACGGCAAGAAAACATTACAATAAAGGATTAAATCAATATATTAAGTGACTATCACTTATTTTTCAACGCTGACGGCATCTAACGGCTGTGCGTCGCTGTCATACTTCGGCGCTTTAATTACATTTCTGGCAAGTTTTCCGCAAAGCAAGAACGCAAATAAAAAAGGACAAAATGACGAAGCAATTAATCCAAATTTCAACAGGTTACTACCAATTTCGCGTTGGTTCCGAAGGTGGTGCATCCCCAATAAAATTAATTTTTCACAAATGTCTCTAAGGATTTTGACGAAATCTTGCATACTGAACAGAATTCGAAAGATGCCGAGCGAAGATCGGTCACCCAGGTACTATAATTAAATTGCGATGGACCGCACGCACCGGTGGCAATTTTCCCTACACACCCATCTTCCCCCTTTCCTGCACGAATCTACATTTGCAAATTTTAGCTTTAAATTCTTTCAACGTTTTTGGTAAATTATTCATCATTTGCCTTGGTAACTTGTTCCAATCCCTGACACCCTTACTCAAAAAAAGAGTCTTCCAACACCCTTGTGCTTGAAATCGAGTGCCAGCTTGTGGTCATGTTCATCTTTTCCCTTCCATGCATTACTTTTAATTCTTACACAAATATCTTTGCATGCCTCACCAATATACGACTTTTAAACTCCCATGACCCTCTTCAACTTCCTTCTGTCCTCCAATGAATCCCATTCCAGCTCTTTTATCATATCCGTTACTGACTGCGTTCTGCGGTAATTTCCTGAAACAAATCTAGCAGCCCTTTTTTGCACCCTCTCCAACTCCTGTATTTGATACTCAAAATGTGGGTCCTATACTACACTAGAATATTCAAGCAATGCTCTGACCAAAGTTTTGTAACCTAATTGCTTTACTTCTCTCGTACATCCCCTCATCACTCTTTCCAACAAGTGCACAATTTTGAAACCTTTTCCTGCTACATGACATACCATATGTGTCCTGCCCACTTAAGCTTGTTATCAAATATAATGCCCAGATATTTAGATTCCAAGTCTTCAACAAGCAATTCTTTCACCACCTTAAAATCGTTTTTTATTAGTGTATCTAATAAGCTGACTCTTCTTTACATTTATCTTCATCCCATGTTTACCAACCTAACTCGATATCCAGTCCAGATCACCCTGCAGCTGTTTACAGGCCTACGCTGGGGCCATAATAGAGAACTAGGGTTGGATGCTGCCTATGGAGGCGATTATAATGATGCGAGACCAAGAGATAGAGTAGAATCTGTGGAGATAGAGAACTGACAGTGAATATTTAAGAGAAAGATTCGTAAGGAAAGTTGGCTTAATCATGTCGAGAGTATGGCTAAGCGTTCTGGCCTCGCATTCGGGAGGACGACGGTTTGAATCCCCGTCCGGGCATCCAGATTTGGGTTTTCCATGTTTTCGCCAAATCACTCCAGGTGAATACCGGGATGATTCCTTCAAAAAGGCTATGGCCGAATTCCTTCCCATTCATCGCCCCCCATCCTTTCCCGTTTCTAGAGACCTCGCTGTTAAGAGACGTTAAGCAGTTTAAAAAAAAGGAGTATGGCGCAAATCCAGATTTCGAGGAAGAAATGCAGCGCTTAATAAAATGCCTCAGAGGAAGTTTGCGTTGGAGACGGATGGTTGGTGTTAGGAGACAAACTGAAAGAGGAGGTGGCAGCTATAGGGGAGGCTGGGTCGATAGCGGATGATGGAGAGCCTCGGTCGATGTGCAGAGCAGACGAACAGAACGCGACCAGACACGAGTGTGGCCGAGCAGACACGACATTCATTACGAACGTGAGCTTATGTCTAAACAGACGTGTAGGTCACAAGTGAGAGTTGTTGATAAGATCTAATAATCCTTTGAGATGCAAGTACGCAGCGGACACGTAATTTCATGTATCACTGATCACTGTTTTTTCTTTATCATTTTAGCAAAATAAGGAAACACAATATTGTAATGAAGAGAGCGGAAATGATTTTGAACATGGTGGTGGTCTGTATGTCTCAGACCTGGTATATTCGGGACGACGCGGGTTCGATTTCCCGGCAGGCCGGTTTTACGTGGTTTCCCGAAACCACTCTAGCTGAATACCGGAATGGTTCCTTTAAAACGAGATGGCGGTATTCCTTCCCGTTCCTTGTATCTGGTCCTTTCCTTCCTCTAACGACCTTGGCGTCGAAAGGGCGTAAATCTCGAAGCAAGAAAACAAAAAACGAGAAACCTGGAATGTACGCTTCTATTACAGCTTTGAATCTTTTAAACAATAAAATTAGGAAGAAAGTCAATTAAAGAAAAGAAATATTATCTTAATTTCTTGTTTGTATAGATTAGTTCATTCTTCCCGCAAACTATTTTTGGACTAGATCAATTGAACAAAAACTGCTTGGAATCCTTAACTTCATACGTTTTAAAAATTTCGACAGTCGAACAAAAGACATTAAAATATAACAACAATAAAATTCCGACCGAACGTGGTGAATTAGTTGTAAGGCTCTGGCCTCGCATTCGAACCCCCGTCAGGCCATCCACATTTCAGGTTTCCATGGTTTCCGCAAATCACTCCAGGCCAATATCGCGACGATTCCTCCAAAAGCCCATGGCCAAATTCCTTCCCGTTCCTTGCCCCCAGTTCTTTTCCGCCTCTAATGACCTAGACGACCAGTGCTGCCAGACACTTGGCTTGAATATCCGTAGATGGCCGCTAAAATTTCCGTAGATTGGGTACAAAAATCCGGAGACTAACTAACTGAAAGACTTAAACAATAAAAATTGAACAGACAGTCCAAATCAAGAATACTTTTTTATTTCCAGGTCTTTAAAATTTGAAATACGAAATAATATTCTACATTGAAAGTAAGAAATGCTGTATCTCTGAACATGTTTTATACATCGTCACTTTCATCACTGCTGTTTTTTTATTTTAGGGATCATACATTTTCGTTGTTGACATTAAATTTAGCATATCTTCTGTAACAGGAAATGTTAAAAACTGCGACCCATTTGATTCTCCGATATTGTTTAGGCCTTCTGGGAAGGAACTGCTTTGTAAGGGAGGACGGCGGTTCGAATCCCCGTCCGGGCATCCAGATTTGGGTTTTCCATGGTTTCCCAAATCACGCCAGGCAAATGCCGGGATGCTTCCTTCAAAAGGCCATGGCCGAATTCCTTCCAATTCCTTGCCTCCCGTCCTTTCCCGTCTCTAAAGAACTCGCTGTTGAGAGACATTAAGCGGTTAAAAAAAAAAAAGTAGTGCTTTGTAAACCGTGTCACCGTGCATAAAGAGTGCGCCGATAGTTCTGTATTACGGTCTACAAAATCTATAAAATTTATAATCAAACAAACTATTAACTTTATTTCAATCGTTGGTTCACACGAGCGGTCGCAAGGAAACGATTCACAATTATTGACAATTCTATAATGCATTAACACTATACGCTCAAAGTTTAACAAAACAGCAACATAAGGAAAAGTCGAGAAATAGTAAAAATTATTAAAAAAATCCGTAGATACTTTAACAAAATCCGAAAATCCTAACTTTTTACAAAAATCCGTAGATCTACGGATAAATCCGTAGAATTGGCAGTACTGTAGACGACCACGAAGCGTAAAGCCGTATGGAAAAAGCAATACTGGTCATATTTTTTATGTGTTTGCTGATCTATAACTTCTCATTTAAAAGTCAAGAAAAACAATTGGGAGTCTGGTCGTTTCCTACAACGATGACGGGCGAGTCTCGGGCTCTCAAGCATTCCGCATACTAACACGAGAATCACATCACGTATCCCAAACAGCCGATAACGGAAAACTTAATTGAAATAAAGAGAGCGGCCCTAAATACCTGTAGCGTCGTTTCTTGGTACAGATAATATCAGTGTCTCCATTTCGCTAGTCCTATATAATTAACGGTGCACTAGCAAAGTAATATTACAGGGGTCGTCTATTACCAGAGTCTTCATGAACGATTGTGAAGAGAAAGGAAACACTACATCAAGATTGTTAGCTCCTGTGACGGAATCAGCGAATGCGATCCAAACCACCTCTTATTTGCTTGTAAGGAAAAATGGCGGGAGTCCGCGCAATTTATACAGCAACTTGTGGGATTAGGAATACAATTACCACTAAACGTGACCCACCTCCTGGCCTTGGAAGATGTTGCCATCTGCAAAGCAATAACGAAATTCCTGGAAGAAAACATCATCAGGATATAACGCCTTATTGTTTTACTCCTGCAATTCTCGGCAATGATAGAAGACAGTAGTAGGCGACAGTGTCCCTATAAATCGGGGCTCTCTAGCCCATGTTAACGTGAAACTAACAATAAAACTGAAAACCTAATTGTAATAATATTTTATCCATGATGGATTGGTGGAACTTCCGCGACTGTGATGTCAAATATGGGTTGTAAAAAATACAGCAACCAGTCACAATATGATTTTGTTTATTGAACCATTACCGGTTTCGAGCTATACCTGCTCATCTTCAGATGGTTTGTAAATTTACATCAATAAATGTGATTTACAGGAATACATTCCTGTACATCAATAAATGTGATTTACAGGAATGTATTCCTGTAAATCACATTTATTGATGTAAATTTACAAACCATCTGAAGATGAGCAGGTATAGCTCGAAACCGGTAATGGTTCAATAAACAAAATCATATTGTGACTGGTTGCTGTATTTTTTACAACCCCTAATTGTAATACATTTGTGACTTAACACCTGGTGTTAAAATGTGAATGTTGTATCTTGAAGCAAAATATCAACTATTATATTGTAATGTTATGTTGACTTGAAGAGGTATTATCAGGGATGTAATTCTTTATACTCCTACTTCAATTTCATGCTGTTATTAATCCATGTATCCATTGATACAAAACAATGTTACCAATGCAATGTATTTTACTGCCAATCCATGTATATAAATACTGATGTTAAATCTTATAATGCAACGATGCTGGCTGCATGGAGAATATCCGAATGACATAAAAAAAGAAAAACATTGCAAGCTGATAACAGTTATGTTGATTATTTATAGAGAAAGTGTGACTTTCGTCTTATTCCTACGTCCTGTGATAAATTTCAAATTAAACTACAACTAGTGTACGCCCGTGACTGTTTCTTGCGTATCGTCATGGGTCTGGAAAAGTTCCAGTTTTTACGATGAAGATTATGACAGGTTGATCTGATCTGGCCAAATATAAGCTTGACCTGTGTTTCACCCTTAGGATGAATAAAATCTCTTGAGCTTGAAGAACTCAGAAGCATTAATAGAGGTAGGTATTAAACACGAACAGGGACGATAGCACAAACGTACTGTTTCAAAGGTCATAGGCTCGAACTTGCTTAAATACGAACTTGACTTGTATTTGACCCTTAAGTTCACTCTGCAAATTAAAAAAAAAAAAAAAAAAAAAAATCCTGCTTGCTTCGAAAGCATCACGTTGTTTATTATTGAGACTGGGCAAACACTCATAATGTAAACATAGGTCATAGTATCTGTGACGGCCGGAGAACTTAATACACATTCCATATTATGAAACAGTTGAGTAACTCCTCTGAAATAAGTTGCCAGAATAGTCGATTCGGTGACATATTTGGTCTGATGTCTACTTAAAATAACCTAATAACTCACATACAGCGAACATGAATAAAGACCAATAACGAAAGTGTTCAATAAAATGCCTAAAAAGCAAATAAACTGTAATGCATAAATTTTTGTCAAGCAACAACATTAGTGAATGTTGTAATTAAACTGAAATTTATCTTAAGCCGAAATAACAGTTGGCATTCGTGGTTACAGCAGAGGCTATGAGTAATTTAATTTTTTTAAGTTGTTTTAATTTAGTAACAAGTTACTGAAAAGCAGATCCACATTTTTTCAGGCGCAAAATATATTAAATTTTTTTAAACTATAAAACGCTATGAAAAGCAGATTTAATGAATGTATTATACCAATTAATTTGGTAGCAGTTGCTTGGTTATTAAATTGTAGACATATCCACGAATTCCTTCTAATGGTATCTCTGGTTGCTGTTTTGTGAGCGAAGGCTGACACGTGACACCGTTCTCCAGCCAATAGCTATCTAGGTGAGTGGGTGACCTTACGAAATTATTTAGTAGATGTTCCAAAAAAGAAGCTAGTTGTCAGTGAGGGCAAAGCAAGCTGTTGTGAGGGTTGATTGTCTGTAGTATTTGGACGTAACTGTACTATCAATATGAACAGCGATCAGCACATAAACTCGGTCGTGTGGGAAGCTAATTCTAGAATGATATGTCGAATGTATGCAGAGCGATATCGTATAATCGTTTTATTTTGCTAAAGGTTCTATACATCGTCGCCGTTGAGGTCACTAGAGAAAGAGTAGGAGGCAAGAAATATGAAGAAATTCGGTCATGGCGTTTTGAACAAAATATCCCGCTATTAGTCTGATGTAATTTAAGGGACCCATGGAAATCCGAAACCAGCACGGTCGGTAGGGAATTCGAACCAGCATGCTCCCGAATGCGTGGGCAGAGAGTTACCGTTCACTTACAATGCTGTTGTGATTTATGGTATCCGTATGAGAAATTACTTTATTAATATCGACTGAGTACGGGGCAAGACTCAGTTTCATGCAGCCACCTACCACAGTCATTAAGAAACACTTGGGCTGGTTTAAATGATACACAGAACAAGCAGTTTCAGCTTGAATGTACTGTTAAATACGCCAACATGTACTTTAAATTTGGTTTGCCGCAAGTGGAGAGACATGGACATGAAATAACCGAGGAAAATACGCAAAATGATAATAATACCTTCCTATGGATTTGACACTGGCATTATAAAATATATCGGGTTTTTTTATTATTTTTTTTATATTTTTTTATATATTTTTTTGTTGTTGCGTGGAATGAGAAATTGTTGAAGAGTTATTAAAAATGAAGTTAACGTTGGTTTTGTTTTTTTTTTTTTTTATTTCCTTATTTGTTTCCAGAGATACGACCTGCCATTCTCAGCTACATTTCTGATTTCCAGTAACATGACAGAAAAAAATGTGAAAAATTGAAGATAAAGGCTCTTATTAACAGACCCGTAGCGTTCAGCAAACATTTAATCTACTTTAATTGTAATCGAACATGGGCTTTACAGTTTCCAGACGCACCTATGTCCCCATTTCTAGTTCTTTTTAGTCCTAAATTCTTTGAGTGTAAACCTCCCCACCCACCTACTTTTAACTAATTTTGATTTGAAATTCTTTCAGTGTTTATCACTTCCCACTCCATTACCTACGATATCCCTCTCCCTACTTTAACCACAAACGAGTGCCAGCTTATGGTACCCCTCTATGCACTTCACACGTTGTCAGCCCTCTGGCCCTTATATGTAACAAACCGAGGAAAAAAAATTATTCCATACCTTATCGAGAGTGGTGTTGAAAGTGTATTTGTAAAATGCAATCGATGTATTTTTTTGAAATCGTTATTTAGTCCTGAGCTCACAAAATTGTTTATCCACAAACTTTGTTCAGTATCGTCCGGGTATTAACATTTTCACCTTGTGTACTAGATAATTTCGACGTTTATTGCACTATTTTCGTATCAAAGCTTCATTTTTTTATTTTTTTTATTTTTTTATTTTTTTATTTTTATTTTTTTGCTCATTGTTTTACGCCTTGTCGACGTCGAGATCATTAGAGGTGGAAAGGGACTCCGGGCAGCGAAGAGTAAAGAGTTCGTCCGTGTCCTTGTGGAGGAACCTTCCTTGCATTCGCCTGCAGCGGGAAACCACGAAAAACCCAGATCAGGATGTCCGGAGGGAATTCGAACCCGCGTCCTCCCGAATGCGAGGCTAAAGCGTTATCGCACACCCATCACGTTCGGTTTCCTCCAGCTTGAGCAAGAGATCGACATATTCATAGTTTATAAGTTAGAAAAACCTGTGCCCTTGACACTTTATAGCCCTTCGTGCGGTTAGGGGTTGGATTGGGAAGCTTAAAGATTTATTTCAATGCAAAGCATTGACAGTTCCAAATGATTTTAAGTTGTACAATAAAGAAAGCGTTGATTCTGCGTTCCAATGCCGATTTCTGAGTGTTTTGATTATGGCATTCTGTCGCTTCTAACAGCACTGTTTTACGCTCAACAAAAAGCTGCCTCTGCTTTCCAGGTTTTCGCGATTGGTGTAAGTGGGAGAATCAGTTGGGGTGCAAGCACTGTCGGGATCTCCAGTAGTGGAGGCTCTTCTGGTTCTACAAAAAAATCCAATTAGGGCCCGAGTGACGGGTGTGGAGGGGGCAGGGGGGTCGTTGCTCCCCTGGCGACCAATAGCCATGCCGGACGCTGTTAGGAAACCAGTTCTGCTTCCGGGCACCCATTGGCTGCGTCAGCACAAAGGGGACCTCATAGCACCTGGTGCAGAGCCACAGTGCCTAGACAATGGTGCTTAGACCCCGAGTGCCCAGTGGCACACATATGATTATGCTGTTATCGGTATGGACCGCTACCGAGTTTGATGGGTGACGGGCCCCGTATTAGAGAGGGCGCGAATTCGTACCCCTGTCCGGTCAACCAAATTTCCGTTTTCAATGGTTTCAGGAATCATTCCACCAAATTCCGAGATGGTTCCTAGATCACTCGACGCGAATTCCGGCATGGTTCCTAAAAATAGTTAATGGTCGTCTCCTGCAATTTCTCTTTCGATGTATAAATAGGACACTAATGTTCTCGCTTTTTACGCTCTCTAAACTCACAACAACAACATCAGATGTATAAATGATTACACATTAGGATAGGTGCAACACCCACTTGCATCGAATTGCGGAGTAATAGTAAAATTTTAGGCCATGGCAGAATTTCTTCACGTTTCTTACCTCTAGCGACTACGTTGAAACAGAATTATGTCCTCCAAAGCTTTCTTTCCAATACGCACTACCACAATCGAATTACCCAACACAGAACATGGTGACAATACCTGAATCATGTTGAATGTTTGTTAGGAAATATGTGCAGTATTCCTACCAAAATATTAATAATAATCAACTAAACAATGTTACTAAATACGTTACAGATCAATCAATTTCAACATTCAGTTTGAATTGAAAACAATCTGTGTCTCAACAAAATATTTTCAAATAAAATCATTGAAATTATTTCTATTTGAAAGTTGTTTTATTACAAAGTTCATGTTACGCAACGACTGAAAATCTTTATTTCTCTGAGCCCGAAGGACATTGTTCCAGTGCCCGTGAAAGAACAGCAGGATAAAGCGAATGAAACGGCCAAATCAAGGATTCTATGCAGGGGTTGAGATCATACATAAATAAACTTGGAACTGCAAACAGCTATCAAAAAGGAAGGAGAAAAGATAAAGACAAGAAGGAAACCAATCCTAGAAATGAAACCGCCAAGCGCAGAAAATCTAATCCAAGAAGACACATTGCTTGTACTGAAACGAAAGTGTTTCATTTTTATGATCACAAGAACGCTGGATACATTTTGGGCTCGCAAACCCTCTGCTGGAGATTTTTTTTTTTTTATTTAAATAAATTTAAGTTAATGTCACTTTACCTTTTGCAGTTATAATTTCTACGATTTACAAGTTACACAATTTTTCTTTAAATAAAGTACAATCGTTGGAAATTTAGAGAGTTTTTAATAATTCATTTCTGATTTTGGAGTTGCGTGGCCACTTTGGCCGACCAAGGGGGGGGGGGGAGGAAATGGCTTTTTTTTTTAAGTTTTGTTTTAGGCACTAAAATTAATCCAATTGTAACTATAATTATAAAAAATTAAGAAACTTTTTAATGTACCATATTTTTATAACAGACTAAAAAGTATCAAATAATTTAATTTTATCCATAATTCTCTATATTGACGTGACTGTATTAATCCGACAAATGGTAGAATGAGAAACAGCCTTCAGTCATTAGAATACAACTTTTATTGTATTACCTTAAAAGTTTTATTCTAGTGACTGAAGGCTGTTTCTCATTCTACCTTTTAGCCCAGTCAATAAAGGTTTTGTGTCGGAACTCTTTCTGGTAAAGCTGATTTTTTCAAGGGTGATAGACCTTGATGAGAGGATTATTTTCTGAAAAGTCCCCGAAAATTCCAATGGAGCTTCCCCCCCCCCCCCCCCTTTAAGTTTAATATGTAGAGTTTTTACGCAATCGCATACAACTTTTTAACCAAACGTTTGTTAAGGTTATATTACTTACAGTTTTATTCCCTGATAAATATTCTACAACTTTTATAATAACATAATTTATGATAAGTGCAGCAGTTTTCCCGTAAATTAACGAAATGTTGTAAAAAAACAATATTTTTTTGCCACCTATATACGTTTTTTAGAAAACCATACTTTTATTCTTAGCCAAATGAAAAAATGCTTCTAATAAAAGTTGTAGCATATATATTCCTGAGTACATCGGTGTATAAACATATACAGTTATGTGTATTACTCTACTAGTAACATAGAAAACAGTAGCTAGGTTTTGAGCGCGAGAGCGCTCGGGAGTCGGCGGGAGTAGGCGAAAGGCGCCTTATCCTCATATGCCTATTCAATTAGTTAATACTGTAATTATAACATCTATTTTTAACACTTATACTCGTACTAGCCCATAGTGTGTCGACCTTTAATTTGTAATTTAGTAAATATTTGTGTATAATCAAAATAACATTAGAGTGATATGAGAAGTAAAATTTGTTTTTCTGGTTGTAACATATTTGAATTAAAGGTTTTAATTTTATTCATAATTAATTATTGTACACATTTGTATGCCAGTTTTGGTTCGGGGGATTTAACCTAGCCTTGTTATATCAGGCCATTCCATTATCCACCACCTAGGGACCCGCCGTGTCCCGGACTGGCTAAACCGGCAGCTGTTTTAAATTACTTGTGTTTTAAAACAGCATCACGGACCTCCCACCCACCACAGATATTATATACACCGATTTAATATTTACAAGTCATGATTATTGTAACTCATAAAACTTATTTTATGTTTAGAAGCATGTCTCTTTGATAACGGTTACATATTAATCTGTATGAGGAAATTCATCTTCTTCTTTTGAATACAGGTGTGAATTTAGGCTAAATAAGCCACTACAGTGTTCACACATTGCAGTGCAGTCAGGTACACTTTTCTACATTCACAGTATTGTCCGCATCCTTGTTTACAAGAACATGACACTAAGTACAGCAATTCGTTTGGAGCAAATGGCTTCGAGGTAGGAATTGGTTTCAATGTTCTTTTGGTACCTCTCATTTCTTTCACGTTTTCAATTTTCCAACACCAGTTTGTAGCATCAACTTGCAAAAATACTCTCAGCGAATGTTCACGACATGCCTTAGACGTTGGAGGTAATGTTGCTAGATGAAAATTCGATCTAAGGGAACTTTTCTTTGTTACTGTCAAGAACTTGTAGTAACGGGCTTCATTCAAATTTGAATATTTCTCTAACCCATAAAAACATAAAACAAATTTCTCACCAGCAATCAAAAGGTCCTCTCTTGTTGTAGAATCATCCAAAAACTTCCTCGCTGTATTCTGCATATCAGGTTTCGATCTGAGCAATTCTATCGCTTTTAATTTGCCCATTCCATACATGCTGGATGTGGTATCACATCCGGTCATAGCGTGACAAAACAGAAGTAACTGACGTTGATCTCCAAATTTTTCTATGAGAGTGGCGATTCTGTAGTACACTGTTAATGGAACTGCACCCCCCTATCTCTTTACAGAAGTATATACAAGTACTTTCAGGAGCCAGTGCCGTAAGTAATACTATTAAGTCGGTATCGGTTCCAACGACAAATACCTTACAGTCACTTCTCTGCTGTTGAATTGCTGTCATAACAATGTGCACATCAGCATCATCTTCCGCTGTAACAACTTGTAGTCCTCGTTTTCTGAATTCAGATGCCAAAGCTAGTACCAGTTTTCTCTTGTTACTAGTATTTCCTAAAAAACCCTCTTTTCCAGTAACACAAATTGTGTTTTCATCAAATACTATGTCAGCTGAAGATCTTTTGGCTGCTCTTCTGTTTTGCTCTTCATTTTTCGTTGTTGGCTCGTCTGGATAACCATCAAATACTACAATTGAATTAGATCCATATTTATTTACAACATATGTACAGTAAGTTTCTAAGAAGACGCCA
Source organism: Vandiemenella viatica (assembly GCA_031002005.1). NCBI lineage: Eukaryota > Metazoa > Arthropoda > Insecta > Orthoptera > Morabidae > Vandiemenella > Vandiemenella viatica. The sequence goes on from JARYHS010009186.1 coordinate 28,041,657, forward strand.
TAGGAACAATTTCTTGGCCACGCTACTTTGTGTAGAAGAAATCCCCTGTCCAAAACATAAGTTGCACCATTTTGGTTCGTTACGTCGATGACACCTTCTTCAAATACCTTCATCAGTGACGATTTTGTTCCTTTTCGTAAGCATACATCATCAAACAAAGCAGGTGGTCGAAGAGCCAGTTCGAATTCCAAGTAAGTCTTCAATTTTCCGGGACTGTCGCACACACACAAAATACGGTTAAAAAATTGTTGGGAGTTCACACAAACTTCTTTTGATCGTACCAATGCTGACTTCTGCACTGCTTGAGTCTTAACCATATCCTTCCTGTGAAGTTTAATATCATGGAAGTTAGTTCCCTTCATTTTGGCTATGGCTGAGAGACCGACGTCATAAGCTTCATCGCAGTTTATTGAGTCATCACACACGAATCCAGATGTCAATGAAACTAATTCACCTGATAGTTTTGTAAAAGGATTGTGTGTTTGGAACCATGTTGTAAATGTTTGCAGGTCCGACAAATCTCTTTCTCGTCTAGATACGCGAAGTTCAACATGCTGCTCATTGTACTGAATTGATGTCCCAAAATAAGCTTCCACAGCATCATGAATTTTTAAGAAAAATTGTGTTCCGGGGACCCATTTCGATAGAGTGCTGTCGGTTATGCCTCGTCCATGAGTTAGGCCCCCAACGGATTTCATGGGACGCATCAAACCCTGTTCGATGCACATGTCAGTCCACGTCCCAGACCAGTATTTCCCCGTTCTTATTACAGTGAAATGTTCTTTAAGGAGACCAAATTCTAGTGGAGATAGTTTAGAGCCAAGTTTAGTCATTTCTTGTGCATAAAGATGTGCGGATTTAGCATATGGCAGATGGCCTGCAGCGTGAAAGTATGGGAGCATTTCAATTGTAGTACTTAAATGGAGGTCCCAATTACCGGATCATTCTGCGTAAATAAACATCATTATGAGGTCAATGCATTTAAGAAGATTTATCCAAAGCTTAGTTGTTCTGCTGAGCGTTTTCACATTATTTAAACACTCATTAAATTGATTCAATGCTGCCTTTACAGTTCGAGAATTTCAGCTTCATTGCGTTTATTTTCAAGGAGCTGCTTAGAAAATGCCTCAAGAGTTGTAAGGGATTCTTTAATCTCGGGAAACTGATCTTTCATGACATTTATAAGAGCGCAAGCAGTAAGATTATATGCACGTACACACCTTCTTCCTCTTACACAACGGGCGCGGCCGGCTCACGCTGCCCGCCGACTCCCGGACGCTCACGTGCTCAAAACCCAGCTACTGTTTTCGATGTTACTAGTAGAGTAATACACATAACTGTATATGTTTATACACCGATGTACTCAGGAATATATGAGCTACAACTTTCATTCGAAGCATTTTTTCATTTGGTGACGAATAAAAATATGGTTTTGCAAAAAATGTAGATAGGTGGCAAAAAAAAATATTGTTTTTTTTTACAACATTTCGTTAATTTACGGGAAAACTGCTGCACATATAATAAATTATGTTATTATAAAAGTTGTAGAATATTTATCAGGGAATAAAACTGTAAGTAATATAACCTTAATAAACTTTTGGTTAAAAAGTTATATGCGATTGCGTAAAACTCTACATTTTAAACTTAAAGGGGGGGTAGGGGGGAAGCTCCATTGGAATTTTCGGGGACTTTTGAAAAAATGTCTCTCTAATAGTGATCTACTACTGGGAGAATATTCAGCTTTACCAGAGAAAGTTCCGACATGCACTGTTTTTGGCCCTTTATTGACTGGGCTATTTTGTCTATAAAATAATTTCTCTAATCCTTATGAAGGATAAAACCACATACAGATTTCTAACGTCTTCTAAATTGACCTGAAAATTTTGATAGCTATTAAAATACTTGTAAGATTGGTGACGAAAAAACATTGGGCGCATGCAAAAGATAATTGATGCATTAATAGCTCTATTAAAAATTTTATTGCACTGCAAATAATGTGAACTGATAAGTACGTTCTTTCATTGATAACTACTCTTTACACTTCTTATAGTTATGTATTCCATGCGCCCATTGTTTTTCGTTACCAATCTTACAAGCATTTTAATAGCTATCAAAAATATCCAAGTATAAATTTTCAGGACAATTTAGAAAAAGTTAGAAATCTGTATATGGTTTTATCCTCCATAAGGATTAGAAAAATTATTTTATACTTTTTAGTCTGTTATAAAAACATGGTACATTAAGAAGCATTTTTTTTATTATTATTTTCTGCTTTTTAGGCTTACATGAATGAAAATTTGTAATTGATTTTAAATACTTTGATGACATAATCACAGAGACATGCTACAAATTACAGTTTTTTTTTTTTTGGATAGAAAACATTTAATTGAGTTATTTCAATCCCGCGGAAATAAGGAAAAAAAAAGAGAATTTTCATATCCATCGTTCAAATCATCTGGAATTCGAACAAAAATCCAATTGAAACAAGCACTTTTAGTTTCTGTCAGAAATTTTCGGGCAGAATTTCCAATTTTTTCTTTCAATAAAAACATTATTCAGATAACTGCAAACATTAACAAAAATTAGCTTAATCGGTCCATAGAAAATGTACTTTCAGTTTTTACAGAATTTTCCTATTTTCCCGGTAACTTTTCCAATTTTCTTTCTCTGAAAACCTTATTCAAACTATTAAAGACATTTTAAAAATAGCTTTATTGGTTCATTGAAAAAAAAAGTACTTTCAATTTTTCCTGAATTTTCCAGACAAATTTTCCAATTTTTATTCCTTTAAAAACCTTATTCGGAGTATTATGAACATTTGAAAAAAAATAGCCAAATCAGTACACAGAAAACAGTTTTTCTCGAATTTTCATATTTTCGGGACAACTTTTCCCATTTTTTCACATTTTCATGCATTGTCATCCACTTCTGAGCTATGGTCATAATTTCAAGTGTCTGGCTCATCGAGAAGTTAGTTTAAAATCAATTAGGCCTACTAAATTCCAACCGGACAGACAAAGCCCAAACGAGTTAATAATATCATTTAAAAAAATAAAAATTCCATTGTGTCGTAGGATAGACCACCAACTTTGAAGCCTATAGGCTCCTTGCAAGTCAGTTTACAACAACAACAAACCTTAGCTTGGCCATTTGTCTCGGCTCTTCCCGGCTTATGTACCACTTACGTAATTGTATTACAAAATTTGCCACATGAAACACACATTGAAGTTAATCTAAAAATAAAAAATGTCAACGTGTCTTCCCCGAAACAGTTTTCGTATAAATTTCTTGTTAAATGGAATCATTCTAAATGTTTGGGGTATTTCTCTCTTTCATATGGATCGAAAATTGAAGTAAGGGGGGGGGGGGGCGAACGACCTTTGGAAATCATGTCACGTGAAATAAACCTAAATAACATTGATGACATTTACCAATACCTATTCGGCTGTAGGTTATCACTCTGGATGGGATACATGAAAAGCAGCCATTGCTCTGTCACACGTAAGGAAAATATTTATCTATGAATTCGTTTTTACCAATAAAATACTTACTGTGAAATGTCGTCATAGTTTGTAGAAAAGCTGGTGGGATTACAAGGCTGTGGGGTACACAGGTACAGATGGATAGCTGGACATGACGACATTATAGGTCCCGTTTTTGTGCTTTTTGGCTATGGATCAAAAAATGGAGGACATCAACCAAAACTCGGAATTTGAATAGTTAGTTAGGCATGGTGTCACTTCTTGATCCACAGCCCTTGCTTATGTATATAAATTATCTTCGTTTGATGTTAGATGGAAGTGAAAATATGATGCTTTTTGCATATCTTTTTAAAAAAAAAAAAAAAAAAAAAAAAATGTGGAAGACACTGCATATAATTTTCTAACCTGCATAAAAGGGTTGTTCAGAACAGATAAATTAAAACTCAAAGCAGAAAAACAATGTTAATTCAATTTTATACAGCAAATAATACAAGGTATAACAAAATATTTGAAGCGAAAAGTCAGAGATATTTCTTGGTATTCGCGTAGATAATAACTTAAGTTCGAACCAACACATACAACAAATTCTTGAAAGAACGTGAATGAGAGCCTGAATAGTTTATATTAATGAACATAGTTGGCATATTTTGCATATTTTTCGTCATCTAGACACTTGTTATATTTGTTTTTGGAGAAAGGTACTCTAGTCTTAAAGAAGTGGTCTGAGAATTAAAAGTTTTTACAAATAATGGCATGAAAAAATTCAGTTAGAAATTTAGATATTATTACAATCTCACCACAATAAAACTACACCCTACTGTCTTTTTAATAGAAAATCTTGAATAATTCAATCAGAAACCTCAATGATTAAATTTATCGCATTTATCTCGACTGTTATATTGAAATACAAAAAACTCTGTCATTTAGGTTTAAAAAAAAAATATGTTTTATAAGGATTTATTGAACATGCTGTTTTAAACGCCTGTCAAAATGACGTGTAATACTGGTGGTTAAAATGTTCTGGAAATGTTTCTAAGGAAAAACGAATAACGATTAATTGTTATCTTGTTTACTGATATTTTTCGTGATGCGAATAAACTTGTTGTTATTAGATTCAGAATCTATTTATCTAGGATGTTTTTAAATATTTGCATTTGGTTTTAAGTAACGAAAATGGTAAAAAAAAAACTTTTCTATGTAAAGTATAATATCAAAAACGAATAACTATTACCTATTTCACAGATATATTTCGTGATTATATACGTTTCGTGTAAACTTTCTCTGAGTTTTAAATGAACTTCCTGTTGCTAATCTTCTGTCAAAAAAATTATCAGGTTATGTTCTGAGCTGGTTATAGAAACTGTTACAGAGAAAGCAAAGATCAGATGCCCTGCTCCTTACATGACTCTCTGCATCTAGTCGTCGCAAATAAACAAACAGCAGTTCCTGCCACAACAGACATTTGTATTTTAACTGCCATCGCATTTCCATTTCCTATTACCAATAAAAGCGTAAATAAAATCGAATTAAGTTTTTTATTTGAAATTTAAACAATCTTTTAACAATATAAGTGGAAATAATATCAAACGCAGTTATTTATTTGAAATTTCCTGGTTAGCGAAATAGCGCTGCGGTGGCGGCTGATACAGTATAACAAACACTTCGGCCATCATCGGAGTCGTCGAAGGTAGTCGAGCTATAGATGTCACGTCTAGTTCCAGGGCGTAACGTATATTACTGAAGTGGATTTGTGAACAAATACAACAATTTCGTTATCTTCCGTTTTTCGCAAACATTTATATGTTTACTAAGTTTATGTATGTTTCTCTCCTTAACACGCCACGCCTCCTTCGAATCACCCACGCATCCCCAAGGGCACACCTCTAATCCCCGTGTTGAGAACTCCTGACTGAGAGAAATAAAATTCTATGGCCCAAAAAAGAAATGGTATTTTGTATCAATGCTTCCTTCAGAAACCATTTCCTCTGAGAACCAGTTTTCTTCTTGGAATTTGAAAAGTCAGAAGAAAAGGATGAGCGGTCTGGTATCTCAGTAGTTAAGGCACTTACTATCAAAAGTTCGCTGCTGCGGTCCTGGATTCGAATACCGGGGGATGCAGGAATTCTTAAAAGTTGTGTTAGATCATATGATCCAAGCCAAGTGGTTCGGATTCGACGTTAAGCTGTAGGTCCCGGAGCAAAGGAACTGACCGTCCTACCACTGACAAAACGGCTTAGTAAGCCTCATTCAGGAGGAGCCATACAACCTCACCGAGCGTGGTGGGTTAGTGGTTAATGCTCTGGCCTCGCATTCGGGAGGGCGGCGGTTCGAATCCCCGTCCGGGCATCCAGATTTGGGTTTTCCATGGTTTCCCCAACTCACTCCAGGTGAATGCAGGTATAGTTCCTTCAAAACACCATGGCCGAATTCCTTCCAGTTCCTTGCTCCAGTCCCACCCCGCCTCTAATGTCCGCGACGAGGCGTAAAGCCAAAAAAACACACTTTCTGGCTGTGGACTAATTTAGTTTTTTGTTTTAATAAAACGATTATTTACAATTTTTATTTAATGTTTGGTGTAAAAGTGTTTAATCCTGAGAAGGACAGAGACTATATTCATACTATAATCGTACATCATTTGTTACATGTTACTTTGTGATTACATTTTTATCACGGTATATTCGCACAGCACCTACATCGTCCAACCATCATAAATTCAGATATCTGTGAATATTGAAATTCCGAAGTAGGTGATACAAACCATATATTTTTCGCTTGTCCAAGATATAAAGCCCACAGACCTAAATTCTTGAAAGATCTAAACAACTTTGGTATACCCTTTCCAACAAGCATGGCAACTATGTTATTATATAGACAGTTTTATAAAAACAACAAACATTAAGATTTAGGCAAATAAGTCTTTTTTTATATTGTTTTAATTTCTGTGTGTGTATTTAAATATGTGTAGATAACAATCTCCTTTATATTTTAATTATGCTGTAATTGTGCAGGAAGAGCCTTGTACCCCCCACTGTTGGTACAAAGTACTCTATTTACTTGTTTTCCTAATTCTTGATTTTGTAAACATGTATGTATTTATTTGAGAAAATTCCAGCCGATGTAAAATTCTTGGTTTATGTATAATTATCCTGTAAATTTGTTTATCTGTACAATGCTTTACTCATTTGTACCAAGCCAATTATCCGTATAAATAGCTGATGGCTGTATAGTGCCATTTGGCGCTTCAGGCCAAATAAAAAAATAATAATTTAACTCTGACCCCTGCTTCCTAGATTAAAAGATAATTTTTTAAATTCTATTTATTGTTATTTTTTTTTAAAGTGATATAGGTAAAATATCTTTCATGTTCCCTCGTCGTTGCTCGGTTTGCTAAGACCAAGTGATCGAGCGCGGCGCCTGAGAAGGGGTCTTTGGTTCGGGTCCTGGTGGTGGAAGAAATTTTAATCAGGATGTCGCTGGCTGGTAGCAGAGGTGGTTGCACACAATTTCCAATCACCAATGCAGGGTTCAATCACAAACCTCTAGGCACCGGTACGGAGTGAGGGAATAGGACTATGTTAATGGTGATTCGTCGGTCGCAAGGTCCTGGTATGTACCGTACTTTTTCATTTAGTTAAGGAGATACAGTAAAAGTCCGGTTATCCGAGTTCCGATTATCCGAACCGCCGGGTTAACCGAGGCAAATTTTTGAATACCAAGTGTTTGTTCCTAACGCCAAATGTTACATCACTGATACAACCCCTTGATCATGGTGTAATAGAAACATTTAATAGGAATTACAGAAAAGGCTGCTTCAAGTTTTATTAGGCAACTTAGAGACTGTGACAGATTCACTAAAGAAAATATTATCAGTGAAAGGTCCAGTTTATTGGTCAACCATAGCGTGGGATGAAGTAAAACAGGAAACGCTTCAACGATCATGGAGGAAACTTTTTGGCATGGAAAAGCCTAAAAAGGACGGTCTGGCTCAACAAGATGTCAATGAACTGACATAGTAAGCCAACCAACATCCAGTCATAAAAGAAATTAACAATGAAAATATACAAGAGTGGTTGTTGGATGACGATCAAAGTCAGCTTAACGATGCTGAAATTGTTAATATGGCTGTCGGCGGACAAGGAGAAGAAGACGAAGAAGATAAAAATTAAACTATTTCAAAAATTTCTCATGCTGAAGGTTTAAAAAGAATACAAGCAGCACTTGCGTATATTGAGCAACAGGAAGAAAGCACAGCAGCCGACATATTGATGCTACAGCGTTGGAGCTATACTTCTAAGAAGAGAAACAAACTTATGACACAAAGACAATTAAAGAATTTTTTGGCAAGTGATCGTAATTAATGTACAAAAAACAACTTTATTGCTTCAAAAATTAGTTTTACACTATAAATGAATCGTATTCTTTCAGTTTCAATACGTTTTTTGATTCATTATAACCTCTTTCCTTGACCTCCGGTTAAAAGAGTTTTTCGTTATTCGAGGTGGTCGCGGTCCCGTTTACCTCGGATAATCGGACTTCTACTGTACGTCACTTTTGCCGGACGGATTGAAATCCTAAAATAACAAGAACTTCATTTATCTGTAAAGGAGCAACGTCATTTTTGTTAAAAACGTAATCCAATTATATAGGAGTTGGTTTGCGAGTTATTGGAGGATAGGAGGAGAATGAAAAAGTGCTGGTAGTGTACAAGGCGTATATCAGTGATGGAGGATATTGGTAGGAGCATTATGAGTAGTACATACAAGGGGAAGATCAGCAAGAGCACAAGCTGGCATACGGGGGTGGGAAAACTTAATTCGTCAGCATGGTAGTCATGGATTGCTGTAAATTACCAAGCGAAGTGATGAACAATTTACCAAAAACACTGAAAGAATTTAGAATTCGTAAATGACAAAAGTAGGTGGGTGGATAAACTGAACTGAAACAATTGAAGATTAAAAACAACTAGAAATGGGGAAAATAGTTGTGTAGGTAAAATGCCATCGGGTCTCAATTACAATTAAAAAATGTTAAAAATTCGAAATTTGTATGTAATAGAATTTTTAAGGTACATGTAGTAAAAGAACGGTGTAAGATTTACCACTCTGAGGGCAATTCAATTTGTACTAAAATAAAATATTCATTTCTCTATCTGACAGTGATAAGTCACACGCTGATGTATTAAAAAACTTCGACCATTTTTACTGGTATAGGACCGACACAGAATACAATTTTAAAACATTTTTAAACACGTTATTCGGTTTTGGATGAGGAAAATACATAACACGTGTAAATTTGGAGTCTGCAGCTTATGTCCTGTAACAAGACATCCCCAGATCATTCCAGGTGAATATCGGGATGGTTCCTTCAAAAGGTCCTGGCCAAATTCACGTCCTTTCCTTGCACCCACGCCTTTCCCTTCCCTGATGAACTCAACAAAGGCAAGGTGTAAACCAATCAAAAAAAAAGTCGCATGGAAAACGAAAGAGTGTACAGCGAATACACGTTAAGGGTGGACCATTTTGTTTCATAGGTAAAAGAGTCAGGGATTTGAATAAATTAATAAATGAAGTTATGAATAATTTACCGAAAACGCTGATAGAATTTAAAGTTAAAATTGACAGAAGCCAAAAATAGGCAGGTACAAGAAAGGGGGCAAATCGGTGTATAGGGAAATTGCCACCGTAACGTGCACTCGATCTCAATTACATTAAACTCCTTAGTCTGAAGGACATGATGATTACGTAAGGGTAACTAAACGCATGCACGCTACAGTAAGAAACAATGAGCGGCAACGCGGGTCCTAAGTCCCGTCCGGCCATCCAGATTTTATACATATAGTTTTCCCAAATCACTCTAGGTGTATGCCGAGATGGTTCCTTCAAAAAACCATGGCCGAACTACTCCTCGTTCCTTGGCACCAGTTTTTTTTGCCGCCTATAATGAGCTGTACTTGTTCGAAGCGTAAAGCTAGGGGGAAAAAGCAGAAATGTTCTGATTACAGTTGGTCATGTGACTTAAATTAATTTAGACTTCGTTTCTAGTATTAGTTTTTTTTTTTTCATAAGTAAATAACAGTTTTTTATCGTTAGGTATTCTATTCAAACGCCAAATAATTTTCCTTCAACAAATAATAGTTGTTAGACCTGTTTTAGAGATGTCCGTTTGTAGAAAATCGCTTGCCACTAACCCAGTAACAATAAAATCTATAAGTAAGTCAAATTAAATTATTTGGTCCTTAATCTGAATACTTCAAACTACGTGAATAATATTAGCTAAAATTGCAAGCACAATTGTGATATTACAGTGCTGAGAGTTCAGGGAATTTTTTATTATTATTTTATTTATGGCTTTACGTCTCGTCGACATCAAGGTCATTAGAGGTGGGATGGCAAGGAACGGGAAGGAATTCGTCCATGGCCTTTTGAAGGAAGCATCCCGGCATTCGCCTGGAGTACTCTGGGGAAACCATGGAAAATCCAGATCTTCATGCCCGGACGTGGATTCGAACCGGGGCCCTCCCGAATGTGAAATTTAACATTGCACTGTAAGGTAGGAGCGAGGGCAGCTGCTGTGACTGCTAGGAATGGCAGTGGTTTAAGCTACACCGCAGGAAGGTGTTCCTCTACCACAGAGCCGCCAGGTGGCACGTTACGCAACAGGCTCGGGTTTCTCAATCACCACATGAAGGATGGTCGCCATCAACACTGAGGTCATTCCTTGCTACAAAATTATCCTGCCTGTCTATGGATAAATAAGAACCGCTATTTCATCAGTAAAACAAATAGCCATTGTCAATCCCCTTTTGTATCCCAGAGTATAAAATTCCTTGGTATTAAAATAGATGAGAAACTCTGTTGGCACGAACGTATCACTTCGCTACTGAAGAAGTTAAATAGTGCTACCTTTGCAATACGAACACTTTCTCTAACAGCAGATCTAGAATTAACGAAACAGGTGTACTCCTCATATTTTCATTCAGTGATGTAATATGTCATAATCTTTTGGGGAAACTCTTCATAAAGTAAAAAAGTTTTCATAGCACAGAAAAGAACTATTAGGATGTTATGTAGGGTACAACCAACAACTTCTTGCAGACAACTTTTTAAAAAACTCAATATTCCTACAATGACTTCTCAGTATATATATTCTCTCATGTGCATTGTCATAGATCATTTTAACCTGTTTACTTCTAATTCACAGGTACACAATTTCAATACAAGAAACAGAAATAACTTGCACAAAACACAAACTTGTTTGTCATTACTACAAAGAGGAGTTAATTATTCTGGTATACATCTGTTTAATAAACTTCCCAAGAGTATAAAACAGTCTGCAGATAATAAAAATATGTTTAAAGAAAAACTGAGAGATTATCTTATTGGCTACTCCTTCTACAACATCCAAGAATTTGAACAAATTAATTAATTGTATTCAATATGACTTTTGCAAAATTCAGTTGTAAAAATTAATGTTTATTGTTATTCTCTTTATTTGTCTTTTGAACGTATAATTGTTTTTACTATGATTATGACTCATATTGTATGTATGTGTATTAACTATGACATGTTTGACATCCCAGAGGTCCTTCATCACCAGGGATCCATGAAACAAGATTGATAAATAAATAAAAATTAATTTGAAATATTACATAACTAATGTATTCATTTAAATTGCAGAAGTCTTCACGCTTGGTTCCCCGGAACTGGATTTTAGAAGTATGCTAGAAATGAAGATACACAAACGTGATACTACACTACTCACTAGGTCTCACTTATACCTCGGCAGCAAGTAATGTTCTTGAAATGTACTCGAATGGAGCGTTAAAATTTTGAGAATTTGTTTGCATCTCGACGGCTGAAATGTTGGCATCTGCCATACGGAAACTACTATTTTACCAACAATACGGAGGGGCCGAACCACTAGCAAAATACACTAAGATGCCAAAAGTCATGGAATAGGAAGATGCAAAGATCAAGTTGGCGCTAAACGGATAAACGCGCCGTCCAGTATCAGGGTTTCTTGTACTCTCATGAGCTGTGTGAAATATTTTCTTACGAGTTACACGTCACACGACATGAATTAACAAACATTAAGCCCGGATTGGTTGATAGCACTGGACCAACTAAGCAATCAATATCGTTAATCCTTAATTCAACATTCCTCGATTCACAGTGAGATTTATGGCATTACCTCCCGCCTTGGATAACGTAGTGGCGGACCACGTCCATTTATTGACCGTGACCAGCCACGTGTACGTCGGGGTGTCAGCGTTGACAGACGTGCAACACTGCGTCAAAGAACAGCAACACTCTACGTGGGACGTACAACAATGCAGCGAAATTTGGCGCTGATGCGGTATGTAAGCACAGCACGACGCGAATGAATCTGCTAACAAAGCGCCATCGGCTGCAGTACCTGTTATAGACTCATGAGCTTATTGGTTGGACACGTTGACTGTAATTGATTGGAAAATGACTGAGTGATCAGATGAGTCACGATTCCAGTTGGGAAGAGCCGAGGCGGGGTACGATGCTGTAGACCAGGGGTGGCCAACCCAAATGATGTTGCGGGCCACTTTGGAAGTGCATCATAACTCCGCGGGCCGCATCTCCACTAGAGACATTATTTTGGAGTGAAAAATTGAAACATGAGTTATTATTGTGTTTAATATTATTCTTACATGTAATCATACATAATATAATAATAATGATACTAATCGCACATTGAATAGAAATATATAACACTAAAATAAAATAAAAAATACTTTGTAAAAGTGTGATGAATCTCGCGGGCCGAAATAATACTCAAGGTGGGCCGTATGCGGCCCGCGGGCCGCGGGTTGGCCACCCCTGCTGTAGACCTAGGATGTAAGTACAGCACTGTGCAAGCTGGTGGCGATTTCGTCCTGGCGTGATCTGTGTTAGTCACTGGGACCTCTGGTCAACGTGAATCAATCAACCCTTGACTGCAAATATTTATGTTTAGCTACTCGAGACCATTTGGAGCCTTTCATGGCCTCTCTGTTCCCAAACGAAAATTGACTTTTCCAGTACAACAATGCACCTTGTCGCAGGGGAAAAATCGTTCACTTTGGCTTGAAGAACATTATGAACAGCTCCAGCGAATGATTTGGCCACCTAGATCGCCAGGCATGAGTCCTGTCGAACATACTTGGAACACGATCGAAAGGTGAGTTAGAGCATAACGTTCTGTACCGGTAACACATTTGCAATTATGCATAGCTGAATATTTTTTCAGGTGACTTTCTACGAATTGTTGAGGCAATGCCATGTGTGATGCCACAAGGCATATACATGAGATAAAAGTGTTAAAAAACTTAGTAGGAATGTTAAGTGATAGTATTAAAAAGAATTGAAAATTTCAATTTTGCTGTAGTGAAAGTGAGCCAGGCAGTGTATTTCATTTAGGAATTTCAAGAGGTTGCTGTAGCCGCCATTATGGCAACGATGCCAGCCTAAAGGTCAGTCACCCTGATCCCGCCCTGTGTGGTACCACCCCACGAACACCAAAAGTCACCTCCTGAGAGAGGTATGTGGGTTCGTCCATAAGGTAGAGGAGATGGAAAAGCAGAAAAAATTCGGGAAGGCAGGGTTGGTAACAACAATGTGGGCAAGTCATCAGACAGTGACAGTACAGTTACTCAGAGGGTATCTGAGGCCCACCGGGATACAATAGCCTTCCCAGTTTCCTCAGTGTTGCTTGGTCGTGATCCAGAGAGGTACTGCCTGCCATTTATGTTTCTCTCTCTCTCTCTGTACTCACGCTCACTCTCGCTACAGGCTGTAAAGTGAAATAAATTAAAAACATTAGAAGCATGTTTATAATTGCCTTGTGTTACGATAACGCCGATGGAGTGCTGGTATTTAGTATCACTACCGGGAGAACTGTGTGGACTTGTTTAATTGCTTACCTGTGAAAGTTGGAGTTGTTCAGTTGCTTACATGTGAATCTTAAGTACAGACAATTTTTTTTTTTTTTTTTTTTTTTTTTTTTGACGGTTTATATGGTTTATATCAGCGATTATAATATTTATCAATTGCGTTTGGGCAAAGATAGTTAATTTATACGTATTTACCCGTCATACAAGGAGTACATACCGCTTTTTTACAATTTGCACGAATTTTCAGCAAGCAGTTCCTTGTAATCAACAATTTATTCGGAGCTTTAAAGGTTCTTGTTATTTATTATATGTTTAAAATCATTTAGTCACTACGTTTGGAGGAAATAAGTAATGGTCTTTTCTTCCCTTTGGCTTTAACTAAAATTCTCGAATAGCCGTAGCAACGCTGAATTTTCACAGGCGGTTTCCATTTCTTCGATGTTGAATGGCTTTCTGTGCACCCAGCAATCGAACTCGGTCTTTCGAACTCGTCGAAGCTTACAGTAGTGATATTTCTTTCCGTGTTGGTAAACTTTGCTACCCCGTTGGCTCAGGCTGTTGTTTCCGGCGTTTGACACCAGATATTCCGGTTCGAGCATCAAGAAATTTTCTTTATCTAGACTCCACTGTTAGAGTAAGAGAGATCGTAGTGTATGATTGTTAATCAACAGATTAAATGCTGTCACTCTCACCCTTTACGTCGTATCTCATGCGTAGCACTCACAGTGAAACTGAGGGTCACTGTGACATTGAAGAAGGCAACAGACATAAGGGAGCGTACATAAACCACGTGGATCGGTATAGGGGGAGAGGGGTTGGATGGAAAGCTACGCTGGGATACGTGAAAGAGAGGGGGGGGGGGAGGGGTTTCCTAGCCAGGCCACGTATGTTTCCATTCAAATTATTTGTCACAGTTAAAATGAGGTACAGAGCATACAACAGCGTGTGAATATTTATTTCCGTCATTTAAATATCTCCGTATATAATATAGGATAATCTGAGAAGAGAAATCAGTACAAAATGTCTTTGGACTCAATACGGGAAAGAGCTATGTCGTACGTGGGGGGGGGGGGGGAAGCGACGTCGGGCTACGTGGGGGGGGGGGGGGGGCGGTGTTCACAGGAGGTCAAAATGAAGCTACGTGGTTTATTGACGCTCCACAGGAAACGCGTACGCATGGTTTCCGAGTACGGCACACACGTTGATTGGTGATGTTTTGGAGAAGTATTCACTCTACCACCATTTTGTATCAAACGTGACCTGAAGTTAATGTGGAAAAGTCAATTATTTTTATGAGGCACAAATCATTAAGATATTTTACGTCTCGTTGACGTTTAGGTATTCAGAGGCGAGAGAGGAATAACGGGAAGGAGTTCTGTCATGGCTTTTGAAGGAACCATCTCCTGGAGTGATTTCGGGAAACCATGGAAAATCTAAATCTGGATGACCGGACGGGGATTCGAACCCGTGTCCTCTCGAGCCCCGGGTCCGAGGATTGCCACTCATTGACCGGGCTAGGTTTAATGACGTAATTAAGCTGTCTGCATCCAGTTAGTACATCGCTACTTCATTTCGAGCAATTTTTCTTATGAAGATCTACACAAGTTGTTCAAATAGAACAGATAATTAGTGTAAATAAATTACCTGAACGACTTTTA
The DNA here is from genome assembly GCA_031002005.1 of Vandiemenella viatica. NCBI lineage: Eukaryota > Metazoa > Arthropoda > Insecta > Orthoptera > Morabidae > Vandiemenella > Vandiemenella viatica. Next base: position 28,056,698 of record JARYHS010009186.1, read on the forward strand.
ATATTTTGACAACCCGATCCGTTAAATTGGTTAGTCAGTTTGCGTCTTTTGTCGCCTCCATATGACCACCAGCAAAAGAATAATTTTTCTAGAGCTATCTAGCGAATATTGAAATAAACTTTCGACTTTACTTCACCAGTGATAATAGGAGCGTTATGGCGTAACGGTACCACCACGTGTTCGAAAACTTTGATGGCGCTATTTTTTTTACATGAAATGATCCAACTTATAGACGTTTCAAGTTACTGTTTAATTTTAATTTTGCCCCATTCTTGGTCGTATTTAAAAACTTTTTTTTTAAATTCTTCGCAAACGTCTGATGGTTTGAAGAGTTATTTTTACTGTTAACCAGTAATAATACACAATTATTTCACTTGTTACGGCCAAACACGTGTTGCCCGTTGAATGACTGCCATGGCCTGGGAGCAATGGAGCACTGACAGTTACTGTAGTTAAATAGCAAATTTCTCCTAAATGTACGTCATCGGTGCCAAGATTTCAACATTAATTCGCATCCATTAACAGACGACCTACTTTAATGACTTGGCTATGTTATGCAAAATAAATTGAAAGACCATTATTTATATTTTTTTTATTAGACCTAAAACCCAATTATAATTTAAACTCCAATTCCTGTAGTTGACTTAGATTCTGATGAATTTTTCGTTTTCAACACCAGAAGATTCTTAACAGTTTCGTCTGTATTTGGTTGTTGCATTTCTCAAGCATTTATTGCAACAATAAAGCTGCTGAGTCTATTTGCCTCAGAAGACATTGCCCAACTAGCCTGTTAAGCTATTTATTTTTCTTCTATAATTTGGCCCATTGGGCACGATAGGAAATGACTTCACTCTTTTTTCTTTGCTTCAGATATTTCTTTATCCCTTCACTGTATTTTTTTCTTTCTGTGCAAAAGGTTTTTTATTCTTTCTTTACATTCTCTCGGAAACGCCCAAACCGAGCACTCTTTCTTCCACGTACAAGTAGGACCCTATGCAAATTTTTCTTTCATAACATTGATTTCTTCTGAATCCGTTCTTACTATACTGAACAAATGAATCTGTGTTTTGCGATTTTTATCAAAATAATCAAATAATCATTTTGTCATTCTTTCAGGATTCATCCCAAATACATAAATACAAAAAAAACTTGTTATTCTAATAGTACTGAAGTATTTTCACTCACTTCTCAATTGCGAGCCACCGATGGAACAATTAAATTTTGAGAAACAACCACCCAACCCTGATTCAAAACCACCATCTCTTGAGGAGCTAAAGAAAATAATCAAACAACAACAAGTCTCCGGGAGAAGACGGAATCATAGCGGAAATATGGAAATTAAATGACAAAAATCTCACACAAGCAATTTATAGAATCATATCAAACATTTGGGAAACTGAAAAAGTACCTGAAGATTGGAAGTGTGCATTAATTCATCCTCTCTATAAAAAAGGAGACAAAAGTGACCCAAATAATTACAGGGGAATTTCACTGCTCCCTGTAGCATACAAAATTCTTTCAAAAGCCCTGTTAAGTCGACTAGAAGAACAGGCAGACCCATTTTGTCGACTTTAAAAAGGCCTATGACTCAATAGATAGGCAAACATTATTCCATATTTTAGAGGAATTCAAAATCGACAGAAAAACAAGGTCGATTATTCAACAGACATTCACAGGTACAACTTCCAAAGTTAAATTCATGGAGAAATATCAGAGGCATTTCACATCCATACCGGTGTTCGCCAAGGAGATGGACTGTCACCACTTATATTTAACATGGTTCTGGAAAAAAATTGTGAGGACATGGGAAAAGGAAATAAAGGGAATTCAACTCGGGATTAAAAAAGAGCAGAGAATCAATGTAAAGTGTTTGGCTTTTGCAGACGACCTTGCCATTTTAACCAGCAATGGAGAAGAAGCCAAACTTGCACTGGAGAAGCTTCACGAAATTTCACAGAAACTGGCCTACGAATTTCCTACGAAAAAACTCAATACATGGAAAGCAAGCCTGCAGATAATCTTCCAATTAAAACTCGGTATGGGAAAGTGACACAGGTAATGCACTTTAAATATCTGGGAGAGATCATCCAACCATCAGGACTGAACACAATAGCCAACCAAGAAAGAATATAAAAATTACAAAAAGCGTATAAGCTTACTTGGAATCACTACAATAAAAAATCTATTTCTGTCAACGCCAAACTAAGGCATTACAGCGCAGTACTTCTGCCGGAAGCACTTTATGCTGCAGAAACTACAGTGATTCATGGTCACACAAAAATAAGAGACATTGAAAAGCAGGAAAGGAAAATTCTGAGGAAAATATTCGGACCAGTTTTTCGTGAAGTAATTTGGATAAAGAGGACATCAAAAGAGCTCTACAAACAGATAGAAACAATAACTGACAACTTTAGAAAAGAAGGATGAAATTTTATGGACATATTAGCAGGATGAACAAGAATAGGCTCACAAGGCAAATCTTCGAGATAGTAAACACCAGTAAAAACAAGATTAAATCGATATCTGAAACAGAAGAGGGGATCATAAACAACCGAGAACAGTTTAGAAACATCATAAAGAAACATACACTTAAGCAAACACAAACCAAAAAAAGAACAGGAAACAAATGGTCAGAAGAGCGCAAGAGAGAACACAGCGAGCGTATGAAGAGAATTTGGGGAGAAAAGAAGAGTAAAAAAACATCATGACTACTCAAGTTCAGTCGCTCTCTTTAAAGGGAATAATCGAAGAAGAAGAAGAATAGTACTGAAAATTTCCCAGTTTTCTAATAAAATTCTTTGTTACCACCTCCACCCATTTCCATTTTTCTTCTTTTCGTTTTTCTATGATTCTCCCTTTCTGTCGTTATTTATTTCTGAAGAGATATTTGAAGCTTGTTATGGTATAATGCAAACTTAGTTGCTAGACGCGCAAAACCCACTAAACTTTCCGTTTCTTACCATGTATGAATAAAAATTTATCAACTACTTTTATTATTATTTCTTGGACAATAAAATGCTTCGTTACGGCATACGCCTTTCGTCCTTTTGTAAACGCGTCTTCAGTTCATTAGGTGAGATACATAAACATTAATAATAATTTTAGTCATTATGGCGGTGAAAAGATTATATTGAGTTAATTTAATATTTGTCTCTTGGCTATCTGAGTCTACACTAATATATAATTATGCAAAAGTAATGTTTAGGCGGTTTTCCGCTTTCATCAAGGAGAATGCAGGGACGGTCTCCGAATTCCACCTCATAAACTACATATTTCACAAATAAAAAATATACTTATCACATACAAAGCTTAGTAATACATTTCGCAACATCTAACTTCTCCCATTAGTACTTAGTATGACTTGGCAGTAGGTATAAAATTCTTGGCGTCAGCAAGGCCACGCGGCCGTATAACCAAAGCCCCAAATTTTATCATGACAATGATGAGTAAAATTCACCAAAGGTAGCCGACCCCAAAATGTTGGTGACGAAGAAGAAGAATTATGAAGGACATAGGATACTTTTTTTGGGATAAAAAACATAGTTTGTCATGAAGTTTTGAAAACTATCTGAACGGAGAGAGACGGATAGCGCGGTTAAGTGTCCTTTAATGTTATATCGGTAATTGTGGATTTGTTTCTCTCGCAGTAGTTTGTGAATGTCTACAAATTGTGTGGTTACTGCACTAATGAAGCACAAACTCGCTGCACCGCGATTGTGCAATGGCACACACCAAGGAAAAACACAATTTAATGAAGGCTCTATTATGGCTCGAATGACAAAAGGTGATAATGCGTGGATTCCAAGAATTCCAATAATTTCGACAGACCTGCCGTTCTAGTTTAAAAGACTACAGTTCCAGCTAAAATTAGCTTCTGCGATGACTGTCAATAATGCCCACTGAAAGAAGCAGGGCTACACGTAGAAAAGACGTTTTTTTTTTTTTTTCAGGACAGTTATATGTAGCCAGTCCACGGATTTCCAACCGCAAAAACTATATACCTGAGCAAAGAACAGAAAAAACCAGATAAGCTGTATAAAAAATGGTATTGACGTAAGACGCTCCTAGAAAGTGCAAAAACCTGCTGGAGGAATTGTGGTGGGTTGTTCCACTGCTAACCTCACCCACTCTCCTTAGTTTGTTGCTGTTTTTAAACATCTTACAAATTGGTTGCAAATTCTCTTAATGAGACAGGTTCTGTGGTAGAATAGCAAGGTGCTGGCTTCCCCGTCATATTATTCCGACTCGGTGATTTTGTGACACCTTTTACGAAACCCAGCGCGTCCTGTATCCAATTCTAGCCGCGGGTGACAGCTAGTTGTGTGTAAAATAACTTTTATCTAATACTGACCACTTACTACCGTTGACCACATCTTAAAACAGTAAACATTATGCTACTTGTATGTTTCTATACCTTGTTCGGTAACTTCCTCACAGGATGAGAAATCTCCTTGGCAAACTTTTAAACATAATGGCTATTAAGTCTCGCTACCCGGTTATAATAATAGTATCATCGATAACTTTTCTGAAACAAAGTGTATATTCTACCTTGTTCTATTTCTTGTTACTTTTACTTCAAAACACCATCAGTTATATAACTGCAACTAAACTTTCCAAGTTTAACAAACATTTGTTCCGCAGCTTCTCAGATAGCGCAAATTACTCAACGCAACTTTTACACACACGTAAATTACAACCGATGGCCGTAGCAGGAATGATGTTAAAAGCAGAATAGCACTAGCAAAAAGAGCCTTCATGAAAAAGAGAAATCTTTTAGTTTCAAATATTGATCTAGGGATTAGAAAGAACTTTTTAAAACTCTACGTGTGGAGCACAGCACTTTACGGTAGCGAACATGGACCTTAGGAATACCGGAAAGAAGGAAAATTGAAGCACTTGAAATGCGGAGCTACAGAAGAAGGAAAGATGTTTGTAGAAGAAGCTTACAGAAAGAAGAGACAGGCTAGTAGGTCAAATTTTGAGACATGCTGGATTGGTTAATTATTTAGTGGAGGGAACAGTCGAAGGTAAGAACTTTAGAGGAAGATAGAGATTAGAATATATGAAGCAGATAATTGAGGATATGGGCTGAAAGGGATAGGAAGGGATGTAGGATAGCATCAAGCCAGTCGAAAGACAGCAAATTAAATTTTTATACAAATAGCTCTTTCACTTAAGGTGCACCTTACAGCCATCTTATTCATGACTTTCTCTCGATTAATTATCATGTATATCGTCTTTTTCTTGGTCTCGGGTCTGCTTCGCGCGGTGTATTCTTAAACTGTTGCTAAAGAGGCTTCCAAATATGCCACTAACTTATGATAGTCATAAATTGTAATATACATATCAACCACATTTCTGTATTTATACAAATTCACCGCTGCAGGTTCCCTTTTTTACTATTTCGGCTTCGCAACCCCAGGAATGATTTGTATCATTGAACGAATAGGGGATTCAGCTGGGTATACATCGCATCAGCGAGCAAGTTAATTAGCCTAATTGATCCGTATACAATAAAACAAACTTAATCCAGCACATCCAGCAAATTGGAATCTAATTTGCTTGTTGCATCTGTCCCCACATTTAACTCGCTTCTCCCCTGTAGGAACTCCGTCACGGCCCCCCTTCCCTCTTCCCTCCCCCGGGATTGACGTATCGCCCAGTTCTCTTTTATTCTTTTCCCTCTGCCTCCCCTGTGGGCCGACCAGCCCCTTTCTCTCCGGACGTAAACACACCGTGCCTTGGTTAATTAACCACAGGCCCAGGGCAGGGGCTCCGTGTGCACAGGGTCGCCGGTTCGAGTCCAGTTGTCGAGTCCTTCCTGTGGTTTCTATAATTTATTAGAAAACTATATATATATACCGGAGAAACCAAGAACGCTTGATTATTCATAAAATCATTCGAGCTGGCTGTACAACCTAAGAGGCCGAAAGCCATCATTTTCTCCAAAAAACATTAAAAAAATTAATCACTGTCATAAATAAGGATACGGCCGGCCATCAACACCAAGGGTGTTCAGCTGGGAAGAAATCCAAATAAAATCGCCATAGATTGTCTAGCTTTTGCAGATGACATGGCGGTAATTCCTGATTCACTGGATAGTGCAAATAAACAAATCGAATAACTAGAGAAACAGGCAGCCAATGTAGGATTACATAGTCTATATCTTATGAAAAAATACAGTTCATGACAAACATCAATGATGCTCCTCAAATTCTTAAATTTCGCAATGGCACAATAGCTAAAACAATTTGTTTTAAATATTTAGGAGAATGGATAACGAATGACACAAAAGAAAAGACGGCGATAGAAACTAGAATACATAAAATGGAAAGAGCATTTCATATGACAAAGAACGTATATAACAAAAAATCCTTATCATGGAACGCAAAACTGAGGCACTATCAAGCAGTGGTTAGACCAGAAACGTTGTATTCGGCAGAAACGCTTAAGCTAACATGATATGGGGATCTTGAAAAACTGGAAAAAGTAGAAAGAAGAATCTTGAGAAAAATACTGGGACCCAAACCCAATAGTAATGCTGAATACAACTTAAGACCAAACCGAGAACTATATTCGAAAATAGAAAAATTAACAGTTATAACGAGGAAAAGAAGACTGAAATTTTACGGGCACATATACAGAATGGATAGTAATAGATTAACAAAACAGATCTTCACCCTACTGAACAAATACAAATCCAAACCCACATGGTTCACTGAAACTGAAAAGGACATGAAAAATGCTGGAGTGAAAGCAGATATAATAGACAACAGAACACTTTTTAGAGAAGTAATTCGCAAGGCAGGTTTTCATGAGAGACAGAAATACATCAAGGGAAGGAAATGGACCCAGGACTCTCAAAGAATGAAGGAAGTTTGGAAGCAAAGAAAATTAAATACAAAGAAACATAGCCAAAGTTGATTTATCGTACCCTCCAAATGGGTTATTCGGAATAATAATAATAATAAAATAAGGATACGATCAACAAAGAGACAAGATGGGAACGTAGTAAGATAAATAGCGTGTTCGTCTAATTTCCAACAGTTTGCGTCAGCCTCGCACAAGTTTTGACATATCTGTCCGCTTAAATGATCTATGGCAACGACAGTCTCACATCATCCAACCACTGTGAACCTTATCTGTTATGGCAAACAAGCTTTATACTACTGTAGCTTCCTTTGCGAGGACTACTAATATGTACACCGGTTTCTTAAATTATTTGCGTAGGGGCCCGAGAACAACTAATACATGCTGGATTACCTTAATAACGTGTCCCATTTCCTCGTTGTGTTCCCAGTCTTTATGATCACAAAAGTAGAAAAATTTTTCGTATGCAATGTGGCTCTTTATGGTGCAGAGACGTGGACACAAATGAGAGGATAAAAACATATAGAAGCGTTGGGGATGTGGATGAAGAGGTCAATGGAGAGGATATGCTGGATGTAGAAAGTGAGTAATGTTGAAGTCCTGGAAACGGTTGGTGAGGGGACGTAACTTCTCCAAGTCTTAAGAGAAAGAAATAAGAACTGGATGGGACACTAGCTGAGAGGGGAGTGCTTGTTTACGGACTCCTTGTAAGGACTAGGAGAGGCAGAGGAAGAAGGAGGTACGTCAAGATAAGCGGACATTGCATCGGCCTGAAGAATAGGGGAGCAATGGAAGATACCAAGTGAAAATCTGCCTTAAGGCAGAACGCGCTTGATAATTCTACGAAAACGTCGGACCGGTTTTTTTTTTTTTAATATAAACTTGTTTTCATTATTCTTGTGTTTCATTTGCTTATTTTATTGCTTTATTTTATTTAACAGAGATTTTCCTCAGCACAGTGACTTGACTCCAACATAACACTAAAACTCGGAACACAGAATTTGACTTTATCTTCTCAAAATATTTCTCCAGATACTTCGGTCTTGTGTATATTAACTCTTCTGCACCCAATCTGCGCCAAATAAATATGGGCCATCCTCTTTTCCTCTTTCCTTCCACTTCTCATTCTTGTAGCCTACAATTTTTGGTATACTCTAGCGTTTTCCATCCATCTTACATGGCCATGTCCTTCCAGTCTTATTCGTTCTATAATTTTCATACATTTCTTATTTCATACATTTCATACATTTCATACATTTCATACATTTCATACATTTCTTATTTCACCTTATTATTTCGGTAGTACTTACTTTATCTGTCCTTGAAATTCTTGCTGATCTTTTCTAAAAAAAAATCCATCTATACCGCTTTCAACTTCTTAATATGTTTTAGTTGATTATCCAGGTATTTGATCCATATAAGACTATCCACTCCAATAATGACTTATATATAATTCTTTTTGTTATATTCATAACATTCTTGCTCCATAGAATTTAATTGAACATTCCGATTACTTTACGGTCATTAATAATTCTTTTATTAATTTCCATGTTTGATTTTCCCTCTATTTGTAAAATTTAACCTAAAAAGCACAAAATATTTACCTTTTAATTTGTATTCTTTTACTGCTTGCTCTATATCCTCTGCCCACCACTTTGCATTATGTTTTTGTTCCTTTTCCTTTATGCCCAACACCTATGCTGCTATTGTTACTCTTTTCATGTTAGATTTTATATAATCATATATTTTTTTTAGTACTTACATCAAAAGATTCATCCAGTATACTTCACCATTCTAGTAACAGATAAAGTTCTTATACTTTCACCCTTTTGGCTATCGATATTATAACATTTATTTTGATCCTTCCCGATTTGATTCCTTACTTTGCATTGTGATTGCTCCCTGTGCTTTTTCATGGCCAGAAACGTATGATTTTTACCAGATAGTGATCTGATCCAAACTGGGCTCCTCAATATTATCTCACATCACTTGGTTAGCAACTGATTGTTTGTCTAGTGATAACGTAATCTATTAAAGATCGAAGTTCACTAGTATTATGTTGCCAGATGAATTTCTAAATTCTTTGTGTTTAAAAAATGTGTTGGTAATTTTTAAATCAAATTTTTCACATATTTCGGTTAGCGCTCCATTGTCATCAAAGCCTATTCTGCTTCTTCATGTTTTTCCACTATCTTGCAAGATTCTCTTGTTGCTACTCTTGTATTCATGTCCCACGTCATAATCAGTTTTCCTTCCTAGGTTTTTTTTTCTGTCTTCTCTAGGAGAGTTGTCCAGAATTTATGTTTCTCCCTGTCTTTTGTAACAGTTGTGGGAGCATATACCCCAATAATCACGATCCCCTGGCAAACTACAACAACACGTTCACAGTTAAATTTCCATTTCGTGACACTTTTTCCATGTTTTCTGTATCATAATAGAAACTCTTGCTTTAGCCGTTACATCTTTATACACATTTACCAAGTTCTTCTTCTCCTCTGCCTTTCTCTTAGTTTCAAAGTACAGTAACATCTGTTTTGAATGTTTTAAGCTCTGCGGGATATATCGGAGGACTAGGTGTTTTTTTTTTTTTTGTGTATCCCGGGTATTTTACTCCTCCGTACCCAGCAAACCTGGTGGGCATTCTCGTAACCACCATCTGGTGGGAAGGCGCCCGATGAAACAGTAGCAACTATACACAAGCCATTTATTTATTGTGTTCCCATTTCAAATTAACATTGTCGTTCATTTCAGTCGCCCGCTACTTATTTAATTCAATTTATTTTATTTGGATGGTATGCAACGCTGCGGTGGCAAATTCCTAACTCACTCAATTTCCCCCTTTCTTGTACCCGCTTACCTTTTACACTCTACAAATTTTAAATTCTTTCAGTGTTTTTAGTAAATTATTCATCACTTCTATTGGTACCAATACCTGACTTATATACCCACGAAAGAAAATTTTTCCACAATCTTAAGCGTGAAATCGAGTGCCAACTTATAATAATATTTTCTCTTCCATGGACCACTCTTAATTCTTCCACCAATATCTTTCCACGGTTCACTACCAGCAATCTGTTCACCCTTCCCCTGTCTTCCAAAAAATCACATTTTCTTTCTTTTTCATATCAGTTACTGATTGTGTTCTGCATTAATTTCCAAAATAAACCTATCAGCCATTCTTTGCAACCCCTTCAATTCCTGTATTTTATACACAAAGTGTAGGTCCTATGATACATCACCATATTCAACCAATCGTCTGACCAAAGTTTTGTAAGCCAATGCCATAACTATTCTGGTAAATACTCTCATATCTCTCTCCAATAGACGAAGGATTTTGAAAACTTTTCTTACCACATTCCTGCATGTGTCCTGCTCAGTTGAGTTTATTATCAAATATTTACATTTCAAGACTTCAAAAAAAAAAAAAAAAAAAAAAAAACTGACTGTAAACCATTAACACAATCATAACTCACTACGCTACCCTGTGGCATGCCCATTTGCATTTTCACTTCTTTTCATACCATCCTTACTCTTTGTTTTCCACCTTAAACGAATTCTTCTTCCCTGCAAATCACTTTGTGATCCACTCAAATGTTTTTTTTCCCTTATTTGCCGCCATTTTATGGCTCACTCTGTCAAATACCACAGATAAATCTAGTATATACACCATCAATTTTCAATGTGAAGGTGTAACTTCTCTTTATCCGTTTATAGAGTCACTTTAGAAGGCAATACAGAATCGAAATTCCATCAGAAGGTAGTACATATTTGTTTACTTTACTGTTGAGCCGCCAGATCACTTCAACGACTAAGTGTACTGCAGATAAGTCTACTTAAACGAGATAAAGCCACAGCAAACAAATACACAAACCAACACAAGTGGTATAGCAAATAAAATTATAAACAGAAAGAAATGACAATGGGAGGAAATTACTTCAGCTGCGGAGTCGTCTGTAAGTAGCATAAACGTCGTCGCACCTTATAACAAAAATAAACTTACTGAATTTCAATATAATTTACAAACAATATATTAAATTGCTACGTTCGTATCTATACTTTTGCCAATATATGATACAGTAAGTCAGTATTTATGAATAAGTTTTTAATTTTCCTTTACTTATATCTTAAAGAACTTTTCATCTACTCATTCAACTTCACCTGCCTTACTTCCAAACATATGGGATATATAAATGGCATTTGAAGCATAAACATTACAGTTTAGTCTTGAATCTGCAAAGTATTTTGTAAGTAAAATCATTTCCTCTGCCAGGACAATGGAACAACCCTCTGTGTGTAACTGACAATGAGCTGTACTCAATGTGGAGGTTATCTTTGTTACTAAGTGGTTAAGCACGTCTGAAGAAAGATTTTTATTTTTTTATTTTTACTTATGGCTTTACGCCTCGTCGACGTCGAGGTCATTAGAGGCAAGATGGGAATGGGGACAAGGAACGGGAACGAATTCAGCCATAACCTTTTGAAGGAAGCATCCTGGCATTCGCGTGGGGTGATTTGGGGAAACCATGGAAAACCCAGCTCTGGATGCCCGGATGGAGATTCGAACCGGCGTCCTCCCGAATGCGAGGACAGATCGTTAACCGCTCATCCACCATGCTCGATGAAGAAAGACTGACGCGCTCAGAATTTGCTGTTAAGAAAGACGGTGTGATGTGTTCACGTTGACTAAGAATTCAGAGTGCAAATTATACGTAAAGTCCATTTTGATTACTTGAATACCTCCATCGCTTGTCAGTAGTTAGCAACACCGAATGAAAATGAACGGAATTAATCAAGTTCCTTGTTCCATGTCAACAATTCGAGCCATTATTCTTAATGAAAAGTTTGCAGAGGCAAGATTCCAGATAAATTGGTTAATGTAAATATTGTAGTAAACATAGAACCACAGTTTTATTCATGCATGAAAAGCCGAATGCAGAAAGTCTGCAGTTTTATTCTAAAATCAGTGAAAACGCTTCCTGAGACTGGGGGAAGGTACAACAAGGCAATCCACAAAGTTGTGTCTTAGTAGTCCTTCTATTTCTAAAGTAAATCAGTAATCTTCCTAGAAACTTATCAACAACGCTAAGGTTTGCAGATGACGCTGGAAAAACTAATGAAGTTTAAAAAATTATTCATAGCAAGATTTACATATAAACAATAAAAATAACACAATCATGGAAACGAAGGGTATAGCATTTCAAATAGATCAGAAACCCATTTGACAAGAAGGTATCACATTACCACTAAACCAGTGCTATCTTTGAAATAGGGGCAGTTTCTCCAATAGCAGATCTCGAATTGACTAAACAGCTGTCCTCCCCTTATTTTCTTTTTTATAGATATATATAATTAAATTGCAATAGAGTGCACGCCCCTGTGCCAATTTCCCTACACACCCATCTTCCCCTTTTCTTGCATCGACCTACGTTTGCCCTCTGCAAAATTTAGCTTTAAATTCTTTCAACGTTTTTGGTAAATTATTCATCATTTCTCTTGGTAATTTATGCCAATCCCTGACACGTATAGTTACGACTTATAGCATAAATTTTGAAAAAAAAATAATTGTTCAGAAAACATTTATTAGGATGCTGTATAGACTAAAGCGAAGAACCTCTTGCAAGCAACCTTTTAAAAGGCTCAATATTCTTATAATTATTTCTCAGTAAATACATTTTCTATTTGTCATAGAATATTCACAGTTACACAGTGTTAATACAAGAGACAAAAAACTTGTAAGTCACTCAAACGATATTTTAGTTATTACAAAGAGGAGTTAATTATTCTGAGGCACATCCGTTTAACAAACTTCCCAAAAGCATGAAACAGTTTGTATATGAATTTAAAGAGATTTTGTGAGAACTCCTTCTACTCCATACAAGAACTTGTACGAAAGTATGAACTATATCTAATATGACTTTTTAAACATTCAGTTATAAATTTGAGCGTTTAATTTTTTTTTTTTTTTTTTTGGTGTATGATAGATTTTCACTATGATAAATATTCATCATCTAGGTATATAACTTAACCGTAACAAGTTCAACATCCCAGATGTAAAAATAAATATGTAAAATGAAACGGATTCCAGGTTGAACTTTACATTAAAACTTTGCGTTCCACTTACTATACAAACTAGTTAGTACTCTTTTTCTTCTTTCCGATAAGGCCTTCTCGGGCCACGTTCCAATTTCAAGTCTTCATCCTTTTTGTTGTTTTATTTCCTTTCAATCCAATATTCCTTCATCATTTCACTATGTCTCTTCCTTCTCTCCTCAGACCTCTTCGCAGCATAATTCATTCCTCTTCTGCCTTTGAATCCTTCCATACCTATTATCTTCTTTCTAAATATCTCTCTTTCCATAATTTTCTCTTCTCTTATAATATTTCTTTCGAAAACTTTCTTAACCTCTTGTTGATTTTTTCCCCAAAGGTCACTTAGTACCTTTTGTGTTAGTCTGTTATCATTCAATCTGTAGATATGTCCAAAACACATCATCTCCTTTTCCTTATTGATTCTGTTTTATTTTCTATGTTCTGGTATCACCATATACAGGGTGTTACAAAAAGGTACGGCCAAACTTTCAGGAAACATTCCTCACACTCAAACAAACAAAATATGTTATGTGGACATGTGTCCCGAAACGCTTAGTTTCCATGTTAGAGCTCATTTTATTACTTCTCTTCAAATCACATTAAACATGGAATGGAAACACACAGCAACAGAACGTACCAGCGTGACTTCAAACACTTTGTTACAGGAAATGTTCAAAATGTCCTCCGTTAGCGAGGATACATGCATCCACCCTCCGTCGCATGGAATCCCTGATACGCTGATGCAGCCCTGGAGAATGGCGTATTGTATCACAGCCGTCCACAATACGAGCACGAAGAGTCTCTACATTTGGTACCGGGGTTGCGAAGACAAGGGCTTTCAAAACGCCCCATAAATGGATGTCAAGAGGGTTGAGGTCAGGAGAGCGTGGGGGCCATGGAATTGGTCCGCCTCAACCAATCCATCGGCCACTGAATATGATGAGCTCTAACATGGAAAGTAAGCGTTTTCGGACATATGTCCACATAACATATTTTCTTTGTTTGTGTGTGAGGAATGTTTCCTGAAAGTTTGGCCGTACCTTTTTGTAACACCCTGTATATTATCTCTATAAGGTGTTTTTGTCACAAGCCATTATCTCCCTTCATATTTAACCGAAATCAATTAATGAGGTGTCATTTTAAAGCTTATGGTCTCCACTTTGGTCACATCATATTATAAGAAAGGAATTTTTCGGAATTCGACCCTTTCTGGCAAAAATGTCAATATTTCTAAAATGCTGTTTTTGTTTTACGAGTCATTTATCCCCCTGAATACCTAACTGATATCATATCGAAGATTAAGATCTCTGCTTTGGTGACATCATATATTATGACAGGAATTGTTCGGAGTTCGACACTTAAAGGACAAAAATGTCAATATTTCTAAAATGCGTTTTTTGTGTCTCGAGCCATTTATCTCCTTGGATACGTAACCGAAATCGAGAAATGAGGTATTATTTTAGAAATTAAAGGCTCTGCTTTGGTCTAACCATATCTAACAATAGAAATTTTTCGGAATTCGACCATTAAAGGGTAAAAGTATCAATATTATTTCTACAACATTTTTTTTTTAGTAATTTGTGTTCTTCGATACCTAACCTAAATCGATAAATGACATATCATTTTAGAGATTAAGGTCTCCAACTACGTAAAATCATAAATTAAGAAAGAATTTTTTGTAATTTGATGCTTAAAGTGGCCACGTGTATCAAACAGTTCGGAGTCAAGTCCTCAGATTGCAGCACCAGTATCGCTGAGAAGTCAATAAAGTGTTTTTTATACAATAAGTAGCTTTTCAGATTTTTTTTCTATTACAGAAACATTTTTGAGTTGCTATACAATTCCAGTGTAAACATTTGATTCGCACAGCAACCATACCAAATAGATGTTGATATGCGGTGTGTATTTTGTTCAGGTTGGTTGTATTCTGTTAGGGTCAGTGACAATGTCGTACGTACAGTGTGTTTTAATTTTTTCTAACTTTCGTAGTTAGCGTGCCCATTACACTAAACAAATATTTGCTACAAAGTGCGGTTCTACTTTTCATTCTATTACAAGCGTTCAACCTCACTGTTCTTTGTATTTTATTAGCAAAATTTTCGCACGAGTCTTCTAGTATTTCCTTATTACTCCTTAATTTTCATAGTTCTGTTGTTTTAACTAAACCGAAGATTTTTCTCATGATTCTTCTATCTATTAATTCCAGTTTGTCCAATCTATAGTCCAATGCTAGGCATTCACCAGTATGTAGTCACTCTGGTTTCACGGCCTTATTTTAACATTTTTTGACAAGCACTTTTTGTCATAAATATTTTTAGTGATACCATACGCTCTATCATGTGTATCCTTTCTTCTATGGCGGATTTGTATAATCCATTTTCTCAAATTATTTCACCGCGATACTTAAATTTCTTTACTTTAGCTATTCGTTCAGTAACTGTCGTTAAAAATTTTGGTGCGTTTTTAATGTTCGTTATAAATTTAGTTTTTTCTTCCGATATTCTCAAACCTGTTTTGTTGACTATTGCTTCCAAGAGATTGGGTTATTTTTTTTTTTTTCTCGCACTTGTGATGTTCTCTCAAAGTATAGTGAAATCGTCAGCAAATGCGGGGCAGTTAATTTCAACACCTTTGTTTTTTCTTCCAAAAATTATTGGTGAAATTTTGTGTTCCTTCAATTTATTATTCCAAATTATTACAATTTTCTCTAAGACACAATTAAATAGAATGTGCTACATACCATCATCTAATAACACGATATTAGTAAGGGAAAACCGTGGAAACTGTACTTTCGTTAGAAAATGTTTATGGAGGCGGTATTCTTGAGCCACGGCGCAGCGAGTGGGTTTTTGAAGACTTGTTTGCACCAACCGCCTGGAATTAGCATACGTCAGACCAAGGCCGGAGCAGCCACGGCACTTATCATGCTAATGAGACGAACGTGTTTGAGCGGCGTGTGGAGGCACCATATCAACACACGCGGGTCTTCAGTACAGCAGCGCTTTCCATACGAATCAACTGCGATTAGATGCAGCCAAATAAACTTAATTAGTTAATTCTAAGAACGTGTTCCCGTCCTCGCCTCATCGAGATGAAGAGACAGGCAATCGAAATAAAGACCTGTTTAAATTTTTTAGGAAGCATTATCTCGGAAAACTTGGACACTGATAAAGAAATTCCTTACTATATTCTACATCTCATCTACATATATACTCTGCAATTCACAAAACTGTTGGTGGCAGAGGGCAGTGGCGGATCCAGTATTTTGTTTTTTGGGGGGGGGCTTGGATTTGGTTTGGGGGGGGGGCTTGACTCGGGAGAGGAGGGATTCGCCGACAGAAATCTCATTATTCCACATTGCTGCCCTTATTAAAACTGTAGAAAAAAAAAAAAAGGTCCCGAAATCCATGTCGTCAGAGGTGACCTTGGTGCTTTTGGGGGGGGGGCTACAGCCCCCTAGCTCCCCCCTGGATCCGCCACTGGCAGAGGGTGCTCAGCACCAAACCTAATCTCTTTGTTGTGCATTACAATCCCTAATGGTACGAGGGAAAAAAGAATTCATATAAGAATCAGTGCGGCACCTTATTTCTCTAATTTTATGTTTCCTATCATTCCGACCCAAATAGGTTGGTGGACGAAGTATTTCACTACACTCGTAAGTGAAAGTGGGAGTACGCATGTTTAACAATAAGTTTATACGAAACGTGCGTCGTTTGTCTACCAGAGATTCCCAGCCTAGTCTACTAATCAGTTCTGTGACGCTTTCATAAGGACTGTAGCAAGCAGTCACGAATCGAGCGGCTCTTCTCTGTACTTTCTCTGTACTCTCAATCAACCCCTGACGAAACGGATCCAAATGGCACAACAATAGTCCAAATGTGGACGCACAAGAGATTTGTACGCTATCTCCTTTGTTTGTTCATTACAATTTTGTCAAGATTCGACCTAGGAACCGCAGCCTAGAATTAGCTCTACCTACCAACGTATTAATATGTAAGTCCCATTTCATGTTCCTTTGTACTGTTACTCCCAAATATTTCATAGAATCGACCATATCAATAACTGAACTGTTTACCTCGTGTTTCTGAACAATCGGATTCTTTTTATTAGTTATGCTCATTGTCTTACACTTTTAACAATTCAGTGTGAGTTGCCACTCAGCGCATCATACCAAAATAACATCCAGATCACGCTGAATTTCTAAACAATCAGCCAAATTCCTTACTTCCCTATAAATAGCCGCATCATCAGCAAACAATCTAAAAATATTCGGACAGAAGCGGTGACATTCAGCAGAAAGAGAACACAATCTTGAAAACCACAGCTCCAAAACACGCCTTCTGCAACAGTTAAGTCAATTTAAAGGCATCTGGAGAACATATACGAATAATTTCAGGCAAGATTCCGTACTGTTGTTGACGTAGCATTTATTGTAAAAAGTCAGTACAACTTACAGATCATGACGTTCAAGTCATTATTTTTGGTCTCCATAGACCACGTTAATTCATTTAAATTATTTCAAGAAATTAACAGCAATTCAGTAAGTAATATCACTGGATTTATTTTAGATAATCGTGACGATTCATGTGATTCGCAGGACGTGTATTCAGAACTTAGTACCTTTTTTATCATTTATTCTATTCCAGTTTGTTTCCATTAATATTTTGCATTAACAGATTCTTATTTAAAAATATGACAGTGTTAAATGTTTCGTTAGTAACATTAATTAACAGCAAACTTTTGCTGCAATAATCAGACAGCTGTATACGTGTCAATCAACATTCTAATAAATGAAGAAATTTTTTTTTTTTCAACTTCATCGTACAGCAGAATGTTGTCATTTAATCAAGAAATTGGAAGAAATTCAAGATGCTAGAGTTACGATTTGCAAGGGCAGACACTTACAAATAACCGCCAACGGTGTCTGAGGAGAACCTAACACCATGGAATAAACAAATGGAAATCGGGCTCCGAATTGGTTTTGAAAATAATTGCATATAAGAACACTCTGTTCTGTGAATCGTATATTTTATCACAAATAAAGTATTTCTGTATAATTTACAATTAGGATAAAATACCGCGACAAAAAATACAGTGTGATACTTTTTAATAACGTATGGTTGGCTGATCTAGTGAGACGCCAAACATTCGCCTTCCAAAACAGTTAACACACAGCTTCACAACTAAAGAATGGCCAACTTAATCGTGAAGGACAAAAGAAACGACACATTTGGCTTAACTCCAGTGTTAAGACATGTCTAATAGACACAAACAGCTAGGAAGATGTAGTCTCCGATTGACCTGGGTGGCGACGAATGGTACAGGAGGGCTCACAGTATTTTGAACAATAACGTCGACGACTAGAATCCGACAAAAGAATTCATTCCAAGGAAAGGGAGAAGATATAAAGAGCTGTTTCGACACTCTCGCCGTGTGGCAGCTCTGCGACTATAAAGTCAGACTTTTTAACCACTTAAGGACCCATAAATAAAAAACCGAAAGAGTGAATGCTTGGATGAAAGAATATCCTCTACCATTTGCCCTAAAGTTGTATTATGTTTGGAAAATATTGTGATCTGACAGCCTGTAATTTTTGCGTTATGCGTTCAAGACTTGTTAAAATTTCCAAAACAATTTGATTTTAATTGCAGTGATAAAAAGTATCGTATCTGCGATCCCATCAGTTGAACTATTTACAGTTTCGTTGAATTCTGTTAATTTTTAGTATTTCCTAATTCCTCCACACACAGACTTAACTGCCCTACAATCGGCTTTCTCTCGCAGGCAATTTATAAATATTATACTATAAGTAAATCTGCAGGATATTTTCATTATATGATTACATGTTAATTGAGCAACCACAACACTTGAGGCAACGGAGCCTTCGTAAAAGATAAGTCACTATTGTATAATAGGGATGTTCATCCAGAACATACATCGATGTTTTTTTTCGATGTGATGCATCGAAACGTTGCATCGATGTTTCACGATGCATCGAATAAAAACATCGATGTTTTCGATGCATCGAATAAAAACATCGATATATATATATATATATCGGTTAATAAAGGTTAGGAAAGCTTAAAAATGAGACAAAGATTAGGAAACTAGCAAAATGAAGTATTTATTTGAATTATATTTTTAATTAGTCTTTTACAAAGGCAATTTGAAATTACTGGGATTTATAAATTAGAAATTCGAATAGAAAGATAGAATAAAAGTAAAACGAGGAACGCTGAAAGAGAGGCAGTGTTGGGATTCTAATCTAATTGGAATTTATAAATCCCAATATTTTCTTTCTAAACTTTGCATAAATAAAATTTTATTAACCTGCTTTGCTTGAATTCTGTTTCGTTGTTGATTTAAAACTTGTGCAGCTTTCGAAAAAAGTCTTTATGATGGCACTGATCTGGCTACCAAAGTTAAATATTTATAAGCTATTTTGTACAATTTTTGAAACTGTTGTTTATGATCGGACCATACTTCTAACGAATTATCGCTAAGCCGGCCAACCGGAGTTCTCAAGAAGGCAGACAGCTCGTCGGAAACACTTTCTTCGGTCTTGTTTGATTTCCAGTTTCTTTGAACTCGGACCCTGGCAAACACTGGAAGAAACCAGACCCAATTATTATAAAACTAATTGGAGACGCTATCAACAGCTACTTAAAGAAGAATTCACTGCTGCCGCTGATACAGGCAACATCGATGAAGCCATCCAAAAATTTGAAATGGCAGTACGCAACGCCTCTACGGCCACAACACCACTAAAGACACCCAAGCACGCATCCACGCAACTTCCGCCTCAACTTCTGGCGCAAATACGTCATAAAAATCGGGTTGCGAAAGAATGGAGATTAACAAGGAACCCTCTTACAAAACGACTTCTAAACTGCCTACAGAGGGAGCTAAAGGTTTCCCTGACGGAGCATAGAAATAGGGAATGGGATGCCCGCATCTCTATGCTTAACCCGGACGATGAATCACTTTGGAACCAAACCAGGAGGTTCACCCGAAACAGGAAACGACTTACACCGCTCCACGGCGAGAGAGGACTTGTAGCTATATAGCCCTGAAGATAAGGCTAATGCATTAGCAGACACCTTCGAAAAGAACTTCCGGCCAGCGCAAACCAACGTGAATCATCGCCATCTGAATACAGTGCGCCGTAGATTACAAGTCTTTCTCAATGCGGAAGATGAGTTTGAAATTGAGCCAATCACTGCTGAGGAAGTAGCCAACTGTGTTTCTAAACTTCCCCCTCGCAAGGCTCCGGGTCGGGACAAGGTTAACAACCTCCTCCTCCGCAAACTTCCACCTGAGGCGATAACATTTCTGACAGCGATCTTCAACAAAATTCTAAGACAGCAACAATACCCGCGAAACTGGAAGCACGCAGAAGTGGTCGGCATACACAAGAGCGGTAAGGACCCACTCTTTCCTCAACACTACCGGCCTATTAGCCTCCTTCCAGCGGTCAGTAAAGTGTTTGAGAGACTGCTACTCAAAAGACTGTACACCCACATAGAAGCAAACAGTATCATCCCTAACCACCAGCTAGGATTCAGAAAAGGCCACTCCACCACTGAGCAGCTCATGAGAGTCGTCGAGAAAGCCACCAGAGCCTTCAACTTCAAGGAATACTGCGGGTTGGTTCTACTTGACATCTCCAGGGCATTTGACTCGGTATGGCACTCGGGACTCCTGCTCAAGCTCTATGAGCAGGGGTTTCCAGGACCGTATGTGAAACTTATTAGGAGCTACCTCGCCGGCCGCACATTCAGTGTCCGCGTCAACAATGCTTTCTCCACTAGAAGACGGATCCGAGCCGGTGTCCCTCAGGGGTCGGTTCTCGGACCAGTACTCTACACATTGTTCACAGCCGACGTGCCTAATAACCCTGGTGTAGAGATTGCGACCTACGCAGATGACACCGCATACTTTTCTCTCAGCAGAAGCAGAGCTATTGTAACACGTCGTCTCCAGGAAGTCCTGCAGAAAACTCTTGCTTGGGCTAGGAGGTGGAGAATAGAAATAAATCCTGCTAAAACGCAAGCCATTATGCTTACGCGCAGATGCGACCCAGCGCTACCGGTGATACCACATCCTATACTACACCTCAATGGCAAGGACATCCCCTGGTCTACAACTGTTCACTATCTAGGGGTCACACTGGATAGGAGACTAACGTGGCACGCCCACATAGAGGAAGTCAGAAGCCGAGCGAGTGCGAGACTACAGCAACTCTACCCACTCATCAATTTTAATAGCCGACTACCTCCAACTATTGGAATTAAAATCTACACAACTCTTATCCGTCCAATTATGGAGTACGCATGCCCTGTATGGGCATACGCCGCAAATCACCAAATACAAAAGCTACAAGTAATCCAAAATCGGGCATTGAAGAGAGCCCTACACCTGCCACGTCATTTCCCGACCGATGCCCTACACGAGGCTACTGCACTGCCTATGCTCTTGGATAGATTCAGGCTGCTGGCAAAATCCTTTTACAAAAGCTCCCAGAAGTAAAAAAATCTAATAGTCAAAAACATCGGCCAGTATGACATTTCAGCTGATCGACATAAAAGACCATTGAGTTTAATAAATTAATGCACCAAAAAATAAAGACCCACCAACTCAGAAGAACTGACCAACCTTATTAATTGGAGAAAATATCCTAGGATAATAACTCCCAAAAACACTGCCAATTGAAGAAATGGCAGAGATTGGTGGCTGTGTGTGTGGTTTATGATGATCGGTCCAAAGACTGAAATCTTCCGATGAACTATCTGAATCAGATTCTGTTAGCATTTCTTCCAGCTCCCTCTTCATCATATCTTTGATCTTTTTAATAGCATTTGAAGCCATCGGGTCTTCAAAATGTAGTTTTTTTGAACCATGGGTCCAATAAGGTCGCGATATCTAAAGACGAAACTTGTTCGATAGCACCCATCCGTTTGTTGATTTCTTTTAGGACGAGCTTATGTACTCCCATCACTAAAGGTTCATCAGTCTCAACTGATTTGAGTTTTGAAAGCATGCAGTGCACTAAAGGGATCACTTTACTGCTGGTACAATATTTATCCCCAGATATTTCTTTAGTTGCTGCTTCAAGTGGTCGTAGTATGTTAAGAAGAAGTGACGCGATATTTAATTCCAAACCAGTCAGCATTGGAGGTGCTGTTTTATGGCAAATCAATATATCACTTAACATTTTTAAGCTCCAAAAATCTTTGAACCATATAATATGTGCTATTCCAGCGTGTTGGCAGGCCTTGTATTAACTTTATTTCAGCACTTACTGACTTCCTCAAATCGTCGCTTGCCAAACAACTGTGTTTAAAGAAAGTAACAATGGTATTTATTTTTGACAATATATTTTCTAAAGGTATTTTGAGAATATTTTGAGCAACTAAATTAAGTGTGTGAGCGAAACAAGGGATGTGCTTCTTCTTTCCAAATCCTAATTCCACAGCTTTTACCATATTTGGTCGTTATCAGTAACGACCGCAGAGACTTTGTCCGTATCAAATCCCCAATCGTTGCAGGACTTAAGGAGCATGTCTGCTATATATTCCGATGAATGACTTTCATTGAGTTGATAAACTCCTAATGACATTGATTCGAACACTGTGTCTAGACCAAAATGCGCTGTGACACCTAAAAAGCTGCGCATCTGCATGTCTGACCATATATCACTTGTTAATGTGGGGTGTTCAACTTTTGAGAGTTTTGATTTTATTAATGTTGCCAAGACGTCATACTTGTCATCAAGCCACCGTGTCACAGTTGCTCTGCTGGGTATTTTATAATGAGGAGCAGTAACTTTAAACAAATTTTTGAAGCCTACTAGGTATGTACTTTTAGCCTTGCCCTAAGGTGTGGCTCCGCCCTACACTGTCGGGAAATTTCATGTCAACTGTAATTTTTTGTTGTTTTATCAAAATTAAATTATTAGAAAAATGTGATGTGATTTTGTAGGTGACAAAATAAAATATAGCAATACAATTTCCTGTTTTTTGTTTTGCTTTAAAACCAATCATATAACATAGTTTTTTTTGTAGTTTTATCAAAGTTAAAAAAAAAAAAAAAAAAAAAAAAAAAAAAAAAAAACGAGATTTTGTAGGTGACAAAAATAACGTATAGCGATACAATTTTCCAGTTTTTGTTTTGCCTTAAAACTAATCGTGTTGCATACTTTTTTTTATTCAAGTAAAAAAATGTAATTTGATATTTTAGGTGACAAAAATAACGTATAGTAATACAATTTTGTGTTTTTGTTTTGCTTTAAAACTGATTGTATCACGTCTAAGAAACGCATGTGTTCTTTCGACGTATCGAATGAAAAACATCGATGCATCGTTAAACATCGAAAGTAAACGATGCATCCGATTGATTCGATGCATCGAATGTTAAACATCGATGTTTTCGATGCATCAATGTATATCGAGCATCCCTATTGTATAATAAGAACCAGAATCGAGAAATATCACTCCGAGCTAATGCCATAGTGGTTGCTTTGAAAGGCCATGATCGAATTCCTTCACTCTGTCTATAGCCACCTCTAAAGACGTTGATGAGGCGTGAAGCCATGAGAAAAAGAATTAACAGATATTACAAGAAGATAAGTTTTTGTTAGGAAAATTGCGGGATACAAGTGATGGAAGCATAGACTATAAGAGTAATGAATGAAGACAAGGATACATTTTGAATACCGTTTGTAGTCTTATCTTCTTCTTCTTCTGCGGTAGTGAATCCTGGGATTGGGCAGTCTTCCATTCAGCTCTATTCTCTGCCCTCCTCTTCATATCTCCTGCAGCCAACATCTTCCATTATCTGCTGGATGTATTTTAAACGTGGTCTTCCTCCATATCTCTTTCCTTCTACCATTCCCTCCAGTATTGTTTTTAATAAGCTCTCATGTCTTAAGTTATGTCCAATTAATGTTGTCCTCCGCGTTTTTATACTTTTCCATAAAGAGTTATACTGTCCCACCTTCTCAAAAATTTCCTCGTTAGTAATATTGTCCCCCCAGCTAATTTTTAACATTGGTCTGTAGCACCATTGCTCAAACGAAACTAATCTTATTTTCTCTTCTGTACCAACTGTCCAGGTTTCACAAGCATACAGGGCACTGCTCCAGACATAAGCCTTTAATAGTCTTTTCCTCGTTGTCCAGCTGATATTATTTGTTGTAAAACTGCTTTTATTTCTGTTGAACGCTATTTTTGCTTGAGCTATCCTGCATTTTATATCATTCTTGCATCTTCCATCATTAGTGATTTTGCTTCCTAGGTAGCAGAATTCTAGCATATCCTCCAATGCTTCACTATAAATTTTAATTTTTGAGTTTTTATCTTTCCCATGTACCATGACTTTCGTCTTCGCTTTATTAATTTTCATAATGTACTCCTTCCCCATTGTTTCCTCCATTCTTTCCAAAATTTTCTTAAGATCCTCTTCACTTTCTGTTACTATCACAATGTCATCTGCAAATCGAATCATATTTATTAGTTTTCCCTGTATCAATTTCGTCTCTGATCTTATCCAGTGAGTCTTGAATATAGGCATTGAAAATTAAGGGAGACAGGGCACAGCCTTGTCTGACTCCTTTATGTATTGCTACTTCCTCTTGTTTATTTCCAATTTTTATAACAGCCGTTTCATTTTTTTAAAGATTCTATACTAGCCGCCTATCTCTGTATTGTATACCTATTTTTCTGAGGATCTCAAATATCTTCCTCCAT
This sequence comes from Vandiemenella viatica, assembly GCA_031002005.1. Lineage (NCBI taxonomy): Eukaryota > Metazoa > Arthropoda > Insecta > Orthoptera > Morabidae > Vandiemenella > Vandiemenella viatica. The sequence goes on from JARYHS010009186.1 coordinate 28,081,405, forward strand.
TTAACATTATCAAATGCTTTTTCAATATCTATGAAACCTAAATACGTTTTTTTGCCTTTCTCTTTTCTAATATTAGCCTCAGTGCAAGAATTGCTTCCCTCGCACCTCTCTTCTTCCTGAAACCGAATTGGTCTTCTGTTAGAAACTCTTCTACTTGTTTTTCCATTCTTTGTAGTACTACATTGGTGATAATTTTTGATGCATGAGCTACTAAGCTTATTGTTCGATATGGACTTTCAAAGAACTTACGCCTGATACATCAGGACAGAACAATCTATACTAATATTATAAATGCGAAAGTAGCTCTGTCTCTCTGTATGTTTTGGGCTGAATGGCTAATCCGATCGTGATCAAATTTTGCAAGTAGATGTCATTTGGCATTAGGATGGACAAAGGATACTTTTACTGTATAGACAATACATACTGTCACATAATTTTGAAAAATTACTGAATGGCGACAGACAGACGCGTGGGATGTGTAAGTCTCTGTAGTACCCTCCTGTATAGCGGGCTGGTAGCGCAATGGTTAATGCGCTTGCTTACTGCTGGTTGGAATGTGGTCTCAGGTTTCAAATCCGGGTGGGAGCAAAGATTTATAAGAATTGTTTTTGATCGTATGACCTACGCCTGAACGATCAATTGTTCGGATTCCTTGATAAAGTATTGATACCACAAATTTAGGGCTGTAATGCGAGACAAATATTAGGCGGTCTAATAATGCTGTAATGTAATCCTTTTTACGCTATATTGATCCATCAGGCTTTGTTTTCTTCGCAGACAGTGTGCTAAGTCTGTGTTTTGGTACGTTTTGACTACTAAATGGCTATACCGATATTGATGGAATTTGACAAGGAAATACTTTGTATCAGTAGGAAGGGCGCAGGGCTTTTTTTTATGAAAAAACCGTTTTAGTCACGAAATATTGATAAATTATCGAATGATGACAGACAGACGGATGCGTGTGTTAGTCCGTAATGTTAGGTCGGTTGCTCAGTCGCGCAGTCTGCTAGTGTAGTAAATTTCGTTTAAAGACAAAACGTATTATTTAGTGTAGATGTCGATTTGCTCTGCACTGTACTATTACTTTGTACCTGCCTAAAATTTTCTAGCGCTAGTTTATTTCGTCTCCTTTTCTGACATGCCTTGTGGGCGTAAACCTGGCCTAAGGTGTAGCTCTAGAAGAGCACGAGCAGCTAAAGATATTAGAACCCAAGAATCTGATGCTCATGCTAAGGCAAGAAGAAAAGACCAAGCTGAAGTAAAGCTCCCTCAATTAAACCCCCTACCAACTTTCCCCCTCTCCCCCCCCCCCCCCCGACATCCCCGCACCTTCGTTTCTTTTTATGTTTTTAAGTATATTGGAAATTGATTATTTTCATGAGACAGGTTCGACGGTAGAGTGATATAGTGATGGCTTTCCTGTCATATTATGCCAATTCGGTGTTGTTTGGGACAAATCTTACGTTACTAATAGCTTTCTATATCCAAGTCTGGCAATGAAACACTAAGTCCACGCGTACGAAGTTTGAATCAGTTTGCACCGAGCGTGGAGGGTGGGCGCTAACGTTCTGGCCTCGCATTGGTTGAATTCTTTCCTGTCCTTTCCCGATACCTTTTCCACCTCTACAGACGTCGACTAGTCGTAACGCCATAATGAATAGAAAGAAAAAATAGTATCAGTTGGTTGCAATGTAAGTGAATAACTGCGAGATAGGAGCATAATGTGATGGTAGGAAGTACTGTAAATTGCCATCACGAATATTGACCTTGTTCGTAGCGGAAGGAATCGTGTAAGTGAAAATGAAACTTTATCTCTGGCATACAAGTCTGGAGTAGTGACCTTCATCTGTGCAATGAAAAGTACGCCAGAAAGCTTCCTTGGTTCGGATTCCACGTTAAACTGTTGGTCCACTTTATCCGGTAGGGAAGGAGGTACCAGGCTCCTTTAGGAATGCCGCGAAAAACGTTCAAGCAAAAGTATTTGGACAATAAATAAAAAAGCAGGACAAACTTCATTAAGCGGAAATGATCACAGAAATGATATACAGATTTATAAATACGATCAGATGTAGTGTAAGAAGTAAGAGAATTCTGTTCTTTAAGAACTAGAATTACAGGAAATAAAGAAGCAACTGTTTCCAAAGACAACAGCCATAGCGAAAAGAGCCTTTTTGAGAAACATAATATTTTACTCACAAACTTTTAGTTCGGCATTGAGCACCTGCTTTCTACAGGTCTGTGTATGGAGCAAGGTACTTTATACCAGAGACGTATTTAAAAAAAAAATTGCTTCAGAAGCATGTTGACAATTAAGCTGACAGCTAAAATATGAAATGAATATGTTCTGTAAACAATAGGCGAGGATAGAAATTTTTGTGAAAAGTATTATAGATATCATACTGGATGACATTCTAAGGAATCCAGAATTGATTAAGTTATTATAGGACAGAATCGTCCAACCTTATAAACTCAAAGGAAGGAAAAGATTATAATTTTAATACTGTATGTGAAAAAAGATAAGTAGGTAGATAGGTTGAGGAGAATATGTTGACACCAAGACATTACCGGAAAGCATTGCGTCAAAATGACTCCACACTGGCGACAGAAAAAAAAAATCAACTGAAGCCTAAATTAATATATCAACAAGTCACGTAAATCCATCATTATATCCGTACTTTGAGCATGATTCTTCTTTTTTTTTCCACTTACGGTTAATTTCAACATGCATTGATCCCTTAATTTGTACTTGACTTAGAATATTTCCCAATAGAACCCAAACATTTCTGTTTTGTACTATATGTCCTTGGTAGTGTCTATGTTCTTCCTCCATACAGCGCTGTTATACGTTACTCAAGAAACTTCGGCCCGGGCTTTAAATCACTCTAGAAGTCAGTGGATGCATCAAGAATATCGCGGGAAATTCACGATCAGCAAGCAGACGAGCGAATGAGCGGGAGGACAGGAGTCGAGCATCCGGTCAGCCAATCAGATTTCGGTTTCCCATTGTTTTCAAAATCACTGCACGGATAGTAACCTCGAAAGAAGGTGGCCCAACTCCTTCCCGTCCCTTGTTTCCAGCCCTTAAGCGCCTCTGAAGACATCGACGCAGACAAGATGCAAAGCATTAAGGAAACAACAATAAAAAAGAATAGGACACAGAGCGGATATTAAGAGAACACAGACAATAAAACTGAAACAGAAATGAGAGGGAATACAACGACAAAAGTCAATTGAAGGACTTCATTGTGAAAACTAAATTCCAATACGTGAAACATGAAACGTAAATACAGTAGTAGTCAGCAATGTATTCATTTTTAGAAATACAAAATTATGTAAACTATCAGATATAAAATAGCACAGTAAACTCCCACAAGCGTCTTTTGGTGTATAAACATGGATGTGTCAACAACAACTAAACATGGCGTCATAAAGTCCAGAATGCAGCTGGATGAAGTTACTCGAACTGATGACTGAACAATTTTTCAACGATTCACTGGGACATGTGACTGATACTATGGAAAAAGTTTTCTTACCTCGACGACATCAGCAGCAGCTGTCTTCCGGCTTGATCAAAGATTTCTTGAAGTCGCTATGTCAACGAGATTATTATTCAGTGTATAGTGCGCGAAAGAATAGTGATTCACTAATGATTGGAAACTCACCGGTAGCTTTTGAGGAAGATGCTGCTGTAATCGACGTCAGAATATGTAAAAACAGAAGGATTAATGAAACTATCGCTTTTAAAAAAAATACATGTACTGCGAAGGATCTAAGAATATTAAACAACACGATTGCTCGCAGCGTAAATTTCAGTGCATCGGGTAAAGTTATGTAATCCGTACACAATGCAAAGTCTAAAAGCGTAATCTCTGAAAATTACATCAGCCTTGTTCTGGTCTTCTCCCTATGAAGGAATATGTGCATTGAAACGATCCGAATGAACGCGTTGAAAGGTTAAAGTTACTTACCACGTCGATATCAGTAGTACATGCAGCACACTCCAACGAAATTTTATCGGTAATTGAAGAATTTCGTGAAAGATACACTACATTATAAGACGGATTAAGTTGTAGCAGAACTCCATAAGCCTGCAAAGACGGCGTATAATAATAAAAATTTAAAAAATAAAAACTTGACGATCTGTGGCAAACTGATATTGTGAAAATGATCCCGTACTCTCGTAAAAACGGTGCTTACAAGTATATACTGATGGTGATTGATACCTGCTTAAAGTTTGCATTGGCAGCACCCCCAAGACCGAGCAGGCAGTGTGGACGTTCACGCAATGAGGAAAATACTAACAATTTATGGACTGACAATGGAAAGTAGTTTGCAATTAAAAGGTTAAGATGCTCGCTAAGCATCAATAGTTCAACGACTCAAGAGAACTATCAAAAAATCAAAATGCAATGTGGCAATAATTCAGCAGACGTGGTTCACATCGGTGGATTGAACTTCTTCTTATGTTAAAGACAGATTATAACAACAAGTGGCATAGCACCATCAAGATGAAACCTTGCGGCGTTAAAGACAACTCGCTACTTTCAAAAGTGCGCAGTTATATTAAGCTCCAGCAAAATTAAAAGTTGCTGATTATCTCAGGATAAATAGGTATAAGGAACAGTTTGAGAAAGGCTATGTGCCAAACTGGTCAGCTGAAGATTTCACCATCAGTAAAGTGAAATTAACAAATATAACTTATATCAAGAGAAATATATCGCGAGAGCATTTTACAAACAAGAATTACAGTTAACAAAACTTACAAGTACATTTTTGGTTGAACGAGTGATAAAGAGAAGAAAAAACATGATACTGGTGTAGTGGCTAGTTTTTGATAAATCACTTACTACATGGATTCATAAAAAAGATTTAATTAAAATATTTTAAAAAATGTGTGCATTAAACTTAATAAATCTTATTTATATAATAATGGTTTTTCCCGTATATTATGTTACAATGTCGGCCATTCGAGCAATCTATATAGCATACATTTATTGTAATATATAATAATATGCACAGGTAATATGCATAAATAATCTGTACATTTATTCTAAAATAAAACAAAAAAATGTTGGTGGCACAATTTATACCATCACTCACACACACAGCCACCAATCTCTGCCATTTCTTCAATTGGCAGTGTTTTTGGGAGTTATTATCCTAGGATATTTTCTCCAATTAAAAAGGTTGGTCAATTCTTCTGAGTTGGTTGGTCTTTATTTTTGGTGCATTAATTTATAAAACTCAATGGTCTTTTATGTCGGTCAGCTGAAATGTCATACTGGCCGATGTTTTTGACTATTAGATTTTTTTACTTCTGGGAGCTTTTGTAGAAAGATTTTGCCAGCAGCCTGAATCTATCCAAGAGCAAAGGCAGTGCAGTAGCCTCGTGTAGGGCATCGGTCGGGAAGTGACGTGGCAAGTGTAGGGCTCTCTTCAATGCACGATTTTGGATGACTTGTAGCTTTTGTATTTGATGATTTGTGGTGTATGCCCATACAGGGCATGCATATTCCATAATTGGACGGATAAGGGTTGTGTAGATTTTGATTCCAATAGTTGGAGGTAGTCGGCTATTAAAATTGATGATTGGGTAGAGTTGCTGTAATCTCGCACTCGCTCGGCATCTGACGTCCTCTATGTGGGCGTGCCACGTTAATCTCCTATCCAGTGTGACCCCTAGATAGTGAACAGTTGTAGACCAGGGGATGTCCTTGCCATTGAGGTGTAGTAGAGGATGTGGTATCACCGGTAGCGCTGGGTCGCGGATAATCTGTACAGCATACACTTATTCTGTATATGCTATCTGTATTCAGCGGCGGATAGTGGGATGAAAATCATTTTGCAGAGAAAGCTTGAATGCGTGATTTTTTTTTTTTGTGTCTCTGCCTTTTGGCGTGTTTGTGAAGTCCCGCTACCGTGGTAGCTCTACTTTACGTGTAACTCTGTTTAGGATTAGGAAATTTTTGGGGACTCTTTTTATTTCTCTTTGAGGGGAAAACATGGCTATGGTTCGTCAAAGACGACCTTATGTGAAAAACCCCTACAGTTTTCTTATGATCATATCAGTTACCTTCTGCCTGATATATAATACTTAGTGGCACTTTATAGCTGTGCCAGTGCCTAGGCATTGTTGTGCCCAGGGTATGGAGCCTTTCGTCGTTATGTCTAAATTTATTTGGCATTGTTGTGCCCAGGGTATGGAGCCTTTCGTCGTTATGTCTAAATTTATTTATCTTGAATGCGTGAGATGTATTATCCAGGGTACCTCCAGCCCCCGCATAACGTGGGAGAGGGACGCGATTGGTCTGGTAAAGAGACATCAATTGAACTCAACTGGGCTGAACATATGCGGCACGATGGACCATCTATTAAACATAGTAGGTAGCCTACTCAATATGTTGACGTCTCTCCTCGCCAAGTTTGACCAGCTCGCCGCGGATATAAAGACCGCAGTTAAGACGGTTCCAGCAGCCGAACAATCAGAGAAATCCCTGACCAATAATGAATAGGACACATATACAAGGTTTATCTCTGTGTGTTTGGAATGCCAATGGCATCCGACAACAACTTGGAGAGTTTAGGCAATTTCTGCGTGATGAGGACGTAGATATTTGCCTTGTCTCAGAAACCCACCTCAAACAAGGCCTTAACGCCTCAGTAGCCAACTATTGCTGCTATCGGAATGACAGGCCAACTGCAGGAGGAGGTGTGGCAATATATATAAAGCGTGGTATCCCTCATCATGAAATACTGTCGCCACAAACCAACCAGATAGAAATCAGGGCTATAGAAGTGGAAACTACCACTGGGCCAGTCACAATAGTATCAGCATATAGACCACCACGGAGACAGCCAATTGCAGAGGACTTTGATCGTCTTCTTTCAATCCGAGGCAAACTGATCATCGGGGGTGATCTTAATTCGAAACACCCCGATTGGCACTCGAGAACTACAAACCCAGCAGGACAGCTGCTCCACAGGATTGCAGTCAGACGCAACTTGCTAGTCTGGGGCCCGGTGGAACCAACACACCACCCCTGGAACGGCGGTCGTCCAGATGTCCTAGACATTGTGATCACACGGGGGATTGCGGGCTTCATCTCCGCGCACACAATGAACAGGCTTTCGTCAGATCACTCTCCAGTCCTGATAGATATAGACGTAGGCCCGTGGAGACCAACAACTACCAGCCTAAAGAACTACAGCAAGACCAACTGGGAGAATTTCCGTGAAGAGATCACGGTATCCCTTCACCGCCTGAGGCCCCTAGATGCGACACAAATAGAGACTGCTATCAAACAGGTCTCCAAAACCATCATTAGAGCGGCTAACACAGCAACGCCTCCTGTAACTGAAAGACCCAGGTCTCGCCAACTCCCGCCACACCTACTAGCACAGATAAGACATAAAAACAGGGTGGCTAAGGAATGGCGACTAACCAGGCGCCCTGAAACAAGGCGGTTACTAAATCGACTCCAACGCGAGCTGAAAGCGGCGCTCGAAGAGCATAGAAACCGAGAGTGGTCGTCACGTCTGGCCTCCCTAGACGTTAAAGACGGAAACCTTTGGGTAGAGACCCGACGTTTTACAAAGCGGCGTACCAGACTGCCCCCACTTCATGGCGAAAGGGGCCTTGTGTTTAGCGACTCAGACAAGGCCAATGCTCTGGCGGACCACTTTGAGAAGCAATTCAGACCTTCTCAAGATAATGATGAAGAAGAATCTGCAGACATCCGCCGAAGACTTGCCCGTTTTCTAGCAGCTGAGGACGACGACTACATAATAGAAGAGATCACACCTGATGAAGTTCGAAACATATTGAGTAAACTACACCCCAGGAAGGCTCCAGGAATTGACAATATAAGCAACCAACTACTGAAGAACCTTCCACTACAGGCGATTGAACACCTCACAGAAATCTTTAACATAGTTCTACGCCGCCAGCACTATCCAAGATGCTGGAAGCGGGCTACAGTTGTTGCTGTGCCAAAACCTGGGAAGAATACGACATTCCCCCAGAACTACCGCCCTATCAGCCTGCTCCCCTCAATGAGTAAAATCTTCGAGAGATTATTGTTAAAGAGACTAGAGGCACACATCAGGACCGAAAACATCATCCCGGAGTTTCAATTTGGGTTCCAAAAAAGACACTCTGCAAGCCAGCAAATTATGAGAATAGTGGAACGTGCCACTACTACCTTCAATTTTCGTGGCTACTGCCCGCTAGTATTGTTAGACGTCGCACGGGCATTCGACTCCGTCTGGCATAGCGGTTTGCTCTACAAACTTTATAACCAGGGTTTCCCCGGCCCTCTTGTAAAGCTGATCAAGAGCTATATATCTGGGAGATCTTTCAAAGTGAGGGTTGGCAATAATCTGTCAAGTCGCCGCCCCATAAGAGCTGGAGTACCGCAAGGTTCGGTCCTAGGTCCGGTATTGTATACCGCGGATATACCAGCCCCAGCCACAGTACGTACTGCCCTATATGCAGACGACACTGCGTTCTTTACCGCGCACAGAAATAAAGCCACTGCAATCAGAAGATTACAAGAAGTCCTCCAGCAGACTGAAGCCTGGGCAAGACGTTGGAGAATAACTTTAAACTCGACAAAGACTCAAGCTATTATGCTGACCAGGCGCCTGGGGAAGCGTGACCGTCGGCAAAACCGCATGCGTAACCTACACCTAAATGGCGAAGACATCGAATGGACAACCACAGCTAAATACCTCGGCGTGATTTTGGACACTCGTCTAACCTGGAAACATCACATTGAGGAGACACGACGAAAAGTTGCAGCTAGGCTACAAGAGTTATACCCAATACTCAACAGGGATAGCTCATTGTCAGCCTGCACCGGCGTCAGTGTATACTGTAGCCTAATACGACCGGTGATTGAATATGCGTGCCCTGTGTGGGGGTATGCATCCAAGGCCCAAATAAACCGTTTGCAAACGATGCAGAACAGATCACTTCGGCGAGCACTACATGTGCCAAACCGATTTCCCACAGCAGACCTGCACGAAGCAGCAGGTGTCCCAATGCTCCAAGAAAGAATTATGGAAATTACCAAATCTTTCTATAGGACATCACGAAAGTCGACTAACCCACTAATAGCAAATCTTGGCCAGTATTTTACTACCTTTGACAAACACAAAAGACCACTGTCAATTCTAACTAATAATTGAGAAAAACAAAGAGCAACAAAAAGGCAAACCACCCGTAAAGTGACTAAATCTGTAAGATTGAAGGAAATGTCTAATGACAACAAACTTCACCACAACTGCTTAACAAAGGAAAAGCAGAAAATGCTCACGGCGGTGGACAGTTAACAGGAAAAGGTTACAAAATCCTCCATTTACTGAAGTGAGTGGTGACAGGATGTACCAGAGAAGTTAGGGTTTCAAAATTTTGGTCAGAATGTGGTGGTGTAGTTTGGGACTAACATTTTGGATACCAAATAGAGGAGATGGAGGGGGAGTGGGTACAAAGAACAACAGATTTGTTTTTGGAGATTACGGCAGGTATAGTCAGTATAGAGAAGCTGGATTGGGAGTCATTGGAAGCCAGTAGGAGGAGGAAGAGAATGCTGGGAGTGTTCGAGGCGTATGTTAGTGATGGATTTGAAAGTATATAGGAATAGTGCATGGAAGGAAATGATGACCGCGAGCACTCTATTTCATGCATAAGGGAGTGGAAAAATTTTCTTTCGTGTGTAAGGGTGTCAGTGATAGGAATAAATTACAAAGTGAAGTTTCGAATAATTTAACAAAAACTGTGAAGGAGTTTAAAATTAAATTCGTAAATCGCAGAAGTATATTGGGGGTGGGGTGAATTTTAGCACTCAAAGTATCTTTAGTAGCTCCGACTAATACCTACCCACATTTTTTTTTCTTCGTTTCACAGCTTCAACAAATCGAGTCATGATAAAATATATCTTATTTTAGACCTGGAACCCTGAGCAGCTCAAAGTGTGAAACCATACAAAAATGTGCTCAACGAGACAGATTATACTTCTCGCATTCGATATAATTACAACAAACTATATAACTGAGTCTAAGGTCTTCAGCTGGTGAAGAGACAGTTCAAATTAGATTTTGTTCAAATTCGCCAATCTCACCTATAGACCGGGTCCTTTAGAGGGTTGTTCTGCATCATTTCTTCTCTTAGTCCAGTCAAATAAGAATTAAACCTCGGAATAAAAGATAATAAGCTGAAAATTTGTACAAACCATTGTTTTGACATTTTATACGTTGGCTCAAATGTCACATAGAATCTCGTGTACGCTACTCAAGATATTCAAGTTCAAAGGTCACAAAAAAAGATGATAGCGCTACTGCACGATACGTTAACTGTAAAATCCAGTACGATATATAATGTTAATTGTTTATTAATAATGTTGTGATTATGAAAAACTGTAATTATTGCCGAACTTTTCACTTCCCTTGTTACCAATGGGATATAGGCTCTAATAATTATTCTCTCATCACAAACATCATATCCACGATTGTACAAGTAAACCACTTTAAAATCATTTCGCAACATAAAATCCATTCTGTGTTGCTCGAAACAGATCATCTTCGTTGCATCTGATCGGCACATACAGCACTCGAGCTTATGTTTCATGGTTTGATTCTCGCAACATTTACGCTTAATATATATAATGCTCTCACCAGAAGATGGCGACGGAGAATGCGATCACCTAAATATTGTGTAATTATAGCACTTATTTAACTCGGCTAGTCACCCGAGAGTATTATATATATTCTCAACGCCGAGAGAAACTGCGTTCTTATGTATTCATGCTTAATTTTAGTATCGTCAATCTCGTATAATCCCATTTCGCCAGATTTACCTTGGACCTGCCTACTGGTGTCTGCAATCGATTGAAGGACCTCCAAACCATCCAATCCTCTGCGTGACCAAGTGGCAAGCGCTCTGCAACTGTCAGTGGTCCCGAGATGTTGGGAACCTTAGTTTTCTAAAACTGCGCTTTTGTCTGTCTTTTTAGGTGACCTGGTTAGTTTCCACGATATTCTCAGCAAGGTTTACATAGACTTGAGTTTCTGAGCTGAAGGTATAGGGCAGTGCAGTAGATGAGTGCTTACCGTTCTACTTTGGTACTCTCCTTGTTTGCAGCCACCTCTCCTACGATATTAGGTGTGGGAATCGCTGAAAGCTGTAGCGTCTAGTTTATGACGTTGTTAAAATTAGAATTAAAAAAAAAGATGCATTAATTAATAAATTAATTTACAACATTAATCCCGGTAGGCGCCAAGAATGGAAGTGTTCTCTATCCGAGAGAAGCGACATTCCAATTCTGAAATACTTTTAATCAAAGCATATGTACTTTTAAAATACCATTAAAAAAACACAAATCTTCATCTATTCAAATGATATACTGATACATTGGAAAGAAAGTTATTGAAAGCTGGGTTTACAACACCTATTATTTTCTTTGAATAAAATTGATTGGTTTATTGAACAAAACTGAATATTAAAAGTTTGTTTTGAACAATTTATAGCATGATTCTCAACTCAGAGCGTTGCCTAGGGTTGAATGACGCAAGAGTGTCTATACATCGTCGGCGTTCTTTACCGTAGTAGAAATCAGACGGACCCTGTTGATCAGCTGGCGTAAGGTCCTTGTTGACGTCCACTTGGCGAGGTAGCTCCCCGCAGGTAGTGACCCCTCCGGCAATCTCCCGGGGTGCGCCGGTGCGGATTGTTTGCTGGCCAGAAACAGAATGTCTTCCTTCCCGCTTGTTCGCCCCGTTGAAAATTTGCAGGCTCCGGAGTTTTAGCAGACGCGGGAAATTTCAGCGAGTCGCAGCGTTTGGCGGGTCGTCCACGATCTCCATTGGCGCTCCTCATGCAACATAAAAAACTTATGGTTTCTAAAAGTTCGTAACACACTGTTTGATTCGCTGGTTCTCAACAGAGGTGTTCTGCAACCTGACTTTTTCTCCGAAGCATCGTTTCTCTAGTTTCAACTTTCTACCAGGAAATCCTCATTTCGGCACAGTACCTATACTGTCGTTTGAATTTCATTGAATGCGTAAAGCTTTTAACTTTACGGCCTGCAATAAACCGTCTCGGTCTTTCAGCGCAGGTATGAGTCACCTGGCTCTCACCGATGTCAAAGAAACGTGGAATTCACACGCATAAATTTCCCGTCACCAATGGACATTACAAAGCTGACGAAGCCTGTCAACCAGGGTAGGTCTGTCCCTAGTCTACAGGTGTTACTGAGGGCTACATCCACCTATTTGTTGTGCGATAATTCGTACCGAACTGGGCATGCATATAATAATTATTGTGCAACAGGTTCTTTCTTTGAGTTTAATGCAATTGTTCGATGTCTGTGGAACCAAGATTAAAATTGTCAATACCGAATTTAGCGAAGGAAAATCTTTGGGAGTGCGACGAAGGAAAATTACACTTCCTGAACTTTGTGAGTAGATCAAAAAGACAAGACGACCCAGGCAAACAATTATTTACTGGATCATATTGTAAAGAAAGAACAATATTAATTACTTTACATCTTGACCTGGAAAAATAAATTCCATCATCTGAATGTGAGTTGTTAAATGTAAAAATGCAGATGGTTAAAGAAGTTGTATATTTTCGAAAGATTTTCTTGTGTTAATGTAGCAAACATTAAAGTTACGAACTGTGTCCAGTTTACTACATGTGGTTTTTTGTAGGTATTTGTCTCAATGAATTACATTTGTCGTCTCTTTCACAGTGTTGTTTTGTCTGGTGAGTGTTACACATTACACTCGCGAATAGAAGCATTACCAGAGACCGTCTGACACGAATTTAGTGACGAGAGCCTTAAGAAACTTACCCACAAATACAGTCAGAGAATGAAGGGGTTGATTATTTAAAACGTTGTTGCGTAGTTTCCTATTGTCTACTGTATTTCCAAACTGTTAATCGTATCCAATTCACGCATATTTATGTGCCACATCCAACCTCAAGAGCAAGAGTTGTACCTTTATTCACCTCCTATACTACTATTCTTGACAATACTGCACCTCACCAGTCATTAGTTTGCATAATTAATTGTATAGGCTTATAAATAATTGTTCTAATGTATGTAAATTTATTTGCTGTATCGTAGAATTCCAGTCTGCAGTGTGTGTAGTCACTGCGGAATAGGACCGAGCGTGGTGGGTGAGCGGTAACGCTCAGGCCTCGCATTCAGGAGGTTGCGGGTTCGAATCCCCGTCCGGGCATCAAGATTTAGATTTTCCATGGTTTCCCAAAATCACTCCAGGCGAATGCAGGGATGCATGCTTCAAAAGGCCACGACTGAATTCCTTCCGGTTCCTTGTCGCAAGGCCTTTCCTGCCTCTAATGACCTCGACGTTGAGAGGCGCAAAGCCATAAGAAAGAAAATCGGTTATGAAATAAATTAGTATCGATAAGTAGTGTTAGATATTTGGCTGTTGCAATTCGAGGTCATTAGAACTGGGGACAAGGAACGGGATCGAATTCGGTCATGATCTTTTGAAGCAAGCGTCCTGGCATTCGCCTGGAGTGATTTGGGGAAGCCAGGGAAAATCTAAATCTAGATGTCCGGACGAGGATTCGAACCGGCGTCCTCCCGAATGCGAGGACAGAGGTTGACCGCTCACCCACGACGCTCGGTCCTATTCCCCAAAGACTACACACACTACAGACTGAAATTCTACGATACAGCAAATAAAAGCCACGGAAAGCCGAAATCTGGATACACGTACAGGGATTCGAAGTGGCGTCCTCCCGAATGCGAAACCAGAGCGAATAGTATACGCTACTACCAGAATTGTTGACTTCAATTCGTCTTTACTTACAAAATAACCGGTGAAACAACAAATATTGTTTACAACTTAACATTTTATATGCAAATACAATAAACCAATTCTAGGAACTTAATTGCTTAACCATGGGCGCAGGCAGGATTGCTTCTAGGGGGATGCACCAGGGCTGCATTGGTCCCCCCCCCTATCGGCCCAAAAATTTCCGGGCTGGCGACTTTTTTTTTTAGCTCTACTACTGCCCAGACGGTGACCCGGGATGTAGGGGGATGCACCAGGGCTGCATTGGTCCCCCCCCCCCTATCGGCCCAAAAATTTCCGGGCTGGGCGACTTTTTTTTTTTAGCTCTACTACTGCCCAGACGGTGACCCGGGATGTAGGGGGGTGCACCAGGGCTGCATTGGTGCCCCCCCCCCCCTATCGGCCCAAAAATTTCCGGGCTGGGCGACCTTTTTTTTTTTTAGCTCTACTACTGCCCAGACGGTGACCCGGGATGTAGGGGGGTGCACCAGGGCTGCATTGGTGCCCCCCCCCCCTATCGGCCCAAAAATTTCCGGGCTGGGCGACCTTTTTTTTTCTACTACTGCCCAGACGGCGACCCGGGATGTAGGGGGGTGCACCAGGGCTGCATTGGTGCCCCCCCCTATCAGCCCAAAAATTTCCGGGCTGGGCGACCTTTCTTTTTTTTTTTAGCTCTACTACTGCCCAGACGGCGACCCGGGATATCAGGGGGGTGCAAGTGCACCCCCTTGCACCCCTCTCCCGGCGCCCATGTGCTTAACATTTTATTAAAAAACTTGTACTTAGTACCTAACTACTACAACACATGTGTTAGGGGAAGTTTACTGAAGTAGACTAACTTATGCTGATCGACTGCGGTATCACTGAGTTCCTCTGCTATAACTCCCTTTCCCGCACCGCCGTGGTTTTCTTTCTTCCTCAATTGGCAGAGCCGGTAGCTCTCCGCACCTGTGTGCCGTCAGTTCTGCTTCCACTTTCTTACCGTGTAATTTGTTATTTTTAAAGCGTTATAATTTTTAGAAATTTACTTTTATCGAACATGAAATTGACTTTCGACAGTCGAGCAAGGGTTCGGTCTATAAGGACACTCGCCGACCAATCATGTCCCTTCCGCGTGAGGTAGGGGGCGGCTAATATCCTTGCCTATTATTCAAGCTCTCTCTTTCTACCCTGTTATCCTCCGCTGTGTAGTCCTCGAATAGTGTCGCTGGTAATTCTGTGATGCCACCGAGTACCGAACATGCGTTCACATCAGGAGAGGTTCGCGTCGAGGGTCGGGGTGGTTATGAAACGTCGCCACTTGCGACAGTGCCGCTGGAGTCGGCTCACTCAGCCGAGGCCGTTAAGCGCGCTCGTAAAGAACTTTATGGGCCAGAGCTGTGGGCCCCGTCTGCAGACGTCAACTCCGCAACTCGCGCCTGCATTATCAATAAACACTGCACGACTCAATGCGGGGGTCCCGGGCCACCTAAGCGACTGAAAAACACGCCCTCGACCTTGACAACATCAGAATTCTCCATCCAGTCACCAAACCATTTCAGTCGGAAGGGCTGATATTTAAAAATGGTATTTACACTCAATCATAAGACATAGAGACCGAGCGGGGCGGTGTAACGGTTAGCGTTCTCGCCTCGCATTCGGGAGGACGGCGGTTCGAATCCCCGTCCGGGCATCCAGATTTGGGTTTTCCATGGTTTCCCCAAATCACTCCAGGCAAATGCCGGGATGCTTCCTTCAAAAGGCCATGGCCGAATTCCTTCCCATTCCTTGCCCCCATCCTTCCCCCCCCCCCCCCCATCCTTTCCCGTCTCTAAGGACCTCGATGTTAAAAAGAGACGTAAAGCAGTTACAAAAAAAAAAAAAAAAAAAAAAAAAAAAAAAAAAAAAAAAAAAAGACCTAGAGGAGCGTTCTTTGCTATTATTAATTCCTTGTTTAGTTGTTTCAAATATTGCCTACTATCCAGCTGTCTCTTAACTATGTTATGTTCTCATCTCACCAGCCTCTTTAACCTAATCACCTCCCTAGTATAGTACACAGGATCTCTACTTATCTTTATTTTTTCTTTACGAATAAATATTTCTTCTTCATTTCTTATTATCTTCTTGAACTCTTCCCACCTTTACTCTACTGTACTTTTCCCATCCTTCCATTCGCTGAAACTTTCCCTGAAACTTTTCCTGAAGTTCAAAATTTGTGCCTTTTAATAATTGTACCTATTTCCCCCTCAAATTTTGGCTATTGGTTTACAGAATCCATTATACCAACTTCCTGATCATTTATTACTTCAGTTACTTGGAATGCGACAAGATTATCATCCAGCTTTTTTAGGAAGACATCCAACATGATTTTTCCTCTAGTGTGCTGCTCTACTACTTGTGTGAACCCTCCTTCCCTCATTAAGGTATTTGCAAATCTCTGTTCCCATGTGCTATTAATCTTATTTCCTACCCAGTTAACACCTGATAAATTTAAATCCCCACCAATAATGACCATTCTATTCTCACCAATGAAATCTGAGTATGTATTCAATTTATCCCCTAGAACCTCATCTTCATCAGTCATTCTTGCACTGCGGTAAGCAGCCAATACCCTAATTTTTACTTTTTTATTGCTCCCGTAATATATCCCAAAGTAGCTCATGATCTATGAACACCGATCAACTGTAATTTTGCTCGCTAATATGAAAACTCCTCCAACAATTGTTCCTCTATCTGTGAAGTGCACTCTGTAATCGTTGGTAAAAACCTCATTGGCTAGTATTCCTTCTTTTAACTAGGATTCTACATCTATAATTACTTTTGGTTCGTGTATCTCTATTAATTTTTTTTTTAACTGCGTAACGTCTCTTAACAGCGAGGTCTTTAGAGACGGGAAAGGATGGGGGCAAGGAATGGGAGCTTCGTGTACACTGATGACCTCGCTCTAGCCTCACAGAGCACAAACCTTGAAGTTGTAGAAAGAAATTTGTCTCCTGCTCTTGAAGACCTATCAAGCTATTATAGGGAAAATCACTTAACACCTAACTCTTCAAAAACTGAAGTGTGTGCCTTTCATCTAAAAAATAGGAAAGCTCAGCGTAAGTTAAAAGTAATTTGGTCAGATATCGATCTGCAGACATATAACACCCCAAAATATCTGGGAGTCACACTCGACAGAACCCTCACATATAAGAAGCACTGCATGAATTGCAAAATGAAGATCTCTACAAGAAACAACTTATTGCGCAAACTAGTTGGATCACAGTGGGGAAGTCAACCACAAACTTTACGTACATCGGCAATGGCCCTTTATTACTCTGTTGCAGAATATACATGCCCAGTTTGGTACTCATCATCTCATACCAAACAGGTGGATGTAGCCCTCAATACCACCTGTAGGCTAGTGACAGATTGCTTAAAGCCTATTCCAGTTGATAGACTTTACCAGCTTTCGGGCATTGCACCACCCAGTATCCGCACAGAAGTGGCTGCGAACAAGGAGAGGACCAAAGTAGAACGGGAAAGCGCTCATCCACTGCACGGCCATACACCACCAGCCCAGAGACTCAAATCCAGGAAAAGCTTTCTGAGAACATCACGGGAACTAATTGGGTCACCTGAAAATGCAAGAGTACAGTTATGGAAAATGAAGGTTCCTAACATCTCAGGACCACTGACAGTTGCAGAGCGCTTGCCACCTGGTCATGCAGAGGACTGGAACGTCTGGCGGTCCTTAAATCGATTGCGAACAGGAGTGGGCAGGTCCAAGGAAAACCTAGTCAGATGGGGTTATACTGATGCTACAAATATTAAGTGCGAATGTGGTGAAGACCAAACTATGAACCATATGCTCGAGTGCCCTATGTGCAACAATGAAGACTTGTTTCAAGCAACACACAATGCGATTGAGGTTTGCGAAGTACTGGGCTAAGTGTGTTTAAAGTTGCTGATTTGCACAATGTATTTAACTGTGTATTTTGATGTTTGTGATACGAGAATAATAATAATTTCGGAAACCATGGAAAACCCAAATCTGGATGCCCGGATGGGGATTTCTCTCTATTAAATTTGCAAATTCTATTACTTTGGTCATTATACTGATACAGTTCACTAGTAACACCCTTATTACTGGCTTTGTCATATTTTCAGCATTAACCTCCTCATTCCCAGTTTTGCCCAGGTTAGTTATTGTTTTGGCAGATTCATCGATTTCTTTAGAATTTTTGATTTTCCCCGTCATGGATATAAAATCAGTATCATTTTGATCATCTGTTTCCATCCACTCACCAGCAGCCCTTAACCTAAAATAGGCACAGTTCTGACACCTATCATCACTGGAAATGGTCGCCCTTACAGCTTTAGCTAACAATTCAGAAAATGCCACCTTGCCCCTACTATTTAGATGTAGGCCATACCTAGTGTAACCCCACCTATCAATGGTATTCCCAGGCAGCACCTCCAAGACAGAGTGCCTTTCCAAAGTAGCACTCAGTTTCCACATTTACTCACCTCACAGCATAGTTCAATTGTGGCTGATCATGGTGACTTAGGAACTGCATTAGTTCCAAACTGGCAAGCTGCGCCTCCTTCACCACCTTCCTCAAATCACTATCTATACTATAACTCGCGTTTCTATTAATACTATTCCCCACACCTCCCGCTATCACTATGCTATCATCATTAGTGAAACTCCTACAAAGTGAACCTATATCATCTATTACTTGACCTAATGTCTCACTAGGTTTGAAAAAACTTGTGAACTGGTAACCTGTGCCTAACTGATCCTGCAGAAGAGGGCCTACACCTCTCCCATGGCTACTACCTAGCAGCAGAACAGTTTCCTTTCCTATCCTTATCCTGGACACCCCTATTCCTAAAGGCCTGCTGCACCTTACCTACATCTAACACTACATGAGGCTCTTCCACTCCTGACTCTGGTAAAAGGTTAAACCTATTTTTCCCCACAATTCCTGAAGTGTATAGCTTATATATCCTGCTATCCGTATTTCTCCTACGATCTGATATTAGCACCCAACCATCATTCTCAACCTCATCCAACCCACTATCTCTACTTTCTGCCACGAAAGCCTGAAAGGCTGAGCCTCCCTAGGTTGTTAGAAGCCTATGTTATGGAACTGATAGCTTGTTGAGAAGAGTGGCAGTTGGAACCAAGTTATAGAAACTGCAAAGTCAAGCAAAAAAACTAAAAGGTGACACCATTTAGCTCTGAATATGCAGTTAATGAGACAGTTTTTTAAGGTTGATTTCTTTAAATTCCTAGTGGCAACTATTTGTATTATTTTTTTATGTGAACATAATGAGAAGATAATTGGGAAGGTAAACCATATGCCCCGGTGTTTAGGTGGTAAATTAAAATAGTTTACGCCGGAAGTTAAATCTACTGCATACAAAACACTTGTGCGATATCGCTTAGAATATTGTTCTACTGTGTAGGTCTCTCATCAAATAGGGCTGCAGAAGATCCATGTAATAGCCACCCTACTCGTGACATTTACGTATAGGTGGAGAGAAAGCTTAAGTGATGTTGAAGGGGTTGGGTTGGGAAGATTTGGAGCACCGTTGGTGTTGATCTCGTCAGAAGCTAATTGGAAAGTTCACGACAGATCTACGTGAGGCCCCCCCCATTACGAGACTAACATCCGCCCATAGAGTCAGAGTCTATGAAGCCCTTATCAGGCCAATAATAGAATGCGCCTATCCAGTATGGGCATATGCAGCTAATAGCCATATACAAAGGCTCCAAGTTATCCATAATAGGGCATTAAAAAGAGCCCTACACCTCCCGAGCTGCCTTCACAAAGAAAGATTCAACTATTAATTTTCAACTTCCTTCTGAAGCAAAATGTTTAAAATACTTCCCTGGTATAACGACTGTGCTCCATACTCAAACATTTAGAAAGTAGCTCCCAAATTAAAAATCTGAGACCAAAAACTTTTGTTTTTAAAGAAAGCTTTTTCGCTGCGGTTTTTGGATATTGTTCTTCCTTCTTTCGTTTACAGTAATTTTACTTCGTAATGAACAAAATTCTCTTAGTTCTTACATTTAATATCATTATATTTTTATAATATTTCTGCTATCATTTCCGATGAATTTGTGCTACTTTTTCTTATGTGCAGTCGAAATTCTTAAGCTGGAATGTTGTACATGCCTTTCAGTATTATCTTTACTCTTATCTGCTAACGCAACAATGTAATCAGTAAATCACGGTGTTTTGTTTGTTTCTTCTTGAACACAGATAGTTTCATTTTCACTTCACCTACTCCTTCCTCCAAATATTTGGTCAACAACATTGGTGATGGTAGTGTACACATTGTTTTCAATTCTCTCACAATTACTCACTTTCTAACCTTTTTTAATAAAGGTGTTTTGCCTCGTCGAAGTTAGTAAACGAGAAGGAATTCTGTCATGTTCTTTTGAAGGAACCATCCAGGCAATGGCCGGGGATTCGAACCCGTGTCCTAACGTAGCTCACTAAAATATTAATTTATTCTTCTTTCCTGATCTATTAGATATGAGTTCTTCCCAATTTCACTATCTTGTCCCTTTAACCGAATTATAAACTTTTTCTAAGAACACAATCGGTATATGGGTTACGCTAGAGCTGTTGATAATATACAGTGTAGATATATCGGAATATCAATATTTTTTTATATTTTTGGAAATATCACTGTTTATGAGTGATATTTTTAGAACGATAGTTTGCTTCTTGAAGTTGAATATGGGTGTAGACATTTTTTAAAATTATACATAATGTTCCGTTTTCCTTGTAGAGATTTCCAAGTTATTTTTTGGGGAAAAGAAAACGATTACTTGTGTCGCACATGCAACAAATTTAATCGTTAATCTAATTTTAGAAACAATGAAAATTTTTAAAACCTTGCTGATGAAGTAAAACGTATTTTGCCGTATTTTAAACTCACAGGTAGTGCTTCTGATCACCCGAGCACTCGTTGGAATTCTTGTCTGGACACTTTACAAAGGTTTTTTATAATTGATCTTCAATTGTAGGAGAAGTATTAGCATTGAGAACGAATCATAATGTAGATATTGTAGCTACTTCACAATTAAATATTTTGCACGAATTTGTTACGCTTCTTGTTCCATAGCAACATAAGAATTTTGATCCAAAAAGTATCTACCAGACAGTTTAATTTTACCACCAACGAATTTGTTAAGACAAGAAATTTAACAAAACGAAACCATCTTCCTCTGTAGGATTCTCTATGTAAAGTGCTTTATTGATATGTATTAATGACAAATTGGTGCCTTTGGAGTAGAATTTGTTAATGCCAAAGTAATCTCTTGAATCTCCGCTTCAAAAAAATTCGTTTTGGTTTAGCATTGGCCCTATCTAATGCAATATCAATACTGTAAAAGAATAGTACTTTGAGCACACAAGGTGGCGAAATATTTCACCTAATGTACGGACTTCTACACGCATAGCACAAGAAAAAGCCGTCTCCTTGGAATAGACACGAGCACATACGAGTATTTCTCACTAAATTGAAACTAATTTTAGATCAGATGAATATTTCTGAATCGTCAAATACCGGTACCTAAAATTTTATATAGATAGTAGTTATTTTTTTTCGAACGCCGTCAGAAATTGCTTTAAAATATTTGGTACTTTCTGCCGCATCTGTAGCATCCGATGGAGTTGCTAGAACAATTAATTTTCTGATGCCTAATAATGGCAGTAGTCTACCAGCATAACTTATAAAACAACTATTATTTTGGAAACAATAGCTGATAAATATTGGTATACACAACATTATTGTTTTTATTAATAATTTCTGAATGAACAGAGGTCTAACGTTTAATTTTTTTGTCATTTACTTTCCCAGTAAATATACTTAGTTTAACAGTGTGTAATTTCTGGACTGGGCGCACGGCAAATCTAGCCAATGGCAGTACTTCCAGTTCTTATTCTGAAGCTCTTAAGTACCTTAATATTTTCTGTCTGGATAAAGCTACAAATTCTATTGTACATAAATATCGGCAAGCTCAGCAAACATAAAATTTTGTTTCGTTTATGTAGGCTACTTAGTTTTGAAGTTGTGCGCACTGTGTTTCACTGATTTTTTCACTCACTGACTGATGATCATCAAAACTAAACTTCCTGGTCGTCAGTCTTTCGACTGGTTTGATGCAATCCTCCATCCATTCCTATACCGTGCTAACCTCTTCATTTCTACATACCCCATATAGCCCACGTCCTCAATTATCTGCTTCATATATTCTAATCTCTGTCTTCCTCTACAGTTCTTACCATCGACTGTGCCCTCCACTAACAAATTAACCAATCCTGCATGTCTCAAAATATGACCTACCAGCCTGTCTCTTCTTTCTGTAAGCTTCTTCCACAAACTTCTTTACTCACCCACCATTTCCAAAACTCGTTCATTTCTTACTTTGTCTGTCCACTTAATTTTCAGCATTCTTCTGTAGCACCACATTTCAAATGCTTCAATTTTATTTATTTCCGGTGTTCCTAAAGTCCATGTTTCACTACCATAAAGTGCTGTGCTCCACACAAAGAGTTTAAAAAAGTTCTTTCTAATTCCTAGATCAATATTTGAAACTAAAAGGTTTCTCTTTTTCATGAATGCTCTTTTTGCTAGTGCTATTCTGCTTATAACATCATTCCTGCTTCGGCCATCGGTTGTAATTTTACTTCCCAAGTAACAGAATTCTCTTACTTCTCCTATTGCATCCGATCCTATTTTTATATTTAATCCACTAGTATTGGTATCATTTCTGCTACGTTTCATCACTTTTGTCTTGCTTTGATTTATATTCAGTCCAAAATCTTCCTTCAGTATTTTGTTCATGCCGTTCAGTAACTTCTCAATATCCTCAGCCCTCTCTGCTAACAAGACAATGTCATCAGCAAATCGTAGCAACTACTTGACAATAATAAATAATAATAATAATTCCTAAGTAATTGTTGCTATTACTCTCTGTAGGATTACAAAGTGTCTCTATTTTAAACTGTACATTCGATAAAGGTTTGAAATTGATAAGCATAATTAAATTCATTGGCCATTTCTGACTGAAATATAATTGTTGTTTAATTATTTTCTAATACGTTAAAACATAATTTCCTGATATCTTAAAAAAAAAATATCTGAAAAGTTATTATTATTCACACTAGCACTAAAAAGTATCGACCTGTGAAATTCCGTTTTAAGATTAACTTTGAAGTTAGCAAGTGTAAGTTTAATTTATTGGCTTTTAAGTACTTTTCACTTATTTATCACTTACAGTAAAGCAACTGAAGAGTAAAGCTTCAATAGAAAATTCAGCTAAGCACTGCGTATTATTATTTTTTATTTTTTATTTTACTAGACTATTATCAGTTAAATTTAAGATATATACGAGAATATTATAATTTAATCCTTAAGATTATTTTAAATGGTACTAGTAGGTTTTATTTGCGGAAAATCAAGCCTGGAAAGCGTGGCCCCTGTGGCAGAGGTGTGGTGAATGGTTTGGATTCCAGTGGGTGTAAAAAGTGGTTTCATTCATAATGCAGGGCATAGGGACAAACGGAACTATATCAGGCTTTTCTATAGTATAATTTTGTTCAGAGACTACGCCATATTATTGCTGCGCATGGTGGATATGTGGAAAATATCGCACTTTAGATTTTTCCAGACTGCAGCGACATCTGTTGCTGAAAATTGTAACTAATTTCGAAAGTTTGCCTGAAAATTTACTGTTGTCCCGAGCATATTGCAACAAACGGTGTATTTCTATCGCTGCCCGTTTAGTTTTTATTGATTTTTTCAAATATACCAGTCATTTTTGAAACACCCTGTATAAGGGATCACCCATCTAGTTATGATGGGGTTAGAACTGTGCTTGTTTTTAGGTTAGGGGCTGCTGACGAGGGGATGAAAAAGAGCGATAATGACTGTAGATGCACGATGGGAAAAAACACTATTACGGATCCATTCCGAAGTCCTAAGCATCAATGTAACCATAAGCTAGATGTACGTCATCTCCAGACAGGTACCTGATGAATCTAGGATGTTTCCCATCATTGAACGTACTGTATTTTTTTCGCAACAGAAGACACCAGAGCTTTCGTACGGCTACTAAATTCCTAAAAGACTTCAAGGTTAGTATACAAGGTTATTTAAAACAAGAATTTTTATTTCTCACAGTTAGTTCTATTCGCTGCCGCCGGCGCTGTTGTATGTTTACTTAGCAATGGCGACGCCGCAGGAGAAGTCGTTTAGTGTGATACAGTATGCTAAAAGTGAACTCATTGTTGACGTGCAGCGCACATTTCATCGTAATTTCAATAAACTGTCACCTCGTCATAAACAGATTTACGATTGTGTAAGACATTCGTAAGAGATGGGTGCGTATGCGAAGGGAAATGCATTGATAGTTCTCGAACGTCAAATGATGATGTTGCGTGTATCCGGAACCCTTGTAAATGTACACAGTAAAACATTCAGTCCTCCTCTATATAATGATATGTGCCACGTATTTGTATCTTTTGTGAGATAAAAATGCAAAATCTGCTCCTTCTTTTAGAATAACCCTTTATATATGAGCCTAAAGTTTTCTTTTTCCTCTCCTTTCTCATTTTATATGTTTAATAACGCCACATATTGATCAAATATTGATCTAGGACTTAGAAAGCACTTTTTAAAACTCTATGTGTGGAGCACAGGACTTTATGGTATCGAAGCATGGACTTCAGGTGTACTAGAAAGAAAGAAAATCTGAAGCATTTGAAATGTAGTGCTACTGGAAATTAAGTGGACAGACAAAATAATGAAAAAGTTTTGAAAATGATGGGTGAGGGAAGAAGTTTGTGGAAGAAGCTTACAGCAAGAAGAGACAGGCTGGTAGGACATATGTTGAGACATGCTGGATTGGTTAATTTGTTAGTGGAGGAACAGTCGAGGTAAGAACTGTAGAGGAAGACAGAGATTAGAATATATGAAGCAGATAATTGAGGACGCAGATTGTAAGGGGTATGAAGAGGTTAGTACAAAATAGGAAGGGATGGAGGATTGCATTGATTTTTGTAAAAATGATTGTAAGACGAGTTATAAGTGTACGGTGTTTAAGCACATCACCAATAAAAGACTAAAAAAAAAAAAAAAACTATAGATTGATACTGAATTTGTAATACCCGTTACTTTAACAATATCTGTAATTTTGCAGTAGTTCTCTTTGTTGCGCCTAAAATAAAATGGTTTTTTTTGGGCACACTTTTCTTTAGTACATACATTTATCTGCCCTTGCTTACAGTTTATAGGTTTGTTTACATTTAATGCAATTGATGGACAGAAGGAATCACGTGAAGACAGAAACAGTTCTAAGGAGAAACTTAAATGAAAGCTATTTGACATAGGAAATAACCATGTAAAATGATTAGATTCATGATAAATCCTGACAATTCAAAATCAAGTGAGCTAACATGCAGTACATTTCAAAAGTTGGTACGGAATGGCTTTGGAACTAGTAGTGTTAACTGTATGTGATCTGTTACTAAAGATATCTAGAATAAAAAGAGATACGCGTATTATTATAGTTGCAAGGTGGGAATATAATAATAGCCGATAAGAATAATTCAGTTTGTGTGAGGCATTAGGGAAAATTGTTCACCAATTACCTTCAGGTTTGAGATGAGAAAAAATTAAATCAACCGCTAAACTCAGTTCGGATGTCTTTGCAGTTGTGGATGACTCTTTTGTCTTCGGCAGACTGTAAACTCCTTTTGTTTCTGTTCTTAATGAGCAGTCTGTCATTCCAGACAGACGGCGATTACCATTTATAATGCTGGTACTGCGCTGCACGCGTTGCGAATGGAGAGAGAATTACGAGCCGCCGGCAAATTGCAGAGCACGCGTGTTGCTAATGAGAAGCCGGAACAGGAGCGCATCGATCGCAGCGCTGCGAGGGGCGAAGAGAAAGAGAGGGAGAAAGAGAGAGAGAGAGAGAGAACAGTCAGCGCACCGGCAAACGAGGAACTGGTAGACGGGCGGTGAAGAATGAGAAGTGCGGAGAGAGAGCGCTGGGCAGGGGAACTGGGACGGAACGCGGGTGGAGACGGGAGGGAAGAGAATTACGGACTTTACGACGAAGCAAATATAAAGACGACATTGCGCAACTGTTGCATGCGCCGAGTGGGAGGCGAATGAACCTGTCTTGAATCGCAAGTTATCACCGCCTGCAGTACTTACAACTTTCGATTCGGTGAAACGTAACTTTCATTCACCCTTCTAGCTGCCTTCTACAGAACCATAGCAACAAATATGATTTAAAAAATGTTTTATGTAAATGGAGACTTTCCCGGCGTATTGATTCAATAAAAGTTTCTCGGGAGTCCAGCCGAATGGTGTCATAAAACGACGACGTTTCGACAACCTGCTCGGTTGTCTCCATCAGGTCTATTTTGGTTATTTCTTCTCAAAATCACAAAAAACAGTCTGTTTTTGTGATTTTGAGAAGAAATAACCAAAATAGACCTGATGAAGACAACCGAGCAGGTTGTCGAAACGTCGTCGTTTTATGACACCATCCGGCTGGACTCCCGAGAAACTTTTATTGAAAAAAATGTTTGTTTGATCATAGATTGATTCCTGTATATGTGAAAGTCAGATTCGAATATCGTTTAAATCGGAATGGTAAAACTGTTCACTAAAATAACAGAATCCGTGGTATATGAAGTGTTACTAAATTATATTAAGGAAAATGATCTTTTAACAGACTGTCAGTCTGGGTTCAGAGAAAAACATAGTACAGAGACAGCAATTCAATTAGTAATTGAAAATTGGTTAAACTTAATAGATAAGGGAGAAGCAATAGTAACTGTATTCCTCGACTACAAAAGAGCTTTTGAGACTGTCGAAAGAAATTTATTATTACAAAAATTAAATAAATTGTATAATATACAAGCGGACGTATATGAATGGTTGGAAGACTATTTGACAGGCAGGTACCAAAAGGTGAAATTTAATGACATTGTTTCTGAGGAAAGAGAAGTAAAGTATGGAGTGCCACAGGGAAGTAAATTGGGACCACTATTGTTCATTCTATACATAAATGATCTTCCAAGGATACTTAAATATTGTAAAATTCATATGTTTTCAGATGATTCTTTGATTTTCTTCCATGGGAAGAGTGTGTCTGATATAGTGAAAATATTAAATTCTGAGCTAAAAGGTGTTAGTAAATGGCTACAGTATAATTCGCTAAGTTTGAATGTTTCAAAAACAAAATGTATGATAATGGGGAAACAGAGAGCAAGAAAAGAGGCAGGAGAAATGCAGTTAGTTTTAATAAATGGAACCAAAATAAATTGGGTCCAACAGTATAAGTATCTAGGAATAATTATTGATAACAAACTAAATTTTGAAGCTCATGTGGATTTTGTAAACAAAAAAGTTACAAGAAAGTTTAATTTAATATATAAGTTAAGAAAGAAATTGTCTAGACCAGGAAAAGAACTATTGTTTAAGACAATTGTGATGCCACATAAAAAATACTGCTCCACAGTGCTTATAATGGCAAGTAAAACAGAAATCAGTAAATTGCAAACAAATATTAATAAGGGAATTAGAGCAGTTTTAAATAAAAGGCGTACAGAAAATGTGAGCAATATGCTTAAAATGTTGGGTTATTTATTTATTGAAAAAGAAATAGTAAGAGATGTGTTAACATTTATATTTAGACTGCAAAATAATGTCTTACCTAAGTATTTAAGCAGATTGATACAAAAAAATTGTGATGTTCATAACTATGGGACTATACAGGTTAATCATTTTCATGTGACTCATAAACAGGGTGCTAAGGCACAAAATACTTTTTTATAAAGGAATGGTAATATATAATAAATTACCACAAGAAATAAAGGATTCTGTATCCTGCTGTAAAATTTAGAGAGAAAGTGGGTTCATGGCTGGAAAGCTGTGTGGTTTTGTAAAAAAATTATTATATTGTAGTATTTTTTGTTTTGTTATTATATAGAGTACATATAATTTTGTTTAATGTATCAGTCACAGGCTATTTGTGAATAATAATAATAATAAATAATATCATGGGACTAACATATATAATGCAGTTAAGATTTTTGTGCAATAGTAATAATTATCTTTGAAAATGCGCGGGCCATTGGTGCATGTACCGAATTATTGCTATCCGTATTTTGAACATAAGCAAACTCTACACGGTTACCTCGAAAACATTCAACCTTATAGCCAGTGAACGATTTATATTAACCGAAACATGGGAGCTATAGACAAACCGCGAACGATTACAACGTGTCATTAGCCACATGAAACTTTGATCAGTAAAAGACTTCTACAGCTGTACTTATTCATTTTTCTGTACGGCGATATGAAAGAAAGCTACAAATTTTTGAAAGTCATTGTGTTGTTTACAGCATAGCTCATTGTAGTAACAAATTATGGAGACAGCATTTATTCCTTTCCACTTAATTACAAGCTTATTACCGGATTTAACAGCCGTATTGCACCGTTATTTTAAAATTTCTAAAAGAAAGTTGATGTCAGTTTTATAATACTGCGCAATTGAAATCGTGACAACTGTTGTGGCGACAGTGACGCCAAGTATCGATATATACGCCGTTCGACAGACAGATCGACGTAATGACCAGCGATACAATTGGGCGCGGACTTAGATTTCTTTGTTATCAATGTGAATAGTAATTAGTTTAGTTGGTGGGTCAGTACTAGCTATTTTTGTATTAGAATCTTTGATCCTAGGAGAGTGTAGTCCAAGATGGCGTAGCTATAGGAAGCGAAGCATACGTGTGTCCAGTTTTCGCAGAAGTGACAGACGATAGAGGTAAAATAACTATTTTGCAATGTTTGGAGAGGTATGATGCATAAGCTGAAGTTCTGCCTGGAACATTTATTACTACAGTGAGCTATGCAACGATCAACAGTGTGACTTTTGCAAAATTATTGTTTTCGTCGACATTTTAGAGAAAAATGTTCAAACACAGTTGAAGAACTCATCATTGTTCTTTGATTGATCTAATGAGGCAAGTAAAATATTTTAATCGATGGCAATTAGCCAACAACACTCAAACATGTTTTAAATAACATAACTGAATTGAATTAATTGTATTATAGATTAGTTTATAAATTATGTTATTACTTGGTATCCACACGTTTCAAGAAAACCTGTTTCAGTATTATATATATGTTTTCCTATGCACGACATGTATGTGTATAGTAATGGTGCTATGTTAAGCTGAGATTTGATTGTACTCAAAAAGACTGTTATAGCTCGCGATTGTTCTTTAGTTAGGTAGCGTTGAATCACTTGAGAAATTTCTCAAAATACCGACTGTATATGAATTAACATTGGATATTGTGGGTCATTTCCTCAATTGCGGTAGGATCAATTTTTTATGAATAATTTTCACGCCAATGCAATTGAATATGTATATGAATAATTATCATTTGTTCAGTGACCGATATTTAGATAAATAGCTGAATACAAAGGATGAAGTTATGGGATAACTAATAGCACTACACGCTCGTCGAAGTTATCAAAGGCGGGAAAAGGACTGGGAGCAAGCAACCATTTCGGCGGCATTTATTTGGAGTGATTTCTAGAAACTATGGAAAACAAATATCTGGTTGGTGAATAATTAATAAAATATATTATACGCATCAGAAACTTTGATTATTGGAGCATATCATTGATTAAAGATATTGAAAAGCAATAAAGGAAATTTTAGAAAAATCTTTGGCCAAGTTTGTTTGGAGTAATTTGGATGAAAAGGAAATCAAACGAACTTATATCAGCATTCGGAAAAAATTTCAGACCACATTGAGGAAAAGACGAATTAAATTCTAGCGCCATATTATCAGAACGAGTAATAAAAGACTAACAAAAAGAATTCTAAACCTAGCCATTTCAATGAAAATTAAAAACAATTGGCTAATTGAAATTGAAAAGGATCTCCGGGAAATAGGAATAACAGACGACATAATACAGGACACATGCCGATTTAGTAGCATGGTCAACAACCACCAGTTTACCAACAGCCAATATATTAGAAGAAGGAACACGTGGACGGAAGAACGAAGGAAAGAACACAGCGAAAGGATGAAGAGGTTTTTGGGAACAGAGGAAAACACAACTACTAGATAAGTTCACTCGCGCTCCTGAGTTGGGCACAACGATGGAAGAAGAAAATATATAAGAATCATATGGCTATAATAAACATAAAGAATCACAAAAGACAGACTTAGAAAAGGTAAGAGACAACGTTGTAATCTTTCCCTGTTAATATTCAACTTCTATATAGAGGAAATAAGAGAATAATTTTAATGTGGCATAAATGTTCAAGGAAGAACAATAGGGATGTTGCGATTTGTTGGTGACATTACCCTGTTAACGCATTGATAAATTATTGAATTGTATGAACAAAGTACTGAGAAAAGAATTTGGACTAAATATAAACCAAAGCAAGACAAAAGTAATGAAATGTAGCAGTAATCATAGCAGTAATAGTGTATTAAAAAAGAAAACAGGATCATATGTAATTGGAGAAGGAAGTGCATTGTGTTACTTAGCAATTAGCATGGCCGAAGCAAAAAACGAACGGCATTGAAAGCAGAACAGCACTAGCGAAAAAAGTCTTTTTGAAAGAGAAAAACCTTTTAGTTTCAAATTTTGACCTAGAAATCTGAACGAAATTCGCAAATTTCTATCTTTGGAGCACAGCACTTTATGGGACGGTTGCTTTCACTTTAGGAATATCAGAAAGAAGGAAAACTGAAGCATTTGAAATGTGGTGATATAGAGGGATGTTGAAAATTAGCGACTGAGCGTGGTGGGTGAACGGTGAACGTTCTGGCCTCGCATTCGAGAGGACGCCTGTTCGAAACCTCGTCCGGGCATCCAGATTTGGGATTTCAATGGTTTCCCCAAATCACTCCAGGCGAATGCCGGGTTGCTTCCTTCAAAAAGGACATGACCGAATTCCTTCCCGTTCCTTGTCCCCCATCCTCGACGTCGACGAGGCGTAAAGCCATTAGTAAAAAAGTAAAAAAATAAATAAAATTAAGCGGACAGGTAAAGAACGAAATGATTTGCATGAAAAGAAGTTTGTCGAAGAAATAAGAGACTACTCGTAGATAGTCACATTTTAAGTCTTGTGAGCTTGATTAATTTATTAGTAGGTGAAACGTTTGAGGGTAAAATCTGTGCAGAAACGCACAGATTATAATGCACAGAGCAGATAACTGATAATGTGGGTTGTAACGGGTACGTTGAGATGAATAAATTAGCTCGAGATATAGGATTGATGACAGGGATAAAAATCTTCCAAACTAGTTGATGCGGATCCCTTTCTACATCGGTCCTTCACTAACTTGACAGTATTTCTGGTTTAATATTCAGTTGTGGCTTAGTCATGATTCTGGTTTGCTTTGAGAAGTTGGTTGGTGTTTCCGTGCTGGTTCTTACCTTAGTTGCTGCTGAGGAGTTTGCTATAAAGAATCCATTATGGACCTCAATCTCTGCTACGAATCAGTGGAAGGGAACTTAATCTGGATCTCAAAACTGGCGGTAGGAATAAAACTGCTTGTGGAATCAGGTTTAGTCTGTTCTTTCATTATTATCACCAAGATTTTGTTACTCAATAACCACGGTGTTTTAACTGCAGTTAAAACATTTTAGCTCTACAGTCACAAATAATGGAGACTTATTAAGTGATGTTTCATGTACAGGGAAAAGCAATCAGAAAGCAGTGATTGCTACCATAAAGTTAACACATTAGCGGAATGAGAAAAAAGAAAGAATCGTCGGCAGGTTTGAGAAAGAAGTGAAGAACGTGTCTACAGTACAAGTACCAATTGCTTTAAGTAATTTGCGACCATTGAAGAGATTTGGTAACATTTTACGTCTATATACATGGAAGATATCTACAATCTTATACCTAAGACTTCAGTGATATGCGTGAAATATGAACTTCAGGAACGATCAAGAAGAACAGGGACATATAAAGCATAAGAGGGTTAAGACGAAGAGTGACGTCTACAACACTTTGACCATTTTAACTAATTTGATGTTATTCGCTATTAAAAAGGCTCGCAGAAAATCCAAAGAAGATTTAGTCGTTCGCAAATAAAAATCATTTGTACTACCAACACTATGTTACAATATATAGGAGAGAATAAGAACCTACCATGGGCAAGAAATGAAATAGAGTGCCTTAGAAACGATATTTTTCCTATTTCTTTTCCTTAAACTTAGATTTTGTTATGTCGACTCCATGGGCTATGTAAACGAACACACTTCACAAGATATGAGAGGGTCATTTGATTCTACTGCTGTGAAACAAAGCAAACAAACGAAACTTCACATTCATCGGTAATTATAATTGATGAAGATTGTAACAAACGGCTTGTAGCTCTAGACCTTCAATTAGGTGGTATACCCGTCCTTGCATTCACCGTTGCTTTCCTTTTAT
Organism: Vandiemenella viatica; assembly: GCA_031002005.1. Taxonomy (NCBI): domain Eukaryota; kingdom Metazoa; phylum Arthropoda; class Insecta; order Orthoptera; family Morabidae; genus Vandiemenella; species Vandiemenella viatica. The sequence continues at coordinate 28,113,714 of JARYHS010009186.1, forward strand.
TGTAGCAGAAAATGCGGATCTTTTATTCGGTGCACTGTTATTGCCACCTGTCTTCCCTTTCTTTCGTGTTTCCCGTTCTACATTGGTTTTCTTAAGGGTGAAGCATTTGAAATCTTCGTCTGATTTTTTTTTTTAGGAAGGGGGAGGGGGTTGTTGGTATAATTTTAGAGCAGGGGAAATTATGAGGTAAATGGAGCTGTGCTCCTTGCTCATGGCTCTATTTACCCCACATGTTAACGCTTTTATTGAAAGTAAAAAAAAAAAATATATACCTATAATACAATTTTTTCCTACCATTTTACATAGTGCCCGTTAAGCTACATTAATCACGCAACCATCACAATGGCAGAAATGAGATTTTCAATCGTCGACCCCCCCCCTGTACCCTTCTACCCTCGCCCAATCCAAGACCCACCAAACCAAAATCCTAGCACCCCCTAAAACAAAATCCTGGATCCGCCGCTGGTGTCGTCTGTTGGTGACTGAGCCACCGCTTGTAATAAGGAAGAATGATTACCTCTTGAGCGCCTTCAATGAAACTCGCAGGTTTCTATCACGCGATGTTCATATTAATCAGAATAGGCGCCAATTATTCAAAGGGTCCCATTGTTTCATACTCAGCGGAAATGGGATTTATTTAAGTAGTATCAACATCGATATAATTAATACGAGTTTAAAACTCATTCACCAAAAAAATTACGGATGATATGATTGTTTCCCATGTTGCATAGAGTTACATATGGGTTTTAACAGTGTATGCAGGTAAACTTAAGATTCTGGAATGGGGAAAAGCACAGGCTACCGATAATATACAAGTAAGACTCAAATAAAATATTTCCTGCATGACATATACTATAAATCGTTGTGAGAGAGAAAGGTATATTGAGACTGTAAAACCATTCTGCGAAATTCCCACTTCCATAAAATGAGGCTAAAGAGGACCCATTCAGAATCTGGTTTTCTATGGTTTCACTAAATCACTCCAGGTGATTCCAGGGACGGTTCCTTCAAAAGGCCATGGTCAAGTTCCTTGCCCCCAGCCTTTCTCGCCTCCAGTGAGTTTGACGTTGACGGGGCGTAAGGGGGAAAAATAGAAAGGATCCGTCCACTCAGCAGTGATAAGCCGGCGCCTCACACTGCTTCGGGAGATACAACGGGAGGGGCATGAGGAATCCACGTACCGGCTCTTCTGCTTGCGATCACCAAGACGAATGCTGCGACGGTTCCCAATCTTTCCGTCATAAACAAAAACATACTTACCATACATAACACAAAAAGTTGCACGTTTCGGCCACAACTTGCTCAGTCTTCTCACAACCTGGTTGACACCTGTTGCTGCGCGTATGAGTTTTGATGTTTTTATTTTCTATATATTTTCAGAAAGCTATCTACACTGCACCACACAGTGGTCTCTCAGCGTAATGAGAATTGCAGTAGCTTAGGAGACATCCATAAATTACGTGAGGTGTTTTTCCGGATTTATGGATGCCCCCCCCCCCTCTGGTGATACTTCGTGAGATCTGGCCCAACGTCCTCCCCCCCCCCCCATTTTCTGGTGAGATCTGGTACGTGAGACCACCCCTCCTGGAAATCGCCCTCGCAACTTTTTGAGACCTCTTTTTTAGGTTTCACCCTCCCAATTTTTCACAAATCTCACGTGAGATTTTCGTAGATCCCCCCCCCCTTTGGTGAGATTTCGCCGGGCCCCCCCCCCACCTATTTCACCTCACGTAATTAATGGATGCCCCCTTACTGAGATGATACGATAGTCCCAGTATGTCGTTGTAGAGGTGGGAAATCTCTAGTGTTGTTGTTGTTCATTGGGAATTTCACAATGAAGTATAATGGTTTCACTTCTTTTTGAAAAATTTATAAATTATCACTAAGACAACGTTATCCCCTCATAATACCACAACTGCGAACAAGCGTGGGGCGATTATCAAATCATTTTACCTTACGTGCAGTCGCAACGCTGTCGCTTTTACAAATACGGTGAAGACATTCTGCCAGTAAAAAGAACTCAGTGTTGCGCGTTCCTCGACCCGTCAACGCCTCTGAGCAGTGTGTCACTCTCTGACAACCGTTCTGAGCGTGTTAATAGCCGTGAGCAACCTGATTCGATCAGAGAATAGTATTTTGTTTAAGTCAACGACTTAATGGCACCCAAGTTGAATTAAGATGCAGACATTTGTTTCTATAAGCTTGTATTTGTGATCAGCTTTACAAACCATTGGATTTTTTATATTATCTTCCTCCTATGTCCAATTTTTCATGTTAGCTAAATTCAATCTTGACATCGTGTTTAAATTTCACTTAAATATGTGATTGTTGTTTGTTTAGTATTATGGCTCATATCTCATATTGTATTGCCGGTTTTGGTTGAACCCTTGATTATTTATGTATTAGAAATAATTGTAAATACACAGACGTCTATAGGCCTTGAATGTTTAGTTTAAGTAAGTATACCAGGTTATGACTTTCTTAGTGATAAAAAACAGCATTTCACTTTGCACGCACTTCCTATTCAACAAATCAAAATATTAAATTGATAGAATTATGAAGATTATGAATAATCGTAAGGTAAGTGGGGAATGTTAAATAAAAATGCACCTAGTTGCAAACCCACTAATTACCACAACAGCAGTCGCCACAAAAAAATCTTGGTAACATTCTAAATTCTATTGACTGGTATAATTCTGAAGAATTAAAACAAATACAAAAAAAAAAAAAAAACGGCGTATATATATATGCACTCTACAAGAAAATTTTTGTGCTGTGTGGAATCTGTATCTCAAGTACATGATTAATAGTAGGGCCTATTGCTAAATCGCATATGAAAGCCTTTACAAAGAAGACCAAACATCGATACCGAATATGGTTGGAGACAAAGTATTTTTAACTCGCATTTAATAACTAATAAACGAATATCCTCATTCATCAACGGCGCAATTAAATGTTTCTCTCACTTGCACTTACGTACCTGTGTTGTTTCTTCTCTCACGCCGCGCCGTGAGGGGAGCAAATATAGTCTGCGTGCAACAGTTTTGTTAATTTCAGAGTGTAAATATAGAGTAAAGTGTCAAAAGAAACGGATGTGTCAAAAGAAGAAAAGTTTGAAATGCTAGGGCATCTGATGAGAACGGAAGAGGGGAGAACGCCAAGGTTAGTGCTCTTTAACAATGAGAAAGATTCTTGTTTTTGCTTATGGCTTTACGGCTCATAGGAGTCATTAGAGACAGGAAAATGGTGTGGCAAAAGAACGGGAAGGAATTTTGCCATGATCTTTTGAAGGAAGCATCACGGTTTCACCTGGAGTGATTTGGAGAAACCATGGAATATCGAAATCTGGATGTCCGGAAGAGATTTCGAACCCGGGTCCTCCCGAATGCGAGACCAGAGCGTTAGCGCTTACTCACCACGCTGGAGACCTACTGGAACACGAACAAGATGTATGAATCAAACAAAGAAATATTTAGATGTGACGCAGTAGATTGACGTAGGAAAAATCTTTGAACGACCGACAGACATGGAAGAAATTCTGCTGGAAGAAACTCCAAATAAAAGCGATGTCTTAAAAGAAGGCAGAAAACAACTTCTGGCAATAGACTTTGCGTAGAACCGTCCCTACAAGGCTGTATAAGGTGCACATCGATGGCTTGAGAAGTAATTTAGAAATGAAAAGCTTTCTGCGTTAACGAACAAATGTTAAACCAGATTTTTTTTCGGCTAAGCAAAGTGAGACTTATTGATTTTGTTTAAACTATCGATAACTCTACAGATGAAAACGAATCACTTTATTCCGAATATTGCTTCGAAGATAGACACAATCCTTCATTAAATAAACACGGAAAATGAACTCGTAATCCGGCAAAACTATGACCTGGGCGCTGGCCAACGTGGTGCCTGGACCCGACTTAGCGGGGATAATTCGGGATACAAACGGAGCTTTTACTCCTCTCAGCTCAAAGACCCGGAAACCGTTCGTGGCTCTCTATGCTGGATTTGCACGTTCGAACCCTGCTGATCAAAGACTTTCAATCGTTTACATCTGAGCCTCAAGGGTTGGAGACGTGAAGTAGCTAGATTCTCAGACACGATGTTAAATCCCGAAACTCTTTATAGCGACGCCCGGCCTGATGTGTGAAAGGGGCGGGTTCGTATACCCGTCCGACCATCCAGATTTAGGTTTCTCAAAATCAGTCGAGGCTAGGAAAAGCCGCGGCTCAGCTCCTCTCCGTATTTTTGTCCCCGATTTTCTCCCGCCTCTAAGGACCGTGGCGAGGCGTAAAACCCTAAGCAAAATATAATTTTCGAGCAGAGAGAGAAGTCATTCAACACCGTTGATGGTGGCTAACCTGTAGAGTGGTGACGTATGTCTTAGCGGCTTGAGTATGGCACCGAGCGTGGTGGTGTAACGGCTAGCGTTCTGGCCTCGCATTCGGGAGGACGCCGGTTCGAATCCCCGTCCGGACATCCAGATTTGGGTTTTCCATGGTTTCCCAAATCACTCTAGCCAAATGCCGGGATGTTTCCTGCAAAAGGTCATGGCCGAATTCCTTCCCATTCCTTGCCCCCCATTCTTTCCCGTCTCTAGAGAGACGTTAAGCAGATAAAAAAAATGAGTATGGCTAAATAAGGCTTGGATCTTGGATTCTGTATCCTATTATTATACGTACTCATCTAGGCATACAATAGGGCAAGGGTGGCCAATCGGTCGATCGCAGCTATTAGTCCAATCGATCGTGGCTAGGTAGCTCTCATTTGTTTTCGACGCGCGATTGACAATAGGAAGGAAGTGTGTGGGACGCTGTCAATCCGTCATTTGACAATACCGACTAGTTGAGTTACCACGTTAACGCCTCACGCGCTATAGATAAGTGGTTGAAGAGAAACGCTGAAAGAACATCAAATGAAGAATGAAATGCTTCTTAAGGTTCACCAAATAAAATAAGGTAATATTTTCAATATTGTTGCTATGGCAAACGAACTCCTCAATAATATTCACTAGCTTTGAGCCATAATTATGAAAATAAATTTAATTCTCATTTAGTGGTAGGATATTTATACTTTTATTTTAATATGAATTATGTTATTAAAATTTTAATTTTTGTAGCTCCTTGAAAAATCTGCTCCAAATAAATAAAAAACTTGTCACTTTCGCCAAGAATGGGAACTGGACTACTTGTGTACTGTGATAAAAGAAAAATGTTGCAGCTTAAAATGCAGGACATCCGTGGCAATATCGAAAAAGGGAAATTTAGAGTGACATTTTAACACAATGCATATTAAATATCAGACATACTTTCCACCTAACAGCGAAATAAGAAAGAGTAAATTGCAAGCATTGAAATCGCAACTAAGCCAATCGAGCAAAATAAGGCTGCAACCGGAGCTTCTTTGCAAGTAAGCTACAGAATTACACAAAAGTGCAAATGTTTTTCCGATGGAGAATACATCAAGGAAATTTTAGATGCAGTGCCAAATTGGCTGTTAGTGAATTTCAAAAATAAAAATTAAATTAAAGAAGGTATTCATGGTTTACAGCTGTCTCGAAATACTGTAATGCGCCTTATAGAAACGATGAGTGAAAACATAAACGAACAACTAAAAAGAGATATCGTCCGCTGCGATGCTTTTTCGTTACAACTTCACGAGTCAACAGATATCACTGACACTGCACAATTATTACTTTTATTCGGATGGTCTTGGAAGATTTCTCGACGAAAGAAGAACTGCTAAGTATGATTTCAATTTATCATAGTGATATCTATCAAACGGCTAAAAAATTTGCAGGTAAATTTCAAATGTACCACATGATATTTCAAAACGAAATTATTACTCTGGGCTGCGACATATTTCTAAAAGCAAGGTCATCCTCAGGTATAGATTTCTGGGCATTGGTTTCCAACGAGAAATATCCAAATTTGAAGAAATGTATTGAACAACTGCATTCGTGTTTTGGTTCAACATATTTATGTGAATCAGCATTTACCTACTCAAAACAAACAAAAACACCGTTCTCGTTTGACAGACGCTCATACATTGGATTCTTTAAAGTTGGCAATTTACAACTACAAACCTGATTTTGCTACTCTAGCGGAAGATGCTCAGACACAGTGCTCACACTTATATAAATAAGATTGTGTTCTTATATAATAATTGTCAGTTTTTATTCCCTCTTAATAAAATAAACTACATAATTGTGTACTGAACTATACTGTTTCTTTTAAAATTTCAAGAAGTATGTAATTGGTAGATCGCACAGGGTTTCGTCAGTAAACAGTAGATCTTGAGTCTAATCAAGTTTGCCAACCCTGCAATAGGGCAATCCAATTGGAGTCCCAGAGCAGGCACTGCGCTGGCTAGTCAGATTTCAATCATTCCTGTGGAGCTAATAATTGCAAAGTGGCGACTAGCTGGCCATTCACCGGTTATTTATTGAAAGTTTGTTAACACCTTCGCAATCATGGAATTTAGATCGACTTATATAATCCGCTGTAATGTACTACCATTTAACTCCTCCTCTTTTTAAGTTACGTAGGTTACATACCTGAGCTTGTAATCGCCGTCTGTACGATATGAAATTAAACTTTCACCAACGTATGGCTGTTATTAAAGTTGAACTGAATCACTGAATGATTTTCGCTAAATATCGATAATGTTCTGTAAAGGATCAAAACGATAGGTGGACTGTAAACAGTTGCAGGGTGATCTGGACAGGATATCAGGTTGGGTTGGTAAACATGGGATGAAGATAAATACAAAGAAGAGTCAGCCTATTAGATACACAAATAATAAACTGAAGATTGATTACGATTATAAGGTGGGGAAAGAATTGCTTGTTGAAGACTTCAAATGTAAATATCTTGGCATTACATTTGATAAGAAGCTTAACTGGGCAGGACACATTGGTCAAGTAACAGGAAAAGTTTTCAAAATTCTGCCCTTGTTGGAGAAAGTGATGAGGGGATGTACGAGAGAAGTCAAGGAATTGGGTTACAAAACTTTGGTCAGACCATTGCATGAATATGGTAGTGTAGTATGGGACCCACATTTTGTGTATCAAATAAAGGAGTTGAAGAGGGTGAAGAAAAGGGCTGCTAGATTTGTTTCAGGAAATTGCCGCAGAATTCAATCAATAACAGATATGATAAAAGAGCTAGAATGGGATTCATTGCAAGACAGAAGGAAGGTGAAGAGGGTCATGGGAGTGTACAAGGCGTATATTGGTGATGAGGCATGGAAATATATGGGTGTAAGAATTGAAAGTAACAAATACATGGAAGGGAAAAGATGACCATGACCACAAGTTGGCACTCGATTTCAAACACAAGGGTGTAGGAAGATTCGCTTTTTTAGGTAAGGGTGTCAGGGATTGGAATAAATTACCAAGAGAAATGATGAATAATTTACCAAAAACGTTGAAAGAATTTAAAGATAAAATTTGTAGAGGGCAAATGTAGGTAGGTGCAGGATAGGGGGAAGATGGGTGTGTAGGGAAATTGCCACCGTTTCGTGCGCTCCATCGCAATTTAATTAAATATTATAATTTTAGTTCGTCACTTATTTCTTCGAAAATTTGCTCCACAGAACTTTGCATTAAATCCATTCTTCTGGCATTAATATTTTTCTTGTAGGGCTTCATTAATCATGACACTGCAAAGAAAAAATACTTATTTTTGTGTGTTTATTGGTTTTTATAATTTTTTACGTTCCAATAGCAATTTTATGTCATTCGGAATGAATTCTTTCAACTCCTGATAAATAAACAGTTGAAACTAGGCGATAATTTCAGCTGATCTACCTACCCTTATTATAGTTGCAGAATGTTTTGGCGCAAATTAATGAAATTTTTTGCCTTCCATAAATTAGCGTCATTAGTGGCATCGGCTAACTGTATTTCTCATATATATATATATATATAGTTGGATCGCCATATTATATATATATATTTTAAATATTTTCTTAATGTTTTGACTTCTTTCGAGACAGAATCTGAATTTCCTGATAATATTTTGAGGAAGGTCTAGAACTTTTTAAATAAAGACACTTCGGTGACGAAATGTGGTTATAAGTAATGGTTCATAAGGGAGAGTCCAATAACTACGTGATTCGATAAATAAGTGGTGGGAGGGGTGGGAAAGAAAGGTTTGGTAGAAAGCTACGCTGGGCTACGTGGGGAAGGGAAGCGTCCGCGGCAAGCTGCATAGCTTTTCATTCATTTTATTTGTTGCGCTTAAAAGTAGGGTACAGAATAGACAACAGCATGAGGATTTTTATTTCCGGGTACCATATTTACTGATATACCGCGAATGCGCGTGACGTCATAATGTTTAGGTCGCACTAGACCTACCGACACGCGACGGCGCACTGCATTACGCATTAGTTCGCTTTCAGGTGTCACACAATATTTTCCAAACCAGAGTCACTTCGTATGGTTTTGATGTTTTTAGAAAGAAAAGAAAAAAGCTGTTTTGATTCCGACTGTCAGCGTTTCACTGTACAGGTCGTTCACTTTGTTCTGTTAAGTGAAGTTTGTTGTTACTTTAATTATAATTTTATTTAATGTTCAGAGTGTGGTGTCAAGTGGCGCTCTACAATAAACTGTAAAAGGCTTATAAGAAATGTTTTTCCAGCGAGTTTTAATTATTCAAAACGGCGGCAATGAACTATGGAAATCTTTTAAGCAGGGCAAAGAATTATTCCCTGGTAACAGAGAAAGAAAGGTGACAGAACTTCAGCAATAGAAAACAATAGATGCAGGCAGCTGTTCTTAATTTTTGTTATGCGGCAGGTATAGTTTTTTCCGTTTTATCAATTAATAAGCAATAATGAATCAGATGAGGAGAATGGTTTTGGTAACAGCTCAAGAAGAAAAGGATGACTGTACCTGAGGAAGAGGTTTTACCCAATAACTGATCATTTGCAGGAGGTGCCAGTGTCGCCATTCCATTCAGAATTGTGTGGCCGATCTCTTTACAGTCGGCCACACAGACGGCAATTTTGCCACGTTGTCACGCCTGGTTTTTGTTAGGGCGCTAATGACCCCGTCATCGACGCGCCCTAAAACTCAAATAATAATAACAACAACAACAACATCCATTCAGAATGTTTATAATTACAAAGAAGTACTGGTGTGTGAGAAAAGTAATGAGATTGGTAACACTGCTAGTGATCTGGCAACGCTGTATTCATCACTCCCACATGCTCAGTCCGAGTTTCAACTCCGTTCAGCCAACACATTATCTCTGAAAGCGCCATCAGTGAAGTTGTGTTTTTGTTGTGTGTTACGAAAATGGAGCATCGGAATTTAGAACAACGTTATGCAATCAAGTTTTGTGTTAAACTTGGGGAATCCGTGAGTGTGACCTTTGAAAAGTATAAACATGCCTATGGGGAACATTTTTTTTATCAAGAGCACAAGTTTTCCGCTGCCACAAATAAGTTTCGGAAGGCCGAGAACACGTTGAATATCAACCTCACTCAGGTAGATGTTCGACTTCAAAAACTGACGAAAACGTTGAGCGTGTGAGGGCTCTTGTGAGATCAAACCGTCGTTTCACAATAAGGATGATGAGTGAACAGTTAAATTTAGACACTTCCACCGTATATAATATTTTTACAGACGATTGGCACATGCGAAAGGTTTGTGCCAGACTGGTGCCAAAAACAAACTCTCAACTGAACAGAAGGACAATCGAAGAAACCTGTGCGTTGATCTTCCTGAGAGGATTAACAATGACCAATCATGTGATCAAAACGATGAATCCTGGATATTTGAGTGCGACCCTGAAACAAAGCGACAAAGCGAAAAGTGGCACACTCCGTCATCTCCTCGACCGAAAAAATATAGAATGAGCAAATCAAAACTCAGAACAATGCTGTCTTGTTTTTTTAACAGTAGGGGTATCGTGCATAAAGGATTTGTTCCTCCTGGACTAACTGTCAACCAAGTGTTTTAGAAAGGAGTCCTTGAAAGGCTCAGGAAACACAATGCCCCGTTGTAACGGAACAATCGATAGATCGATATATCGATCCTTACCAGTGGAAGGGAAGATGGCGCGAGATGATATGGATGTGTAAGCGCGCGGAATAATAACTAGTGGTTCGATGAACTAGTAAACTGTAAGTCAGCTACAGAAACTTTATTAAGTGTGACTACAGACTTAATGGCAGTGATGATTTCAGTGAAAAGTGGTAATAAGTAGGAACTGTGAGCACTAAAGTGTGTTGCCGTTGCATGTGTGTTAGTTGTGGCGATAATTATTGTCTTGTTCATTGCTTAAACGAGCCTGACAATCTTCAGATTTACGAAGTCCGATTAACATTATTCATTTGGTGGTTTCTACGGTTTGTAGTAGTTTGAGAACATTTACGTAATAAATAAGTGTGAACTGTATTCCGGAGTGATGTTTTATTTGCATGCTAGTAGCTCCGTTGAATGACTTTAATTCGGGTAATTTGCCCGTGGCGACTGTGGTCAATATCGAACCTGCAGCATATCTAAAGCTGCTCAGAAACTGAATGCAACTGTTTGTTTAGTAAATTGATCTGAACAGACTTATTAATGTATTTATCAACATATACGCTAACAGCCATAAATCATTTACATGGCACATAAGCGTTACACCGTGTCACACGGCTTTTTCCATCACTGAATTTTTGACCTCCTGTTGTTCCACAACCCCCCTATTCACCTGATTTATATTCTTGTGACTTTTTCCTTTTCCGGAAAATGAAACATATCTTAATGGACGTGATTTTGGAACTCTAGCGAACATTCAAAAGACTGTGACCGACCAGTTAACAGCCCTACGAGTTGCAGCCTTCCAGCGCTGCTATCAAGAGTGGAAACAACGACTCCGCCGGTGTATAGCTGCCCAAGGGAACTACTTTGAAGGAGATAATATTTTTTGAAAAAAAACTTTGGTAACTAAAAAAAGCAGTCTCATTACTTTTCTCACATACCTCGTATATAAAGAAATATTGGTGTTCGTTGTACAGGGAATTATTTTAACGATAGTCTGGTACGACAAAAACAGCACCAAATGTCTTATGGGATTATTAGGGAAGAAGGCTATGTGCCATGGAGGCAGGTGGAGGCAAAAGCCACGTCAGGATAGGTGAGTGAAAAGGGGATTCAAAAGAGTCCGAAATCGAGTCACGCAGTTTATGGATGCTCCATAACAAGAGTAAGGCTTCCAGATAACGTACAGTACGTTTCAAGAATAGGTCGGCACGTTCGAAGTTTCAAAACAATGGCACCATAAAGAAGTTTTTTTTTTAACGTAATAAATAGACTTCTGGAAATATGAAATATGGCGCTGCTGCATTTGAAATTGTAAAGGCTGCGTTGAAAGATGTTTGGTAGCACAGTACAGTAGTTTAAGATCGTGATTGGAAGTCGAAATGCAACTATTGGAATCCCAATTTCGGCCAGGTTCTTTTTCGAGCTGTTCACAAAACATAGGTCAGACCATTGCTTGAATTTGGTGATATAGTTTGAGATCCACATTTTTGGAGGGGGTGGAGAGAAGGACTGCTAGATTTGTCTCTGGCAATTACTGCAGAACACAATCAGTAACTGGCATGACAAAGGAGTTGGAATTGGATTAACTGGAAGACTGGAGGAGGTGAATAAGGTTATCAGAGTATACAAGGCGTATATTAATGGCGTGGAAAGATATTGGTTGAAGAATTAAGATAGGTGCGTGGAGGGGAAAAGATGACCATCACCTATTTCAGATATAAGGGCTTGGGAAAATTTTCTTTACTGGCTAAGGGGATCAGAGATTGGAATAAATTATCATAAGAAATGATGAATAACTTAGAAAAACGCTGAAAGAATTTAAAACTGACATTTTTAGAAGGCAATAATAGGGCCGGTACAAAAAGTGACAAATTGTACGTGTAGGGAAATTGCCAGCGGATCGTGCGTTCCATCACTATTAAATTAAATTAAATCTTACTTTAGGCTCTAGCGTAGCTTTGCCTTTTTCTTGTGAACAATGCTCCACATTAAACCGTGGGTCCCTTCAACCGGTGGAATTCCGGGGTTAGTTTAAGCCCCTCTCAACAAATGCTTAAGGTTACATGATACTTGTTCAGACGCCTGTTTCCTGTTGGCGTTTGCTTTGATTAGTGCCTCGGCTGGCGCTTGTTTTGTTTACAGTGATCGGCGCGCGGCTGATGCGTCCTGGGAACCAGCATCGAGAGATCGATCGTGGGAATACGCGGCGGCACGGCGCGGCGGTTCATTACCAATGGTAAACAGCGCTGCCCCGGGCCAGCGAGGCAGTGCTGATAGCAGGTTGCGGCGACGGACAGCAATTCCTTTGTGTTCGTCTCTAACTGGCCGGGAAGGTAAGAACACAAAGTATGTTAATATCACGTGACACGCATCTACACACGCGGCGTGTCAGGGGGCGTCCATTAATTACGTGAGGTAAATAGGAGAGGGGGGGGGGAAATCTCATCAAGGAGGGGGAGGGTCGACGGAAACCTCAGGTGAGGTTTTTTTGAAATTCTTGAAGGACTGTATAACTTAAAAAAAAGTCTGCAAATGACACGTATTTCGACTTTAGGTGGGGTAAAAGGTCTACAATCTACGCGGAAACCGACGTTAGGTGGGTATAAGCGCCCTGGGAAGTAGGAGAGCTATATAAAAAAAAACTACGACGGAAGCGTCAAAATCTCAAGGCATCATAGAGGGGTTGCGACCAGATCTCACCCGAGAGGGGGGAGGGGGGGGGAATCTCGAATTCCGGAGACGCCCCCTCAACATGTCTGGTCCTCTACTCCAGCAAAAAAGTTTCGAATCGTACCAGTATTTCAAATTTAGCCTATTGCGTAAGAATAGATGGGACTGCGCGATTCCTAGTCACCAGATTCTGTGCCATATACCTGGATTTAAACACAAACTTAGGTTTATACAGATTACAGAACATACATCACTCTAAATTGCAAGTGTGTGCAAGTGTATGCGTTCGAAATGTCATAAACATCGATGATAGTGGGACGGTTTCAGAGCATGTTTCACAACAAGGAATGAAGAGGGATCAGTCGAGTGCTCTGTAATACGAGTAGGCCTATATGTGAGACTATGAGTATTCAGGTGATTAATATTGACCTAAAATCTCCACGGAAAAGAGAGAGAGAAGGGTAGAATGTTCCCTTTTTTTAAAAAAAAAAAAAAAATGGCATTTGGCTTCCATCGGGCATACAGCCAGCTTAAGTATGATTCTAGTTCATCCATTGTATTCACTTTCTCCACGTATGTATATATATCTTTCAAGTAATTCTAGACACACCACAGGACGGACACGACAAGCACACTAACACACAACACCTAAACACCCATGCCCTCGGCCGGACTCGAACCGGCGACCTTCGGCAAATGGGGCCAGTATTCTAGCCCCTACGATACCGAGGCCGGCATGTTCCCTTTCAGGTAAAAGGAAGTAGGCCTACTATTGGTGTGAAATACGACTGGAGAAACTTCACTACAGAAGATTCAAAATGCACTACGGTTACAAGGGGAATCTAGATAAATCCATAAAAGATAAAGTAAATTGTTATATTTGTAACGAGAGACGGTTTGGAATAATAATGTATGTGTGACATAGCACATAGGTAAAAGCTGAGACAGGTAACAAGATTTCTAGGGAGGTAGACCATCATCCGCATGTTCAATGCGGGTGTAATGAATCTGATCTAACGGAAAACTAGAAGTGCGGACGGGTACGAGCAAGTCAAACAATGTAGGAATACTGGCGGAAGAACGGAACCGCCTATGAGATCTATCAAATGTGTAAGTTCATCCCATAGATGACTGAAGGAACCTTATAATAATAGTACAGGGCGTTCGCCGGAAAACGCAACCCTCCCAGTCTGTTGCCGTCGGCAACTTGCTCGGACAGCGGTGCCAGCAGTTTCCGCCACACGCCACCGTGAATCACCGCACTGTTTAACACCTCCGCTGCCCCAACAGTGCAGTGCAGTGACCCTTACATTGTTAAGAACGGTTTCTTTGCATTGTAGATAGTTTGTGACTTCAGTCTCTTATTAATCAGTGTTGTGAATAAACGTTTCTTTGCGGTTTGGCTGGTTTGGGGCTTCATACTCTTACTAATCTGTACCGTGTTTGAGTGTGAGTAAAATTATGGTACGTTACAGTTTGCAACAAAGAATATTTCTCTACGATACGTATGTGAAGAAGAAGTCGTTTAAAAAGTGTCGCAGTAAATTTCGTCGCGAATATCCTGGCGCTTTACTGCCAGCTAAATCAACAATTCTGCGTCTGGTTAAAAAAGTAAGAAACGGGTTCATTTTTTAACAAAAGAGACTGTCGGTCAACCGTATTCTCACAGAGGAGAAAATTGACGATATCGCTTTTCGACTAGAACAGTCACCCAAAAAATCATTAAGTCAGTTAGGGCAGCGTGTGTCTCGAAATATGTTCAGAAGATGTGAAATGTGCATTACACAAGAGTGTCAACACTTCCAGCATCTTTTATAAGGTAAGCTAATGAATTACGTCACATTTAAATGCTTAGCACACAAGTTTATGAAGCGTAATTATTATGAAATAGTCCGCGGCCGACGGTCGAACAATGCCGGGAGCTGACCGCTCGCTCGCCGGGAGCAGTTTCTTCCTTGTAGCGCTAACAGTGGGTTGCGTTTCCCGGCGAACGCCCTGTATATCACGCCTTATTAGCTTGGGAATGTCTAATACTTAACAGCAAGGGACTGACGGACAAACGGTTTTTGAAGATACGATCCCGGCACGGCATTCGCCTAAACTGATTTCGGAAAACCGAAATCTTGATGGGTGAACAGGGGATTCGACCCACGCCCTCCCGAATGAGGGACGGGAGCGTTCCCGATCACGCATCAGGATGTCTACGGACATGAGATGTTTCCAGGATGCAGCCTTTCACGCAATGGCGGCAGAGAAACACCAAATCGCAGTAGCTGATAGAAGATACGGGACGTAGGAGCCACAGAAACAGACTTCCGGGAGGATAAGATTCCAAGTCAGATGGGCAACCGTAGGGCAAAAGATAGTAATGAGAAACACAGTTGGACAATGACTACCTGTTACACACACTTCAAAGTTCTTCCTAAACGTAAAAGTTCAATTTTGCGCTCCTTGGACAGCCTATACGCAACAAAAAGAACATAACGTTTGGATATGATCAAGGTAATGAAGATAAAACTCTTAATTACAGCCGCAGTCTTCACTAACCA
Organism: Vandiemenella viatica; assembly: GCA_031002005.1. NCBI lineage: Eukaryota > Metazoa > Arthropoda > Insecta > Orthoptera > Morabidae > Vandiemenella > Vandiemenella viatica. The sequence continues at coordinate 28,128,963 of JARYHS010009186.1, forward strand.
CAAAGTTACAGTAGACAGTATCTTTAGACTGAGGGCAGATGCCACATCATGGACAAATTTAGGTTAACATTAAATTGTTTGTTTTTCTAGAATCTAGATACTTACGAATGTTTAGATATGTAGCTTCACACGAACATGACGAAGCACTCTTCCTGTCACAAAAATTACAGGAATGATGACTTGCAATAACAGCATATTCCCCAGGGACACACCCAAGGAAGCCAAACATACACTGATGAATCAAAACTTTATGACCACTTGCTTAATATCGTGTTGGTCCAATTTTTGAGGGCAATACAGGAACGATTCGGCGTAGCAAGAAATCGACATATCCTTGGTAGGTTTCCGGAAGTATTTGGCACCAAATATCTACCCACAGGTCACGCAATTCCCGTAAATTATGGGCCGGCGGTTTGCGGGCGCGGCGGCTGGGAACGAGCATCTCGGAAACGGCGAGGCTGATCGCGCGCTACAGTAATGAGCATCTATGAAAAACGGTTGTAGGATTCTGAAACCACGAGTAGGTGACAAGGTGGCGGACGTCCAAGGCTCGTCATAGAAAGTAGAGGAAGGACGCTTGCCCACCCTGTAAAGTTTGATAGGGCGTGATTTGTGACATATCGGACGGCAGAGTACAATGCTGGTGCAGGAACAAGTTTTTGAAAACACTCCAATCCCTGCTGTATTGCGTTCCAAAGATGTACCAATACGCCACCAAGCAGGAGCTGATTATGTTTTGGTAGCAGTGACGTGACAATATCCTTCACCACAACGCTAAATTCTCATTAAACTTTCCTAATGTAAACACTGCACCATTCCAATCTTTGTATTAATAATTCTTCTCCGAGCTTATACTTTATGTTTTCATGATTTTTATAGTGACTTCTCTGCACTGAACACAAGATTTACATCAGAAAATATCGTTTAAAATAATATTACTATCGGATTAATATTGATCATGCACGTCAATAAGCATTTCTTAATCACTTTACTTTCAGCTAACTTTCCTTTATACAGGGTGTTACAAATAGGTACGGCCAAACTTTCAGGAAACATTCCTCACACACAAACAAAGAAAATATGTTATGTGGACATGTGTCCGGAAACGCTTACTTTCCATGTCAGAGCTCATTTTATTACTTCTCTTCAAATCACATTAAACATGGAATGGAAACACACAGCAACAGAACGTACCAGCGTGACTTCAAACACTTAGTTACAGGAAATGTTCAAAATGTCCTCCGTTAGCGAGGCTACATGCATCCACCCTCCGTCGCATGGAATCCCTGATGCGCTGATGCAGCCCTGGAGAATGGCGTATTGTATCACAGCCGTCCACAATACGAGCACGAAGAGTCTCTACCTTCCTGCAATTGGGCCAACTGGCCGTGAATCGAGGAAGTACAGTACATACTAACCAAACAAAATGAGCTCTAACACGGAAAGTAAGCGTCTCCGGACACATGTCCGCATAACATATTTTCTTTGTTTGTGTGTGAGGAATGTTTCCTGAAAGTTTGGCCGTACCTTTTTGTAACACCCTGTATATAATGAATAGCTTTCCTCTTGCAATAACTTCATTTATTATCTTTTACCGAGCTAAAATATTTGTTCCACATTACGACTACATTTTTTATCGTAGTTAATACAGATACCACTAGTTTGTATTCTCACACCAATTTTAGACTTCCTTCCCTCAAAATGTGACAATCTCTCCCAACAATTCACTTGTTTCCAACGATTCTCCGCTTTACTCCGCTAATGATAGTCTGCGCCAACACATCGATTCAATATCCGGGATATTAATCGCTACCTCGCTGTGAAACATTATCACTATCAATTACGTTTCACATATTATAAACTAGCGGTGGCCCGCAACTTCGTTAATGCCCAGAAAGCGACCATGCCACTTTTTTTTTAACTGCTTTACGTCTCTCAACAGCGAGGTCTTTAGAGACGGGAAAGGATGGAGGCAAGGAATGGGAAGGACCATGGCCCAAATCTGGATGCCCGGACGGGGATTCGAACCGCCGTCCTCCCGAATGCGAGGCCAGAACGCTATCCGATACACCACCACGCTCGGTAATCATGCCACAGTTTATTCGTACCCGGCGAAAAGCAAAAACAAAATAAACTAAGTAAATCCTAACGGAAGTTCTTCAACGGTGAAGTGCGTACTAGTTTGTGGGCACTTGTGTCCTAAATTACTCAGCTTCAGATCGAAATGAAACGTAACCCCAGGGCTACGGGCTAGACGGTATTCCACACCCACAAAAACCGATCAGTTGTTTCTGTGTGAATCCCATGCAACGAAAAATTGATATTCATTTGTTTGTTTATCCATTTATCCTAAATTTGTCAACTTTCCGATTTCGCATGAAAATGAAACATACCTCTGCGTAAATTCTATACGTCCAAACAGACAGACAAACGGGAACACTTTTTAAATATATATAAAAAAAATTAATCTTAAATGTGCAGAATTTTTCCCAGTTACAGTCTCATTTTCATCATCCACTTGCAATCCGCAGCATTGTGACTCACGTAATGTTTCAACCCGTTAAAAGGACGTTTCAATTCAATAATCACTAATTTTCTCGCTAACACCAACATGGATGGACCAGAAGTGTTCGAAGTTAACATTTATACTTGGCATAAAGAGGGGACCTTATCCTTAGTCTAGTAATCAAATAAAAACTACGCTTTTGCTTCATTTAAACTTCGCAAAGGATTCTGATAATTACAAGACCGTTATGGGCACCGTAAGTATTACAACTCTGGTACAAACAATCTATAAAGCACATGAATAAAACCGGTTCGCAAAGAATCAAGATGTGGGTGAAAGTTATTGCATTAAAGTTATTGTTCCGAGTCAAAGATATGCCACGACTAGCTAAACATGGCGAGAGGACGGGATCTCTCGCATACGGTGCCTCATGAAACACAATAACGGAGAGACCGTCTGCAGTTTGCCTATACTAATAGGCTCAGGGCTTCTTTCCGGGCGGGGCACACAAATCTCAGTGGTCGTGATATCACAAAGTTTACATTACCCGCTGTGGGCACGCGGAAGTCAAAGCTTCCGACGTTTCAACACAATAACATCTATAGGTGGTGTAAAATTCTAACTTCCCTAACACTGTAGCGTTCACACACTGCATTCGGGGTAGTCCCGTTCCTGGCACTGTAGCGTGGTCCGCGACAGGTATATCACCCTATCGTGGCGACCGCTCTCTGGATTCCACGTCGTCACTCAGTGAGAGTCGCCCGGCAAGCGCCGTCTCGTGGTTTTGGTGACGGGCTCAGGGCGGAGGCGGAGGTCCTCCTTGTCAATCATGTGGACCCCGGCACAACACCATCCGAAACACATATGTCAGTGGCGTGGGTCGTGAAACTCTCACCCATTGGCCTCACATTCAAACATAGAAGCGCGCGAAGCCTTCGGTGCTCTTAATAGACCGGCGGGAGGGGGGGGGGGAGAGGAGGGGGGGGGGTACGTTGCAGGTGGAAGTCTCCTTACGCGCGGGGCCTTCCTTCGAGTGTTCAACAAAAACGGCTTCCCCAGTCCTGGCTCACACAGGACTACTAACCCCACACATGTGTATTCACGTGAGAACAGTTCACGAGCAGGCAATACATTGTGCTATTCTTAAAACCAGTGGCCTAATATTACCAACTGGTGACTAAGTAGTTGCTTTGCATACCAAAACTATAAAACAGTTTCTATTTTTATTTTAAACATACTAGCCATATGGGTTACTAAATTACAGTATAATTCCCAAAGATTCTTCTTCATTGTTTGATTCGTACACGGTAGCCACAGGCAGACACTCATCATCAGAGATTTTTTATTCCATTTTTCCATTTGCTAATCTGTTTCAGTCTCCAGCTACCAAGAAGAAAACAGTTTCACAGTTTGTTTTCTTTAGCAGAATATCTTTAGTGTCATCTCGTACAGCTGTCAGGATTTTGTAGATAAAATTTTATTTCTGTTCGCAGGAGGCCGGACAGTAAAGTTGCAGGTAACTTGAACCTTTTCTATATAATTGACGTTGAGTCGTAATTTTTGTTGATGTTACATATTTATTTCTTTTATTAGAGGAAAGTAAGCAAACCCGGAGCCGAGTCCCGAAGTCGGACACCCACTTTATTTCGCTTGGTTTGTTATGCATTACTGTAGCATATATTTGAACATGTAGATAGCCCAAGAAACGAAGTTTGCATGGTTTGGCAGGTACAACTATCCTGCCAGCTACGCTATTAGCACTTTCAGTAAGAGTGAACGTTTTTGCAAAGGTGCATTAAACATCGTTTTTATAGTGTTCCAATGAATTTTAAGACTATGACCAGATGTTTATTAACTTCTGACATGCAGGCATTTGGAAACGTACTAAAGAACGTATTCCGTTAATATTTAATTTAACACAAATCGAAGACGAGACATGTAAAAAACAAAATGGGGGCCCGATTTCGTTCCTTCCGCCTATCTCTCAGCACTGAGTCTGAACTGTTCGGGATGTTCCTCTATAAAAGACAGTGGGGTGCATATATATTTGTGTTGGACGTTAAGTAAACCTAGGTTTTCAAGCAGATCTCTGCACGATTTCTAGGGTTTTATTGCGCAGGGGGTTAAAAGTACCTTCTATGTTTGTAACGAATTATCCCAGGAGAAGTGATTAGGGAGTGAAGATATTCAAAACACACATTTGACCTTCTTATTTCCACATTACATACCTATTCTGCCTACTATTATTATAGTGATAATTCAATAACAAAAAATTTTAAAACTATAGTGAGTGTATTGATTCCATTTTAAGTGTTAATGTATTATGCGAAAGATTTTTTATAGATTGCACGAATATCACGCTGCCTATGTGCTTTCGTGTTTCTTTTACGATTTGAATTAATTAGATATTTTGTACATAGATGAAGCATTAACATATCTTACATTGAATCATCGGTTTATTTTCTGAAGAATTGAGTTCTGTAAATACTGATATCATCAAATTGTAGTCTCCGCTAACAAAGTAACTAAATTTTTGTATTTTAAAACGTGACCCATTATCTTGTCTCTTCTTTCAGATATCTCTCATGGAGATATTCTGCTTTTGAAACTGTTCTTGTTACAGCAGCCAGATGCACTTTTACTTTGTGGAGATTTAAATTTACCAGGCGTCAGTTTCGATGGAAATAAGATTAATGACACAAGGAAACTGAGATTTGTGAATATTTTAGTAAGGGAAAGAGATCTTACAGAAGTGTTTGAGCAGAACACAAGACAACAAACCATCATGTTGGAAATATTCCTAATAAAGCCCTGTGGGGTGGCAACTAACTGAATTAATATGTGAGCACGAAGCAGCTCCGAGAGATATAAGAGGGTTCAGTGAAGCAGTGACAAAATTTGAAGGGGGATAGAGGTACAATTATATAAAAAAAGCACAAATATCAGAATTGAAGAGATATCTCAAGGAAGGTTCAGTAAATGGAAGAGTGGTACTAGAAAAGAGGAGTCGAAATGGGAAGAGTTCAAGAGAGTAATATGCTTTGGGAGGCTAATCAGGGTGGTAAGAAGGGAATACAGTAGAATCACGAGACAGCAAGGGAGTAAAGAACGTTTTAAAGATGTAAGCAAGGAATTAATAGCAGCAGAATCTGGGTTTATGAAGAATATTGTGGGTACAGGGGACCACTGAATGATGCATCTAGAAATATCTATGTCTATTTTCGAAAACTAAGGGAAAGTTAACGAAGGTATTCAGAGAATTATCGGTAAAGATGGAGGATTTGAGAAATGCGGAGATATTAAATAACGGGATTAATGAAGCGATTAGAGACTATCATCCTGCTACGGGAGAGAGTAAATGAGATAAAGAGCTACTCCATATAAACGGGAAATGAGCAGATTAAAAAGATTGAAATAGATCTCGAGGAAATTATTAAGGACCAAACTAAGCGAAAAAATGTAAACGGCCCGGTGTAGATGATATTATTATTAAATAAAGCCGCACACTAAATGACTCCTTACCTTCAAATATTATGTATTTAGACCGAGTCTGGACGCAGTGCGATAGTAGTGCGGATCCATAGAAGGAGGAGCGAAAAATAGCACTGAAAATTACTAACCAGTTAGAATGACCTCACTTGCAGATAAATCGATGTGAGAATTATACGCAACCAGATCAGAAATGTTTGTGAGAGAAGAAATTGGTTTACAAATCGACAAAACGACTTTAGGCAACTATGTACGGGTGAATCACAATTAGTGTGCTCTATGCAAGATATTTCGGATGAAATGGACAAAGGAGGAAAAGTTGATAGTGCAGGCATTTGAAAGGTTGAGCTATAATGGTACTGAAGAGGATAAAAATCATTGGAGTGGATGAAAAATTGCCTTGCTAGGTAGAGCAATTCTTAAGAGGTGCCAGTACAAAGCAAATAGTTACGGTAGGAACTGGAGCCTCGAAAGAAATGGAGGTGAAAATGACAATGGCGCAGGGCAGTGTATTGGGACCACTGATACTCAGTATTCTAATCAATAAACAATTGATTCTTGTGAACCATTTTCTCAATTTAATCTATTTATGTGGATAATAAAGGCTATGCCAAAACAACTGAATTTGCGTTTCCTTTTATTTTCCACTGTACGCGTTTCACCCCATCTTCGGTAGCTTCTTCGGCGTTTATCTGTGTGACACTAACACATTTTGTTACTAACGTTAAATAATGAAAACAATATGAAGTACAATGGATATTATTTTTCATTACATTTGTTTTTATTTAATATTGGTTCCGTTTCAGTGTCCACGTTTGCTCTGTCGTGTAGTTTCGAATTAGAACAAGTTTGGGACTTTTCCAAGTGTCTGTTCAATGTGAATTTCTAGAATGCTACGCCGTACCAATTTTACAGTATTTCCATATTTGCATGTTGGAAACTATGCGTGAATACTCCACCAAACTGTGTGTTTCACTATGCGGTTGAATGTATGTTTTGTTTACATTTCAGGTGTCACCGAATATTAAATTTCTTGCTTTTTGCTCTATACTTCGTGTTGTGATTGATGGATATCTGCATGATTTGTTTCTTTGTGTATATTTATTTTGCTTTGAGTATAGCGTATTGTATCTGACTGGTCAAATTCGTGTATTCATTTACAACATAATTTTTTCATATTTTAATGTCTGAGGTTTTTTGATGTTTATGGTGATTGTTTTAACAGTTTACAGTCAGAACTTACGTTATTTGCAGATAATATAAACGTATGTAATAGAAGGTTGTGAACAGCAGCTGGTTTGCCTGGGCAGGGTGAGTGACTGAGCAGGTGAACACAAGATAAACGTAAGTACAGTCAACTTACTAGGTACCAGCTCCCCACACAATGCTTTGCTGTTGCTAGAGTTTAATATACATATAGATTAACTTAAAGTTTGATATTAACTTCTGTCAGAATTAAATAATTACGTATTCATTATTATTTTTATATTTTGGATTACTTTCTGCAGGTGTCGATTTCCATAGATGTAAACCTTCTCCAAAAAAACGCGCATAAATAGGTCCCGTAGTTTTTTAATCTATAGATAACACACATATAGATACAGATGAAAATCTAATAGTTGTTCACGATTATGTGGTGTGGAGGAATTGTTCGTTGAAAGCCTGGGGTGTAGATAATTCGGTGTAAGAGTTTGTGAGGTACACAACATCACATTTGTGTGATTTTACATTAATTAAGCTATTTTTTTATTTAATAAATTGTAATGGTGTGTATTAACTCGGAATTTTTAAGTTCAAAGGTCAAAGAATAACAACATGAATAATGAGATCTCTGAAAAATAAAAGATGAGTGAAGAGTGAGTTGTTGAAGAGAAGATTTGAATGGAGAGGGCGAGTTTTGGTTTTTTGGAATGAATAAGTTTGAAAGAAGAGATGAAACAGTTTGGCTCACTGGAGAAGCCACAAGAATCCTGGCGGGATTATTAATAGTAAAATGTTAGCCTGAGGGCAGGAGATTTAGGGTTATGGATAAAGATAATGTTATATGACTTGAGAAAAGAGAATTGTTTGTTAAATAAAAAATATACAAGTGATGAGATAAGTAGAAAGTGTTTTGATTTGAGATTGAGACATATGTAGATATAGACAAAGGAATTAATTTGAGTTTGTGTGATAAGAATTGGAATAATAATAATTTTGATTTTTCAGCGTGAGTATCATATTAAAACCAGCGCCGGACAAAGAGGGGTTAAGGAAATCTCTATATACTGGTCTGGTGCTGGAAATAAGAGGCAATAAAGTATATAAATATATTTAAAGTATTATACAAACAAAGAGACGTTGCGTATAAGTACGTTACAAGTTGATAATAAACTCAACTGGACAGAACAAACTGGTTAGGTGGTAGAAAAAGTTTAAAAATCCTTCATTTACTGGAAAGTATGATGAGGGGATGTACCAGAGAAGAGAGGGAACTTTTATCAGACCATTTCCTGAATATGGTATCATAGTGCGAGACCCACCTTTTGCATACCGAGTACAGAAAACGGAGGCAGTGTCAAGGAGGGAAGCTGGTTTTCTGTGTGTAAATTGCACCAGAACACAACTTGTAAATGATATGATAAAAGAGCTGCATTGGGAATCTGAAGAGAAGGTTGGTGTGTACAAAGCATATATTGGTGATGAGGCTTGTAAGGATATTGGTAGAAGAATTAAGAGGAGTGAATGCATGGAAGGATAGAGATGATCATGACCACAAGCCGGATCTCGATTTCAGGCACAAGGGAAAAGTGGGGAATTAGAAAAAATTACCACAGGAAATGCTGAACAGTTTACCTAAAAAACTGAACGAATTTAAAATTAAAAGTCGTAAAAGGCAAAAGTAGGTGGATGGGTAAATTGCACTCAGAGAATTTAGGATAAAAATTAATAAGGATAGGAAAAATTGGTGTGTGTGGAAATTGCCAATGGGGCATTCGCTCCATCGCAATTAAATTTGATTATCTAAGTTTCACTTTTACCAGTTTGTGTTTTCTTAGGCAGCGTCAGGATGTTGTTTTAATAAAAATTTCTGAACTCTCTCTTTTCTTGAAACTGTTTGATGTTCAGTTTCAGATTTTAGCAGTTCTGAAAAAGTCATATCAATTCGCACTGCCATTCTTTATTTTAACTCATTCAAGAACCCTGTCATATTCTTTTGTTTGTTCACAAAATTGTTGGTGGCAGAGGGAAATCTACTTCTTCATCAGATAAATATTTTCCTCTATAGTTTATGTGGATATTCCTTTTATCTGCCCCTACATTCTGAGAACTTTAACTGTTTATATTCGTTAAATTTTAATTTATTTGATTAAACCACATTTATAATTTAAATTCGTTTCGTAATTTGAATTAAGCTGTCTCCAAATTCTTCTACCAATATCATTCAGTATTCATCACGCACACCCAGCATTCTCTGCGTCCGCCTCCTATCTTCTAATGACTCCCGACACAGCTCCTATATCATATCAGTTACTGATCATGTCCCACAGTAATATCCACAAACAAACCTAGTCGCCCTCATTTGTACACTATCAGACTTGTCCATTTGATTTCTTCTACTCCACCATACTCAACAGACAATCTGACAAAATTTTTAGCCCAATTGTGCCACTTCTTGCTTCAATATCTCGTCACCCGCTCCACTGAATTAAGGACTTTCAAGCTACTCTATGACTCTCGCCCAATCAAACAACTTGCCAAGACATGTATACCTTCATTTATGTATTCAATTAGCTATTCCTCCTCCACTTGATAGTGCAAAATTCTTATTTTTAGTTCTTTTGTACCTATTATGGTTTTATCCTTTTATCTTCATTCCAAGTGTATGTGCTGTTAGTATAAGACTGTAATTGTTCACAATCATTTCTCGTAATAATTCTGTCATGTGGCATTTTGTCTTCTGTGAAAACTCTTAATACCGATTAGAAACCAATGACACAAATGTTGGCTAGAATAATAGATAGAAATGGTCCAGATACGCTACCCTGTGGCACTGCTTCTCGTAAGATTTTCTCCACCAGTGAGGTCACTTTTCAATCCACTGGTACGGTGTTACAACCACTCTGTTGCTCACTCTGTCTCATGACTTACAGAGACGCTATATCACACTATTTAATAAGATATCGCTGATCTGTTTTCAAGTAATAAGAGAAGGTTGCCATGCACTCTAGAAACGCACTAATGACCTCGTTGCTCTCAGTTCCATATCACAATGGAACCTTCCGTATAGCTGTTGTGTTTTGCAGCACGTGGAGTTGCTGACAGGATGTAGATCCACCCTGACCACCTACAGCCCTGCCAAACCCTTTCCCCTCCGCCGCTGATCCACAAACCTAAACTGAGATACTGTTAGAAAGGGTTCCAATCGTCTAGCCAAGGTGACGCACCCCTAAGGATATTTTGAAAGAATGCCACCTTGCGCGTCAGGAAGGTTTATTAACAGTTTCTCTTATCTCGTGGAGACGCACCTGTCGCTCAACCACCCCGCCTGTGGTAGAGGTCTATAATAATCGATTAATCGCTTCCCTGGCCATCCAAGGGGCGTCAGTTCACGCCGCCACTACAAAGCAATATCATTCCACATCTGTTCGCTGTCGATAACAACGTACGCAACAACCGTTTTTGAGTCCGCCAAGGACTTGAAGTAACTATACACATGATAAAAAATGCTAATCACTACAAAATTTTAATTTAACTGCAATTGTGACAAAACGGATCAAGGTTACGCAAAAAAGTGAAACGGTATTAGAACTGTCACAAAATACCTGCTAATGGTTTTTGATCTGCATTTCAGCAATAGACTATAATTTCGAATAGATACTAAAACACTAAGGAGCTGAAATAATTAAAGGCTGTGGGATGCAGATTCTGTACAGTTCACAGATTGTCCTTGTCGAGGGTTTTCAGATGCAATTGGAAATGCTATGCAGTGACAGAACATTAATAACATTTTACCATATAAAATGATGTCTAGGTGCTACATAGTGAAGGGCTTTGCCTCTTCAAGACCGCATTCGGGAGAAGACCGGTTCGAATCACCGTCCGTGCATCTAGATTTGGGTTTTCCATGGTTTCCACAAATCACTCCAGGCGAATGCCGGGATGCTTCCTTCAAAAGACCATGGCCATATTCCTAACGGTTCCTACTCTCCAGTCCCAACCCACCTCTAATAACCTCGACGTCGACGAGGTGTAAAGCCATAAATAAATAAAATAAAATAATTGTTTAAAAACCATAAAAACCGCCTTCAAAAAAGGGAACTAAAAATTTTATAATAACTTTATACCATGCTTAGAGAAATTAAATTTAAATGGACAATATTTTACATTACTGTTATTGAAATTTTTACATTAATTAGTTATTTTTGGAGTCGGTGCCAGCTGCCAGATCGCGTCAGATCGAATTACTGAACTTTGTTTGGTGTTCGAGGCGAACCGAGAGTACGAACAAAAATTCCAAATATTTTACAGCATGTCGTGAGGAAGATAATTTTATTGCGGGAGAAAACTTAGGGAAACAAATTAACGGTATGTTATCTGTGGCTCGGCCGCGTTGGTTATCCAGGCATATCTCTGGCGCTACAGTGTCAGTTTGTAGGCTGCATCATGAAGAAAACACTTTATAGTTAGTATAATATCGGTGTATCATCTATATATTTCAGTTTTGTTGAAAAATGTTTTTAGAATTAATTGTAGGTAAGTAGTAACATGATTTTTTTTTATGTATTATTGTTATTTATTATTGTTTTTATCTTTTTGTTTTTCTTGCTTTAGCTCTGCCACCGACTCCAAAAATAACTAATTAATGTAAAAATTTCAATAACAGTATTATAAAATATTGTCTATTTAAATTTAATATCTTCTAAGCAAGGTTAAAGTTATTTTAAAATTTTTAGTGCCCTTTTTTGAAGGCGGTTTTTACGTTTTTTAAACAATTATTTTATTTTTAAATTTTTAGTAGTATTATAGTTAATTTGTATTTAAATATGCCGCAGCAATTCTCATTTTACGATCTTCCTGGTAGCTCGGTGGTTAAAGCGAATGCTTAAAAAAAAAAAAAAAAAAAAAAAAAAAAAAATCTGTCGTTACAACAACTTTCAGAATGGGGTGAATTGGATGCTGTGTTAAGGAATGTCAGTTTACATTTTGATCCAGGCTGTGTTTCGATCTAATCATAACATCTGTTTAAGCTGCTGCTTGATAATCGAAACATGTAACATCTGGACATTAATACATACCACATACACAAATCTATCTCTGGAATATATCTGTTCGTTCTGGCATCACACAGAAAATATAGATATTTAATTGGTTTTCACAAAGTAAAAGTTCGGGGTCCAAGTTGAAATCTGAAGTACATGTTGAGACATTAGGACACATACATTTTATAAATATTCTGCAATGACTTAAAAATAACTTAACTGATTTTGAGAATACTTAAAACTGTGGATTTTGTAAAGAACATTGGAAATTAAAAACGAAGGGGGTAAAGGAGAAGAGGGATTGGGCTTTTGTATACCAAATGTAGACTGTCTTTTCTGATTGATTTAAAGTATACGTTTGTAAATTTCTATTGATATTATATAAAAATTTTAGGTATGTATAAAAAAATAATTAAGGGGTGTGGAGGTGAATAGTAGTTTGGTTTTTGTTAAGGTAGTGTGGACAGTATTTTTCTCTTTGTTTAAAAGTATACATGTGCAAAGTTCCATCGAAACCAGATAAAAACTGTAACTTTGTGTAAAGAACATTTACAAAAATTAAATGGGGTAAGGGAGTGAGCGGTTGTGTTTTGTAAACAGAATGTTCCTCTTTGTTCTTAAGTATACATTTGCAATGTTCCATCGAAATCTGATGAAAACGGTAGGTATCTATAAAGAACATTGGAAATTAGGAGGATGGGGGTAGAAGGGAAGAGGGGTTGGGCTTTTGCAACCTAATTAAAACACAATTGTTATGTATTTTTTAAAGTATACGTGTGAAAATTTTCTTCAGAATCAGATAGAAACTGTGCTTTGTGTAGATTAAAGGGGTGGAAAGAGGGAGAGAGGTTTGGCTTCTCTAAACCAAATGCAGAGAGGATTTTTCTGTTTGTTTTGAAGTATACATGTGCATACTTCCTTCAAAATCAGGTAGAAACGGTAATTTTATATAATGAACATTGACAATAATTAAAGGGGTAGAAAGGGGAATAGGGTTTGTGTTTTTGTCAAAGTAATGAGAGTTGTATGTTTCTTTTTCTATTTGCTTTAAAGTATACACATGCGAAGTTCCACCGAAAACGGATTAAAATGTGGGTTTGTACAAACATTAAGGGATGTAAAAGGGAAGCTAGGGTAGTTTTTTTATTTTTTGGTCAGAAATCTTCTCCATGAAAAAATACATATATGTGCCAACTTTCATACAGATCGGTCAAATGGCGTCAACTGTAGCTTTTCAAAAAGAAAATTGACAAAAGTCAAGGGCCGGAAACGGGGAAAAGGGTTCAGTTTTTACAAACCAAAAGCTTACATTATTTTTCTCTTTGTTTTACAGTAAAAGTTTGCTAAGTTCTATCTAAAGTGGACAAAAACTGTGGGTTTGTATAAAAATTAAACGGTTTAATGGGGTGGTTTTTTGATATTTTGGTCTGAAACCTTCATCGTGAAAAAATACATATAAGCGCCAACTTTCATGGTAATAGGTCAAACTGTGGCGACAGTAGCTTTTTATAAAAAAAAAAAAAAAAAAAAAAAAAAAAAAAAAAAAAAAAAAAATTTGATAAAAATTAAGGGGTTGGTAGGAGGGAGAGGGGTTAAGCTTTGGCAGACCAAATGTTGACAAGATTTTTTCTGTTTGTTTGAAAATATACATTGGCAAAGTTCAATCAAAATCAGATATGAAATATAGGTTCCTATAAAATTAAGGAGTGTAAAGGGGTAGATGGGGTGGCTTTTTTATTTTTGGTCAGAAACCTAGTCCATGAAATATTACATGTAGGCCTATATGACAACTTTAATAGAGATCAGTTAAATGATGTCGACTACAGTTTTGTATAAATAACATTGGCAAAAATTAAGGGGTGGATAGGGTGAGAGGGGTTCAGTTTTTTCAAACTAAATGTTGACAGCATTATTCTCTTTATTTTTTACTATACATGTCTAAAGTTCCATTGAAATCGGATAAGAAATGTGGGTAGGTATAAAAATTAAGGAATTGAAAAGGAGAGAGGGGTGTTTTTTTATTTTTTGGGTCAGAAACCTTTTCCATGAAAAATTACATGTATATGCCAACTTTAATGGAGATCAGTTAAATGGTGTCGACTTTAGCTTTGTATAAAGAACATTGGCAAAAATTAAGGGGTGGGTAGGGGGAGAGGGGTTCGGTTTTTTTCAAACCAAAAGTTGACAGTATTTTTCTGTTTATTTTTTACTATACATTTCCAAAGTTCCATCAAAATCGGATAAAAAATGTGGGTTTGTATAAAATTTAAGGGGCGTAAAGGGGTAGAAGGGGTGGTTTCTCAATGAAATTCATATGGGACCACTTTGGAGGTATACTCTATTCAATATAAAAATTTCATTTAAATCGGTTGAAAATTGGCGAAGATATCGCTGAACATACATAAAAAAAATCAAAAAAAAATCAGACGAATTGAGAACCTCCTCCTTTTTTGAAGTTTGTTAAAAACACTTCAAGACAGCAAGAAACCATGAGAGAAACAGCTGATTAATTAGCCGGCGCTACCTCTAACACACGTACTTGACATCACCTCTAAACTCTTTATTAATACATTCTCTTAATTCATAGAAGGTGGATAAAACCGACTACTGCAGAGCTGGGGCCTCCTCTACAGGGCCGGGCACCCCACCAAGCCTCCCTCTTTGTCTTCCTCTGCTTCCTGCTTTTAAAAACTAAAAAAATAAATTAAAAAAAAGGCTCAACCGAAATGAAAAATATAAAAGTAAAACAAGCATTCACACGGAAATAGCATATAAAAGAAGGCAATGGCAAGACGGCAAGTACTTCTGACAAAGGCTAAGGGAGATTGATAGAGCCTCTATCTACCTGCGTCAGTTGCCATACGTCGAAACCAAATGAGCCAACCAGGTTTAATCAGTCCGTTGTGTTCCATCGTGGTAGGATCGTACAAAAATAAAAATGTGTCTCGGTACATCTGTCTAATACACTTTGCCGACAATGACTCATCTGAATAGCTCGTGTCACAGCAACAGCTTGATTGGGTGCGCATACGCACTCACTCGTGGCGAGTCCCGCTTCGCCTCAGATCAGCAATTACTCCAACTACCCGATGCAACGTTTTTAAGTGCGTTGTTTCGCAATGTTCACGCACTTCATACAATTTGATATCAACCGACTAACCGTTATTAATGTCATTAAGAGGTCGGATTATTAACTGTTCGTTACGAATTAATAATTCTCACGGAGCGATGTTGAATATTAATATGTATTGTGGCTGAGAACTACATCGGATATTCTTTACGGTGAATCTCTGTTTAGACTTTGATATAACCTTGTTAATATACGCCCGCGTCTCTTGAACGGTTCTAAGCGTGTATTCCTCTAATTTTTTTCTTAAATGGCTTGTGTTGTTACGAATAGTCTGCAGTTTTTAGCATATCTCTTCGCTCATTTCTTTCTTCAAGATCGAAATTCCCGGCAGTACTCATTTCTTTTACACCTGTGTATTCTGTCCTCCCTTACACTCGAGATGTCTTAAACTACGAGTACTTGATACAGACTCGTGGCCTGCAGTGCCATGCGTACGTGCTTCCACATCAGCCTTGTTCATTATAAGTCATTTACTTCTAAGGTGTACAGCTATAGAATAAAGACGCAGCAGATTGAGATCAAACAAAACGTTTATTCTCGACTACTACAAATTTGTTTTGGACTGCTACAAATTTAAGGACACAGACAGGAGCCGCTGCAGGTTTTGGCGGAGTGGGACAGAGGTACCTCCCAGCTGCTCGACGCTTCATTACTCGTCATCGTCACACGAGCAGCTGCGGCGGCGGCGGCGACGCCTGCACGAGCGACGACGGCGTCTGCGGCAGGAGCGACGGCGGCGTCTCCTTCTGCACGAGCGCCTGCGGCGTCGGCGTCGGCGTCTACGGCAGGAGCGGCGGCGGCGCCTTCTCCTGCAAGAGCGGCGGCGGCGGCGTCTTCTACAGGAGCGGCGGCGGCGGCGTCTCCTGCAGGAGCGACGGCGACGGCGTCTCCTACAGGAGCGGCGGCGGCGGCGACAACGCGAGCGACGCCGGCGCCTCCTATGCAACAAAAAGAGTCGCCGTGCCAACCGCGTTCATACCACCTGTCTGTGTGTGAGTACGTGGCTATGATGCAGTCTTACCTGTAGCATAGATCCTTCCCCGCGAGCTTATAGCGGTTTCCATTCCGCACCACCTTGCCCTTGGCTATAGCCTCCTTCAGAGTCGTGATCAAGCGACCTTTGCTGACCTATAGAACACAGCAGAGAGTCAGTTGCGCCTCCCGCTGTCGAGCTACACAGTGTTCCAGTAGAGAGTCGCTCACTCACCTTGTTGTCCACGCCCTCCTTGAGCGCCGCGCGTTCTGTTATCCACCGCACGATCTGCGCCGCCGTCGCTCCTTTGGGCTGCCGCAGGTGTCGGATGGCAGCCATGATCCGAACCACCAGCTTGGATCTGGCGCGCCTGTCCTCGGTCTGGGCCTCCGCCATGTTGTTGCCTAGCAGCACACACTCGCACTGTCTGGTTGTACTGTGACCTGATCCTAGAGGGGGCTCATCGCGGACTGACGGGAACCGCAGCTCGCGCTGCCCTTATATAGCCTCGCGACAATCACGCGCGCTTATCCATGGAAACCATACAGGCCGGTTAATAGTTTCCATAGTTTCAGGTTACAGCAGCACGCAGTGTGAATATGTCTCACTTAACGAGGCTCTTCAAGCTGGAATCATTTCGTTGAGGTAATCGTTTCTGGAGTCGGGTTAATAATGACGATTAAGATGTTATAGCCTTACACCGACCTAATAACACGGTATAGTTTAGCAAATAAACTTCATGGTCCGCTGATTTGAATACTCAATAACGGAGTGAAGATTTCCTAGAAGCAATATCGTATTGGATCCGATAGAAATTGATAGCGTAGGAATTGTAAAGCAATTAAAACTCCTGAAGTGGGGTAAAGCGCCGGGTCCCGATGGTATACCGGTAAGAGTATTTTCTGAATACCCGGAGGATATTGAACCATTTCTGTCAGATATATTCCGTAAATCACTAGAAGAGAGAAAAGTACCTTCTAGCTGGAAAATAGCCCAGGTAATTCCCGTTTTTAAGAAAGGAGATCGGTGTGATCCTAGGAATTATCGACCCATATCTCTAACATCGGTCTGCAGCAGAATTCTGGAACATGTCATGTGCTCGAACATAATGAAGTTTCTAGATGAGAACGAGTTACTTACACCATGTCAACACGGATTTCGGAAGAAGAGATCGTGTGAAACACAATTGGCCCTATTTTCCCACGACATAATAAAAGTTATCGATGCAGGTTCGCAAGTTGATGCGGTTTTTTTGGATTTTCAGAAAGCTTTTGATTCTGTGCCACACAACCGACTTTTAGCGAAGATTCGAGCTTACGGTATTTCGGCTCAGATTTGCGAGTGGATACGTCATTTTCTAACTGGTCGGTCACAATATGTCGTTGTTGACGGGGAAGCCTCTTCTAAGATAAATGTTACTTCGGGCGTTCCTCAAGGAAGTGTAATAGGTCCACTTCTTTTCTTAATATTTATAAACGATCTAGGTGACAACGTCAAATGCTGGTTGCGATTGTTTGCCGACGATGCGGTTATCTATAGGGACATAAGGTGCTCCGACGATTGCTTAGAAATTCAGCGTGATTTGGATATTATTTTCGATTGGTGCCGTAAATGGCAGCTTACACTTAATTGCAAGAAAGTGTAAGGCAATGCGGATAAGTAACAAGAAGAATCAGGTTGTTCACGAGTACAAAATAAACAATTCACCTGTTGACACGGTTGATTCCGTGAAGTATCTGGGGGTGATAGTACAAAGCAACATGAAATGGGACATGCACATAACTTCCGTCGTAGGCAAGGCTAATTCTAAATTACGATTCATAGGTCGTATTTTGAGAAATTGTAATGCTCAAACAAAGGAGATAGCGTATAAAACACTAGTGCGTCCGCATCTGGATTACTGTTGTGGGGTTTGGGATCCGTATCGCAAGGTTCTGATTGACTCAGTTGAGAGGTTGCAGAGGAGAGCCGCTAGATTCGTGACTTGTTGTTACAGCCTTTATGAAAGCGTCACAGAATTGATACATAGATTGGGCTGGGATAGTTTGGAAGACAGACGACGTAGCTTGCGTTCGAATTTATTGGAGAATATGCGAAAAAATTTAAATTTCGAGTGCAATGAAATACTTCTTCCGCCAACCTATTTAGGTCGCAATGGCCGGAGGGATAAGATTAGAGAAATAAGATGCCGTACTGATACTTATATGTATTCCTTCTTTCCTCGCACTATTCGGGATTGGAATGGGCGGGTTTAGGATTGGTGCTTAACACCCTCTGCCACCCACAATGTTTGTGATTTGCAGAGTATTGATGTAGATGTAGATGTATTTTCCTTTAAACCTCGATATTTAAAGACTCAAAAAATAATTGTAGTTGAGCCTTCATTTTGCGATGATCTATCGTGATTTAACTCACGAAGTAATAAATCTGTCGTTGACCTATTCTCTCGTCTTATGCATTGTCTCTCCCATTCTTTTAGGTTTTATTATTTTCGATTTTATTTTTTGCCGTCATCAGTCTTTCGATTGATTTGATAATCTGTTCCTATTTTGCGCTAACCTCTTATTCCAAACATACTCAGTTATCTGTTTTGTGTATCCTAATCTTTTTGTACCTCTCTTTCCCTTAACTGTTCCCTCAACTAACAAATCAATGATTCCTGTATTTCTTAAAATATAACCCAACATTCTGTCTCTACTTTCTGTCACTTTTCCGCAAAATTCTTTCCTCGTCTATTATTTCTGAAACCCAATCTCATAGTTTATCTGCCAACCCAATTTGGAACATCATTGTACAGCTCCTCACTTCAAATGCTTCGATTTTGCTTCTTCCTGGTATTCCTGGTATTCAGTGCCTCGTTAGCATAAAGTTTTTTTGTCCCATACACAGAATTTCAAAAACTTCTCTCTGAGTTTGGTACACCCGCTAAAGGTTTATTGAACACAAATGATCAACGGCACTAGTAGGCATAAGGCAAGGGGAAGCCTCTGCAATAAAGAAGCAAAGGGTATCCCGAGAATATGTAATACCCATAAGTCACATATGGAAAGATGCCTTCTTCCTGCTAAAATATTTCGGAGGTAAAGTAGATTGATAAAATTTCCCAAAAAAAAAGGGAAAATTGGAAGGATCTTAGAACCTTTACACTTTTTGGGAAATTCTATCACTCAAAGAGAAAATATTCATTTGTTGAGTTATTTCTTTACTGATCATATAAAGGTTATTCTACATACCCGAATTATATTTTTGTTTTGTATTTTATAAACGCATATAAATAAAATACAAAAAAATAAAATTCAATTATAGGACCAATAAAAGGATATTCCCTGAAATATAGTGAAGCAATGAAGAAATAAGTCAACAACTGAATATTTCCTCTTTAAATGGTATAACTATTGTTTTTTAATAAGAGGGTGGGGAGACAAGTTCTGAGGTTGGGTAATGACAGTTTACCGAATTTTACCCTGGAATACAATCCAACATGAGGAACGGATATTGACAGGCCCAAGAAGAAATGATCAGGAGACTTAGGTCGGAACAGGCTTTTGTCGTATCCATGAAGAGGAAGTAAGTAAATTAGTCCCACAATCGGCTCTCTGGGTGGGGACTCATCAGGGAAGGATCTTCAGAATGGATAGAAACATTCTACTAGTCGGAGCGTGGAATGTTAGAAGACTGAATAGAACAGGTAGATTAAAAACTTAAAACTAGAGATGGAACGACTGAAGTTAGATGTCGTTGGGATTAGTGAGAATAAATGGAAAAATGTACAGGATTTTTTGGTCTGAAGAACACCGAATAATTAGCGCAAAACTATCAGTGGAGTTTCTCATATGAGATTTGTAATAAAAATGAAACTAGAGAAACAGGTGAGTTATTCTCTTTGAAATTACGCTAATTGTCTGATAATAAAGGTATTCTGCGCATAGTAATAGTTGTTTTCTGGCAAACAGTTTGTAAGGGTTATTTAATTTAATTTAAAAGTGAATTACATCTTGGAGAAGACATCCTTGAAGAGGCAGTAGGCGAGCCAAGTTGCTGCGAGGAAAGACAAAAGATAGATGAAAACTGTGTCAGAGGAGCCCAAGAGACCGGCAGGAAGACCACCAGAGCCACGGGGCAGGGTGACTGGAGTTAACTGGCAGAGTATGGTTCAACACCTGAAGAAGACTGAACTCTAAGAGGACACTTCATGTAATGATTAAACTTGCTGATGATGGTGATGAACTTAGTTTCGATGGAGCATTTGCTCCGGAAGCAATTTCTCTTCACGCTGTAGCGGATTGCCTGGGGGGGGGGGATTATTGCTTACCTTGCACGATTTATATTACCTCCATCTTCCACTACTTTATGCAAAGCACATATATTAATTTCAGGAAACAGAGGTGGAACCATTACTTCTGTTATTAATATTTAACAAGATCCTAAAATATTGGTTTATTTGGTACTGATTACTGCTTACAGACAGAGGTATATTTACCATTAATCTTAAACATCTGTCTATGCTCAATAAAGTTCAAAACAATATCTCGTCTTACAAGTGCAACATAGCAAACAAACAATTATCGTTAATTGAAGTTAAGAAATGGCAATACATGTACATTACAAAGAGTTACAAATTCCATATGCAACTGAAGCAAAAACTCTCTTGTACATAACGAGAGCGATTCTTGTATGACAATTATAACAAGAAAACCTCAGATTTAACTGGATTACATAGGGCGCCAGGGAGTTAATTTGATCCCACAAATAATAATTATCGAAAGTTTCCAAACATGGAAGTCAGTCTTTCAATTCAAACTGGAAAAAGAAAACATAAAGCACATGGCTTTTGGACACAACTAGCTCAGGAATTAATGTCCTGCGGCATAAGAACTCTCACTCATAAGACCGTTAAAGGGCTGTCTCTATGATTTGTCAGAGTACACACTGTTTCTGGAGGTATAATTACCGTGTCTGTCTGTGCTGTATGAAGCGTCGCAACAAGAGCGCTATCGTCACTCAAACAGCGCACCTGTCCAGGTATGGTAAGGCACTTGTCACGTCAAACAGCACAAATGACCACCTCGACCGGACTTGGCACTCAGTCACAGAAGCCTACAGAGTGGAACCATCAATACTGCTCTAGCTAGCAGTGGCCAGAGCGATTGCTCCAGTCCAAGCGAAGTCTTGTCGTCTCTCAGAGCTCGTCTCGTCTCCACCTCGCCGTGTATCATGAAAAACACAAAATTTGTAATTTCCAACCACGTGAGGAAATAAACACATCGGATTGGCTTCGCAAAAGTATCCCCTCTCACCGGCTAATACATTGGCTCTCATTTGCTAAGAGTCTTCGGGTTTTGTCGGGATTGTTCGGGAGGCTATGCAGAAATCAATTTTCTCACGACACCAAGCGAACGCCCATTGAAGGATTCCATCCGAAAAATTCCCAGCGTCCAGACTTTCTCACAGGTATCAGTACCAGAGATAAACCCCTCATTTTCTCGAACTACGGGACACTTCCGGCTCAGTCAGACTGTCGTCCACGCTAACACAACCCTTAGCTCGGCGCGGATTTCTGTCTCCAACTCAAGAAAAGAATATCTATTTATTTCCTATGTTATTATATCAAATAATAATTAATTTACATTGTACGAGATGACCCATCTAGCTACAACGCCTATTTCCCCATTTCTTGTTTTTTTTTTTTAATCTTAATATCTGTGAGAGCTATTTTCCGCCCACCTAATTTTGTCCTTTAAGGATTTTAATTTTTAATTGCTTCATCATTTTGGTAAATCGTTCATCATTTCCCTTGAGGCCGTACTATTTGCGATGAAATGTGGATTAAAACGAACATAAACTTCCGTTAGGTATAATGCCATATGCGATACTGTTGGTAGTACAGTGCGTGGCCATCTCCAAGCACATCTTTAACGTCGACCACAGCATCTTCAGAGATCTTTTTTATTAATGGGCTGCAGCAAAAGTAGAATAGATGGCAGGTTTTCTTGATACGATATGATATTGCCGCCAGAAAATCAAGCGAGCTTAAGTTATCATCACAAACTGAATTCCTCGATCCTTATGCTGTTACCAAGTGCATGATTTTTCATTTGTTCAGGCTGTAAAGCAGCCCACTCACGTCCAGTTGCACTCTCAGCACAGGACACACAACATGTCTGCTGTACACAGAGAAATCATAGGTTTCACACAGCGTGCGGTAAAGTATTATTTCAGTTCTACGTGCCATATGGGAACAGAAAACTTTTTTGCACAAGAATGAGGGCAAAATACTTCTAATATACATTAAAAAGTAATAAAGATTATTTCTTGCTTAATAAGGTGTGCGTATATACCCAACTTCAGAGCTATTTTACTTATTACTATATATTTCGTGGCTTTTATCCGCATGTTTTTTTTTAAGATATGTCTAATTTCACACGAAATTCACAGTTCCTTCTTGGTTGGTTTCCATTGGACCAGATATGGCAGTACGCGTATTCAAATCACCATCCATTCGTCCAGAATTGGGCTTTCCACGGCTTCCCCAATTCACTGCAGGGTAATTCCGGAAGGAATGATTCATTCAAATAGTTCACGGCCGAATTCTTTTCAGTTCCTTGGCCCCAATCCTTTTCCGCCTCTAATAATGTTGACGTCGATGAGGTAAAAAAAAAAAATTCTGCCAACCTTCATCACCAGTATCCGCCTTATACACTCCTAGTAAAAAAAATTAAGGAAACAAATGATTTAAAACATAAATAAACGTAAAGAGGCGATGCGATGCGAACCCTTGCGCAGTAGGAAAAACTCTTATATAATGAAAACATTTTGTTGCACGGTTACTATGACTATTTTTTTTCAGTACGGTATTCAGTATTGCCTTGGTGTTTCATTGTTATAATATTGTTTCGGCTTTATCTTGTACAGAAAGTTATGTAGAAAAAATGGTTATTTAATAGTTTTGTAACAAGTAACTTGCTGACTTGAAAGAGCGAATGTTGTCACATCTGTCACACTTAAAATCAGAGACTATTAACTAATGTGTCTATCCAGATTTATACTAATGGATAGTAATCTAGAATAGACTGGAGAACCTACTGTGCTAAATTATTCACAGTCAATGTTGATTAATATATGAAATACGTCGAAATGTCAAAAATATCCGATGTTATTAATGGGAAAATACAGCAGCAACATAATAAAGAAATTCTGAATCGCATTAATTTAATTCACTTCTACTGCGATGCAGCGGATGCTCCGGTGGCAATTTCTCTACACGCCCATTTTGCCCGTTGTAGTACCCGACTACATTTTTCCTTTATGAATTTTAATTTTAAATTCTGTAAGTGTTTTTTGATAAATTCTTCATTATTTGTCGTCAGCGAATCGCCTGGGATTCATAGGTTCATTTCTTAAGATAGATTCTTACTTCTGAATATAAGACTTGATCGTCGGAAGGTTATTAAAAAAATATCAGTTAAGAAAATATCTGTGTTGGGTTTTACACGGAAAACGTTAATGGTCTCACCTCTCAATGGTTCGTGATAATTAAAAATGTTGCTGTCGTTAACGAAGTACAATTGTGTTAATATGACTATTATCGGTTGGTGTGTGCCGTTTCCAAAATAGCTCTAGTGATATTGTGTTCCTTCGTTTGCGTGTATAAGGAATTAGTTAATAGTTGAATTATTACGTTTGTGCCATTTATTCGGCAGCTTTCCACTGTATACTGTACAGTAACATGTCATTCTAACTCGTAAATACCAGCAATGTGATCTTCCCCTCCAAATTCCCATTTTTTTTTTTTTCTTAAACTTTGTCTGATTTCCGCTGTGCGCATTTCAGTGTCTACACCCCACGCAGCCTCACTAACAAGCAGCATGTTTGTCTGCGTTGGGAAGGGTGTCCAACCTAGCTTGAGCATCTAAAATATCTCACTAGTTTTTATGGTGCAAACAAATTTCTAAGGACAAAGTTGGCTGGTTTGAAAGAGGGCAAATATCGTGATTGGTCAATAAAATAAGCTTATATTTTGCAGTAATTCAAGATATGCTCAGTTCGAATTTTTTTAAAAAAGGAATGAAAAACATTTGTTACCTCTGTATGATAGCTGAAATCACTCCACGACCTACCTATGCTCCAAATATGAGAAACTTTTTAAATTCGAGCAATCGCTGTAAGCAATGAAATAAATATTCCAGAATGAATAATAGCGAAAATTTAATTTAATAAATCCTACAAAATGAGGTCCTTCGAGTTCAACAAATAGTATTTCTGCATACAAGTAATAATAATACGTTTTATGAGACACTATAATACTAAACTTGGAAGATGTAATTTTGATACCTTTTATCTTCTCTTCCGATGTTGCAACGTCATTGCCAACTTGATAACTTATTGGTGTAAGGTCCACCGAAAACGCCGCCCAGCGAGTTTCTGCACCACGAGGGATCCGGCGATGGAGAACTACATCGTCGAGCATTTGACGCGCTGATGACGCATTACGTACAGGATAGGCGTCTTTTGAAAAAAATTATTAGACATTTTGTGGTGATAAAACATGTTCCAGTAAAACAGGTAGGTTGGTAATTAAAAAAATCATCGCATTTTCTGCCATTTAAATGGCCATCGATGATAAAATGACCAATGATTCTATCGCCAAGAATTCCACTCTACATATTTAGGCTCCGTGGAAACTGATGTTTCCTATGCAAATTCAGTTCTTTATGCCTGTCAAACGTCGCTTTGACAGGAAAGAAAATATGACAACGGACTGTCTGTTTATTGCAGAATACAAGTAGAAAACGCAACACGTTCTCGAAGTCGATTCCATACATAATCTGATATAAGAAAATGTCAGATGGATGCAAAACTCGGAGTGCACTTGATTTAGAAATGTTCGAAGAACGTGCGACTTTTTAACAGCTTGCAGTTGCATCAGATGTCAATATTCACTGCAGCTAATTCCATGTTTTGGGTGTCTACTCCATTAATAGGGTTTCGTATTTTTCCAGTTAGAGGTTTAATACTGCCAGTATAGAACTATACGGTAAACTTTATCGATAAGGATGATGATCTTCGTCAGGTTATCTTTTATTATGTAATTCTGAGAGTTGTACTGAGTTCCTTCCAGCCATTTATATCTTTCTTGCATTACTTAACAAAGCTAAGCTACAGGTGGTGGCAGCGTCCGGTGACTACAGACTACTACGAGATGGATGAGTCTTCCTCACTGTCTACAAAATACCAGGCCGTAAACGCCCGGATATTAACTCAGTTTCGTGGTAAATGTAAAACCAAATCATATTTCATTCGTGGTATTCATTTGCTAATCTTGAGTCAGTTACCGATATGATAAAAGCTCTGGAATGGGATTCATTGGAAGACAGGAAGAGGATGAAGAGAGGCATGGGAGTGTACAAGGCGTATATTAGTGAAGACGCGTGGAAATATATTGTTGTAAGAATTAAAAGAAATGCATGGAAGGGAAAAGACGATCATGACCAAAGTTGGCACTCGGTTTCAGGCACAAGGAAGTGGGAAGATTTTCTTTCGCAGGTAAGGGGGTCAAGGATAGGAGTAAGTTATGTAGAGAAGTAAAGAATTATTTACCAATAATGTTTAAACATTTTAAAGTTGATATTTGAAGAGGAAGAAAGTAGGTGCGTACAGGAAAGGGGGAAATGGGTGAGTAGGGAAATTGCAACCCCACCGAGCTCTCCATCGCAATTAAATTAAAGTTATGTATTTTAGGTTTATGCTTTTTTGGTGTACGTTTAGGATACGCATTAGTTTCAACCTTTGTGCGAGCTATTGAACAATAATAGTTACTTTCATGCCTTCTGCCCTTTTCCGGGAACAGCAGTTTTCAAATTCTTTCACGTCCTCTTCCCGACTCGTCTAGCGATAATAATGGAATATATTGTATACTGTCAGATTTGCCAACCTCTAACGTTTACGCTCAAACCAACTTTTACATATTGTTACACCAAAGACAGATTTAAAATTGATATAATATTTACCTTCAAAACTGCAGAAAGATGAATCCAATAATGAAGAATGGTTATTTGTTATCGCTTAGCTCAAATTATAAGATGCACGATACAAGAAACAAGTAATTCACATACTATTAGTTTTGAAGAAAGTGTCCCGTCTTTCCAGTGCGTTGACACCGTCTATATGGCAACATTCGTATTCTATCAGAATTCCTTTGGTTCCGAATTGTGATTGAGAATGCCGATAATTCTCGACAAGTTTTCGGTCATATCTGGAAGCTGTCTTGTAAGTGATTGAAAATTTCGATTGGGAGGAAACTAGTGATAATGTGTTGTCACCAATCATTCCAGTGACGTTAGAAACCAAACCAAAGTTCTTGTTACATATGTCACTAAAAGCTGGTGTGTGTGGGTTTTTTTTTAATACTAGTTTACTTATGGTTTATGGGTTAATTTTTTAGGAGAAAAAATAGCAACGTGATAAAATGATCGTAGATCAACCAAAGGACCATTTATGAGGACTTAATAGCATTGAATGTAATATTCTGAACAAAGAAATGTAAATAAATACATATTGCTCATTTTTTCATAACTTTAACAAATAATAATACTATGATTTAGGTTGGCATCCTTATTTATTTTAAAGGTACGCGAATTTGAATTATTAAACCAAAGCATTAGATAACTGTATACTATTAAGAAACAAATATAATAGAAATATTAACCATCAGAAATTAAAATTATGTTAAGAAAAAAGAAGAAATAACTTAAAATCATATTAAAATGACGTGAACTTTCAGTTGGGAACAAGTAACTATTTAATACCGTAATATTTTTAACTATTTAGCTTATTTGAAATACATTGACATAAAACTAATTTTTATTTATTAATCGTTAAAACTACAATGTTAAGAGCGAACAAAAACAATATGTTTTTGTGCTTTCTTAGTATAGCTGGCGAAATCAGGGTACAATAGTGTAGATGGTAATAATGTATTTAAGGAGTTATTTATGTATGGGATTATGAATGTGTTACTAACAAATATTAATCAAAGTTTAAAATTATTAGTAATGAATAATTATACAGTAAATTAAATTAAAATTTAAGCTAGAAATCAAGGCAGATTTACTCTGTTATTCCAATTAAAAACAAGTTTTGTAAAATGAAATAAATTATAAAATTTAGATAAGTGTCATATTATTTTCTTAAGTAACCTTTTGCTTATGATAATTTCAGATTTATTTAATATCAGACAATAGCTTTATCAACTATTTGTTTTGAGCAATTTCCATACACTAGGTATTTTGCGTAACAAGGCAGTAGTAACCTGTTACACTATTTGGGAACCTAAAAAATGATGTGTTTGCAAAATGTTGGTACGTTTGAATTTCCTGGTTGTTACTCGGTTTGTTAATTCCCGCTTCACTCATGCATCCACTCAAATATCACTGCTACCAAATACGGCAGTTGTTTCCTCGTATATTTGCATTTTTATGCTAAAGTAATCAAAATCTTAAAATGGAGGAAAAGTTGACTATAATTTTTAATTTTGTTTCGTATTTTCACCGCAGCCTAAGTTCGTTTCCTTCTCTTCTTGTTGCTCTTTTCTCGTTTTTTATAAAAGTTTCAAGTGGAATGTTGTGTCTGTGGTACTTTGTATGTGGTTTGTAGTACTCTGGAAACTAATATTTAGTCCATTTATAAACTATTTATGAAACCCTGAAGTTTCCGTAGACGCAACCAATGTGGAAGACTGTGCAAGTATATTCACCAACATCTGAGGGTAAAACGTATTGAAAATTATGGAACAGAACAAACGTATTTTTCGATTTAAGATGGGTAGAGTATTTGATGAAGGTAAGTCACTGAGTTACAACAAACTTATCTAACAACGTCATTATTTGTAACATAAAAAATTCCAACGGACTTCGAAACTGTGCTTATACGATTTTAAAACTTCACAGTTTTTGATTTAGTGATAGTAAACACGCCGTCCATCTTGCGGATAGTTTTGTGATGGGTAAATGTTGATGCATAATATTTCATAGGTCATTTAAGACGCCTCTACTGTTCTGTAAATCATTACCGTACCTCGGATTACTTCAACGATATTGGTCTCAACAGCGTGTGCTGGACGTTTAACGCTTCTTATACTACTAACTCGTTATAATTGAAGCTGTATATTCGCCAAAATGATTATTTCATTGTTCCTTTCGAACCACTGTGCTTTATCTATTGAGATACAGAGTAACGAAGCTGGTTACTCGTGTGCGCTGCTGCAAGAGTTGGGGCCGCTAAAAATAACTTCCATGCACACTGCTGGCGCCACCTCATAGACTCCGCACGATCTGAAGGACCCACTAAACACTGCAAGTTAATGAAAACTATTGAAAATAACAGCTGAGCGGCCACAAATTAGCAAAGGTTTCTGCTTTCTGTGATGAATTAACTTTTGAGGGCTAAATAATTATTAGACTAACTTTTTTTTTAGCTGGTCTGCTACCAATTCTAATTTCAGTCGCACTGCGTTTGACAGCTTTACTAATTAGTGGCGTGTTAGTTAGTTTTGTATTAATATTTTCTATCGCTTTAGGGAGAAAACCAATTTTGACCTTATGGAAAACCCATGTGTGTTCATTTTTGTAATTAATTAAGTCATTTGTTTGGATGATGATTAGTGATGCTGATTGGGATATTGGGCAGGTGGTAGGAAAAGGTTACAAAATCCTTCATTTACTGGAGAGGGTGATGAGAGGATGTACCAGAGAAATTAGGGAGTTGGGTCACAAAACTTTGGTCAGACCATTGGTTGAATATGGTGGTGTAGTTTTGGACCCACATTTTGGTTATGAAATACAGGAGTTGGAAGATGTACAAAGAAGAGCAGCTAGATTTGTTTGTGGAAATTATCGCAGGATCCAGTCAGTTACTGATATGATATAGGAGCTGGATTTGGACTCATTGGAGGGTGAAGAGAGTGCTGGTAATGTACAGGACATACGTTGGTGATGGGGCTTGGAGGAATATTGATCAAAGAATTAAGAACAATGTATGGAAGGGAAAAGGCGAACATGACCACAGCTTGCTCTCGTTTTAATGGTTAAGGGAGTGGAAAATTTTTCTTTTGTTGGTAAGGGTGTCAGGGATTGGAACAAATTACCAAGTGAGGTGATGAATAATTTGCCGAAAACGCTTAAGAAATTTAAAATTAAAATTTGTAAATCGACAAAGTAAATGGGAGAAGAATTTAGCATTCCAATTATAATATATATATATATATATATATATATATATATATATATATATATATATGAAAATGGGTAATTAGATGACTAGGGAAATTTCCACTGAAGCATTAGCTCCATCGCAATTAAAATTAATAATAATAATAATATCGCCATGGTTGTATCTTAAATGTTGCCAAGATCTGTTATCTGGTGTCACTATGTCGGAAGGTACCTTTCCTTTCATGTAGGCACAGTGTTTGGTTGAATATTTCTTGACTAATGGTGTTAACATCTGTAGTCTGATGAAGCTAGGTTATTGGGGAAAACGTGTTTGCTCTTTACGGAGGCACCTGTCTCGAAGACGTTGTAAAATGGAGCTGTTACTTTTAGCTTCGGTGCCCCTGATATAACAGCAAAGGACAGACGGAATTCGTACAGTTTCACTTTCGTTGATATCAGTAGTTCTTCACTTCGAAGCATCGGGTACAGATGGAGGATGACAGCCACTCCTTTCTTCCTTTCTGGAAATGCTCTCTTGCTCTTGTTAAACAGCAGCTTGTTGTCTAGTAGTATTCCTAGGTGGCTATGGGTTTCTACTCAGGGTACTTGTTGGTCTTCCTCCGCAATACGCGGCAAGCGTTTGCAGTCTGGTTTCTTCTTTTCCTTGGCTTTATTGATAAATATATTTCTCGCACAGTTTTTTTCTGGAGTTATTCAGTGCTTTTCCTAGGATTAATTCCTCGCAGGTGAAGCTTGCTGGGCGGTCTCGATGACCCTTGGAAATCCTACATAGGGCGCTAATGACCTCGATGTCGCCGCGCCCTAAAACAACAACAACAACGAGATCCTACATCATCAGCCAGTGTCAGCTTTAATGCTGGTCGGTTGGGGTTCTTGTCCTGAAACATTTTCTCCATTGATCGTCTTTTGATTTGGTATCTCTCGACTTTCGGTTGGTCGACTTGTTGGTGTATTATAGATTATTCTTTCCGCTCCGTCAGCACTAATGATCAGTTGTGCTTGTCAGCGGCAGTTTCATATTCTCCGAGACAACTGACTAGTGGATTATCAGAGTGATGTGTTGCACTGGAGAATTTATAAGCACGTTGCCTGAATCTTTCAATGAACTTCACTGTTCCAGATGCCTCGTGGACGTAGACAGTGGGGAAACGATCGGGCAGATGTAGTGCCCGCTTCAGTGTTCTGTTTTGCAGCACCTACAACTTTCTCAGGTGGCAATTATCATTGTACCCCAAGACGGCGCATGGATATTCAATAACCTGCCTAATCAAAGAGCAATAAATGGCAACTCCCAGATGTAATGCGAATGAACTGTCCCGGTTAAGTATCGAGTAAAGAGCATGCAGCCAAACACTTACCCTTTTTTTTGTTTTTACTTATGATTTTACTCCTCTTCTACGGCTAAGTCATTAGAGGCAGTATGGGACTGGTGACAAGGAACTGGAAGGAATTCGGCCATGGCCTATTTGAAAGAAGCATCCCGGCATTCGACTGGAGTGATTTGAGGAAACCATGGAAAACCCAAATCTTGATGGCCGGACGGGGATTCCAACCCGCGTTCTCCCGAATGTGAGGCCAGAACGTTAACCGTTCACCCACCACGCTCGGCCCCAACACTTACCCTTTGCCTGATGTGCTTGATGTGAGCTCGATATGTCAGCTTACAGACACTTGTTACACCGAGGCAGCGAGGATGGTTTCACCTCCAAGCTGAAGTTGCGGGTGTGGTAGTTGCTGTCCGCGGCGCCCTAGGCGTCGCGTCAACATAATCGCTTTCGTTATGGCGGTGTTTATAATTGTCCGCCACCTCCCGGCCCAGGCTATCGTTTGCTGAAGAGCTTCCTGAAATCGTCTCGTGGCGATGACTCTGCTGCGGCTGGATGTGAAGTATGCCGTATCGTCGGCGTACAGGGCCGTTTTCACATTTGCAGGTGCTGGAATGACGGCTGTGTAGTGGGTATAAAGAACAGGGCCCAACACTGAACCCTGTGGTACACCTGCACGAATGCGCCGTCGTGTTGACAGGGCCTGATGCAGAAGGTGCGCCTCGACAGGTAGCTGCGGATCAGTTTCACGTAGGGTCCAGGCAAACCCCATACGTACAACTTGCAGAGCAGACCTGTATGCCACACTGAGTCGAATCCTAATACTTAATTTTCTTTATATGCCAGGACGTAAATACTTTGACGTTTCGTAGACCGTCTGTTTGTTCGGACGAATACGCTCCACAAGAAAATAACCGCACGAATTTTGATAGGATTTCGAATAATGTGCAGTCATAAAATAGGTTATGTATAATTTTAATGTTAAGTCCGAATACTGGGAAACTTACGATCAAAATTTCCACAAAGTAGTAACCATTTTCTGTTGAATGCGACTAACGCAAAATTTACTTACAGGTCTGGATTAGTTACTAAATCAGAACTTCTACCGCATGCGGTGAAATGCATTAACGGTATTGTATTATGGATTAGATCTATCATCCAAGCTATGAAGCCACTCCTTAATGGATTTTACAAAGTTCTTTATCTGCCGAGTTAGTGGCGGATGCGATCTACATTCTTCAGAGTCGGTATTCTGATACAAAGTGTGTCTCAATCCACAAACGTGTGTAACAAAGTCTTAGCCTTGAGTTCATGGGTCGCCGGTTTGATTCTAGCCTTGGACATAGGAGCAGTGTGCGTCATGAATTGTCTGTGAAGATGTCCTTACTAAAATGAAGATTGACATACTCTAAAAAGAATCTGTACCAACCTGTTTGCTGAATACAATGCAGTTAAGATCGATGATAAGCCCATGAGCTAATATCAACTTAATCTTTCAGTTTCAAGTTTCAATTTCATTATTATTTATTAGTTTTTTCTAGTTTCGGCCTTCGTGGATCACGTTTTTCAATTGTCTTCTTCCTTGAGCTTTAACTTTTCCCCAGTATTCCCTCTTTCTTTTACGGTGTTCATCTTTTCTTGTTTCCTTCCGCGTCTTGCTTGTTTTTTCTCGAAGGAATCACAACTTTGAAAGTCTTCACGTCCTATCCCCGTATCTTGCAGTGAATCAGGTCCACTTGGTTTTCCTGTCCAGAAAATAACGAAATATTCGGTTAGTGAATCTTGCTTTCCTCAACGTGCTGCGTTACTATAAAAGGCACTCCCAGCTTTCTGATCCTTCTCTGCAGTTTTTTACCTGTGCGTGAATACTTGGTGGTTGTGGCGTCTTCTGTATTCACCGTTTCTTTGGCCGGGCTACAGGTTTTCCTCAGCCAGACCTTTCTACTCATCGCGAGGCATTCTACAGCGTACAGAGCCTTAGTGTCTAAATCTGGCGTTGATAAATGTCGACCTTTTGCTTCGGACGTTTTCGGTTATTAAATAGTTCGGTCGTGACGAAAACGTTTCTTTTATTGTTTTTGTTCTTTCTTCTTCTTGCTTTCGTTACGGCCTATTAGGGACAAAATGCCTATTTCAATTTCTCATCTGTTGTTGTATCTTTCTTTCTTTCCAGTATTCTTTTAATATTGCACTGTGTTCCCTGTTTCTCCCTTCAAACCAATTTGCTCTCGTTTTCTTCCCCTCTCTGATTTGTTACTCTGCCACATTCAGTATATCGCTTCGAAAAATCTTTTTTTTCACAGTGTCTTATCCTGTGATATTATTTTGTTTCAAATCTTTCTTGAGCTCTTGATTAAAGCTTATAGTGGATTTTTTTTCTACCAAAAATATTTCAATGTATTTTTTTGTATCATACATTATCAGTATTTTTTTTATATTATATATTAGCATAAAGCCACGAAAACGCCACCAGTTGCTTAAAAGTTTTTTATTATTTAAAACTTTACTGCAGTTTCGACAAATACAGGTTTGTCTTCTTCAGAAGTATGACACCTAAACAAAAATTCATGTTAAAATTGCACTATGATAAAGTATATACATGCAGCTTTTATCTTTAAAATATGACATTATACATACGTTAAAATTACCTAGGCGGAAGCATTGTCACAATTCAGTCACTTTCGTGCGAAAGTTGCACATCGTCACGATTCTTCCTTCCGTCTACTAGACAACATCTGAACGAGGCGGACGACTTCCGCCAACTGACCAGTTAGATGTGAATCAACGAACTTCGTAAATGTGTTAGATGGCGCTACGTGGTATATTATTATGGCTACTTAAAAAGCAAATTTAGTTTACTGTGTAAAGATTGCATTGTAAATATTGAATGATGGGCTGAGGTGCAAGTTTGCACTATTCCTAAAATGTTATCGTGACTAAGATTATTTAAAAGAAGTGCTTAAATGTGATATGATAAAAATTGTAACATAACATGAATTTTTGTTTAGGTGTCATACTTCTGAAGAAGATAAACCTGTATTTGTCGAAACTGCAGTAAAGTTTTAAAGAATAAAAAACTTTTAAGCAACTGGTGGCGTTTTCGTGGCTTTATGCTAATATAAAAAAAAAAATTACCGTTGCTGACACGCAGCTTCGCTCAAGATATTATTAGTATACTAGCCACAAAGCCCGTCAAAATTGACGGGTTTGGAGTATTCTGGCAATTAATTTCTTTTTAGTTGCTTACCTAAACAGAATTGTTTTGAAATAAAGCTCAATGTGCTGTAATTTCTCATCCCTTGTGATGTAGCAAAACGTTTCAGTTGTCAACTTGATGCAGGTCGCATTTCAGTCAAACCACTATCTTCTCTAATAATGCGATGAAGATCGATGTGTTAACGGATGACATAAATTACATAGCCTACAGTTGAAATAACGACCACAGTGAAAACGAAGGATACTAAATTAAATCATAACAACTTCAGTATTCTGGCAAATCATTTCTTAGCAATCGCTTAAATAAACACAAAAATAAATCATAATATAATTCCTATTGCCTTGCGCAATAACAAAATGTTTCTGTTGCTATCCTGGTCCAGGTTGCATTTCAATCTAACAACAGGCAGTTCAATCATTTCCGTGGTGCCACAATCTGATGATGAATTCTTGTAGAACTCGACGAAATAAATCGAAAATAAAGAATAAAATTTTTTGATATCTTTCTTGGTTTTCGAGATATAGCATGTTGAAAATCAATTATAACTGTGATTTTGGTGAAGTTTCTCTGGTCCAGGACGTATTTCAACCTAACAACAACCACCAGGAAGAAAATAAAACACATATAGTGCATTTCCACCGTGTAGATATAGCGGTTTTGGTAATTTGTTTTTTCTGGTCCAGGCCAGATTTCACCCAAACCACCTAAATTTTGAGATACAATATCTCGAGAACTAAGCGAGATATGGAAAGAAAATGTATTATTTATTTTCGATTTGTCTCTTCGAGTTACATACGATATCATCATCAAATTTGACAATGTCGAAATTTTTCTTCTGTTCCAGGCCGCATTTCAACCTAACCACGTCAATTTTGAGATACAATATCTCGAGCATTAAGTAAGATATCAAAACATTTTATTCTCTACTTTCACTTTTTTTCGTCGAGTTACATAAGAATCCATCAACAAATTGTGGCTTCACGGATATCGTAGAATCCCACAACCACGTACAGTACTACGCTAAAACATGGAGGAAATATTTCCTTCCTCCATGTGCTAAACATGCCGCCAGAGAAACAATACTTACTTCACACGCATATTAATACAGATACTTATCACATTTCAATCTATAAGGGTTCTTCAATCTTAATTTTTAATATTCGTTATTCAGAATTATACTAACACATTTGAATAGCTGACACAGTTACATGCGGCTGAAATAAGGCATCAGTAAAACAAAAGTAAATTAAAAATAAATCTTAACAGCTTACGTCATTCCAACGTAATATTAGTTTTAATGGGTGGAAGGTGATATTTTCCACCGGCCGGAAACTGGTACTGCCCTGTTGAAATTTGTATCAATTGCTTCGTTATAATGGCATCTTCTTCACATTTGCACCCTCCTTTTTTCCGAAACGTCGCCATGAATTAAATTAAAAATTCTGAAACGTAAGATGCTCCGCAACCGAAAAATGTTAGCAATACTTGCGTTAGAACGAAGTAATGAATTAAGTAACAGAAAAAAATTACTAAAAAAACGCATGCCCTCTGCTGTAACTTCAAGTGCCAATTTTAATAACAATCTATCAAAACTGCAACTAGCATTGCGAAAATTAACTTACATATATGTGATATCAACGAATACTTCTACATAAACTAATATTAAATAAATCTAAGCAACTAATAAGTATGTTCAGTCAGTTAATTTATTCGTGGATGCCTAGAAATGTTATTAAATAACGTGGATATTTCTCTGCAGTTGCTTAACTATTCAGAATTGTTACAAAATAAAGCTCATTGTAATTTATCGTTCATTGTGCTGTAGCAAAAAGCTTCAGTTGTCATCTTGGTCCAGGTTGCATTTCAGCTTAACCATAATATTCGCTAAAATTTCTGATAGAAAAGCAAAGCTTCAATCACACGCAATTTAATACATTCCATGCATCGCGATATAAACTTGATCCCAAATCTTCACAGGTTCTGACACATTTCTTTCTTAATAGCCACCTATGATGAAGATCGATATTTTAACGGCTAAGAAAGCTTACATCTGCTGAAATAATGACTCCAGCAAGAACGAAGGATGCTATAACAACTTAAGCTATGCCATGTAATATTTCATTGTGGTTTAGACCGTATATATAACACAAATAATTTCAGTAATAGGACACAGTTTAAATTTTGAAAAAAAAAAAAAACTAAATTATTCATGCCCTCTGCGTTAACGTCAAATGAAACTTGTAATTCTAATCCATGCTAGTTATACTCTAACCAAACATTTAGCAGTACTGATGCTCGAAATACAAAGCTTTTATCTTACAATATCTATGGACAAAGAATTTAAGGAATACTTGAATATATCAAAAGAATATTACGTAAATATAAGCATCTAATGATTGAAATATCGATTTTAACGCAATACATACTTTTATTTCAGTATTCTGTGAGTTAATTTATTCACTGTTGCTTGGAAATGATATTAAATAACACGCACTCCCACAAATAATATCGTAAAGCGTGACGTCATAGGCAACGTCATAGCTTGACGTCACCGCGTGACATGACGTAGGTGTGACACCGCTACATCTTGTCTATTATACTAATAGATTTCTTCGCTGATTCTGAAGTACCATTTTTATTATTATTATTATTTTTTTTTTTTTTTTTTTTTTTTTTTTTTTGTTAATGGACACAAAATTTTCATTATAATTCTCCTTTCGAGTAAGTTACTTCAAGTTTATCCAGTCTATTCTTTATTATTATATTTTGTTGGGATGACGTTTGTGTGTCTTGGTAACAATTTCTCTATACACCTTCCTTTGCATTGGTGAATTTTACTTGAGATTCGTAAGCGGTTAGAGGTGAAACGTTTTGTTCGAGTCGTCCACCCCCTTCCTGTTGCTATCATTTCTAGAGTGCTCCCTGGCGGAGTGGTTGTTCCTGGCGACACTGTCTCCCCCTTCCTACCCCTGCCGTCATAACAGGTCGCGCTGCGCAGTGTAAAGCGCAGGCGGTCGATACTTGCCTCGATCGATGGTCGATAGTCGCAGCGCTGCACAGCCACCAGACGAGGGGTAGCGGAATTGGTCACTTCCGACAGACCTCCGTGCGTATGAACTGCGCGTTATCTACGGCGCAAAAGTTGATTTCATCTCGACTCAGAACTGCATTCAACCTTTACTAAACTGTTTAAAAAATATTTGAAAAGTGAACCAACTCACAACAACCAAAAGTTTCTATTACAGATGTAAAGCAACGCATATTATTCGGCTTCGCACGTGGACCTGAGGTTTCCCATTCGGTGGTACGAATGTTCGACCTCCAGCAAGGGGGCGCCCGTTAATGACGTGAGGTGAATCTCACGAAACTTCACCTAAGCGGCGGGGGGGAGGGGGTCAAGGGAAATCTCACGTGAGGTTTTGAAATTCTTGTAGCATGGTAGAGCTAAAAAAAAAAGTCTACAAATAACGCGAACATCCACTTAAGGGGGAGGGGGGGTATTTGGTCCAAAAACCGCCCTTGGAAGAATGAGACCTAAAAAAAAAAAGGTCTCAAACAGTTGCAAGGTCGACTAGTAGGGAGGGGGGTCTCAGTCAAAATCTCACATCATTTTAAGATCTCACGAAGTCTCACCAGAGGGGTTGGGGGGGGGGGGGGCTCCGGAATTCCGGAAAAACACCTGACGTCATTAATGGAAATAATACTATACTGATTTCCCCCAAATCATTCCTGGCGAATACGGGGAAGGTTCCTCAGAATTCCTTAATGTCTCATGACCTCCAATTCACTCGCAGCACTAATTACCTCGACGTCGACGAGCCGTAAATCCCTACACAAATAAAATTCACTCACTATTACAAACGATTTATTAAAATATAAGTTCACTTCAACCACTGTTAAGTACATCAGTCATCTCCACCTAAAGGATGAATTGCCTACTAAGCACATCAACGTTATTCCTTTAGAACCAAATTCCTTTTTGTTAATTTATCTCAAAAAAATTTTGTAACGTTGTTTTGCATTATTCATTTATTTACTTGTTACGGACTTGGGAGTCCGTTTGTAAAACTTTACAACTTCACAATCATTGGTGTACTGCTTAAATAAGATACAAAACGATTTGATAAAGAAAATGGCTTATAATTTTTACAATATAAAATACAAACTGCTAAATCTAAAAAAAAAAAAAAAAAAAAAAAAAAAAAAAAAAAAAAATCAAAATTAACTGTTACTTATTTATTCATATCTCAAGGTACAAGAACGTAACAAACTGTCTTGGTTTAACGACATTATTCCATGTTTAACACTGTGACAATTAGCAATCTTGCACATTCTTGTTAAGGGATTATTTTCTGAATATAAGTGTTATATTTCATTAGGGAAAATGTTGTTGTTTGACGAGTTATTCTTTGGGGTACGTTGAATCTTAAACTACCTAGCAATTCTGAACAATCAATGTTGCCATTGCACAAATTTAACAAATTTTATATTATTTAATAATTTGATTTTGAATACAGTACATTATTCTGAATTCTGTTGATGGTTGCTAAATTTAGTTTCATTTGGTGAAATTGCTTTATTAAAATCTTTAGTTAGTAAGATCATAAACGTATTAGAAGATAATTAGGGGAAGGGAGCAGTAAGATGCCTCTACGGGCACTCACGTGGCCAGTGAAAATTTCTTTTCAATCAGTTTATATAACGGTTTATTTTACATTTAGTCTCTTCGTTAATTAAAATAAGAGAAAAAATGTGGCTAGTTCCCACACTCACTAGTAAAGGCAATAGTAGTTATCGGAAAGTCTCTGTTATTACCTCACCTTATGTGGAAATTATATCAGGTTAAATGACAAGCAATACTGGCAACAAGGGGGAGGGTCGGCGGATGAAGATAGGTTTATGTATTTTGGGCATTTATATAAAGCTTTTTAAATCTTAGATCTAAGATATCGTTATAAGAATAATTTATAATGTATGTAAGAGTGTCAGGAATCTATAATAAAAGCAGACAATTACGAAAGCTATTAATGAAAATATGTGTAAGCAACTTATAATCCCCTCTAATATTTAACTTGTCTGTAGACAAAGCAATCAATGAAATTTAAAAAAATGCAATACGATTTACTGATCTATTTACGTTTCAGCAGAAGAGAGTGAACATATAAAGAAATTAATCAATGACATGAAGAAAATAAAGTGTGAAGAATTTGAGTAAAATACAAACCAAACCAACTCAAGAGTGATAAAATAAAACAAGTTATAACAGTAATGGAAGACAAAATTATAAAAATAGGTTAAGATATCGGAAAAGAATTAGGGAATTTTGTTATTTAACAACCAGGAATCACTTCCAGAGAATATGGTACCAGAAGAAAGAACCTTCTTCGAAGAAAAAAGAGAAACCTTTTAGTGTCAGAGCTATTACTCACAAATAAATTCCTAAACCTGCTCGTATGAAGCATAGCACTTTCTGGGAGTAACGTTTAAACATTAAGAATGCAGATAGAAGGATAACTGAAGAAAGAAAGATGCTCGAACTTAAGTGGGCAGGTGGAATACGAAATTATTGGGTTTTGGAACAATTACCCAGGCAAGAATTTTGTAGGAGAGTCTTACAGAAAGAAGAAACAGGATATTAGGTCACATTTTAAGACAGGCGGGATTGGCAAACTCGATAGTTGAGGGGATTATTGAAAGCAGAAATTTTTGAGGAAGTCGAAGAATAGAACATATGAAAGAGATAATTAACGACGTATGCAGTAATCGGTATTCTGAGATGAAGATGTTAGGTAAAAGAAGAAGAGTTTAAGGATCACACTAAAGCAGTAATTACAAGAAAATATTGACGTCCAGCCCACATTTCAATGTATTACCACACAAACACAACAAAACTTCGCAAAGTAAAATTTCAAGTTAAGGGCACACGAAAATATCACCATACGAGTCAGAAAATTCGCTGAAATTTATGATTAGTTTGTCACCCTGCCTTTTCATAAATTCGTTTGCAGTGATATTACTACATTATGAATATGGATTTGAGTGCCGTTATGCATCAAGAAATAATTTTATCTACTAACTCTGGAGATACATCACATTAACGCCACGTTCTGAATTCTAAAGGCAAGGATCGCAAAGTTCTTGGTATCTATACTTATGATAAAATTGTAACCAGCTAAAAGAGTTACTGACGAAATGATCTGGGGTACTATTAATAAGCTATAGAGAACGCTGCTTTTAAATTTCTATGTCTGCGTTTGGATGAGCGGGATTCATACGAAAACTACTGCTCGGATTTCTACGGGATTTCGATTAATTTACAGTTTATGAAATAAGCTACGTTTCATGTTGATACGTTGTAGGAAAACTGACCAAAGTAATATCATTTTAGGTTGAATTCGATTCACAGAATAACACTGGTTGGTGAGATTTCGACTAATGCACAGAAAAGGGTATATTTCGTTTTGATTCTTTGACGTCAAAAAAAAAAAATATATAAAAAAATGAGAATTTTAGGTTAATTTTTCGTTGGCCGCGATTCACACCAAATTTGGATAGCGATACCACTAATGTGCAGTCCGTGCCGACGACTGTAAATCAGGGTATGTTTCACTGTGGTGCGATTTCGGAAGGGTGAGAAATTAACATATTAATATAAATTTTTCGTTGAAGGGTATTCACGTCAGAGCTACTGGTCTTATTTTCATGGGACTTCGGCTAACGTGCAGCACGTTGTAACAGCCCTCAAACCAAAAATTAAATAGAATTGTATTTTATGAAGTATTTGTAGTGAGTTAAAGTTTGTTTGATCTTGTATGTTTGTTTTGCAATTTCCTGTAAATCAGTGTATATAGACCTTATTTTATGAAAAGAAATTATTTAAAGGCCATTTAATATGTTTAAGAACAGAATTGTGCAAGATAATTGCTTAAATCTTCGTAATACCAAGTATTAATGCAAGTTACGATGTCTAAAGGACAATTTGTTACAGTTTAAAATGATTCTATATTCAAAATAGTATTTAACTAGTAGCAAAACAAATATTTCTATAGCAGATTCAAAACAAAAAAGAAATGGTACAATGTTGTGTGGTCCACTCAAGGCACCGATGTTGTCTGCTCGGTGGTCGGTGACAGAATGAGAAGAGTTTGGACCGCGGTTTCGCCATACACGAGCCGACTGGAGTGATGGCTTGGTGTCGCTCCACGTGGTTTTCCCCACACACCGTCAGTTGGCTTGATGGACGAAACTGATGGATATTGGACTGACCGGATATCCAAATAATCCTGTCACTCCGCGTAGTGTTGCAAACTGAAAAAAAATGTTTTTTTTTTTCGGATATGTGAAAAAATATGAAAAAACTAGCACCCTAGTTTTTTTCTAATTTTTTTTTTTAGAAAGGAATATAATTGATAAATTATAGTTTTATTTATGGAATTTACATTTTACATGTGTGTTTTAAATCTTACTAAATCATATAATGTCTTACATAATGATTCATAAATGTATCTATATAGGCAACATAATTTTTTATTCATCCTCTACGTCGGTACCACATTCACTAGTATCAGTACTACCAACACTAGTTCGGTCGGAGTTGGAATTTTCTGTTTCTTC
Source organism: Vandiemenella viatica (assembly GCA_031002005.1). Classification (NCBI taxonomy): domain Eukaryota; kingdom Metazoa; phylum Arthropoda; class Insecta; order Orthoptera; family Morabidae; genus Vandiemenella; species Vandiemenella viatica. The sequence continues at coordinate 28,170,688 of JARYHS010009186.1, forward strand.
TTCTGTCTCCGCTAGAACCATAACTTCAGAAATAGTTACGTTTTCTTTTACTGGTTGTATTGTATGCAAAAGCTAATGAGATTGCAATTTTAAATTGTGAGCAAAGTACACACTGCGCATAAAGACTGCGCCGATAGTTCTGTAATACAGTCTTTTAAGTTTGAATTTAAATCTATTATCATACAAAATAGGAGCTTTATTTGTTTTCAGTCGATGGTTTACGCCAACGGTTGCAAGGAAATGATTCATATTTACTGACAATGACTCAGTATCACTATACGCTGCGAGTTTAACAAGTATACGAATATAAGGATAGCACAATAAGTAATAAAAAGAAGCAAAAAAAAAAAAAACGTAGATAAATTTAAAATTCCTAATTTTTTGAAAAGATTCTTAGGTCTACAGATAAATTTGTAGGGCCTGGCAGCACTAGTTGAAATAGCTAGTATCAATCCAAACAATGGGGATTCCTTCTCACTCAACCTAGCCTTTTCGGAAAGTCCCCATTCGTAAAAGAAACTTCAGTCAATGTTGCCAATATTTTTGAATTTTTTTTTTTTCTATTGAACCAGAAAAATATAGTAAACTTAAAAATGAAGATAATTACTTAGTATAAACTCTGAAACAGTCATATTAAACGATAAAGGCCTTAAAAATTTGAAATTTAGTAGTTATGAAAAAAAAAAACGTCCCAGGAAAAAAAAACGTTTTTTTCATAGCTTTTTTATGTTTTTTTTTTTTTCAAGTCAGAAAAAAAAACCGTTTTTTTACAACACTAACTCCGCGTCATCCACATCAGTTTCCCCACACACGACGCGATAATGGAGTGACATCGCTCCATTTGGACGAATGGAGCGATCGTGTATGGCCACCTTAAGAAAAACAGTCCAGTAACGCGTGTGGTTGAAAGACTCCCTCCAGCGCGGGCGGCGTCTTCTTCCATCATATTAACAAGACAATCCGACCATACAGACTCCCTACACCGTCTCCCGCACGTGATAACTTCTGGAGCCCTTATTGGCTGGACGAATCCTCTACCATCAGACTAGTTAGGGGAAATTAGCGTATGTTCCCTCTTTCTCGCATCTCTGTTGCACACCACCATTACGTGCGACAATCTTAGCCCACCGGACTCTATCTTTGGCACACGACGCTGATTGGTTCCGGACTTTATTTCTTAACTCATTTTCTTCTCACGCCTCGCCCAGTCGACTCTCGAGTGGACAGTAAACAGCGTCACTGTAGCTGGTGGGCCTTCCTCCTACACTGACCCATCTGCCAGTCATTTTAGGCTGGCACTCGTTTTTCATCAAACACACAGCAAGACTTGTTTAATAAAATGTCTGTACCGGTACTGCAGTAAGTGTTTTATAAAATTAATGTTGTGGTACCGTAGCACTACAATATTTCTTTCAATGACCTGAACTTTTTTTTGTACAGTTTTTATGGCAGCGTCTGAGATGTAAAAAAACTAATAACAACTTACATTTTACAGGTTTGCTAATTCAGTTTGTAATATTCTACCCTCCTTCCTTCACCATTAATTCTTTTAACCTGATTTCTGTCTACTTCTCCTTAATTATTTTTGTTAATTAATCGTTTATCGGACACATTTCCAAAGGTTGTCTACGTTTATATAGGAGATAGACCGTATCAATAAAATTAGTAACAGGTTACACAACAAAGCAGATCATTAAAAATAACTTACATTTTATTATAATAATCATCTTGCACGATAGTACAATTAAAAATCACTCAAGATTCTACTGTTCGAATACCACACAACTCAAGTTACGAAGTCTTATACAGGGTGGGGCATTTAATATGTTTTCTGGAAATATTTCGGAAAGAAAGCATTTTAACAAACAATAACCTCTATATAAAGTAATCGTACAGTAGGGGGCTACAATTATGTGATATTGGTTTTTTCACAGGTGGTGCTGTTGTCGTTACAACAAGGTCAACTTAATTCTTTTAAATGGGAACCCCTATTTTTTTTTATTTTTTTTTGAAGATTCCGATTCCTCATGAAATAATAAAAATAGTTTGCTTAACTCACTTTTCTGTTAGCCTCACAGATGGCGCTGTAATCGCGAAAAATGAATATTCGCGTTTTTTGTGTATAATTTTAATTATTGTTTAAATAATTACATGTAATTTTCATTCTGTAAACATGGAAGGTAATTTTAAAGGATAATGACGAAATTGATTTTTAAATGCTTTTTCTTACTTATTTGCAGCCATGTCTACAGCAGGTGCTCAAAAAGGTGACCATTTACTTCCAGACATTTTCTGACACACTTCGAGCTGTTCAGGCATCATTTCTGCAAAGGGTCAGAAAATGTCTGGAAGTAAATGGTCACCTTTTTGAGCACCTGCTGTAGACATGGCTGCAAATAAGTAAGAAAAAGCATTTAAAAAATCAATTTCGTCATTATCCTTTAAAATTACCTTCCATGTTTACAGAATGAAAATTACATGTAATTATTTAAACAATAATTAAAATTATACACAAAAAACGCGAATATTCATTTTTCGCGATTTCAGCGCCATCTGTGAGGCTAACAGAAAAGTGAGTTAAGCAAACTATTTTTATTTTTTCATGAGGAATCGGAATCTTCAAAAAGAAATAGGGGTTCCCATTTAAAAGAATTAAGTTGACCTTGTTGTAACGACAACAGCGCCACCTGTAAAAAAACCAATATCACATAATTGTAGCCCCCTACTGTACGATTATTTTTTATATAGGTTATTGTTTGTTAAAATGCTTTCTTTCCGAAATATTTCCAGAAAACATATTAAATGCCCCACCCTGTATATTCGCAATGGGTTCTCTTAAATAAATATCGTTTACTTAATTTCAGTTTATACTCGTATAAGCGAGAATGAGGCAGAGATGAAATTGTTCAACTGAGTAGTCACATTACGCAATTATGTCTGCTAGTGCCGCAGTCACTTCCACAGCAGCCAACAGGGCCCTTAACAAGTTCAAAACTAACGGCATCTTACCTACAGATGCCTCTCGTGATACCAAATAGTATCTATGCCTTATGGGAGTTTCCATAGACAGGTCAGAGATAAACTTTAAGTCCACCGGCTACACAGTCGCCTTGGTGCCAACTATCTGAACCACCTGTCCCACCAAACCAACAATATGTCTGCCTACTCATATCTCTTCATCTACTCAATATTAAATATTCCCACGTTAAAAAAAAATCAGTAAATTTACATCTTATTACACTATAATTAGCAATATAAATTTAAAATCACGAATATCCAATTTAAAACCACCAATTTACAATTGACATATGCTGTTGCATGTTCTAATTTGAAAATGGTTCCACTCCATTTCGATTCCAATCCACAGATGCACGGGACGGGGAATAGTGAAAGCATTTGTGTGGTATCGTTTCAGTCTTCACGGTCTAAGTAACTCGTCCTGTCCACGTTACTGGCCGTGGTATACTCTACTGTGGTTATTACCCGAATCACGTAAACCGTATTCAATTTAGACATCGCATTGCGTTATTCCGGTCCATTAGATAGTTTGGATCTTCAATCTTGTATACATCTTCTTTTTTTTCCTTTCCAGTACCAACAACAACACATTTACTTCTATTTTCCTGAAAGATAATTTCCCTTTTGTAAAGTCGTAATGAGAAAACTAAAAGCACTTACCTTGTTACTTCGAATACGGACATAGCTTCATTTGAAGTTTGGTCATGACAATAACTGTTCGTATTGCCAGCAGTAAAACTTTCTTATGGCAGTCCTTGCCGATTGAAAATTCGATCGTAGGCTTCATTTCTAGTCCGGAATGAACGTCTTTTGGATTTTTTTTATCAGCTTAACGTATCTCTAACAGCGAGGTCTTTATAGACGGGAAAGGATGGGGGGCAAGGAATGGGAAGGAATTCGGCCATGGCCTTTTGAAGGAAGCAGGAAGATATAAAAAGGTAGAAGAAGCATAATTTTGAATTGCTTACGACGTGGTTAACGATAGGTAGTTAGAAAGTTGCTTCAGAAGGGAAGGTTGTAAGTACTTACGTAATATTCTTTTAAGTTCCTGTGGTCCACAGAAAGTTCGTTTCACGAAATATGTCTCTGCTGTTTTTGTATTTGCTCATTCTATTTTGAAAATAAAATTATTTTTTATTTCATCGAATGCTTTGTTTCTACTAACATAAAAAAAGGTTCGCCAACAATAGAAGTAGAGAATTCCAGAAAAACAGCTATTTGAGTCTGTAAGACATTCCAAATGCCTTACGAGATATCCGCTGCATCATTTAGACACCAGTCATTGGAAAAACCAACGCGGTGATTCCACTCCCTTTGAGATAAACTTCTATACAAATTAACGATATTTGCTTCTTTAATACCGATGATGCTGCGGGTTCTTCTGCAGTTAATAGGGAATTTCTCGGGATTTTCTCGTTTTTGTATAACACACTAAATGATCTAACCTCTCCTCTGTGTATTACAAAACCTCTAATACATGCAGGCAGCTTATTTTCTACTATCTTATCTTTGCTGTCATTAACACTGAAATATGTGGGTGCCTCTGCATAGGAGATCAGAACACGTCAGCTCACTGATAGATTATGCCAGCCGAACCTCCGTACGAAGTCTGTTGCACTTTCTCGGTGGTATTAACCAATCAACTCAGGCCATCACTTACTCGATCAGGACGTGCTGACAACATTTATATTCACAAGTCTTGAAATTTCTATCTACGAATGAAGATTTTAATTTGATTTTACCTATCAAGGCTACTAGCCAATCTCATTTCATGGTGCTTTGTACTGTGTATTTTTAGGTGAGTACCTGTTTTCATCGCAGCGCTTGCCTTGTTGCGCATGTGCGTCGACTTGCTGTTACTTAGGCGAGCCTTGGGTGTGGTTTGCGCTTGGCGTTTGAAATGTGCAAAAGGAGAATGCGAGATTCTCGTAACCGAATTTCATTCGTCACCAGATTTCTCAAGTCCGTGTTGAAGTTGCTATGAATGACGGGAGTGTGAGGGGGATGGTTCAGGATCTTACGTCGAATAGCTCGTCAGTGCCAGATGCACTGAGTGCTATTGAAGCGAATATTCCTACGACCCAGTGGCTTAATGTCTTCTCTTTCCTTCGCACATACGTCAGGACGTGTTCTCTACTGAATAGCGAAAGATAGTTCACCGTTTTGGAAAGTGTGTAAATTGTGGTTTCTCTCCCAGGAACATAAAACCAAACGGGCTGCCTGAATATAAAAGACACAGGTGTTCTTGACTGTTTTGCAAGATTATCTGACGGGGTTCCAAGGTCGCCAATGCTTAGAAGAAGACAATGGTGAAAAAACAGTCGCTTTGGAGTGTTCACAAATTGACGAAATTTACAAAGAAAGCATAGAAAAACTGGAGCATCGTCTTAATAAATCCTAATAAGCGTGGATATTATGTATAAAAGTAGCTTAAATGTGACGTCGATGTAATTAGAGATGGCAGAGGATGGGAAAAGGAACGGGAAGGAATTTGGCCATTTCCTTTTGAAAAAACAACCCAGATTCACCTGCAGTGATTTCGGAAAATTATGGAAAACTGAAAGATGGATAGTCCGACGGGAATTTGAATTCGCTTCCTGCCAGATGACAAACTACGGCATTTACGCATACATACAATACAAATAAACTGATTTGTAAACATCCTCCAGTTTTACTTCGTTTCCAAACTTACCTCTCGCAGTTCGAGCGATCGATTTCCAGCCTTTATGTGGCAAATGTAAAAGAATTTACACCCAAGGGCATCGCAGGTGACATTATTTCCTATCGACAACGTTCGACAAAAATTTTTGCGGGACTTATTTGGAAATTTCTCTTTCGCTTGCAGCTGATAAAATTCGTAATTGATAGGTCTTCCTGAGCCAAGAAACACCTTACTTGCGCAGGGATTACCTTACTTTAACTGTTTCTTTTAATCAAGATCTCCATTTTAAAAAAATGCGAAAGTGCTAAACATTTTATTCAGGACTAATCAGTGCTTCACTTGTTTCAGGGTAGCGGCTGATCCTCTGTCGCCGTAACACTGGTCCCGCCCAACTTCCTTCCTCAACTGGCAGAGCGGACAATTGAAGGGGCTTTGCTTCCACTTTCTTACCCTTCAAGTTCTCATTTTCACTTTCGAGGTATTGCAGTTTATCGATATTTACTTCAATCGATACTGAAATGGTCTTAGTTTGTCCTCTGCATTGTATTGCTTAGCAAACAATATTATTCCTGCTCAAGTCGTACGACACAGGAGCGGAGTTCACTTTGTAAGGCCAGTCGGCGTGCATTGCTATACCTGACGAATCGCGTACCGTCCTGCGGGGGGCGGGAGAAATGTTGGTTATTGTACCAGTCCCTGTCAAACTTTCCCTGTTGAACGCCGTTCACCCCGTTGTTCTCCATCGAGTAGTCTTTTAGAACTAGTCGCTTCAAAATTCACGTCAACGTATCGTACAGCACTGCCGGGACGTGTCACTGGTGTACTACCTTTCTGAATATGATGCCCTGTTTAGCAAAGGACCAACAGGGTACGCAAAATCGTAGCAAAACAGTGGGAATAATATCCTGTAGGGTACATTCCATAACAAGTCACGTGTATTCGGGTTCTATCACGACAAATTACACAGAGATTCAGAAGTGATCAATGACGTCACGGAGGACTTCATGGACTGTTGCTGATACATATTACCTGATAGCCGTAGATGATATACATTGGTTACTGCTGGTAGGGTTATGAGAAAAAAATATTTAGTAAGATGAAATTCTTCGGGAGAAGCTGAATACATATTCGTAGAATTACGACGGTCATATTAGAGGCGGACTTATTTAATCTTATTTGTGAAGCGGGAAATTGTGTTAATAATACTAGGGAGCACATATTTCGAAGCAACTTTAGTATGGAAGACAATCTTTACACTAATGGCAGAGCGGAACACACACCAGAAAAACATGTTTGATGTATTTGGAATAAGGCCTCGTGACAACCACGTGTCTGGTGACAGGAAATAAGAGGGTGTCGACACAGCAGTGGCCAAAAAGGTGAATGTAGGCGTAATTACGAAAAAGCACGTCTTCCAGAGTTAACAAGATGTCACTGAAAACTCTAGTGTGTGAAAGGAGAGGCAAACACAGTGGAGAGGAAATAGAATACTTCCAAGTTGTTAAGAATGGAAAGTTAAATCTTATGTAAACGATATAGAAACCTCTAGACTGGGAACTCGCTGTATCTGGATGAAAAGAAAATCTGAAGAAGTGGGCTTAGATCTCTACGAATGCGGAGACGTGCATGATCCACAACTACTTCTGATCTGAGGCTGAATGGTGACGCTCCGGCGTCGTTTTCGGGAGGACGCGGGTTCGAATACCTATCACGCCACCCAGATTTGAGTTTTCCATGGTTTCTCCAAATGCCGGTATGGTTCCTTTAAAAAGGTCATGGACGAATTCTTTTCCGTTCCTTACCGCAATTCCATTTCCATCACTAATATATAAATGGTTACGAATCATGGCTATGCATGTAGGACTGTTCAGTTTGTCAATCAGTATTATTGTATGTTGTAATACATATTTATTTTTTGGATCTTTGGTTTTCTCCTTAAATTGTATTAAAAGTGGTACGTTGGGCACGGATAAATAAATAAAACCTTGAAACAAGAAGTAAAGAAAATCACGGTACCCTCATACCACAACGTCAAGACTGAAGAAATTTGTAGTGGAGTAAGAAAGGAGAAAAGCAGTGAGAAACACGCAAAACAACAACACAAAGAATTATTAGCAGAAAAGAGGAAGTTAAAGATACGTAACGTGATGTTTCTATCGTCATGGAAGGAAATTTTAGAGGGAGTACATTCAGGCAGAATGGGGAAGAAATATTGTATTGATGGAGCGCTAGGAATGCAGGAATATCAAACCAGAAGTGAGCAAAGATGATCAGATCACGAGTTTAGAAACCGATACTGACGATATTGCGAGGGAACTAGGCTCGTCAAAAAAGCATGAGGTACTTCAAAGACATATGGACACAACATCGAAGCGTAGTTAAAAATATAATATGGATTGAATCTGGAGACGTGCTACATACCAGAAGAGCGAAAATGTACTGTACTGACTCTTAGAGAAGGGGAGATAAATAGGACAGACACCTATAAATCGAATAGTTTGATCTCAGTGGATGGCAGACGATGGATTCCTTCTGATCCAACATGTCAGTATTGTCTATGAGGAAATAAAGTGGATTGTAGATTAGCAACCCCGGGTTAGGAGAGGTTGTTTATATAAATCTAGGTATATGGAAGCTTTCTCGGATAAAATGAGTAAGAGCGGCCAATTGGATATTGTAGCATTGGTTCTCCCAAGAAATTTGACAGAGTGAGACATGGAACGATGGTGGACCACGAACAGCAACGGAGAGATTTACTCAAAGTATGTAGCTGTGTGCAACAACTTGTAATATAGATAAACGGCAAAATGAGTAAGCTAATTAGGTACAATTAAAGTTATGTATGTTCGTAAGATGATGGAGGAATTCATTGCCCAAGGCATAAGATGAAAAAATCTTGGCACATTGTTAGGTAATCACCTCAGCTGGCAGCTACACATTGGGCACAGGGCAGGCAGAGGTTTAAAAGTTCTGCAGCCTCTCCAAAATTTTATGAGGGGATGTGTGAGAGAAGTGAGCGAACTGGATTCAGAACGTAGCTCAAGTCTTTGCTTGGTTGTGATTGGATAGTGTAGTAACCACACAATCGGTACCAAATACAGGGAATGTCAGGCGTGCAGAGGAGTGTGCCGCAAGGGTCAGTACTAGGGCCGGTACTGCACAACCTATATATTGCTGAAATCTCTGCTCCAGCAACGGTTCACACAGCCCTACTCGCGGATGACACGGCCTTTTTCACCTGGCATCAATGTAAAACTGCTGGCATTCGGCGCCTACAAGAGGTTCTTCGACAAACTGAAGCCTGAGCCAGGCGGTGGAGAATCACCATAATCTCGACACAGACCCAAGCAATTATGCTGACGAGGCATTCGGGGAAACGTGATCGTCAGCGCAACCAGACTCCAAAACTAAATCTACATGGTGACCTTGGTGTGACGCTTGACTCCAGACTCACATGGAAGCGCCATATTGAGGAGAGTCGAGGCTGAAGGAGCTGTACCCCATTCTCAACACGGATAGCTCACTGGCAGCCAACATCGGACTCAACGGATATTGTAGCCTGATGAGACCAGTGAATGAGTATGTGTGTCCCGTGTGGGGCTACACCTCCAGGACCGCGATGAGAAGGCACCAGACCTTGCAGAATCGTGCGCTTCGACGAACACCACACATGTCTCCCCGATTTCCAACAGCCGGCCTGCATGAGGCAGCAGGAGTTCCCATGCTCAAGGAAAGTGTGTAGATTACAAGATCCTTTTACCGAGCTACGAGAAAATCAAATAACCCCTTAACTGCCGACTTAGGGCAATACTACGATACGTATGACAAGCACAAACCGAGCGTGGTGGGTGAACGGTTAACGTTCTGGCCTCGCATTCGGGAGGACGCGGGTTCGAATCCCCGTCCGGGCATCCAGATTTGGGTTTTCCATGGTTTCCCCAAATCACTCCAGGCGATTGCCGGGATGCTTCATTCAAATAAGCCATGGCCGAATTCCTTCCCGTTCCTTGTCCCCGGTCACATCCCGCCTCTAATGACCTTAGCCATCGACGAGGCGTAAAGCCACAATTAAAAAAAATACAAGCACAAGAAGCCGCTGTGAATATTGACAAGTAACTAAAAATACCAGAAACACCATGCGCAAAGCAACTGATCTTTTAGTGTTTGAAGGAAGTGTCAACAGACAAACCCTTCACAATAAACTGCTTGTGAAGATTCAGCAGCAAATGCTCCGGTCGTCGTCTTTCACGGGAGTTTGCGTAGAACTGTTAGGATCGCGGATACTGACTAAAGCGATGTGCAGAAACTCGGAAAGCTACTTCGAGGAGTGGTAACGAGCACCCGATAAATGTTGTACAAAGTAAATAGTATGTGGGAGCGAAGAGATAAACTATCTCTTAATTTCGGGCATAAAGGAGATATAAGCTTTATTTTGTTGATTTGGAAGTTAGGGAATGGTTTAAATTTACCTCGACGGTGAATGGTTTTAAGAATCTTCACAGAATACATAAGTAGATGCTAAGGGATATTGACACCGCCGTTTAATAATCATCACAGTAACAAACCATACATATCTGATTACTGTTTCTGGCTTTAAGTTTGCAATAAAGCTTGTGAACAAACTAAAAGGTTTTACTACCAGACTTGATAAGGTTTGTAGCGCGTTAAAAGGCGGAATCACCTGGGGAACAATGAACCGTATTAACAGTTACGACGCTTCTTTGGAGCAATTAAACGAGACCTCGGAGCAAGCAGTACAGAGACTGAAAATGTCTCGCGGGTGAGCGTTGACGCTTGGGCTTGGCATCAGAGAGACGCGTGTTCGATTCCCCGTCAGGGCATGCATATTTCGTTTCTCCATGGTTTCCCGAAATCAGTCCAGGCAAATGCTCGGACAACTCCTTCAAATACCTTAATTCCTTCCCTTTCCTGGCATCGAATCCTCTCCCGGATCTAATGACTTCGATTTCGACGTCGATGAGCAAAGAGGCTGGGAAAAAAAGTAAACAAAAATCCTTATGTAATGTTTCAAATCTGCATTTCCCTGTGTTTTATAGAGCGTAATCAACATCTTACTCTGACACATTATAATTGTATTTCACTTGTATGCATATGTCGTATTTTATAAATAGATCTAAGTTTTACTTTTGTTTTTGTATGCATTAATGATTTTGCTTGTCTTACAAATAATATTTTCCTTTGTCGTCTTCTATTTATAATTCGTGTTTAACGTGTACTAGGACCAATTTATAACGTATTATTTCTTATGAAATATGTGGACGTTTACCATCTATTCCTTTTCTCACTGCTGGACGGAGTTGGGTATGGGCAGTGCACTTGTATGCACCCCCAGCCGCTCCCCCACCCCACCGCCATCTACGTGCCATTTGCCTAATGAACTGATTTCCCCCTCCCCTCCCATTGCTGAAGCTATTAACTACCAGGAAGCTTATCTGCGCTGGCCCAGGCCTGCCTGAAAAATCTGACACAGGTGAGAAGGTTATACACACGTGAGAAGCATAACGTATACGCCTATACATATTTACTTTAAACACTTCCGAAGATTCAGAAAGTCCCACGATAATCTTTTTCTGTGCTTGGTATCATATAGAAATCAAATAAGCGACGTGTTTACTTGTTTAATTAGTTGATCTGTTGATTGCATGTTAGATCGGTCTCTTAATTATTTATACTTCAGTCAAAGTATTCCTCGTGATGTTAGGAAACATTATGACGTGAAAATAATTGAGACTTGTTTAGGTAACAGTTCACTGAAATCTTGTGTTACATCTAACTTAAGTCTCCAAAGGTGAAAGTGCAGGTTTATCTAGCAGTCTGTTACGATTCTGTGTGTGGCATAGTCTGTCATAATTGGGTAAGGAGGTCATAAAGAACTAATAGTAATTATTAGTTTCATTTCGTTTATTTATATTCGTTGGACTTAGATGTTTTTGCTATATTCCCTGTCCATAGATCTGTTTGTTATTATAACAAATGTTTTTCTAGTTGTTCAATATTTTGTCCATTAAATTACAGTTTAAAAACCATCCATAAAAAAGCAGATATTTTGATAAAATCTACGTATTAATTACAAAAAGAATAGTGCATTAGAACAAAGTATATCTGAAATGTGTACAACATTATTTCAAAACAAAGGTTATTTAATAACAATTCCAATTAGTTAAACAAATGCGAAGAAATAAATTACTATCGCACTGCGTTCGGTCCCGGCTTGGAGCTACCAAATAAAATAAAAGTTTGTATTACGTTGTTGCCCCTCTATGACTGATTAAATGGTCTAAATATGACTTAGGAAGCCAGAAAGTTGGATTTTGCGTTATACTGGTTCCCTCGCCCACAAATGAACACTTTTCATTGTTTGTGAAATTAGTGCTAGTTTTAGGTCATGGTCATCTCTTTGCTCCATATTCTTCTACCAATGTGCAAGTCTCTTCACTAAAACGAAGCACTCTCTCAATCCACGTTTTGTCTACGATTGAATTCCAAAGCAGGAATTTCATAGTATTACTTATCGGCTGTGCCCTACAGTAATTTCCACAGACAAATCTAATTCTGTACAATCACTTCTGTTCCTGCTCTGATTCTTATAATGTGGTTCCCATACCATACCGCATTACTTCCCTAGTACATGCCCTCAGTACGATCTCTATTAGGGCCTTGAAAACTTTCCATTCCACCTGGTCAGCTTATATCAAAATAATGGGATCAAACGATATATTTAAACTTCGTGCTTACTACGGTGAGTTACGAAAAATGTTTTAAAGAAAAAAAAAACCACATGTGTCATTATGTTACGATTGAAACGAGTGTGGACACTGGATGCTAAGGTCGCCTTTTATTGCTATGAATGCAGCTCATGAAATCCGTGTTCTTTTAAACGGGAGCAAAGCGTTGATCTCGTCTGTGAGATCCGGCAATAAGCGCAGGCGAGAATTGTGCGAAATGAGTGGCCAACCAGAAGCCGTCGTACAAAAGGCAAGTCTGCGCTTTGTATCGCTGCAGGAGGGGAGCTGTCAAAGGCGCCGCCTGATGAACTACTAGGCTTTGGAATTCCGCACAGCGGCGGCAGGCCCAACCGTTAACAGCTTGTGCGCCATTTCTGCTTCTCAAATTATTCACTGCTGGATTTTCGAATTATGGATTTAAGAGCGCTTAGATCTACTTTTCACAGCAATACTCTTTTTTTGTTTAAATTAAAACATAATGTTGATAACATTGAAGTATGTTACATTTTTGACCTAGCTAAGCTAGCTAGTGTCACCATCTCGAGAACAACTAAACTGAGGACAGAAGCCGTGGATTACGAGTCCAGAGCCTCCGTATCTTCGATGCATACAATGTTACGATGGAACTGCAGAATTCCAACGTAAAATTCTGATAAACTTTTCACCCAAGTAATCTACCACCTTGCAAAAGTGAATCACTCCAGCAGATTATATAGCGAGTGACTCCCATACGAAACAGCCTAGCACTTTCAGCCCTCGGAGTAAAAGGTGGATATTGAAAGCAAATTAGTATATTCGATGGTAATCAATTGCCATGTTTTGTCGGGAAGTCGCTCCAAAATGAATTACATAATATACGTTTATTTCAAATTATTTTCATCTATTTGGAACTATACCCATCCTAATTAAGTTATTTGGTGTTATAGAGGAATTAGATGATAATGAAGATGATGGTGAGAATGATGATGATTTTGATATTCAATTCGAACATGACGCCGAAGTAGAAAGCGGAGACAGTGATGACAACGGAGATTAATAGTCAATAATATAATAATTATTAATAATAAATAATAATTTTTATTTGATTTACTAAAATGCAATAGAACATTGAATTGTTTCAACTTTTATTGTGCCATTTTTTGTTTAGTAATTAATTTTACAATTAGGCATTAAAATATTTTTTGGTTAGTTACAAAAACTTTCCATTAACACCAATAAACAACCTAAACTCCATGAAGCTGTCTCATAAAGCCCTCTATTGATCTCTCTCGCACTCGTGCGCATGAGTAATGCCTTCCCGCTCATACACACAGCGGAACTTTCATCGTGCCTGAGGGAATCTGTGGCCCATCGGATTGGTCTGGCTGTTTACAAAATATCTTCAAACAGTATTCCAACAAACATATATAATATTTACATTTGCTACTACCATAACGTACTATATAAACTTTTTTTTACTAACTTAAAAGCGTCTGGTGAAAGTTAAAATGCACACATCATGTATGTAGTAATGAATGTTGGATTTTTACGATATTCTGTAAAACATATATAAAACGAGCTATCATACTATAACGTAGATAAGTAAGGTTTTTATCTTCCTTTTGTTATACTGCTACCTGTAAAAAGGTCCCGCTTTCATGCTATCAAATACGCTTACGTTTTTAACTACATAATACGCTACTAGTTAACAAAATTTCTCCTTTGCTAAAATGACATAGATGTGGGAAATCTGGGATCTTGGACTACCGTATAATCGCCATTAAATCAAAACTAGATGACTCGTGTGAAAATTTCGTGTATAAAATACGGGAATAATCAGGTCGCTGGTTTGTGGTACGCTGAAAGAGGATAAACCTCGTTTGTAACACCTTTTTTTATTTGTTTGGTGTAATAGGTCTGTAACAAAATACAATATATTACGAAACAATTAGGAAAAATTCTGGACGTGTAAAACATATGCATGACAAACTGTCACTGACCTAAACGGAGTACAACTGACCTGAACAAAATACAGCATACCTGTATCTCTCTGACATGTGTTGCTGCGATCATACCTCGTGAGAAAATTTCGCGAATAAAATGTTTACATAGTAAATGTGTAGCAAAACAGTAATGTTTCTGAACAGAAACAAACCGAGTAGCTACTTAGTGTATAGAAACCACAGTTTATTGATATCTCAGTGATATGTGTTGCTGCTATATATTGGTAATCCTTGTCGACGGCAGTGAAGCAGTTTATTAATATCTCTGTAATGCGTTCTGCTGCTATTTAATATCTTGGCTCTAAAGTGCCTGATACGCCTGACCTTCATAGTTGTTACTTTTGCCATTTAAAGGTCAAATTCCAGAAAATTTCTTTCATAATTAATGATGTTACTTAAGTGGGGACCTTAGTCTTTAAAATTATGTCTCATTTATCGATTAAGTTTAGGTATCAAGGGATATAAGTAGCTCCTGACAAAACAAAAACACGTTTTAGAAATAATAATGCTTTTATCGTTTAAGGGGATCGTATTAGGAAAAATTTCTTTCTTAAAATATGATGTGACCAAAGCGGACACCTTAATACAGCGATTATATTAGGTGTGAAGGGAGATTATGGCTTGTAACAACAACAGAAAATAATCTTTTATAAATAATATACACGATTCATATTCAGAGTGTGCCACGTGTCAGTTTGAGCCTCAGTAATGGTTAATTTAGTAACTTATGAATACTAAATTTTGGAAGATGATGTAACTAAATAAGATGCTGACGAGGTAATTAGTGATGCTCTTATGTCGACTGGAGTGACTGCTTCCTCTTCAGCTGTCGTTACAACAGGAGAAACCCCTTGTAAATTTCGACGTCCTGGGCCAGAGTTGTTCCACTAACCGCATCTCAGGGGTTTTCCACAAGAATGAATAGAATCGGTTCAGTTGACGGTCGTATGAACGAACGACCTGGAGTGCCGCAGCAAAAGATGCGTGTCCCTGGACCATGAGAGACACTAATCCTGAATGCAACACAGAGGTAGGAAAGTCATTTACTCTCCTCCGTACGTCTAGTGTTGTACGTAGATGACAGTTGCCACGTGTAGTGTATTGTGTATGTTGTGTGTATTAAGACGACAGGATGTAGAAAGTTAAACAAGCTTACTAAACACAATAGTTTAACGTACCCGTGCGATGGACGAATCTCCTTTGAGACAAGGCGGGCAGAGTGTTGTGGGATATAACCAAGGGCTTCGGTACACAGTTCAGAATCGTGATTCAGAATCGTACAAGAAATGGCCTCACCTTACGGAGTGACTCAACCTAGATTATGAGACGAACTGGTTATGTCTTCACAAATATACGTGAAGAAGACCCAAGTCAAAGTGAGTCAGTTGCGATTAATAGACACAAACAACTTAAAAACAGGCCTGGTTTTGTGTCTCATCGAGATCATTAGAGATGGGAAAGGACTGGGGTAAGGATCAGCAAGGAATAAGGACATGGTCTTTTTAAAGAATCATCCCGGTATTTAGTTGGAGTAATTTGGGAAAACCATGGACAACCTAAATCTGGAATGCCGGAGGGGGATTTAAACCGGCGTCCTCTCGAATCCGAGGCCAGAAAAAATCCCTTACAACGTTAAGCACATCAGTAGCGAAGAGAGGGAGAAGTATTTTTTTTAGAACTTGTCGGTATTTGGGCCGTCTTTTTGTATCTTTCTAGGATTTCTTCAATCCTTGTTATCTTCCCGTATTATCGTTTTAGGTCTGCCTGCTAGCTGTTTAACCAGAATCTGAAGTTTTTTTATTGTGCCCCTGTACTCACTCGTCCCTGTTCTGATTCCCACGTAGTGTGTTGAATTCGTTCGTCCACATGTTTTGGTGTTTCATTATTTGGTATTATTCATTAATTCAGGGCATCTTCTGTTACTAGTGCAGAAGCTTACGTCCATGTTTGAATATCTTCTACAACTTAACACCTTTCTTTTATGTAACAGTTTGGCATTTCTTGCTTGGAGAAGACTATTTTGAAGATACAGTTTAATGGCAACGGCAATTTTGACGAAATGTGTTACTATGCAGGTTTCCCCGTTTATTGCGTCCTAAGTTAATACACGCCGGCCTCGGTAGCGTAGGGGCTAGAGCACTAGCTCCGCGTGCCGAAGGTCGCCGGTTCGAATCCGGCCGCGGGCATGGATGTTTTGTGTGTGTGTGTGTGTGTGTCTGTGTGTGTCCTGTCCGTCCTGTGGTGTCTATACCTATTAATCATAACATACTAGAGAAACTATATCACTGGATGAGATATCATAAACACATCGAGCTGGCTGAATGACTTAGTTGCCGAAAGCCATTAAAAAAAAAAAAAAAATAGTTAATACACATTTCATACTTGATATGGCTCTGAATCTCGAAAAAGAAACAACTTGTGAAGATTTTGAGTCAACTTAACATCGCAATGCATGATATTACGAACTTGCGATACAGTAAATTCATTAAAATGCATGTGGTTGAAGCTTTGATTTCTAGCTGCAATATTAGGGGATTTTTGAATTAGATTGAAATGAAATGTGGAATAGGATGACAACTGAAACATTCTGCTGCAGCGCAAGGCATGAGGAATACTGCAAGGTGTTATTTTATAACAATTGGCTTGTTTCCACTAAGAATAAATAGGGCGTATAGTAGTTTTTAATGATTAATCATGCTAAGGAGATAACAAAAAACAACCTTATTTAATATAAAAGATAAAGATTAGAATTATTTATAGAAAATAAAATCGAAAAAATCAGCCATAGTGACACGTGACCGCGAACGCCAATGAGAAAGCATTACGTCACAGCGTCCCTTGCGCCACAGAAGTGGTTGACATTTACATGTAATAGAACATCTTGCATAGTAAATTTTTCGTTTGCAGCAACTTCTGTGTTGCTAATTTAGTTATTGTTAATTATTTGGCGAAAGAGAATTCTAATTCATTATGGAACAAGGTTTTAGCAAAGCAACCAGTTGTGATTTGCCCAAAATTGACGCAGTACCCGTTGGAAGATTTTTCGCCTCAAACATAGACTTCTGCTCGTCGGAATTCCGCAATGCAAAAACTTCAATGTAAATATATACAAGTGTCAAATATATATATTATAAGCTGAAATCAGTTTCGTAAACAATAATCTATTGCTTAGACGTACGTTTTTAAGTTTATGGTTTTGATGTTACTTTTGCGAAGTATAAGCAACTGTTAGGGAGATCTATAATTACCGTGACATCGAAATATGATAACGAATTCTTGTAGAACTCAACGAAACAAATCGAAAATAAAGAATAATGTTTTTTGATATTTCGCTTCGTTTATGAGATATAGTTCCTTGTGGTTTTGGTGACGTTGTTCGGTACTATTATTTCTGTGCCGTGTCTTAACTTTTCAGCTGCATCACGCCTAAAGTATGTTTCTTTTTTATATATAAACCTTTTCTAGAAAAATATATCCTCAAAAACAGGTGTGGTAAATTTTAAAGCATTGGCACTGCCAGTTTCCAGTCTGCTCTAAGCTTCATATCAGCCTAACAACATCATCTTTCAGTTACGATATCTCGAGAACCAAGAGAGATATTAAAAACAAGTATTCTTATTTTCGAATTGTTTCGTCAAGCTGCTTAAGAATCTATCACCAGATTGTGGCGCCACTTAATGATGTCTATTCTATGAAAAATAACACTAAAGAAAGATTTTAGAACATAAAACAAAAACAAACTCAACTCATACCTTATTACATTATCATTACTTGAAAAGTAGTGGTTCTGCAAAATTCATCATTTTTGCTTTGGATTTAGAAATATATTATGCACAAACAGTTACATCAAAATTGTCTTTACAAAAATAGATACTTCTGTCTGCTGGTAAACTGTGAGCATCCTCCCTCCTTGCAAGTTTTAACCACTTTCTCCGTATTTTTTCATTGTTTGGAAAATATATAAATAACTTATCTGGTGTTTTTACTGTTGTGCTTCTACACTTCGGCACTACACAGTACTTATACAACGAGGAACTCATGTTTAACTAAAGAAAATCTACACCTGCCATATACGTACACGACTGTTTACATTCATATCAGACGCTATGACGTCATCCAAGACGCCATGACAGTCTAGAGCGTTTTTGAGCTAAATTTAAATTCCCTTTTACAAATGCAAAATACATAATGTAAATGTTCGATTGTTTACAAGATAAGATGTTTTTTGAGTAAAATAGATAATAAGGTGAAGTATTAACCTATTTTTCAAATTTAGTCAACTACCCAATTCTATTTAGCTAAGCATTATTGACGAGTCCTTAATAATTATCTTAAACACAAATCTTGCTGCTCCTCTTTAAATTGTTAATTACTGCTTCCTTGCTCTTCCTCTCATATCCCTCTTTGGGATTGTTTTGGTTTTACTTGTTTTCAAAATTTCTCTCCTTGACTAACTTGTGGCATTGGCAAACATTTGTAGAGAATTAGAAATTAAATGGTTAGTAGCTACAAGATACAAGTTGTCCAGGCTGTGAACGTTATTTGTGGTAAAGCTAATATGTCCACGATAACTGTCAGGCAACACGTGCAGATATGTTATGACCGTGACTCATGCATCTAGAGATATACTTGCACTTGTTGCCGCTAACTCGGCAATAAACCAAGTCCGGGAAGTGATATCAATGCTTGGAAGTCGGGCCAATAAAATTGACTTTGGAATGGTTGTAATGTTCTGAACCAACAGAGCGACGGAATTACGGAGGGCAGCCGAGCGTCTGCGTGTAGAAGAGTCTTCACTATCAGCCGAACTAGCTTCCTTCAAATCATCCCTTCATTTCAACCGAATTCCCATACAACAAAATTTTTCAAAATTTTGAATACGTTATTCGATTATTGCTCAACGAAACACTTTTAAAGGGCAAATTTAAATTCTAAAAGCCACTGTGTCGGTTTCCGTTGACCTGCGCCCCAGACTGCCGTGGTGAATGCACGGACAGGTTTCACAGTTAAGTAGCACAGCGGACAAACGACAAGTGTGATGGTTTGGCTATAACATGCGATCTCGCCTCCTACACTACTGATGGCAGTCTGGGCAGCAATCGCTACGTCAAAGATGCATTAGAGACACTGCTTCTTCATATTTTAGCAGGACAACGCCCGGCACATGTGGCGAGGAATGTCCAAGTGTTCTTCGAAGAACGACGGGTACTACCGCTTCCCTGGCCATGTCGTGCCTCAACTTCTTTGCTCTGGTCTTCCTACAAACACACTCGATGCTTTGTGAACGCTGTTGGTTAGTTGGGCTGTGACTCATTATTTTTTATGCTACTCTGTATGGTTGATAGCTGAGGCACTGAAGTAGATCCCCAGAAAAGTAATTCTCTCTCCCTCTCTCTATCTTGTATGCTTTAATGACATCATACTTTAAGGAACGGTTGTTGGAAGAAATATTTTTAAATTGTTATAGTTTCGACTAAGGTGTGGATTGGACATTGTTAGCGTTTTAGGAACTTTTGTCCCGATCAGTTTGTGTGCTCAAATGTTTCCTAATTATATGATATTAGAGATTGACACTGGAATGTTTGAAACTGTATAAATTAATGACTGATAGTCTAATGAATAAAAGTTTCCGAAATACGTGAAAATTAATTTAGTTGTAGATGGGTTGGATTGATGGCAACAAAATCTCCAATTTATGGTCATGGTCTACAGATTAATGTTCGAAAGAACGCTATTTTTCTTAGTATAAATTTTGTTCGTAGTTTTTACTTACACCAGTCGATTCATGTCCAGACATTTCTTACGATTCAAACCACTTTTAATTTTAATATTTTAGTTTATGTGACAGTATTTCTTTTTCATGTACTTAAATTTCAGTATGAACTAGGGGAAATAATTCTGCACCAAACAACCACCTTATTCTGCTCTGAATCAATTTCAGGAGATGGGACTGATTTAAATTAGATTTTAATTTTTGCTTAGCTGGGACCATTACTATTAGGTGTGGATTGTGCATGGCTCGCTTTGAAGACCTACACGCTACCAACGGGTTCTCATACTCATAAACCACCCCCAATGCCGTTTGGTGGATGTAGACTCTGGTTGTCAAAATCTGATGTCCATATTTTCCAGTTTAGGGTTCCGTCATAGAGGATGAAAATTATTAATAAGCTTTTGTGGGAGGAGATTGAACAGAAGAATTTCTTTAGCTAAACTTGATGGACATAAAATGAAAGCTGGAAAACCACCCACCGATGTTTGGATTTTAATTCGGCTCCTTGTAGAACCTTTTGCCGAAAAAAACGCAAAAGAAAGATTTGACAAATTACACTCACCAGCAGATGACTTTCTCGACAAAACGTCACACGTAACATTTGATGGAGAATATCATCAATTGTGTCGTTAAAATGCTTTTTTTCGAAACTTTCCTAACGCCCACAGTAATTTTTAAACGGAAATTTCTTTGGTCTTGATATACATACACAATTCGTAAAACAACGTCGCAAAACGTACAATTAAATATATTTTAAAATTACTTGTTACTGTGTTTTTAGTGAATTTAATTTCATACACAATATGCATATGAGATATTTGCGCGTGTCAGTACCTTATACTTAACAATGATAGTTTTACGTGTAATTACTCGTAACTCCTTTCACCATCATTGCTATGTGTAATGCAGATTCATTCGAAATAATAATCGTATTAATGCTGACTGTACTATTTCATCTCTTCTTTAAACCAATCTGATCACTGCCTATCTCCTCTTCCTATTTTCTTTCTATTCCTATCGTAATTTTTAGGCTTGTGTTACCGATTTCTGTGCTATAACTTTAGCGTCCGTTAACTATTACTTTCTTAGGGAGTAAGAAAGTGATGTATTAATTAATATCTATTAATGTATGTTTACTATTCCCTATCTTTTTCATATAATTTGATTAATAGTTTGTTTCATTCTTCTCTAAGAGATTTTTCGGTCATTAACGTAATTCACTGTACTACTATTCCTATTTTAATTCAAATCGTTGAGAGTCATCAATATATAAACTAGCAATTCGTCTGCGATTTCCTTCCAATCGTTAAATATTTCTTCTGAGCGAAAAAAATGTTCCAACACTACCTTTAATGTTTATTAATCTTCTTTTATAATTTCAGAAGCTTTTTTATTTTCGATCTTCCCATATGCTACCTCTCCTAAACTACACCTATGCCTTTCACTATATCTTCAAATTTCATTGACTTATGGCAATTCCTCTATATTTCATTTCTAAAATATTTTTACCTACTTCTTCTTGCATCATTTTCAAGATCTTTAGCCTTTTTCCTATCATCCATCAACTCCACTATTTCTTTTGCGCTCGAAGCTTTTCCTCCAACTTCTTTGGTTGTGTTAATCTGTTCTTATAAAACGCCAATCTTGGTCACTGCGTTCTGTCACGCGGTGACTTCATATTGTGACGTCACGCAGTCAGCCTTTGCTGTTGGAATTACAGCGAAGCAATGCGCAATTATGAACATTTCTATTCAGTTAAGCATTCGCGAGTAATTGAGCGGCTATCACACTGAAAGAAAAGTATGTATTGTTGAAATCGACGTATTAATTATTAGTTGCTTTTTCTTAATTAAAATTCGTCCGATGTGGATTTTTCTTATATATTCTCTCTAGAGCGATACCGTTGTGACAGTAAGATAAGAAACATCAACATTACATAATTTTGAGGGTTATGAGCGTTATTAATTAAGATTGCATTCAGTTAGCGAAGAAATGAAACGGAAAAATAGTGCATTCAACACGTCATTTTAGACGGGCTTACAAGATATTTATATTCTATGTACATATTTTAAATCATTGTTATAGTATGCTCTAAGAAATGAACTGCCGAAACCCTGAGATAAAGTATGCACTGCCTTTAAATTAATATATTAATTATTAATTGTTTTTTTATTACTGATGTCACTATATCAGGCACGTGTAAATATATCCAATGGGTAAAATTTAGACCGCAATACACGGGTAATTGAAGCTATGATTTTTAAGCAGCAATATTAGTAGAAGTTGTGATAATGTCGAAATGCAGGAGAATCAGAATAACAACTGACACATTTTTTTTACAGAATAAGTCACGTTGAATTTAGTTTTATTAATAATTTAAGCTACATTCATAAACGCCGTGTTACTGAAGTTATTACTTCATACGGATGGAAGAAGTTCCGTATTTATCGAGCTGAATGAGGCATGGACCAAGAATAGAACCATTATCAGGCGGTATAGCACAAAGTTTGAGATTCCTAACTTATTTTGATTTCAGTGGTTCCATAACCATTAATACAGTAGAAGCTCAAACCGTATCTTGTAAACTACAACCTAAATATGTACAACATTACGAAATAATGTAATCTTGGTTGTCCGGGTTGAACCGCGACAATTTTTCGAACCCTAACGTTTCGGCCATCATTTTGTGGCCATCTTCAGAGTACTCTGAAGAAGGCGGTTTAACCCGGACAAACAAGATTACATTGACAACGACCGCGGAAGTCTGCGCACCCATTACGAAATATGGTTGTAAACATTACATAACAACAATTTTATTTATTTACGCAACTGCAAAAAATGAGTTGCCAGAACATTCCTTTCACCCTTCATTTATTACTCGTTGAGAGACTAGTGATATTATAGATGAGAAAGTTTGGATGGATTTTGGATGTTTGAGTTATTTGACTCAATCACGCCCTAATCGCTCAACAAATTTGAATGTAATTTGGCACGGAATTAGTATACAGTCTGTGCAATAACATAGGATAGTTTATATCCAGCAAAAACGAATAATTCTTTTGAGAATTGTCTCTATGATTTCGGCATTCTCCAATACCATAGAGACTCTGCTACCACGATTACTCTTTGCTTCTGACGTAAATCGTGTTCAATTTAAAAGTGCGAAAATGAACGCACTTGATAAACTAATTGTTTTGGAGCAGGAAATATAAATCATTTCTCAACCTTAAAATTGTACTTACTACTAATAATTTGCACGTAGACATACAAATCTGTTGGCAGATTGCAGAGCTTGAAAAAATTGCATTTACGTTTCCTAACCATGTCTTTACATTACTAAATTAAAAAAAAAAAGTACAGTAACGTCATCTATTGACAGATGTGATACCAAAAGTATGGATACAACAGAAATTTACTGCTTTCTTTTCTTTTATGCAGTTTTGAAGGTTCACTCTTTATCCAAATCATTTAACGTGTTTGCATATGTTACAGTAAATCAATGCTAACTTAACTTAGTTTAGAAATTGGTCCAGAGACATTCAGTTCCCTTGACAGACTGAGAAAATAAATGAAACCTGTAACAATATTATCAAAAATCATAATGTACAACCAATCTGTTAGTACCTACTTTAACATTTCAAAGCAAAATCAATCAATCAGAATTGATCAAATCGATATATCGACAAAACAAAACTAATATCGAACAATGAAATGAAGTCCTTTCTAAAAAAATAGTAATGTTAATATGTGATGGGCAAACGTAAGTTAAATCTTTCAGTGAAATGTAGTAAAACTAGGACAATTAAATTAATCAAAGAGTCAATGAAGAAATTCGTACCTTAATATGTAAATTTCTATTTTAAAAGTAGGATTTATTAATCTAATAGGAGTTAAATATTATGGTACAATAATTGTGTTTTCATTGTAAGATGCAAATAAATTTTTATTATTACACGGAGTATTTGTTTTTATTACTATTAAAGAAAACTCCTAATACTATATCAGACTTCAAAGCGGACTAGATCCTAATGTTTTTTTGCCTGCTTTGATTATGGAGCTTTTAACGTATTCCGTTCTTCTCCAGCTGAAATTCTTTACAGTTATTTCTTAGACCCACACTTATAGTCTCTGCAAATTCCTGTTTCACGTGATATTTTTTAGTTTCCTCACGTGAGATCTGTTTTGCTGTGATGTTTCCTTATTTTCTTCCATTTCAATATGCACCATAACTATCAAATTGTGATCAGAGTCTGTATCGTCTCCCGGACATGCTCTATGGTTGAAAGCTTGCTTTTTGGTTTTCGTTTAACCACTACAAAACCAAGCATTTACGTAAAGCATCGTGTGGATATTTCCTTTTATATTCTCCTTAATGGCCACGTTTTCTGTGATTGTTTTCTATATTTCTCAAAATATTTGTAGCCTACTTACTTCCTGATTTTTTTCCTCTGGTGGCAATATTCCCTTGTTTTCTTTCCCCACCGTGGCATTCCAGCCACATTGCTTCCTGTATTGTATTGGGTCTTCAGTTTCGTTGTATATTGGTATACAATAGGATCAAAACAGGTAAAGGCTGTGAATAATTGCATGGTGACCTGGATAGAAGATCTAAATGGGTAAGTTAGCATGGAATGAAGATAAATGCCAAGAAGAGTCAGTTTATTTGGTACAGAGATAAAAAAACTAAATTATGATCAAAGGATGGGGTCATAATTGCTTGTTGAAAATTTGAAGTGTAAATATTTTGGAATAACATTTGATAACAAACTCAATTGGGCAGAGCACTTTGGGCAGGTGGTAGGAAAAAGTTACAAAAACCTTCATTTACTGGAGAGGGTTATAAGATTGTTGGTGGTTTAATTAATCTGATAAATAATCAGTCCACGAAATAGTTCAGTTTAAATCTGCGTTTATTTTAAAAAACACGTCGTCAACGATACTGTTTACATGAATACACACAATCCAGAGATCGGATACAACAGTCCTTCCACAGACAATACAGTTCTTGGTCGTCGGTGAAAACTTTGCCGAAAAACTAACTGACTTGGATGATCGCTTTATATAAACTCTACCGAAATTTCTAGAACACTTCAAAAGCTTCCGTCAGATAATTCTCGAACATTAACAATACTTAAACAATTAATACATATTAAAAACAATCAGAATTAATACATAATCATTTAACATCATTACAAAATGGTCAGAAATGAAAATTAAATATACTTAATTATTCACAGAAACCATTTTAAACTGTAGCAAATTGTCCTTTAGTCATCGTAACTTGCCTTAATACTTGTAATTACAAACATTTAAGCAATTCTCTTACATAAATAGGGTCTTAAACATATTAAATGGCCTTTAAATAATTTATTTTCATAAAACAAAGTGTATATACATTGATTTACATGAAATTTCAAAACAAACCTACCAGATCACATTCAACCACACTCTAGCTTACTAAAATTGCTTCATAAAATACAATTCAATTCAATTTTAGGTTTGAGGGCTGTTACAGGGTTATTGGGATTCATTGGTGGGAAGGAGGAGGGTGAAGAGAGTGCTGGGAATGTACAGGCCATATGTTGGTGATGGGCTTGGAGAGATATTGGTCAAAGAAATAGGAATAGTGCATGGAAGGGGAAAGGCGACCATAGCCACGATTTTATGCATAACCGAGTCGGAAAATTTTCTTTTGTTGGCAAGGGTGACAGGGATAGGAACAAAATACCACGTGAAGTGACGCGTAATTTACCAAAAACGCTTAATGAATTTAAAATTAAAATTTGTAAATCGGAAAAGTATATGGGGGAGGAATTTAACAATCCTGTTATAAAAGAAAATGTAAAAAATATTTGTAGGTATATAAAAAGGATTAATTAGATGTTTAGGGAAATTGCAATCGAAGTTTTAGCTCCTTCGCAATTTCTTGTACGTTTTACATGTATGCTTCAACAAATGTTTTTTCGACCTCACTTAGTTTCTACTCTCTTCTATATCCCACACTCCGTTGATTCGATTGGGGAGGTATTTTACCGTCGAAATCTCAATCAAAGAGAAACCATCGAGTAAACTGCGAGGGTTGCGTGTCCTCAGGTTGCTTAACCGCATTGGCCGATAGCAGTGGTAAGGCGGGTTTACACCGTTCACTTTTCGTAATTACTGAGGATGATTCACTCGCAGCGAAAGTGAAGATGAATTCACTTTTCTTTTACATGTATCATCACAAATGAAACATTCAATTCATTTCAAGATGGCAACAAACAAACTTGTGCGTGTTGGAGTGGTTTTAATTTTCAGAATAAAGAGAAGTTTGTGGACGAGAAATTGGCTCTTGCAGCGTGGTAGAATGGGTATTGCAGGAGAAAATTGTATATAAACATAATCTTGGAAACTATGATTCAGAAAGTTTTGCTATAAAAAAAACCTCATCACTGTTACGAAACAGGACACTAACGAGAAAATGTTTTCCGGCTAAACCGAAGCTAGAAACTACTATCAGGTTTCTTGCAATTGATAACTGCTTTGAAACACAGTCACTTTACCTAGAAGCATAATTTACACCACATTTTTTCTGATTTTGAAAATTTTAATTAATTCACTAGAACACTGGTTCTGATATTTTAATTTTACACTTGATGTCTTCTATTGTCAAAAGTGGGAGATTCAATTCTTTAATCATGCCTTACGTAGCGCCATCTTTTGTTTTTATTTTAATAACTTTCAAATTTTGTTTTATGTAAACTCTCGTTAGGCAAAGATTTTAAAAATAATAATCCAGTCAAGGTGAAAAAAAGGGAAAACCTCGAAACGTAAGATAACAAGCTGAACATTTGCACAAACCTTTGTTTTAAAATTTTATAAGTTGACTCAAAAGTCTCATAGTCAAGATATTCAAGGTCAAAGGTCACAAAAACGGTTTTTTACAAATATCTCGCTTCATTTACTCTAAATGTTATTTTGAGTTATTAGAAAAGTTGTAGAGCATAAAATTCTCTACAAATTTCGTCATAGACAATATTTCATAGAGTTAACCCTTCTTGAGATAAAGCGTGGAGAGTGGGGAGCGCTTAGCCGCATCGACGATAGCTTTACTTACGGTACGTTAACTGTAGAATCCAATAGACTGTATGATTTATAAAGTTAATTATTTATTAATAATGTTGTAATTATTTAAAATATAACTATTAACTAAATAATAAATTGTATTTAGGGATATTATATTATTTATGAATATCATACATTCATTTAATAATCTTAAAAAGGTATTTAAATGAAATAGTTTAAATACATTTTGATTATATTTTTATCTCCCAATAGTTTACCGTAAACCTATTACGATTCAAATTTTAAAGTAAAAATCGACCAAGAAAATTTTTTCGAACCGACGTAATAAATAACTTTACTGTAATGCTTATTAAGAAATTAAAAACTGTTAACATCATGTAACGGTACAATCGATAGATGGATATATCGATCCTTACAGGAGAGCGGAGTATCAGTAGTGGAAGGGAAGATGGCGCGAGATTATATGGAGGTGTAAGCGCGCGGAATAATAACTGGATGTTCGATGAACTAATAAACTGTAAGTCAGCTACAGAAACTTTATTAAGAGTGACTACAGACTTAATGGCAGTGATAATTTCAGTGAAAAGTGGTAATAAGTAGGAACTGTGAGCAGTAAAGTGTGTTGCCGTTGCATGTGTGTTAGTTGTGGCGATAATTAATGTCTTGTTCATTGCTTAAACGAGCCTGGCAATCTTCAGATTTACGAAGTCCGATTAGCATTATTCATTTGGTGGTTTCTACGGTTTGTAGCAGTTTGAGAACATTTACGTAATAAATAAGTGTGAACTGTATTCCGGAGTGTTGTTTCATTTGCATGCTAGTAGCTCCGTTGAATGACTTTATTTCGGGTAATTTGCCCGTGGCGACTGTGGTCAATACCGAATCTGCAGTAGTTTTATAGCTGCTCAGAACTGAATGCAACTGTTCGTTTAGTAAATCAATATATATACGTTACATGGCATATAACCGTTACAATCACTGCAAAACAAGTCAGTGATGATGCTGATGTTCGAAACAGCCATTGCAGAATCTACATAGCAAAAGACTTTCTACATCAGTGGTTCCCAAATGGTGGTCCGCGGAACCCTGGGGTTCCGTGGAAGAGCCGCAAAGGTCCGTGTTCCGTCCGAGAATTAAATAAAATGTTCGTTGAAAAGTCATAACCGCGCCGTGAGAAGGCTGTCATGGTTCTGCTTCAGTTTTTGATGACTTTCCGATGCGAGACTGGTTTTTCAGCTTACGCTAAAAAAAAAATGGCCATCCGTCAAAAAATGTATGATCAATTAGGATTTCGTGGCCAAAAAGAAGTTGGGAAACGCTGGTTTACATCATAGGAGAGGATATCGGTATACTAGTTCTTTTAATAGGACGTCAGAAATTAAAAAAAAAAAATCGGTAAGGGTATATTCGACTAAAAGCTTTGATAAATATCCTCGTCCTAAGAAACAAATTATTTTTGCACGCCTTTAGTGGATGTGACACAAAATATACACTTTTAAAGAAAGGAAAACTATCAATTGTTAAAATGTTCGAGCAACATTCCGATCTGGATCAATCAGCTCACGTTTTTCAGCAAGACAACTGTCCTCTAGAAACATTGTTTGAAAATGGAGTACGTGTTTTTTTAGCAATGTATAATGCTCCAAAATCAGAATACAGCGTAGACGATTTTCGATATACACAATTTATCAAATCAGCTATATTCAACAAACCAGTCCAGTTATCCACTCTTCCACTTACAAGTGCAGCAACTCTACAGCACATCAATCGTGTCTACTATCAGATCCAACCTGGTTAGGGAATGACTTAGAACCCAGGAATGGGGGTGGATGTTGCAATGAAGGCTGTGGTTCTAATTGCGAATGTAGAAAGTAGAGTTGCAATGATCCTCAGTTTGTGGTCATTGTAATGGACAAGCATGCGTCAACGCTTCGTTGCAACCAGATGATCTGGATGAAGAAAGTAAATATGTATCTAAAATCCTTGAAGCTTTAGAACCAAATTTAGTGGATGACGACGATGATGATAATGAATTAGAAATTCAAGTTGAGCGACAAAAAGAGTTTTTTTTTTTTTACTTATGGCTTTACACCTCGTCGACGTCGAGGTAATTAGAGGCGGAATGGGACTGGAGACAAGGAACGGGAAGGAAATCTGCCATGGCCTTTTTGAAAGAAGCATCTCGGCATTCGCCTCGGGAAACCATGGAAAACCCAAATCTGGATGCCCGGACGGGATTTCGAACAGGTATCCTCCCAAATGCGAGGAACCACTCACCTACCACGTTCAGTGGCTCCTAATAGACTGGACAGACTGTTGTTACTGAATAGCTTCGACATTAAGCACTGAGAAATGTAAACTATATCATTTCAAAACTGTTTTACGTTACCAAAAGAATTTAAAAATAATAGGGTCAAAGCGGTTCCGCTCATCACTTGCGATGTTGCCGGCAATCGATAAAAGGCGCTCGCAAGGTACCTAGCACACCGCGATACAGGTATTCTTCATGCCTGTTGAGTAAACGTGATGATAAATTGTATGAGTGATCACATTATTGTAAGATTGGCACCAACAGTAATCTATATCTATGCACACAAAAAAATCGTAATAAAAATAATACATTTTGATAATAAACCTTCTTATGTCTCATAATAAAAATAATATCTTTAGGTATATAACTTATAGCTAATGCACTTACAAGTTTTTTATTTGTTTGTTTTTTATTTTTAATGAATACAATTTTTAACAACATAGTAATTTAATAGTTTTCAAGAGAGAGAACAATTTCTACATAATATTTGTTTTACAGGAACACACATATTATTCATGTGTATTTGTACTGTCTTCAATTTTGCATGTATTTACTTGTATAAGTGTGTGTAATTAACTTTATTGTGGAGTCTTTTCGAGGTTTGATCTTTGTACTTCACGGTCTTTGATGAACTTTGGAAACGCGTGGTCGCCATTTCTATCAAGAGTGTGGTGGCTGAAAATTTTTGGTGTGGATGAAAAGTAAAAATAGTTGATAAAATACAAACGAGTTTGGATGACATAATCCAAGTCATCGGAGATGTCATCTAGAGGTAGTGGTTGTCGAGGAAGAGGTGGCGAATCTCGATATTCAAGGCTGAAATATCGATTCACTGGATCGATTCAGTACTATAAATCGATTTAAAAATCCATTTTTTAGTCCAAAATATCGATTCTTTGATTAATCGATCTCATATCGCCATGCCTATAATGTGCGTCTCAATACAAGTAACGTTTCACAAGATGGACTAATCAAGTATTTAGCAGCATTTTTCCCATGTATGGATGGTCGAAAGTCAAACTGTGTGCCATATGTGGGGGTAAATGGTTATTATGGAGGGTGCTATCCCTCCAGCATAACGCCCCGGGGATATCTAATGGGGTGGTTTTCAGTTGGCTTCGTATTCGTATGTGTGGATCCCTGTGTAGAGTGATACCGGACGTGGTTGGTGAGCGGTCTCTTATTCGGGTGTTCGTATCCCAGTCCAGCCATCATCTTTCCATATTTCCCGAAATTACATCACGAGGGTGCTAGGATGCTTCCTTCAAAGCGACGTGGCGAACTTCTTCCGTTTCCTTTCCAAAGTCCTTTATTGCCTCTAATGACGAGGCTTTAAAAATTGTAGTGTGCTGTTTCTGCTATGGGAGACGTTGAAACATAGTGCTGGTCTGGAACAGTATGCCATTCAGGGCTGCTGTTCCGAAAGATACCAGAGGGATACCAGGTTCTAATTCACCAGCAGTGTCGTATGCGCACCCTTCAGAAATACTGTGGAGAGGCTTCGTATTAAACCCAGGACTTAAGTGCAATACCTGATGATTAGTAATTATGCCCCACCGCTTCAACCCTGTTGGCCAAGTCCTAATGATGAAAGATTCATCCGTTACTGGGGCTGGAACCCCCCTGTTTTATGTCCCGGACAATGTAGCAGTGCGGCATGGAGCAAAGTCGACGTGGTGCATTATTTTGCTGGTACATTCCCTGACACCTCTACAATGCGTAATGTCCAGCAGAATCCATCTACTACATAATTTCGTAAGCTCACTCATTCACTCGCCTCGATAGCTATTGGCTGGAGAACGGTGTCACGTGTCAGCCTTCACCACCAGAGATAACATTAGACGAAATTCGTGGTTATGTCCACAATTTAATACCTAAGCAACTGCTATCAAATTAATTGTCATAATACATTCATTAAGTTTGCTTTTCGTAGCGTTTCATAGTTAAAAAATATTTATACAATATTGCGGCTGAAAATCCGTGGATCTGCTTTTCAGTAACATGTTGCTAATGAAAACAACTTATTAAAACTTTTTTAAAAAAATTACTCATCAACTCCGCTGTAACCACGAATGCTAATTATCATTCCAGCTTAGGATAAATTTCAATTTAGTTAAAACTTTCACTAATGTTGTTGCTTGACCAAAGTTAATGCGTTACAGGTACACACATTCGTTAATGGTCTTTGTTCATGTTCGCTGTACGTGAGTTATTAAGTTATTTTAAGTGGATATCAGACCAAATATGTTACAGAATTAACCATACTGGCAATTAATTTCTTCGGAGTTGCTCAACTATGGAATGTGTATTACGTTCTCTGGCCGTTACAGGTACTGTGACCAATGATTACATTATGAGTGTTTGCCCAGTCTCTATAGAAAAAAAAATAAAAAACAACGTGATGCTTTGGAAGCAAACGGGATTTTTTTAAAAATTGCAGAGTGAACATTAAGGGTTAAATACAAGTCAACTTTGTATTTAAGCAATTATACGATTGCGCTATCGTCCCTGTTCGTGTTTAATACGTACCTCTATTAATGCTTCTGAGTTCTTCAAGCTCAAGAGATTTTTTCACCCTGAAACACAGGTCAAGATTATATTTGGTCGAATTAGTTCAACCTGTCATAATCTTTCATCCTAGAAACTGGAACTATTCTAGACCCGTGACGATATGCACAAAAAACAGTCACGGGCTTACACTAGTTATCAAATAATACGTAGAGATGTTTGTATTTTATGTTTTACGCCTACAATTTCCAGAACGCTGTATGGAAAAACCTAGCCAACTGTGTGTCCTATCTTCAACCTTCTGTATACACAAACAATCTCGGCAGGCCGAAACAAACGTAAAAAGAAAAAAACAAGTGCTGTACACGTGTACTTCATATTAATGTTAACACCGAAATGTAAGTAGCAATGAACTACAACGTGCCATGCAGATGCTATGGAAAATGACGTGATTCGTGTACGGAGGAAATAAAGGCCAAAACAAAATTTTGCTTTGGGCTGTATTGATTATTATTACAAATTATGCTTAAAGCGTCTGACTAAAACAACAACAGAATCAGTCGTTACAACAGTGATTAGCATTTGTTCCAGTACTGAGGCACCTCTGTTCTCACTGCCATCTCCTCTGATTTGTATTTAATCATCTATTTGTATCAGTAATAAATCGTATAGTTCATTTCCTATCCTGACATTTTGTTTGGTATGACTTGACAATTCCTGCACCACGCAAATCGCATCTTGATTCAAGCCAGTCGCTTTAAATACACTTCGGGTAATTTGGCGCCTGCGACAATGGCGTCGTGAGGTGCTCAGGACAATCACGTCCTGTGATTCGTTTTTTATATATATATGGCCGAGGATCGATGATCTTTTAAGTGAGATCTGGGCCCGTAATATATCGTCGTGATTTCGGTTTTCCATGGTTTTTCGAAATCAATCCAGGCGAATGCCAGGGATGGTTTCATTAGAAGGCCATGGCCGAACTCCTTCCCGTTGCTTATCTCAATCCCTTCACTTATGGCTGAAAGAGGTTCTTGTAACCCTACAACAACCCGCCTCCTGGGCTTCACCAAGGAGGAATGAAACCTGATTAAGTAGTTAAGAAAAATAAACTGCATGTTATTTAATTTTATTTATTATAAATTATTTCTACCAATTTCTGAATACAGAGTATAAAAGTTTAAATTTTCGTCATTCAATGTTCCCAGTCTCCAAAACTCGTTAAGTTCTCTTTTATCGGCTATAAATTCGCTATTTGATAGGAAAAAACAGGAAGACGAGGAAAAAAAAATCTTACAATAAAAACAGCAAATTGTTATTGTGGTAGTGAGCAGAGCTCTGCTATCCAAGGTTATCGTAATGCAACAGGTATCACCAAAACAAATTTAAAATTTCTCACAAATTATACAGTGTTTATTTAGTTTTATGATTGTTTTTTTCCTAAATCGTGATGTCAAGAGATCTAGTTTTTCAGGTAAGTAACATGTCTCTTGTTTAGATTCACGTAGTTATGTGAAGATAATCATGGGTAAAATAAAACCTTATACTCATAAAAGAAGTTTGTGAGCTCATATACAAGTGTTGGAATGCAGCATTTTCACTATACGTTACTGAAATACAATAACAAGAAAAAGCATTTGAGGATAACTTATGCGACTGGATGTCGAAAGGACAAGGAATAGAACATAAATTGCGAAATGAAACAACAAAAACAATACCGACGGGATCCTCACAAAAACACTAAAAAAATGAGATCATGAATCGGCAGCAACGTTCATGATGGAGCTTTGCGCTAGGAAAGACAGAAAGTGCACAGGGAATGTTTGCGTTGAAAACGACACCAAGAAAGGATGGAGATGAAAGGAAACACACTGAAACGAAAATATAAGAGTAGTTGCCGTCTGCCACAGCAGAGAAAAGAAGTGAGAACGGAAGTCAGCATAATGTTTCATGTGGAATCAAAAGGTATAAACGTCACAGTTTGCTCTATTTTTTTTTTTTTTTTTTTTTTTTTTTACTTATGGCTTTACGCCTCGTCGACGACGAGGTCATTAGAGTCGGAATGGAACTGGGGACGATGAACTGAGGAATTGGAAGTTCTTGGGCCTTTTGAAGGAAGCATCCCGTCAACCGCCTGGAGTGATTTGGGGAAACCATGGAAAATCCAAATCTGGATGCCCGGACGGGGATTCGAGCCGCCGTCCTCCCGAATGCGAGGTCAGAACGTTAACCACTCGGTAAGGTTTGTTCAGTCTGCAAACAGGAAACGGATACTGATGATAAGTAGTATCATTCCTGCAACCATAATATTTCTAATTACTTCAGATTAATGGCGATCATTCAGGACAATATTTGCGACATAAGTACTTAAATTTTAATGTTAAAAACTTGA
The DNA here is from genome assembly GCA_031002005.1 of Vandiemenella viatica. Taxonomy (NCBI): domain Eukaryota; kingdom Metazoa; phylum Arthropoda; class Insecta; order Orthoptera; family Morabidae; genus Vandiemenella; species Vandiemenella viatica. The sequence continues at coordinate 28,205,145 of JARYHS010009186.1, forward strand.
GCGATTCTGTGACCACTTTTGTTGATTTCCATTCAACGTTGGTCTTTTATAATTTGTAAACTTATCTCGCACAGGTACTCCAACACCAAAAAGTAAACCATGAAGATCAATATAGCGAGTTACCGTGTCGCATTGAAAAAAAATAAGGTTTTAGTTCTTTATGGCGGAGAACTTGGTAGTATGACGGAACGTTTCATACGTGTATCTACACTGGTGCTAAAACGTAAGTACGAGATAGATATAGTAAAATCTTCTATCTATCTATATCTATAAAACGAAAACTGGATATATTTGAAGTATAAAAACTCGGAAACAACAAGCAGATTTCGATGGGGTTTCGCCGTTTTAAAGATTAGAATACCAACTGAAGTGTTTGGTATGTCTTATGCTCCAACGTGACATAACGCCGGTGTGGTAAATGAAAATCTTAACGTACAGCCCGAAGCAAAAAATAAAAGAAATACGATGCTTACGTCATACATCGTAAAAAAATAATAGCAATGTTATCGCATGTAACGTTTACTTTCTTAAATTTTGGTTTTTGTCTTTAAACCCACAGGTAGTTATATCGAATGCGAAGAGGAAACGACGTAAAGTGGAAAATATTTAAATTAATTTTAATAATACAATGAAAAAAATCTTTCGATATCTTCTTTGTTTCTTGATGTTACTATCTGAGAAATTCGTTGCTTTTTGAAATTAGTCTCTGGATGCGAATTAAATTCTCGCTGTTAATAGTAAGTAATGCACGGTTTCGAACATGAAATTGAACCTTTAGCGTTGATGAGCGATTCTGTCTTATTACATTTCCTGAAAAAAAAAAAACAAAAAAAAAACAAAACAAAAAAACAAAACAAAAAAACAAAACAAAAAAACAAAACAAAAAATCATTGTTGCTATTGCTGCACGAATTGTTGTGGTTATTATGATAAAACTTAGTACACATGTTCCTGATATCATGGCTAAAAATATTGCAGGAATAAATCAACCCCTCTTTTTCCTGCTACACAGGGGGTTAGCCGTTTAAATACGTATAGAAGAATGGAGCGACTGACATGAAATTCACAAGTGCAAAACACTGGCAGTTCTATCATTATCGTGGCGCCAAAATCTGATGATAAATTCTTATAGAACTCGGCGGAAAAAATCTAAAATAAAGAATAACATTTCTTGATATCTCACTTGGTTTTCAAGATTTAACATGTCAAAAATCAGTTATAGTTCCTTCTGCTTTTGGTGACGTTTCTTGTGGTCCAGGCTGTATTTCAACCAAACAACAACCACTAGGAAGAAAATATAGTGCATTTCCACCTTGTAGATATAGTGGTTTGATGATGCAATATCTCGAGAACTAAGCGAGATATCAAAAACATTTATACTTTAATTTCGATTTGTCTCACCAAGTTACATACGAATTTATTATTAAATTTGGCTGAGGCGAAATTTTGATTCTGGTCCAGGCTGCATTTCAACCTAACCACGTCAATTTTGAAATACGATATCTCGAGAACTAAGCGAGATAAATATATATATATATTCTTTACTTTCAATTTGACTCATCGAGTTACATAGGATTCCATCATCAAATTGCAGCTCCACGGTTATCGTACAATCCCCAAAAAACTTAAGCTGTGTATCCACTACGCGCGGCAAACCCTCGAACACTGGGTCGCGCGGCGATACCTGGCTTTTTCCAGGAATCGCCGCACGAACCAATGTTCGTGTGTTTCTGTTGACAAGCGCGGCTGCCGCGCGCGGCAGCGCAATCCAGCCAGAGTTGCGCGGCAAGCAATGCAGGCACAGTCAGTTTTCGCGACCATGGACGAGTGTGAATAAAGTGAACACTAAGTTTCGACACGCGATTTCAGTTACCGAGAGACTAGTAATAACTTTAAGATTTCTAGCAACTGGAGACTCATATACCTACTACTACTTATAACGTTAATTATTAAGCGGAACCGAAGGTGGTAAAATAAAAATAATCCAAATTTGGTTTTTTGTTCCAAAAATTATTTTAAACTTTCCTCTACAAGAGAAACCTTCATTTTGCGTTATAAAAGTCCTAGAAGTAGAATTATTGCTTTTTTTTATACCCGACATCCTATAGTGTGTGTATGTAGTTGTCATACGTTGAAAGGAACATTTTCTCGAAAATTACTCAAGATAGGAACATAAAAATTTTATATGTTTCTCTTTACTGTCCAAATTACATCTCCACACTATTGTAATAAGTCTAGTAGTTAAAATGAAATTTAAGAAAATGTTGTTGGCAGTGGTAATTTGTTTTCTAGCAATGAAACTTATGGAACTCCTCATTTACATAAACTAAATGAACAAGGAGTGTCTGCTATTTGTTGTGGTAATCTGCACATTTACTATTCCACAAAAATTCTTTCGCACCATACAGCTGTATTAGATACCGACACTTTTCGTTGTTCATGGCAGTAAACTGTCGCTGTGCCGCGCGAGCCAACTCAAAGAAAGACACTGCCGTCCCAACTGCTCGCGAGCCTTTGCCGCGCGCCTAGAGACCGACAGAGAATGGCTCGCAGCGCGGCATGTTCGACCGCGCCAATGTTCCTGGAAAAAGCCAGAATGTTCCTGGAAAAAGCCAGGTATCGCCGCGCGACACAGTGTTCGAGGGTTTGCCGCGCGTAGTGGATACACAGCTTTACCTCTTTCATGAACTTCAATATTCACTGTGTATGTAAATCAATCTAGTTCAAATCGGGCAACGCCGGGAACTCTGCTAGTAACACAATACCTGCTCGGTGGAAATGAATTAGAGTGTGGGAGCATATTGCTAAACGTGTTCAGAAGACTACAGCGCCCGATGTGACAAGGGATCGTCCATAAATCACGTGGCTTGGTCTAAAGAGGGAAGAGGGTTGGGTATAAAGGTACGTTGGGCTACGTGTGGAGGGGGAGTTCCGATCCAAGCCACGTAGCTTTTCTTTCCTGTTGTTTGTCACAGTTAAAATGTGGTACAGAAAACACAACAGCAAGTGAATATTTATTTCCGTCATTTAATTACCTCCGTTTGTAATTTACGATAGTCTGACAAGAGAAAAACGGTAGAGAATGTGTTTTAGAATCAATAGGGAAAAAGCTACGTGCCATGGGAAAAAGGGGGGTGGAGGCAAAAGCCACGTCAGTCTACGTGGGAGGAGAGGGGTTCGCAGGAGGCTAAAATGGAGCTACGTGGTTTATGGACGCTCCCCAAGCGCCGTGCGTGCGTGCGTGCGCGCTCGTGCGTGCGTGCGTGCGTGCGTGTGTGCGTGCGTGCGTGCGTGCGTGCGTGCGTGCGTGCGTGCGTGTGTGTGTGTGTGTGTGTGTGCGTGCGTGCGTGTGTGTGTGTGTGTGTGTATGTGTGCGTGTGTGTGTGTGTGTGTGTGTGTGTATGTGTGTCAGCGTAAACATTTGGATGACTTTACAAGGGAAGAATAGACTGGAAACTAGGAGGAGGAAGAAGTGTGACGAGTGTAACCCAGGTTTGTTTGACGTGCATGTGGAACGTTCATAACCACAGACACCGCTGCCCGGAGGAGAGGAGTTGGTCGACCACAGCAGCAGGTGACAGCTGCATTATGCAACAGGCAAGAAATACCACGCTGCTCCAACTGTTATGGCGTAATGTTTCATGGGCGTACCGACTTCCATTTCTTTGAACTCTGTACACTTAACGGTCAACGTTATTGTGATACTGTACTCCTTCCCCATGTGCGACTTTTCAGAGGTGCGTTCAGTCCCGACTTCATTTTTATTGATGACAAAGACTGACCGTATCGAACATCACTGGTGGTTGGGCTCTTGGTACGAGAGGAAATTCGACCGAGCTTGGAGGGTGAGCGTTTAACGATCTGACCTCGCGTTTAGGAGGACGCCGATTCGAATCCCCGTCCGGGTAACCAGGTTTGCTTTTTCCATGGTTTCCCCAAATCACTCCAGGCGAATTCTGGCATGCTTCCTTCAAAAAGGCCGTGGTCGAATTCCTTCCCATTCCCTACCCCTTTCGTTTGACTGAAAAGGGTTCCTTGTCCCCAGTCCCATCCCGCCTCTAATGACCTCGACGTCGACAAGGCATGAAGCTATACGTATATATATTAAAAATATGTAATTCAGTGAATGGACTGTTCTCCCCGTTTGACCCACTTAACTTTCGTCGAACACGTTTGTTATGCGTTGGGGAAACGTATTGCTTCACGAACACATGCACCAATGACCATGCGACAGTTTTCTACCACGCTGGTGTCCTACAACAAGAACTCAACAGCACGGGAGCACGGCTGTCGTTGGTGATTACACAGCCTTGTAACAACCATGTCCGTAACATGCAGGAGAACATCACGAGTCGCGGCGATTTCGGTGAAACTTATTGTCTCTGTGTAAAAATAACATTTCTGTTCGCTTCATCGCGTATTTCATTCAGTTGCTCTTTCTATGTATGGTTCAAGTTTCACCGAGCTATGTTACTTCGAAGTGACACAGCATGCGAAACTTACTTTCGTCCTTACGTTTTGCACAGCAGTGTATAATTATGAGTGTGTAGCTTTCCAGAAATTAAGATACGTATATTTCGAATGAAAACTTCCATATCATAATATTTGTTTTCCTTTTAGTGTTGCTATACCTCTTTTTCTTTTCGTTGATCTTCTCAACAACTATTACGATATTTGAAATTACTGCGAATTCAACTACACAGTTTTTTGGGTTTTTTTGTTTGTTTTTTTTTTCCCTCGGTTGGTGTCTGGAACATGGATCATACTTATACAATTGACTGTAAAATTTTGTATATGTATATCTAAGTGTTATGTTTAAAACCTAATATCCTTGATAGTGAAAATCAATTGTTAAAAACTTCCTAGCACTTTGAAAAAAAAAGGGTGGGGTAGTTGACTTGAAGTATCACAATTTTTTGATCGAAAGTAGAAACCTTCCGACGCCACGAAAGCACGTTATTAAAATTTCCCAAGCCAACTCTTTGCCGTCCATGCCTATTAAAGACTCATAACACGAGTATTACATTCTTCTTCTTCTTCTTTCGTTTTGGCGTCTCTGGAACACGTGGTTCTTAACTCTGGTGAGCTTTCTTTTTGGCCCAATATTTTCCCATCCTGGCACTGTGGTTGTATTTTCTTTCTTGGGTCCATTTCACCCCAGATCCAGGGCGCAGTGTTTTGGCTGTTAGTGTCTGGAGAGAATCTGATGCTGGTATCAATGTTCTGTACTTGTCCCTGTTGTAAATGCCATTGCGGTCTACTCCCAGATGCTCGAGATCTTTTCTGACTAACCTCGTCCATATTGCGTTAATCGCTCTCCCTATAGAGACGGTGTTGAAGATTTTGGAGGTGAGTCTATGATTGTCCATCCGAACTATGTGACCATGGAACATTAATTTCCTTTTTCTCATTACTGTTCTAATGCTCTCCAGTGGTATAGTTCTTTTTATGCCTGAGTGTGTGTTTTCCTTCTTCTTTGACAGGACCAATGATTTTTCTCAAGATCTTACGTTCGAGTATTACATTCATTTTTTAAGAAAAAATGTTATTGGGGATTGCATACGTTTAAATGAAATATATATATAGCTATGTCTTAAAAAACTCAATTTGCATTTAAAAAAATATGCAAGGTTTATTTGTTACTTGTGGAAAGTGACTATACTGGCACACCTTGGTTCCTGGTACTTGCCGGACTCAAGAGACGTGTTCGGCAATTCCTACTGCGGGAGGAACTCGGTACTGTAACAAGCAGAGTCGATACATACAGTAGATGAAACGGACGAGTAACACTTTTTGACTGGCGGGGTAGCGTTTAAGGGTGGTAGATACAATTATCAGGCTTTTAAAAAAAAACCTTTCGATTCACAAGAATAGTTTTTACTTCTGACTTCATGTTGGTGAAGAAATTATTTAAACATCTTTGACAGTGTGGGAATAATGCGTGATCAAGCAAAGCCCTGAACAATTGACTGCCATTTAAATCTTAGGCCCTTCTCACACGGCGCTACTGAAAAGAAACCAGTTACGAACTAGGATCACAAGTCAGTTTCTTTCTAGTCACAGCACTAGTATTTGTATGGAGGCTCTCACACGGGGCGATCGGTTGGAAACCAGTCCGCAACGCGTCCGCGATTAGTTCGAAGCGACGCAGCATGCCAGTTGCCGCGCTGCTAGTTTTCAACTAGTTTCTCAACAAAAATGGCGGATCAGATAATAAATTTAAACCTTGTTGCTGAAATCGAGAAACATCCGTGTTTATGCAACTACAAGTTGAGTGAATATTCACGGAAAGTTGACACAGAAAAAGCATGGAGTGTTATCAGACAGAAAGCTAATTTATCAGCTACGTAAACATGTTTTTAACAAAGAGTAATGAATAATATTTTATATAAACACTTCAGATTTATTTTTCTTAAATTAAATTTCATAATATAACTCCATTGCAAAAGCTTTTGTTTAAAAAATATATTTTTTAAATCTCCTATTCCTTCTTTGAATAATATAACATCCTCATCTGAATCAGAAGAAATAGTCGCCTCGCTCAAATCTCACGAGTGACTGAAATTCCAGAGATTTGAGTAGCATCGTGTGCGAACATTGGTCAGTAACTAGTTAGCAATTTCAGTCTGTGTTCAGTTCCGTTTCCTTTGAGTAGCATCGTGTGAGAAGGGCCTTACTGCACTTGAAGGTACCATAACATGTTTAAACTTAAATATCTCAAAACATCATCAATTGATTTTAAAGATAACGTTTTTCCACATGCATAGATCTTTTCCAAATTTGCAGGACGTGTACTACAGACTAATTACTACAGTCCCTACCATTATGGTTTATGTAGTTTTTCACAAATGTAAAATATGCCTTTATGTTTAAACAAAAACAGCAAGAATTTTAATTTCTTGAATTTTTTATTAACAACAAATATAGAGTTCAATTTGTTATATTATTGCTTTATCTAATTATCTCGATATTTGTTTATAATATTGAAAAAATTTCTTGACAAAATTTCAAATATCATGCTTTCTGTCAATAAAGACCTTAATAACAACATATTTTTAACTGTCAATTTGGATGGTATATTAAAATATTCTTAAATAACATTTTTATTTTAAAAATCAATTTTTATACAGGGTGTTACAAAAAGGTACGGCCAAACTTTCAGGAACCATTCCTCACACACAAACAAAGAAAATATGTTATGTGGACATGTGTCCGGAAACGCTTACTTTCCATGTTAGAGCTCATTTTAGTTTCGTTCCCATGGCCCCCACGCTCTCCTGACGTCAACCCTCTTGACTTCCATTTATGGGGGCATTTGAAAGCCCTTGTCTACGCAACCCCGGTACCAAATGTAGAGACTCTTCGTGCTCGTATTGTAGACGGCTGTGATACAATACGCCATTCTCCAGGGCTGCATCAGCGCATCAGGGATTCCATGCGACGGAGGGTGGATGCATGTATCCTCGCTAACGGAAGACATTTTGAACATTTCCTGTAACAAAGTGTTTGAAGTCACGCTGGTACGTTCTGTTGCTGTGTGTTTCCATTCCATGTTTAATGTGATTTGAAGTGAAGTAATAAAATGAGCTCTAACATGGAAAGTAAGCGTTTCCGGACACATGTCCACATAACATATTTTCTTTGTTTGTGTGTGAGGAATGTTTCCTGAAAGTTTGGCCGTACCTTTTTGTAACACCCTGTATATAACTATAACAGTTCCATGGACCTATTAAAGTTGAACCCTCAAAATTAAATAGATTTGGAGAAAATGAAATTTCAGTTTTTACAAATATTTGTATGTGTCAGCTGTATCTGTCCGCTTAAACCTTTTTGTGTGTTGAGAGTGCGGGGCGACTGAAGGAATCCGGCGGCTCGCCGCACTGTGCGCGGAAGGGGCGCGGCGGGTAGT